>BSBK01006658.1:7500-710000 GCA_027943335.1 Chamaecyparis obtusa | reverse complement strand
TATGAAAGACCAAAAAACCTCACCTCCTAAATTATGTTGATATTTACCTAGTTGTTAGCTAGATTTATGTTTTGGACTTATTATAAACCAAATTAATAATAGAAAAACTACTATGATTAATCTAATCTAATCAATAAAGGAAAGCACGTGAGATGTTTATTTTTTGGACTTACTATAAACCAAATTAATAATAGAAAAAATACTATGATTAATCTAGTCTAATCAATAAAGGAAAGCACATGATATGTTTATTTTTTGGACTTAGTATAAACCAAATTAATAATAGAAAAAATTATTTGATTAATCTAGTTTAATCAACAAAGGAAAGCGCATGAGATGTTATTTGGTGAGGTGTAATATGAAGATATTTTTCAAAAGGAAACTAGAAAAATATTGCACACCTAATTACTAGTTGATTTGGAGAAAAAAAAAGCTTAGGGGGGAAAAATATTAACCTACTAGTTTTTTAGATTTTTTCAAATGACTTCTATAGTGATTAGGAATTATTTTTGCATTATAGGGTGTTTTTATTATATTATTAGGAACTAGTGCCCCTATTCAGTGCAATTTACTTTTGATATAGAGGTTTTAAAATATTCAAGAATCTAGCCAATGTTGGAAACTACAATTGAAACAATTGTTGTATTGTCATTGATTTCAAACCTTAACTAGTAAGACTGTTGCTATCTAAGAAAGTACTATATATATTTGATTGTTGAGAAGGACTAGGGAAAAGGTGATAACAATAGCACCTAAGGAAAGGTTGAGTTATCTTGATACTTCAATGGGTACTTGATTATGTGGCACAATGATAAGATGATGTATTGCTTATCTAAGTAAGAAGCAAGACTAAATAAGTAGGCTTAACCGAGAAAAAGTGAAGAAATTTAGTTTAAGCTGAGTGATGTTAGTGTCGACCAAGCCAGTATATGCTGAGTAAATTTAGTGTTGAATGAATGTCAGTTTATTGCCGAGGAAGACAATATTAGCCGAGGAAACAGTTTCAGTGGTGACCGAGCTACGCAGTAATGACTGAGGAGTTGAACACAATATTGACCAAGCGTCAGTAATTTACATTTGACGAAGAATTCAGATTCCTAGTCGACATAGTTGAATTCTTGGGTTATGTAAATCGTGTTGACTTTATTTATTGGATGTATGGAAGCATTTAATGAACTGTAAATCATTTTATTGTAATTCCATAAAGAGATTATAGATGTTTCTAGAAGGATGGATAAAGAACATAATGTTGGAAGGATTCGATGAATTTGACCTAATCCTAAAATCTATGGAGGAGATTAAGCGAAAAAAGTTGGATCGACCTATCAAAGAGGTATTAAGGAAACCTAAGTGTGAGGTTGAAGCAGTATGCTGGAGTTGTTATTGTTATTGACTGAATAAGTAGAAAAGGCTAAAGGAGAAGGAGTTGTGATTTCTTAAAGGGATTTTCGAGTAGATCGGTGATGGAGATGGAAATGGATCTCAGTCAGTAAGCCAACATATATATGTAAGAATTGGATCTGTTATTTGAAAAGTGAGTTGTATGTTTTCAGATCAAACACTATTGTTACTTTATAACCATTGTATTAGTTTAAATCCTTTAATCAAGGTTTACCTAACACTCATTGTATAAATCTTTTAATCAAGGTTACATTCTAATGGAATCTACTTAAGTCCTTTAACAAGGCGCACTCCTAACAGGGTGGTTGAAATCTTTTAATCGAGTCACACCTAGCAGTGTGTTTGTAAACCTTTGACAAGGTTGGCTTTTCATAGAGCTCACTTCAGAAGAGTGAAAATATTAGTAGCATGTTACAAAGTGGTTGTTCCCAAATTGGGTTTCCACTATAAATCCTGGTGTTAATGCTTGTGTGAATGTTTTGGTGTGAACATTTTTGTATTTTACAAGTTAAATACTATTGGATGGTGGACTACACTATTATATGTTTCTGATATGCATTCTGTAATGACTGAGCAGTTGTTGGTTGTTAGATCTGATTTGTTGAAGTGTTTAAAAGTGTTATTATACATCTGGACCTGAAAACAACTGATTCACCCCCCCTCTCTATTGTTCTAAATCATATTAACAATTGGTATCAGAGTTGTTGGTGCTTATAAAGAACAATTTTAAAGGTACTTGAGGTAAATGATTAGGATGTATAAGGAGGTACCAAAGCTAAATAAGGAGACCTTACCTACTGTATGCACCCTAAAATGGTCGCCTAGACTTTGGGCCCCCATTCAGCAATTTATCAATTTTTTGAATCAGCATTTTTAATTCAATATCAATTTTCCTTGATCAAATCCTAATTTTATCATTTATTCGATTTTATTCTATGGGCTAACCATTTTATCCTAAAGTCTTTATTTATTTAAAAGAAATTTCCTCCCCTTTTATTAAATAAAAAAAGCCCCCACATTTCCTCTTATCCTAAGTTGCACAAATAAAGCATTATTCTTATTTTATAAAAAGAAGAAAAGGCATTTTTGTCTCATATGGGACACAAAATTCAACTCTTATTTTATCATTGGAGGAGATTTGTGCACATGAATTTCTCCTCTTTCAAGCTCCACCCTTGATTAAATCTCTTACCTCTTAATCTCCATGGTCCATTCCTTTTCAATTCCTTTAAAAGGAGAGCTCTTTTCTCATTCTAGGATCCCAACTTTTGAATACTAATCTTATGCTGCAGGATTTCTTGGTGATTTTGGAGCTTTGGAGATCTTCTTGCATTCTAGCTTTCATTCTTGCATCATAGCTTCATGTTTATGCTTTCTTAGTTTAGATTTCCTTTCAAGTTCTAGCTTAGCTCACATAGCTTAATTAGTAATAATTTTATTTCCATATCTTACTTGCATCTTCATTCTTAGTATAGTTGCATTGCATTCTCATCTTGATTCTTGAAGATATTGACATTCTTTCCCTTGTCTTCTCTTTGAATATCTCATTGTGTGGTTTACTAGCAAGGTTGCATGCTTCAATAGCTCTAGCTGAGAGCACTATACACATCCTTGTGACTCCATGTCTAGGGAGCTCTAGGTCGCTTTCTCAAGGTTTCCCATTCATGGATTCTCTTGGAAGTAACAACTTACAGAAGTGCACATCTTAGAGTGTACATTTTTTGTGCCCACCATGGGGCAGAACACTCTTGTTTTGTTCTTCTTTTTATGCATTTTCATCAATTTTTCATCATCATTTTTGCTTGATGTTTTGGATCTTTATATTTTTGACAAATTATCGTGCGATATTTTTCTAGCATCATGCGATACTTTTCCAGTAAAAGTATCATTCGGCCATACAGGTTTCTGTCTCACGGCCATACAAGACTTCATCATCTGGACATAGTATGATCTGTCGCACAGAGAGAAAGCATCACACTCCTATACTATGAAGTATCGTGTGATCTTTTTTTTTGACAGACTGTCATCCAAACCTGTAGGTGATTGTTTTGGTTCTTTTGGCTTGCAAGATTTAGATTTTTA
The DNA here is from genome assembly GCA_027943335.1 of Chamaecyparis obtusa. Classification (NCBI taxonomy): domain Eukaryota; kingdom Viridiplantae; phylum Streptophyta; class Pinopsida; order Cupressales; family Cupressaceae; genus Chamaecyparis; species Chamaecyparis obtusa. Next base: position 706,517 of record BSBK01006658.1, on the reverse strand, counting down.
GCTTTCTGGTTTGAATTGTTGTAGTTAGACAGAGTTTTTACTTGCAGGTTATTTGATTTTTTGATGTGCTAACCATTGTGGAGCTAACAAGTTGTGCTTTTAGGTGCCTTCATTGCTTGAAATATTTTCTTAAAAGGATGCATGTCAAAGCTCCAAATGCATAAGGGCTACTAATTGTTTTTGCAGGGCTGCCCAAAGCATAAAAACAAATCAAGTGCTTGTTTATTTCTTTCATTTTGAGTGTGGTATATACTAGTTGTTTCTTTTCATAGGCACTTAATATCTTGTTGTAGGAATCTTTTGGTGGTAGGAGAGTATGCTCTTCACCCTTGTGGTGAAACAAAAATCTTGACCCATCTTTGGATTTTGAAGGCAAGAGGGTAATTGAACCTTTGCTTGGTGTGTTTGGGAGAAATTTTTGAGCTAGGAGAGTATGCTCTTCACCCTTGAGGTGAACCAGAAATCTTGACCCTCAAAGGTTAATCCACTCTTTTTTTAGTTTTAGAATCCTTTAGCGGGCCTGCTCTTGAGCAATCAAGAGGAATGACCCAAGTGGAGACAAGCTAATGCCAAGCTATTCTGACCCACTATAAAATCAAGGTTATCAAGGACACAAAACCTTGGTAGATGTAGTACTTGTCTTTGTTTGGTGTGAGTACTTGTGGGATTGTGACCATGAGGAAAATGCTAGACAAGAATACTTAAGGTACTCTTGTGGCTGCAAGGTCCATTACTTGATGCAAGGTAAGGAGTCCCTTTGGGGAGCAAGAGGGGTATTATGAATCGAAGCCCTTACTAAGAACCATAGATAGAAGCCACCTTATTTTTCCGCTTAGCTTCTTGGCGCAAGGATTGATCCTAGTGGACTAACCCAGATCACCCCAAGATTACTCACCATCTGTGTTCCTTTGGTTGTGTCATTGGCACTTCCACAACAAAGCCAATATCTATTATGGGCAACCACTTTGTGTGAGGCAATGGGACATCAAGTGTGGGCCAAGTTGTTAAGTATTGAGCCTTTGTCTTTTTAAGCTAGTAAGTGCTTGAAGTGTTCTCATTGTGATCTACCCATGCAAATGTTCTCAAACATCAAATATCATGGTAGCATTCATAAGATTTTTCTCTTTTGATATTGCAATTGCTTGTCTTTGCAAGGTTTCTTTTGCCCTTGTGAAAGTGTTTTACGACACGTTTGATCACCTACTATTTGCAAACCTGTCTATTTCCTGTTGTTACTATATTCTGAATTATGAGATCAAATTTGTCAAATTGAAACATTAACCAAATTGCCTTTAAAGCTAAAATTTAAATATTCATTAATCAAGAATTGTACAATACTGAACAATCATCTCACACTGGTCTGAGTTTTATCATGTGATTCTTCGTTACTGCACAACTATCATACAGCTCACCTGGAAAATATCGTACCTACTACCTAGAAACTGTCACATGAACTTAGTATGAAATATTGCCTGGACATGTTGTATCATCCCAATACCCTACGAACTATCACACAGAGTAATTTTTTTGTTTGTCTGATTTATGTCATTTTCAGTCTTCCTTGGTCAGTCCAGGTCAGATCATAGGTGTTATGACATGTTTCTCAATATTCAAATGAACTTAAATGGTCTAAAGTTACACATAATGACTCTTGGTCTTCTTTCTTCCACATCTCCCATGTCTTCCTAGTCTCCCATTTCCATCCTTTCTCTTCTGCCTTCATGCTTCTTCCTCTTCTTCCTAAACTCTTCACGTCTTCTTGATTTTTTTCCTCTTATTGTCTAGTCTTACCTTCCTCTATTCATCTCTTCTATCACTTCCATGCTTGATTCCTCCTTTTCTAGAATCATGAATTTCAACTATCTTGTTATGGAACCTCCCTTGAAAATAGATGATCTCGAACTCATTGCTCAATTTGAAGAGTTTTATTCCTCCAATAGTCCTTCTAGATATCTCATGGGTGATGAACTTAAGATAAAAATAAAATAAAAGATGAATGAATTAGACACCTTTTCTAGGATCATAGACATGATCATGTCACGACCTCCCTCTTCCAAACATTCTTCATCATCTAAGTCTTCTCATTATACTTCATCTTCCAAGTCTTACCATGACTCTGCTAGACATTATTCGCATTCCTCATCATCGAAGTCTTCTTCTTCCACTAGGTCTTCACTTTCCTCTTCTTCACGATCACGTTCATCTTCTACTTCTCCCAAGAGTCTTACTTCTCTTCTCAAGACATACCATAATGAGCAACATGAAAATCCTTGTGTTACCTCTTCCGCAAAGAGTGACACGCCCGTCTTTCATGACTATGATAATGGACAATGTAGTGATGCCTATGACACCTCTATACCTAAGAGTCCTCCTAGTCGTGTGCTCGTGCTTACTGGAAATGGGTCATCACATTGGATAGATCATGATAGTGATCCATATGATTCTAATTTTGAAAGACACTTTGATGAATTCTGTGAACAATACCTAGATGATACATCTACTTCTATTGAGGAATATAAAATTTACCATGCTGATCTGAAACATAAATATTATAAGAATCCTTCCTCTAAGAACTCTCATGCTGAAAATAAAGATTACACTCTCAAGCAAGATTATGTTAATAATGGACCTTTGTCTTGTGATGGTTCCCTTCCATCCCCTACTTCCTCCAATACCCATACATTTCCTAAAGCTTCCAAGTCTTTCAAATCTTTCACAAATCCTTCATCCAACAAAGGTCCTAATACTTTTCATGTGGTTTCCTATAGTTATCCTCAAGGGCTACCTCTTAATGAAACTCAAGCTAACCTTCACTTGGCTACAAATACTTTCAATAATGCTAAACCTAAAGAGCCTAAGCCTTTATGTGCTACAATGCCTACTTCAGCTAGTCCTTCACTATCTCTTCCAAAGTCTTCCATACAGTTCCAACATGCTTCCTTGTCCTTAGAAGTGGCTCCATGTCAAGAGGATTTTAAAAATGATAAAGAAAATAACATAAAGAAAGATCAAGATCAAGAACCCTCCATTTCATCCAATCCTTTTCATGATGTCTCTTATCTGTTTCATGGTTCTTTTGATCCTCTATGCCCTTTCTCATTCATTCCACCATGTCTTAAGTCTTCTTCTAAGCAAGATCAAGCTACTACTTACACCATTGAGCTTATTGAAAATCAAAATAACCTTACTTCACTTGCGCTTTCCAAAGATGATACTTACATTAAGATTATTGAAAATAGTGTCATTACTTCCAATGTTAAGCCTATTGAAAATCGAGAGAAAAATTATACACTTATGCTATCCAAAGATCCATGTCAAGATCAAAGTCTTCCATCTTCTTGTTCTACCACTCCATGTTCACTTCCACTTTCTACTCTTCCTAAGTCTTTTCAAGCTCCAAACAATCCTATCAAAGAAGTTGCTCCTATTCAAGATGTTCATGATCCTATTGAAAATCATAATGCTCACTCTAAAAATTTTGATGTCTTTGGTTGTCATATAGATGTTGATGAACTTATTAATTATCCTTTTGTATCTTCCAAATCCATCCTTGGACCTCCTCCACCAATACTAAGGGCTTCATGTCTTCCTTCCATCTTGGGCCCTTATGTCCCTTCACTTTCCCCTCCTAACTCTCCTAATTCCTCTTCCATCTTGGGTCCTTACGTTCCTCCATCTCCTATCTTTCCTCAAGATCAACATAGATGCATACCCTTGAATCCTTTTCATCCACCCACCCATCTCACCCATTTATATCCTCCTTTTTCTTCCACAAGTCCCAAGTCTTTTGGAAGTAACTTGAATGTTCAATACAAGAAAAAGAATCAATACAAGAATCCATCAAAAAAAGAAGATCACCATGTCTCCTCTAATCGACATGGAGGCATAAAGTCAAAAAAGATATCTAAGAAGAAAACTACAAGACAAGTATGGGTTCCAAAATCCATCATTGAAGATATTCTCTCTAAATCATCAAAAAGAAATGAAAAGCCTACGGCTATATGGATTCCAAAGTCTCTCTTGAAAGATTTTGATATTGATAAAAAGGTGAAGTTGACATTCAAGCTTCCAAAGGCTTCCACTTCATCTTTTTTCAAAAACATTCTTCCATTCCATGTGCCTAAACCACAACCTCTGCTATTCATTCACCATATTCCTTCAAGTATTCCTTCATTCACATTTCCTCCATCCTCTCACCACCCTTCAATGTGTGTGTTGATGTTGATCTTACCTTCCTTTCCATCTACCCTTTCACAATCCTTCCATTCATTATCCTTCTACCTTCTATCCTTTTTCCTCATTTTTCTATTCCTCCTATCTTCCAACCTCACTCGCTTTACATAAAACCTTATCCTCCATTTTTCTCTTCCATCTTCCTTTCCCTATCAGCATCTTTGAGCATATCATTTTGAATCTTTGGCATATCATGGTTTATTCTTTCAAGGAGTATTATCTAAAAAGCTTGTCTTATTCCAAATATATATATATATATATATATATATATATATATAGAAAAATTCAAAAAAGAAAACAAAAAAAAAAGGAAAAAATTGAAAATGTGTCTTGGTGGAAACCTGGAAACAAGCACCTTGGTAGCAAAAGTAAAGAGAAATCAATTATTCCTATGGTGAAAACCACTCCCTTGTGGTGCCTTGGATAAGTACCGTGATGAAAACCTGGCAATCAGCCATCATGTGTAGTTCTTCCACATATTTCATCCATTCTGTCTTCTCTCTTTGATCTTGACAATGTTGACCTATACACGAACATTTGGCTATCTTGTGAGTTATTTTACAATGATCTTGCTTTCATTCCATTCATGTTTATCCTTCATTCTATTCATTCTAGCCTTTTGCTATCCTTTTCCCCTTTAGTCTTGATCTAATAAAAAAAAGTAAAACATGATGCTATGAAGCCTCTTGACATGTATACTCCTTTAGACTGCATCCTTTCCTTCTTTAGCATCATGTTTTTTGTGACTTATCTTATGCTGGCCTTTCATTGCTTGTCCAAATGTGCTTTACATGACACTTTTTCCTAGCTTGGGTACTCTTGAGGAGTTTGACCTTGAGGATTTCTTCCCTTCATTTTCCTTCATTCTCTTATCTTCCATGTCTTCCACCAGCTCGCTAATCTCTCTTGTCCTCCATCTTGCTAGACATTGGGACTACACAATGTGATCTTGCTTTGGAGTTTGATGCCCATTCTGTCTAGGGGCATCCTTTGTACATATTTATTGATCGTAGAAAAATCTTTTAAAATGGTATATTGTCAAAAAATTCTAAAAATTAGAAAATGTCCTGAAAAAATGATCATCTTAGTGAAAACCTAGCAATAGGCACATTGATGTATCTCCAAAAAAATTATATATTCCAAAAATTAAAAAAAATTAAAAATCACAGAAATTCAAAAAAATAGAAAAGTGCCTTGGTGAAAACCTGGAAATAGGTGCCTTGGTAGCAAAAATAAAAATAAAAATTGAAAAAATAAAAAAATCTCCAAGTGGTGAAAACCTGGAAACATGCGCTACTTGAGGCCTTTGCACCCTTGTTTTTTAGCACGTGTCCTTGACACTTAACCTTTTTCCATCATGCCTTGTCATTATTGCCTTGGTTTGGAATTGGTCTTTGTCTTTGTCTAGGGGGCATAACTATGTTAGCTTTGGTCTGTAGGATGTGTTGGTCTTTAGGACATCTTGAAAATGGTGTTTTTCAACACCACCCCAATTGTGTTTTTCAACACTACCCTAGTGTCAAGTGTTTCTCAACACTTATCAGATATCTTACCCATAGTCTAGCATGATATGATATTTTCTACTGGCAAATGCGATACTTAAAGTTTGACTCTATGACTTACACACACGTGCTTAAACACTCGACTCGCTGAGACTTGTTTGACTTTATTTCTTTGTGTGCTATTTATGATGATTTCTTTGATGAGTGTTTTCTCCCTAATAGTTTTCGATGATGCCAAGCTAGAAGACTGGGGGCACAAGGACATGTTTTATTTATTTCCTGTTTGTGGGTATATTTTGTTGATCTTAACTGTCATGAGCATTTATGCTTGTTCCACTTGACACTAGTATCTATAATGTATTATCCTTGACTATTTTTTGCAAGAGCATACTTATAGCCATCTTAACTTTCCTTGTGTCTCGATGCGAGTATAATCTTGCCATATTGAACTTAGGAAACCTCACTGCACTAGTGATCTTGACCTATATGTCTTTGATGTCTAGGTGGGATTCCCACATACCTATCTGATATAGATCATATATAGATTCACATAGTTATACTAGTGTGCATTGTATGATCTTGTGATGCTACCAATAACGCTCGATGATGATTATTAGAGATTAATGGCTTTGTAACCTTGCAAGTAAACCACTCTTCATAGTAGCTTGCATTTTTAGGTTCATGTTAGTTTAGTTTTGCATCCTGCATATGGAGAGACCTCTCCTTTCATTTTTTATGGACCTGTCGGTCAACTGAGCTCATCTTTCGCTATTTCTCTATCATGTCTTTCACTTCTTGTTTTTCATATCACATCCTTTTCTATTCCTATTTTTCAGGATCGAAACTGAAATCCGAGTCCATCTTCATAGTCAAAATCGCATTTCAAAATTTTCCCTTCTTCTACGCAGTTGGCTGACCATTTGAGGCCTAATCCTTCGATCTTCATTGGGGCACCTTCATTCCTTCATCCCCATCTCTCTCAACCTTCTAGTCTTTCATTCATTTTCATTCACTTCATATCTCTGAGGTTTGACTTCATTTTTATCCTATATCCTTTTTAGTCAAACCTAGTCAAACTGGGGCATATCTTCACTACTTGATGGTTATCCTATCATCTTTCATCTTCGATTATGATTTCTAGTGATTTGATCAAATTTATCAATTTGTTGTTTCTCCTCTACCTGATTTTGATTTCGATCATGAGGGGGCAGTACCTATCAGACTTCAATCCTTGATTCAATTTTATCAAACCTTGCTTGAGATTCTTATCTCTTATTTAAGACTTGACAATTTCCTATTTACAGGTATGTTGGTCTTGTCTTTCAGCTTATCTTTGTCTTGATGTGTTTCCATCCGTTGAACACACGTCTAGATTTTTTTGTGATCCCAAATCGATCTCACATTTCAACTTCATTCTTTGACCACATGTGATCCCAAATCGATCTCACATTAGTCAAAGAGGGGCAAATGTATGCACCCTAAAATGGTCACCTAGACTTTGGACCCCCATTCAGCAATTTATCAATTTCCTAAATCAGCATTTCCAATTCAATATCAATTTTCCTTGATCAAATCCTAATTTTATGATTTATTCAATTTTATTCTATGGGCTAACCATTTTATCCTAAAGTCTTTATTTATTTAAAAGAAATTTTCTCCCCTTTTATTAAATAAAAAAATCCCCCTCTTTTCCTCTTATCCTAAGTTGCACAAATAAAGCATTATTCTTATTTTATAAAAAGAAGAAAAGACTTTTTTATCTCATATGGGACACAAAAGTCAACTCTTATTTTATCATTGGAGAAGATTTGTGCACATGCATTGCTCCTCTTTCAAGTTCCACCCTTCATTAAATTTTTTGCCTCTTAATCTCCATGGTTCATTCCTTTTCAATTCCTTTAAAAGGAGAGCTCTTTTCTCATTCTAAGATCCCAACTTTTGAATACTAATCTTATGCTACAGGATTTCTTGGTGATTTTGGAGCTTTGGAGATCTTCTTGCATTCTAGCTTTCATTCTTGCATCATAGCTTCATGTTTATGCTTTCTTAGTTTAGATTTCCTTTCAAGTTCTAGCTTAGCTCACATAGCTTAATTATTAAGACTTGTAATACTTTCATTTCCATAGCTTACTTGAATCTTCATTATTAGTATAGTTGCATTGCATTCTTATCTTGATTCTTGAAGATATTGGCATTCTTGCCTTTGTCTTCTCTTTCAATCTTCCATTGTGTGGTTTACTAGCAAGGTTGCATGCTTCAATAGCTCTATATGAGAGCACTATAAACATCTTTGTTACTCCATGCCTAGGGAGCTCTAGGTCACTTTCTCAAAGTTTCCCATTCATGGATTCTCTTGGAAGTAATGACTTAGAGAAGTGCACATCTTAGAGTGTACACCTGCATGGTAGAGTCTGATGAAACTGCATCTAGCTGGTATTGGTGACTCAGTGAAGTATTATATTTAACATGACTATGTTACACCTATTGCACCTCTGACTGTCAAGGAGATGAGAACTAAACAAGAGCACAATCACGCAATGTTTGAGATTGTATCTTCCTTAAGCTATCATGAATTTGAAGACATCAAAGATTGCACAAATGCAAAGAAAATGTGGGACACTCTTGCAAACATCTATGGTGGTGACATAAATGTGCTAAGGGAAAAAGATGAAAGCCTGAGAGGTAAATTTGATGAAATGAAAATGCAAGAAGGTGGGAATATTGCTCAATATTGTGGTAGGATGAAAGAAGTTGTAAATGCTATTACAAGAGCTAATGGAACTATTGATGATGAGACTATTATTGGAAAAGTATTGAGAACTTTGCAACCTATTTATGCTATCAAAATTTCAGCAATTCAAGAATCTAGATGTAACCCTGGTAATGCTCTTACACTGGAAAGTCTTGTTGGTAAGCTTACTGCTTTTGAGATTTCTAATTATGATAACTTCACTATTGCTAATGTTGAATCTGCATTCAAGTCACAAATGGTTTTGAATAAGTCTAAGAAAGAAAAAGAAAGATGCATCAGTGAGAGTGAAAGTGATAGTGACACTTTTGATGAAGAACTAGAGGATCTTGAAGCTCTTATGGCCAGATGATTGAAAAGAGGAAAAGGAAAGTATAAAGGTAAACTCTCGATCATATGTTTCTCATGTAACAAAGTTGGTCATATAGCTGCAAGATGTCCTAACAGGGATGACAAGGATGAGGAAAGAGATAGCAAGCACAAAGATAAGAGAGAAGACAGAGGTTATCAAAGGTACAAGGACCATAAAGATAAAGGTAAGAAATCATGCTATATTACTGAAGAAGAAGCTGACACTGATAATGATGCAGGAGCATCCTGGGTGTAAGAGCAATCTTGCATCACCCAAAAATATTTTTGTTTTTATATTCAATAAGGGCTAATTTGTGCAGAGCTGCTATTTATGGAAAGTTACTATTTTTGGTAATTTTTGTATGTGCTCAAAATGATCTGATTTCTTTCTTGGAGGTTCATTTTGGTCATATAAGTCTGCCAGTAAAGTTTCATTGCCAGATCAAGTGTATATTGGAAGATATTGAAGATTTTTGGTATTGGCAGCAGGGTACAGAAAGTTTGAACTCAGTTTTGAAGGCTTTAGAGGCCCCCGAATGAGGTCAAAAATTTGGGTGACAAGTGCTTGCACCGGTCAAGCCTGTAGAGTGCTTCGTGGCATTTCTGAAATGGGGTTATAATAGCTGAGTGGGTCAACGGGTGATGACTTATGGTCTTCGGAAGTTGGGCCATCTGAAATGGAAGAAAATAATTTTCTTCAAAATTTTTGTTTGGGTTTCAAAGGTTATCTTGAGCCGACTATGATGTAGTAAAATGTAAAATAAAATAATTCTAAGTTGGTCGGCCTTATTGGCTAAAATTCTGGAACCTTCCCAGGTGGTGGAAAATTGCCTATATAAGGAAGGCTGTATTATTGTCTTAGGCAGTTCAGAATAGTTCTGGGTAGTAGATTTGGGTAATAATTTGAGGCTTTGTCTTACAGAATATTGTAAGGGAATGCCCATGTGGCTTTGCATATTTTAATTCTGAAAGTTTGTAATTCCACATTTGTGGAGATAATAAGAAGCCAATTTTCTGTTCTTGCAAATTGTTGTGGTTTCTCTGTTTCTGTTATGTGTTTGTGGTATTAAGGGGAGCACCCTTCATCAGATAATGATGATTTTGAAATTGAAGTAGTCTATGTTGCTATGAAAGATGAGTCTGATGAAGATGAGAAAACTACACTTGTATTCTATGTGAACAAAAATGATAAGTGGATTATTGATAGTGGATTCTCTCACCACATGACTAGTGACAAAAGTAAGTTTGATACCCTAGATCATTACAAAGGTAGAAGTGTTAAGTTTTCTAATGATGCACCATGTCCTATTAAGGGTAAAGGATTGATTAAGCTAACTGATAAGATCACTTGTGAAAATGCTTATTGGGTTGAGGGTCTTAACTATAATCTGATAAGTGTTGCACAACTTAATAGCATTGGCTACCGAGTTGAATTTTATCATAGGAAGGCTAAAATATTTGATGCCACTGGTGAACTAATTAGAAGTGGAGAATAGACAAGAGGTAATTTGTTCTATCTAGACCTATCTGAAGAGACATGTTTGGTTACACAACTTGATGATATATGGTTATGGCATAAGCGGCTATGTCATGTTAACTTTGATAATCTGGTAGATATTAGTAAAAAGAAGAAAGTAAGAGGATTGTCGAGATTGAAGAAACTTGATAATGTAATGTGCAAACAATGTCAGTTGGGTAAGATGAAAAAGTCTAGTTTCAAGAGCAAGACTTTTACTTCTCAAAATGCTTTAGATTTGGTTCATACTGACCTTTGTGGACCTATGGGTGTACAAAGCTATTGTGGTGCTAGATATTTTATTTTGTCTGTTAATGATTACACCAGAATGATAACTGTAATGTTTTTAAAAGAAAAATTTGATACATTTCAATTTTTTAAGTGGTATTTGGCTAAGGTTGAAAAGGAGACAGGTAGGAACCTGAAGTGTCTGAGATCTGACCAAGGTGGAGAATTCATATCAAATTAGTTCAATCTATTCTGCAATGATAGAGGAATCAAGAGACAGATGTCTGCACCTAGAACACCTCCACAAAATGGTATAATAGAGAGAAGGAACAAATTTATCATGGATTGTGCAAGAACACTAATGATCGAGAAGAGAGTTACATAAAAGTACTAGAAAGAAGTTGTGAGTACAAATCAAAAAAGGTACAAATGTTACACCTTATGAGTTATGGCACAGGTATGTACCTAATGTAAAGTACTTTAGAATTTTTGGGAAAAAATGTTATATACTAAAAGATAGTAGGAATGGAAAGTTTGATTATAAAAGTGATGAGGGCATATTCCTAGGTTATTCCACAAAGAGTAAAGCTTACAAGTGTTTTAACTCTAACACTAACAAAATTGTGGGAAGATTAAATGTGAAGGTTGATGAATATGCAGAGAAAAATGAACAAGAGAGCAAGAGAAAACTAGAAGATTATAGATCTTTTGTCTATATAGAAGAAGGAGAGGCAAGTGACACACTTGCACTTGATGCAGAGTCTTGAGTAAGAAATGTCGAGCATCGGGAAAATAATGTCAAACAATAGGAAGATAATTCTGAATGAATGGAAGATAATGCCGAGTGACAGGAGGATGCTGTCAAGTATTAGGAAGAGGTTGTCAAGCATTCAGAAGCTGAATCTAACAATCTTATTGGTGAACCTGAAGAAAGCAGAACCTATTTTGGCATAGTATGTAATGAGACATCACAAGCCTAAACAAATCATTGGAGACAAAGAAACTGGAGTTTTGACCACAAGTAATTTAAGAGACCCTACATGTTTATTGTGTGAATTAGAGCCTAAGACAACAATGGAGGCACTAGAAAATGAAGACTGGATTCAAGCCATGAATGAGGAGATAGACCAAATACAAAAGAATGATACGTGGACCCAAGTGCCAAGACTAGAAAACAAAAATGTCATTGGAACAAAATGGGTATTCAGAAACAAGCTTAATAAACATGGACAAATCACAAGGAACAAAGCAAGGCTGGTATGCAAAGGCTACGTGCAAGAAGAAGGAATAGACTATGGTGAGACATTTGCCCCTGTAGCAAAATTAGGAGTGAGAACTCTACTTGCATATGCTGCCTACAGAGATTTAAAAGTATGCCAAATGGATTTCAAGTTTGCATTTTTAAATGGTATATTAGAAGAAGAAGTGTACATTGAACAACTTGAAGGATTTCTTGATCCAAACAAGAGACACATGGTTTTCAAACTGAATAAGGCATTGTATGGAGTAAAGCAAGCCCCCAGAGCATGGTATGAGAGGCTGCACAATTACTTGATACAGATTGGATTCTCAAGGACAAATGACACTAGCAATCTATACATGAAAGATGAAGAAGGTAAAGGAATCTTGTTAGCTAAGATTTTTGTAGATGATATCATATTTGGTGGACAAGATGCCTTGTGTAAGAAATTTTCAAATGAGATGCAAACTGAATTTGAAATGTCAATGTTTGGGGAGATAAAATTCTTTGTTGGTTTACAAGTATATCAGATGGAGAAAGGTATTTTCATCACCCAGTCTAAATATGTCAAAGAGATACTAAAAACCTTTGGTATGGAGGATTCAAGGCCAATAAGTACTCCGATGGCTACTAGAAAAAAATTGTCTAAAAATGATGATGTTGCTGAAGTAAACCAAACTTTGTATAGGTCCATGATTGGAAAGCTACAGTATGTTGTTCACAGCATACCAGATATTGCTCTAGTAGTTGGGATTGTGGCAAGATTCTCTGCCAATCCTAAGGAAACTCGTATGATGGCTGTAAAAAAGATAATGAGATATTTGAAAGGGACTGTAGATTATGGACTGTACTATAAGAAGCATGAAAGATTTGAACTGAGAGTCTATACTGATGTAGATTGGGTAGGAAATGTGGATGATAGAAAGAATACTAGTGGTGGAGCTTTCTTTCTTGGACAGAGATTAGTTTCCTGGATAAGAAAGAAACAAAATTTTATTTCCCAATCTACAGTTGAAGTCGAGTATGTAGTTACTACAGTGAATTGTTCAAACTTGGTATGGATAAATCAATTATTGATAGGCATGAAAGAAGAGATCACTAAACCAGGTGTCATCTACTATGACAACACAAGTGCTATCAACATATCTAAGAACCCAGTGATGTGTTAGAGTAATAATACTTTATGCTTATTAATTAAATCACTTTGGTTTAATTAATTAAGTCATTTATTACTCTATTTACTTAAGCTATCTTTTAGGTGCATTATAATTAATATATTTATTAATTATAATGTGCAACCTAGCTTTATTTTTTTCTTTATACCTTTAGGGTTTTGGTATCCTTTTATAAGGATTCCCTCTTTGTATTTCTTTCATTCACTTATTGGATCATAATAGAGATAATCTTGGAATACAATTTCTCTTTGCATGTCCATAAGATGTCTTTGGCTTTTTGGCCTCCATAGATTTTTCTTGCTTCTGTTCTTTGCTTCTTCCATGTGACAGGGTTATGCATGCAGGTGTTCTTGGGAGATTAGTATTTCACCTAATCTAACATGGTATCAGAGCCATCTTGCTGCTCGTTGTTCGTGTTTTGTTGAAGTGTTTCAGAAGCAGGAGGTTTTCAAGGGTTTCAAAAGTTTTTTTTGTGGATCTGGGGGGAGCCAAAATTTGGCTCACCTTGGGAAAAATGGACACCACCATTGTGTCCGGAAGGCCCAAGAACCCCTAAATCCATATAAAACTTGTTCATTTTGGACACAGTGGCATCAGAGGCAAAATTTTTAGCCTCAGGGCTGCACGCATCCCGTGGCGGGCCGTACAGTCTGCACACATATCAAAAAAAATTTAAAAAAGCGTAGGGGCACTGCGGCCCCCACACCACCCACCCGCCACCGCTTCCCGCCACCTCCCAACCTGCCACCGGCCCCGGCCGCTTCCCGCGGGCACCACCGGCGCCGCAGTGTCACCGTCGGTGACTGCGGTGACCACCAGCGGTTACCCGCGGTGTCACCGCCCGTCACTGCGGTGACCGCTGCGGTCACCACCGCGGGTCCTGCCTTAACCGCCGGCATTTTTTATGGGGTTGCCTTTTTTATTTTGCAATTTTTTTTGCATGGCTTGTTTTCTAAGCCCGCCTGTGCAAGCTCGGCCTCCAGGGCGTTAACTTCTTCATCTGGAGGTGTATTTGGGAGTTTTTTATATCATCGGAAAGCTCTTTCCGAGATGAACACAATTATGGAGGTTTCTTTTCAAGTTTTTTATCTCGGTTTTCATACCATGCCTTCGAAGGCAGGACTACTTTTTTGCCTTCCTGGAGCACCTGATGCTTTTTTTGGCATAACTTGCTCATACGGAGGAGTTAGTGGGCGAACGAGACATCATCGGAAAGATGATTCTGAGACGGTTGTTTTATATGAAGAGATTTTTTCCAGATTCTTCTTCCATTTTTCACACCAGGCTGTTGAATTCAGAGGTTTTCTTTTTCAGGTGCCTGCCAGAGCACCTGTCACTGTTTTTGCCGTAACTTGAGCATACGATGGCATTTTTTGCCAAACGAGATATCGACGAAAAGCTGGTTCCAAGACCGTTCTATTTTTTTTTTCAGTTTGGTTGTTTGATTTTGTTGTTTGTAGGGGTTTTCTGCCAGTCAAAGTCACGGGTACTTTTTGCATTCCGGACACTATATCTCTCACATTCGGGCTCAGTTTTCAGCAAACTTGGTTTTTTCGGAAAGCTTGTTCAGTGTACTTTTCAGTTTTAGAGGTCTTATTTCCAGATTCTATACCAGGTTCTTCCTCCATTAAGTTTTTCTTTTCTGCACTCAGATGGACTACTTGGCTTTTACAGGTCCACGGATCTCCATTCTTGGGATGACTTCTGCTTCTATTCTCACTGTTCTTCTTTCCTTCTTCTTTTGAGTTTTGTATATATCTCCACTGTTGCATTCTTTTTTCTATAAACGCACTGAGATAAAGTTTCTGCTTTTGCATATCTGGGATCTTGTACACCTTGTGTTTGTTTGTACTCGCACTTAGTTATAAAGTGCCATCGGGGGTTATGATGTTTTACCTTTTGTGCTCATCCACCTTTGTCAAGTGAGTGTACCTTCCATGACATTAGCCCATGTTGTGTGTCTATGACACTGCCCTTTATCCTGTGCTTGTACTTCTGTTGCACTGTTGGTGTTCCTGATTCTTCTTCTTGCAGATGTTTCTGGCATTGCATTTCAGTGTTCCTGTCACCCCTCTCCCTGTTCAGCATTATGGGGGGGGTTCACCTGTTGGTTCTATTGCTTCCTTGGTTCGATTGAGTGATCTACGTATACAGTTTTTGTTCCTATGTACTAGGCAGATGCAGTGGCTAGGCACCTATGCATTTCGGTGAGATGGATCATCTACTATATAGACACTCATTCATTCCTGCTTTTGGAGGCCACCTCTTCGATTGATCAGCTCTTCAGACTTTGTCTTCTCTACCTGGTCATGCACTATTTCAGTGGGGGTTCCAGCAGTTTCTTCTAACAGTGTTTGCAGTTTCATGCTTCGGAGATGCTTCATGCTCTTTCTTGTTCCTTTCTTTGGGACATTCCCTAGATTGGAGGCTTTGTTTCCTTCATCTAGTTTATTTCTTGTACTTGGGTACCTGATCAGGCCTTGTTGCCGGGACCCATTGCTCTTCTTGCATTTTTGCTTTCATAGCTATGCTAGGTTAGCTTCCCTCTTGAGCTACGCTTAAGGGGGGGTGTTAGAGTAATCATACTTTATGCTTATTAATTAAATCACTTTGGTTTAATTAATTAAGTCATTTATTACTCTATTTACTTAAGCTATCTTTTAGGTGCATTATAATTAATATATTTATTAATTATAATGTGCAACCTAGCTTTATTTTTTGCTTTATACCTTTAGGGTTTTGGTATCCTTTTATAAGGATTCCCTCTTTGTATTTCTTTCATTCACTTATTGGATCATAATAGAGATAATCTTGGAATACAATTTCTCTTTGCATGTCCATAAGATGTCTCTGGCTTTTTGGCCTCCATAGATTTTTCTTGCTTCTGTTCTTTGCTTCTTCCATGTGACAGGGTTATGCATGCAGGTGTTCTTGGGAGATTAGTATTTCACCTAATCTAACATGATGCACACAAATACTAAACATATCACCTTCAAGTATCATTACTTGAGGAAATTGGTACAAGATAAAGAGGTTAGAATAGAATATGTGAATACAAAGGAACAACTAGCAGACATATTCACTAAAGCCTTACCTAAAGAAGCTCATGAATATCTAAGAGGAAAATTAGGGGTTCTTCCCCTCACTGAGGCTACCTAGTCAAGCTAGGAGCACTGCATCAAATATGTTGCAAAAGAGTATCTAACAAATTGATGCAGAAAAAGGTCACACTTTAGGAGCAGCCTAGAGTTGTGAAAAGTATAGAAAAGCTGATAATCAGTCATAAGCAAAGATGACAAAGGGAGAAATATTGTTACTGAACTGACAAGATGACATCTACATCTAAAAGATGCATGTTTTAGTTGTTTCTTTGGCATTATTGTCAAAGAGGGAGATAAATAAGATAAAAAAACATGATGAGATTTCATGGAAGATAAAGTAAGAGGAAGAGATTAAGTGAAAGTTACTATGTGGATGGTCATGCAAGCAAGGCTAAGTGATTTAGAATTAGAATGAAGCTAAGGATATTACAAATGTTTCTGATGCAAAGACAAGTTTTGGATTGGTTGGTGAACATGTGTTATTCATATGGTGTTTCCATCAATTCCAAAGAGGGAGATTGTTGGAAACTGCAATTGAAGCAATTATTGTATTGTCATTGATGTCAAACCTTAACTAGTAAGACTATTGTTATCTAAGAAAGTACTATATATATTTGATTGTTGAGAAGGATTAGGGAAAAGGTGATAACAATAGCACCTAAAGAAAGGTTGAGTTTTCTTGATACTTCAATGGGTACTTGATTATGTGGCACAATGATAAGATGATTTATTGCTTATCTAAGTAAGAAGCAAGACTAAACAAGTAGGCTTAATCGAGCAAAAGTGAAGAAATCTAGTTTAAGCTGAGTGATGTTAGTGTCGACCGAGCCAGTATATGCGGAGTAAATTTGGTGTTGATTGAACATTAGTTTATTGTTGAGGAAGACAATATTAGCCAAGAAAATAGTTTCAGTGGTGACTGAGCTACGTAGTAATGACTGAGGAGTTGAACACAGTATTGACTGAGTGTCAGTAATTTACATTTGAGGAAGAATTTAGATTCCTAGCCGACATAGTTGAATTCTTGGGTTATGTAAATCATGTTGACTTTATTTATTGGATGTATGGAAGCATTTAATGCACTGTAAACTATTTTATTGTAATTCCATAAAGAGATTAGAGATGTTTCTAAAAGGATGGATAAAGAACATAATGTTGGAAGGATTCGATGAATCTGACCTAATCCTAAAAACTATGGAGGAGATTAAGTGGCAAAAGTTGGATTGACCTATCAAAGATTTATTAAGGAAATCTAAGTGTCAGGTTAAAGCAGTATGCTAGAGTTGTTATTGTTATTGATTGAATAAGCAAAAAAGGCTAAAGGAGGAGTTGTGATTACTTGAAGGGATTTCTGATTAGATCAGTGATGGAGATGGAAATGGATCTCAGTCAGTAAGCCAGCATATATATGTAAGAATTGGATCTGTTATTTCCAAAGTGAGTTGTATGTTTTCAGATCAAACATTGTTGTTACTTTCTAACCATTGTATCAGTTTAAATCCTTTAATCAAGGTTGACCTAATAGTCATTGTATAAATCCTTTAATCAAGGTTACATTCTAATGGAATGTACTTAAATCCTTTAGCAAGGCACACTCCTAACAGGGTGGTTAAAATCCTTTAACCGGGTCACACCTAGCAGTGTGTTTGTAAACCTTTGACAAGGTTGGCTTTTCACAGAGCTCACTTCAAAAGAGTGAAAATATCAGTAGCATGTTACAAAGTGGTTTTTCCCAAATTGGGTTTCCACTATAAATCCTGGTGTTAATGCTTGTTGTGATGGTTAAGTTTTTGTGTTGTTGTTCTTTCAATCAAGGTTCAAATCCCATTAGGGATGAGGTCCCTCATATTTTTGCCTCACTACTTTATAGCTCTAGGTCAAAGCGTTTAGCCCTCTTTAAATATAAAGTATTCAAGAATCCTTTATCTGCATCTCATGCTTCCTCTCTCACTTGTTAAATTATGATGATCATTCTCAGTAGATCGATACCTTATAATTTGAAGCTTTAGGGACAATGAAGAAAGTGGTGAGAAATAGGTTAATATATGTCAACCAAACGAAAATATTACAAAAGTGTGCAAAAAAGATGGTTAGAAGATCAAACCCAAAGGATAAAGCTATCAAAATTTGTATTTATAAGACGATGGAGGAAAAAGAATGTGAAAGTTATTTTAAGAGAATATACAAGATAGAGAAATGGTTTTATATATGAGGATGGTGAGGATCAATGGGATTTTTACTTTTGGGAATGGTTGTAGATATGTAAAAAGATTTTCTAATGGCTCCTAAATAATAAATTAGAGAATTTTTTGTGAATAATAGAAAGAATAAAATAAGAGTATATGGATTATATGGAATTAATGCTTAAGGAGGCTTATACAATCACTATTGTTCAATTTTTATATTTTTGTCTTTTCTATGTATGGTTTCCTATATAAAACCTATATGCTAGAGAAAGTACAATTATACTAAATTTTCACAAGTGGGTGGAGAGGTAAATGAGCTTATAAACATAGTATATACTAGAAGTTTTTAAAAACATGACCATTGGAGATATAGTAAGCATTAGGAAATGAAGAGGCATGAGTTATTTCTTTTTCTTTTAAACCTTAACTCTTATAAAAGTAAGCATTGGTGATTTGGAAACACTCGATGAGCTTAAGAATCTTTTTATGCTAAAATCTCCATATTTCAAGTTAAGGGGTAGTAAATATATATGGTTTGGGTCACTTGTACAACATCTTCCTATGATCATAAGAATGTCTAAAAATGAATAAAAGTGGACCTAAAAAATATTAGGTACATCGGAACTAAATGAGAAGTAAGAAATTTTGTTAGAGTAAAGTATTAATTATATTAATTAACTTTACTCCCTTCTTAAGATGTCAACACTTTAATTTTTAGTTGTTTATATTAAACACACATGCACTAAGTTGATTTAAACTTATGCACTAGTTGTTTTAAATATAAACTTGCATGCATTAGTCTTGTAATAATTTAACTAATTATTACATGCACTAAGGTTTCCTTTCAAGGCTTTTGATCTCCTTTATTAGGATGATCCATTGTACATTCAATTCATTCATTATTTTGAGGATATTTTCTTCATATTTTTGAGTCAAACCCTTGCCCTCTTCTTGTCTCTACTTCCTTGTAACAGGTTTTTGTATGCAGGTGATCTTCAGGTTTTGTGGATTTGTATTGCTCAAATCCTACAAATTTATTACCTTACATTTTCCCCAACTTTAGTAGGTTGAGGACACTAAACTTAAAGATGTGCATTAAAGTAAAACTATACTAAATAAAATGAAGTAATATTGCATAATATTTTTAAAATTTGTAATGGAAATGAATGTTTATCTCCTTGTTTACTTCTTTGTGTGAGTACATATTACTTTAGTCTACCATAATTAAAAAACAAAATCAATTTATGAAGATATAAGCCCGTCATAAAACATAAAAAATATAAGACTACATGGAAACAAATTTATTGAGCTAAACTTTGATAAAGTGGTCAAATGGTATTAAATTTAACAAATAAAAATCTAATTTAAAATAAATATTGGTTTATTTATCAAGCCACTAGCTAGAATGTTTTTAAAAGGATAACTTCATAGTCTTTTCTAACCTAATTCATTGGTCAAGTCGTTAAAGTGACTACATTGCCTTTGGCACTTCCTTTGATTTATTCTAGTATCATGTCATTCTTTGAATTTGATTTTAGTTCCTTGTTTCTAGGAGAATCCATTTCAAGTGTGGTTGCACCCTTCACATTTTATTATGGCGTTGGCATGGCTCCAATAAAGTGGGTTTTTTTCTATATTATTTCCATTATTTTACTTTATCTAAATGTGTGGTCTTGGTAAGGTGATTCCAATGTTAGTAAATGTGTTTCAACCTTTCTCCTAATTTTAAAATTATAAAATATGACATTTTGAGTTGTAAAACATAATTTTTATGATATGCAATTAGGTTTTGACCAAAATACATACTATAGAGCTTTTCAACACTACCACATGGGTTTTCTATTGTGTATAACTCTTCAAGATCTATATATTTAAAAAATATTCCCATTTGGTCTCCAAGATCAAACATTATGGCCTTCAGAAGTTTACATAATTAAAAAAAAATATGTTGGACACATAAAAGAGTTGTTAGGAGGACTTACACTTGCTAACACATATGATAGGCATCTCTAATAAGAGTTTATTGAATGCCCAATTTGATGATTAGATTTTACCAAGGTTATGAAAGATGGAATGAATATATAATTTTTAGCTTGTATATTTTTCTTGAGATTTAGGTGTTGGATTTCTAAGGTAAGGTTTGGGTACCACTTTTGGGTGGTTTTAGAACATAGTTTTCTTATTACTATTTAATTATTCCATATATTGTATTGATGCAGGGGTATTCCAGGGTACTCGGTGAATCTGCATGGAGGTGTGTTGTTTGGCTAGTGTTACTTAGTTGCAACCTTGACCAACGGTCTCGATCATTGAAGGAAGCTCGGTCGCTAAAGAGAACTCGGTAATCTCTGACGCTTGGTGGAAGTGTTACTCAGTTATGCCTGTGGTGCTCGGTCAACACTGGTGCTCGGCGATGCTTGACGTGCTTGGTTATTTCACTGGTGCTTAGTTGTTCCAGTTTACCGACTAGAGTTCTGTGTGATTTGTTGGGCCAACTTGGTGCATTTATTGTTGGTAGTTGTTGTTACAGGCCAATATATTGGATTTAATTATTGTAAGGCTATTCTAGAGCCGACTTGTATTGCATTTAATATTTGTTAGGAGGAGTTAATGATTTCATCCAGCCGACTTGTGGCTAATGATTAGTATTTATAGGATGTTGGGGTAGTTGTTTAGGCAGCGGATTTGGATGATCAGATAGGAGAGTCTGATAGCATATTTGAGTGGTGAAGTTGTGGAAAAGATCCTATGAGATCTTAGAGATGAGATTGATTTTGTTTGTAGCAGAGCTAGTGGTTGAGGCTTGGAAACAAGGAGATTGCTTGGAGGCTTACAAGCTCAAGTTTAGATCTTCCTTAGGTTTTTCATCAGTTGCTGATAGTTTTCAGATCTGAACTAGCTAGAGTTGTATTGGATCTTATCGATCTTACAAAATTACCTCTGATTGTAATTGGCCCTAACCCGGAAGGCCTTACAACCAGGCATGTTAATGAAATTTTTTTGAAACAATTGTTGTGTTGTGTATTTCCACTGTATTATTCTGAAGTTGCAAGGTTTGGACTATCCTTATTTGGATCCTCCCGTCCTTGGTCTGCGTCAAGTGGTATCAAAGTGAAGGTTGATCTTGTGGAGTGAAGGTTGACCTAACAAGGCTGGTCTTGCAAATTTAATCTTGTTAGTGAAGAGATCATGTGATCTGAGTTACAGATCCAGAGCACTGAACTTGTGGAAACTTTCCCTAGTTATCTATGTGAGGTGGCAGACTGATCTGACTTGCATACAACTTGGAGATTGTCATAAGGTGGTCAGTGTAGGGTTTGTTGCAGAGGGTTTCTCTTATCTTTAAGGATGCCTCTGAGAAGATTGGACCCTAGAGTAATTTTGAACCTTTGTGATACTATGGAATATAGGATTACAGAGAAGGTGAAATCAGATTTCAAATCTAAGATGGAGTTGATGAAGAATGACATGGTCACCGAGATCATGAGAGTTGTTGCTAGTGTACATCAGAATGTTGGTACTAAAGATGGTTATGAGGAAGTTGTTGAAGACTTTGAACTTTTTGGATCTAGTGGTGATGACCGAAGGAATAGATCCAATTAAGACAGAACTACTCGGTTAAGTAGTAGTTACCAAATGGAAGTTTCTACTTTCTCTGGTACTTTGAAGCCTGAGAACTTGATTGATTGGATTGGTGAACTTGAAGATTTCTTTGAGCTGGAAGAAATTGAAGATCCTCTTCAGGTGAGATTGGCACAGACAATGTTGAAAGGACATGCTACTCTTGGGTGGAAAGAACTACAAAGAGATAGAGAAGATGAAGGTGAAATAAATATCAATCAGTGGAGGTTGATGGTGACTAAATTGAAAGCTAAGTTCATACCAGTGGATTATGAGCTTGACTTGTTTGAGAAGTTACAGAATCTGAAACAGAAGGATTTGTCTATTGAAGAGTATACCGAGGACTTCTCCAAACTTACTATTCGGTCTGGACATTGAGAACTTGGTAAGGAAAAAGTAGATCGGCATATGAATGGTTTGAGATTTAATATTCAGGATGAGCTTGGTATGCTGAAGATTGATTCTGTTAAAAATTCTTATCAGTATGCTCTTAAGGCAGAAGATAAATTGAAGAGGAAACAACTTAGTAACCCCTAAGGGAAGGAAAAGATTGATCACTTGGTGAAGGATAAATTGAATGATGTAGAAGATGAACAAAAACCTGTAGAACCAAAGAAGATAGGTAGAGTTATCTTTAAAGGTACATTCTATAATTGTAGAGAGGAAGGACAATATTCTTTTGAGTGTACATAGAAGAAGCTTGGTGACCGATGGACTATTGTGGTAAATGAAAATGAACCTGAATCTGAGAACTTGCTTCTTCGATGAACATTGCTCAGTACAAAGGAGGAACCTTTTCAAAAGATTAACTTGTTTAGGACTCGGTGCAAGTCTGGAGGTAAAATTTGTGATGTTATTGTTGACAGTGGTAGTAATGATAACCTTGTTTCTGAGGACATGGTTCAGAAACTTGGTTTGAATAGAATGAGACATCCACATCCTTATAGGATTGGTTGGTTGCAAGATGATCATGCTATAGAAGTAAAAGAATAATGCTTTATTGATGTTTAGATTGGATAGTATAAGGATCTTGTGTTATGTGATATTGTGAAGATGAATAGTTGTGATATATTGCTTGGCAGACCTTGGCAATATGATTACAGAGCTATGTATGATTGTGTTAGAAATGTGTTTACTATTGAGAAGGATGACATGATGTTTTCCCTGATGCCTTTGCTGGATACAACACTCAGTAGGAGAAACCTGAGTATTGGTAGCTGAGTTGAGTTGGTGGATCCTGAAGGTATGGTTGATCAATGTGAAGGACAAACCTATGTGTTGACAAGGAAAGACTTGAAAAGATAGAGAAAGATGAAGTGGAAGAGTATGCAAATTGAAAAGCTGGAGGACTTGTATGTGAAGAACCAGTTCGGGGTTTATGTGTTGAATCTCAGAAGATGTTCTTCTCACATATAAACATCTTTTCAAACCTGGGGTGTCTAATGTAGGGGCATTCTAACGTACTCAGTGAATCTGCATGGAGGTGTGTTGTTTGGCCTATGTTACTCAATTGCAACCTTGACTGATGGTCTCGGTCATTGAAGGAAGATCAGTCAGTGAAGAAAACTCAATAATCTCTGACGATCAGAGGAAGTTTTACTTGGTGATGCCTGTGGTGCTCGGTCAAAACTGGTGCTCGGTGATACTTGGTGTGCTTAGTTATTTCACTGGTGTTCGGTTGTTCTGGTTTACCGACTAGAGTTCTGTGTGATTTGTTGGGCTAACTTGGTGCATTTATTGTTGGTAGTTGTTGTTACAAGTCGATATATTGGATTTAATTATTGTAAGGCTATTTGAGAGCTGACTTGTATTGCATTTAATATTTGTTAGGAGGAGTTAATGATTTCATCCAGCTGACTTGTGGCTGATGATTAGTATTTATAGGATGTTGGGTTAGTTGTTTAGGCAGCGGATCTGGATGATCAGATATGAGAGCCTGATAGAATATTTGAATGGTGAAGTTATGGAAAAGATCCTATGAGATCTTGCAAATGAGATTGCTTTCTGATAGTTTGTTTGTAGCAGAGCTAGTGGTTGAGGCTTGGAAACAAGGAGGTTTCTTAGAGGCTTGCAATCTCAAGTTTAGATCTACCTTAGGGTTTTCATCAGTTTTTGATAGTTTTCAGAGCTCAACTAGCTAGAGTTGTATTGGATCTTGTTGATCTTGCAGAATTACCTCTTATTGTAATTGGCCCTAACCTGGAAGGCCTTATAGTCGGGCATGTTAATAAAAATTTGTTGAAACAATTGTTGTGTTGTGTATTTCCGCTATGTTGTTCTGAAGTTGCAAGGTTTGGACTGTCCTTATTTGGATCCTCCTTGCCTTGGTCTACATCATGTATCTCCTCTATAAATTGTATGCTTGAGATGCAAGTTGAGCTGTGATTTTTCTAATGTCTCACCAAGGAACCCTCATAACAAGGACAAAACACTCATTAAAATATGTGGGATAATTTTTTTTAAAATATGCTTTATTAATTAAAGCAACAAAGTTTAATCATATAGCTAGAAACTAAGAGGGTAAAGATCATAACTATAATGGAAGTTTACCAACATGTTCAAGTAGCAAATCATTTCTTACCTGAGCTTCACTACCTTGTTTTTGAATTTTATTCAGCATGCCCAATACTTGTAATTAGACACATGTATACTCAACTAGATGAAATATATTAGATACATGATCGTAAATATAACCTTTTATTAATATCTTATCTAGATGAATTATTATCGAGAAGGAGTAAAATATTTTTTTATTTAAATATTTAAAGACAAATCCTAATTTCCAAACCTAAGTCTCAAGGGCTCATCAATGATGTCCTTGTCTACATCACACCTAGAGACGTCGTAGTTTGACTTTCCAAGATTATACTAATTTATCCCAAGTTTTCTATAGTAAGCTATAAATAAATTTATTACTCAATAAAACCTATGTTATATATTATATGTATCATAAAATTATGTGAGTGGGTACACAACCTTTTATAGGGTAGATTTCCCTAGAAATTTTCATCGTCATCTACCACCAACTTGGTGAAACAAAGATAAATTGTGGTTAAGGATATAATATACTAAAACATCCCATGTAGGTTTTGTTTTGAATAATAAATTTGAATGAAGATTTTTAAATGTTATCTTACTACTTAGTTCATTCATCTTCAATAATTCTATTACATCCCCAATTTCTTGAGTCCACTCAATAATAAGGAACAAAATCTATTCTCAAGAAAAACACCAATATCCAAGGGAATATAATATATACACAAGTATATAGAATGGATATGAATACTTGTATGAAGCATGGAAAGGAACCACTAGAGACTTCTACTTACAACCCAAAAAGATAGGATACTAGTGTATAAGAAGGAAAGAGTGTCATTGCATAGCCTCAATATGATTTACCCTATTAGCCTCTCTAAGCCCTAGCCCTCATCCGATATCTCATGAAAAATTGAATGGCCTTTTCATGAAGACAAGGAGGTTCAATTATCTAGATTAACACCCCTTGGATAGTCAAGCCTTCTTGATCCCATCCTTAGTCTATAAAATCACTTGATGCCATAGGTGAGGCACCATATTAATGTGTTTTACCCCAGTTCATTAATTAGGTTATTACTTGGTTAAGAAACTCTCCAATGAGTTACCATAGTAACTACTTTAGGGCCTTGGCACTCATTGAGAGCCACTCTCCCCAATTGTATCTAATACCCATACCTTGGTGTCCAATAAAGAAATCATAACTAATCAAGAACATACCTTTCATATTTATTTATTATGAATCCATTTCCAAAAGAATGAAACACAAAGTCACAATTAGGTCTTCATAGGATCCCAATATTAGAAGATTTGGTTATGACGCCACTTTAAATACAAAATTAATTAAGATACCTCACAAACAAGTGAATAGTCTCACAATAGGTAATGATAATCATACCATTGTCTCTCTTAGGAATAATGTATTCACTAAGGATTACTTTTCCCACATGAAATGCATTTAGATTGTCAACCCAGGGACGTATACTTGAAATGGGACAGCACAGTTTGTGCACTAAGCCCCTCAAAGAGTCATACTACCTATGTTGCAGGAAGATAAAATGCATGAAAGAAACCTATGCTATTTCTATAGGAAAGTAAGCACACTTAACTACTTAATGAAATTCTTTTGAAAGCTTGTAAACTTAACCTAAGCCTATTCTACCAACACAAAGTGTTCACCATGTATATCTTTGCAAGTGCTATAGGAACATTCATAGTTATAATGTTGCTGGAATAAAATAGTAACTTCTACTTGAAAGCATGGGAAATACATAAAGCAATTCTACTCTATTCTAATCTACTCCACCTCCCAAGTGGGCCCCCTTGGTTGGCTTCTACTAACTACTAACACAGAATATACTTCAAAATCACTCTTTCATTATATTCTCATAAACTAATTACATAGTAATGGAACAATACATGAAAAATAGAAAGAGAAGCTCTGCTATGCTAAACATAACAATTGTATATATTTTATCATTACACAACTAATCAATCAAATCCCTTTATATAAAGGATTGATGCTTATTGAAATCATGAAAGTAAGTTCTAACTAATTCTTGCCATAGAAGAAGGAAATACAACAACCCACGACAGAGTACAATAATGTGAGGCCTCACCCTAAGTTGAAATAGCTTTTTCATTGATCATTAGGATATACCTAGTAATTGGCTTAATGTTTTGATGAATTCAAAGAGAGTTTACCCTGTTAATAGGGAATTGATTTCATTGGATGATGTACATTATAGTTTATGACGCTTTTCATTCAGATGATATTGATATAATGATACA
This sequence comes from Chamaecyparis obtusa, assembly GCA_027943335.1. Lineage (NCBI taxonomy): Eukaryota > Viridiplantae > Streptophyta > Pinopsida > Cupressales > Cupressaceae > Chamaecyparis > Chamaecyparis obtusa. The sequence goes on along the minus strand of BSBK01006658.1, from coordinate 679,791 downwards.
TTATGGATTTGCATTATGATGATTGATTTAGATAATTAGTGAGATGTTGCAATTTGGGTATATATATATACTGATTTGAGTTATTTGGAAAAATGACAATTGGAATTTAAATTATGATGAGTTGTGAATTTCTTTTAGGGTTAAATGTTAGGTGATGAATTATTGATGACTATTTTATGATATAAATATGAATTTTAATTTATGGTTATTTTGATTTATGAATGTTGTGATGATGTGATGGATTTGATATGCTTACATGAGTAACTAGGAAATGGAGATTTGATTCAATTATGATACAATGAGATTCTACTATGAAATGAAATTTGGTTACTTGAATGGAGCTTATGAGTTCATATGATGCCATGAGTGAAAAAGCTAATTGATTATGTGAAGTGAATTCTAATTTGTTATGTGATATTGTAAATAATTTGTAAAAGTTGAATGGATTTTATTTCATATATATTGTGGACTATATTATTTCTTGGACTACTGATGTTGGATTTAGTGTGCAGGGAATAAGACCATGGTAATAAATCGGGGAACCAAACATAGGCTAATTTGAATTCTATGCGAACCAAGGTTGCGTCTAATAAAAGACAAAAACCTCATTGTATCGTATTTTATTTATAAACATAATGAGCTTGTATGTTTCTATTCAAATTGTTAAATTGTAAATTTTAATTTATGTGTGTGCTCAAGTGGAAATGTCATGTGTCTTGTGAGGTGTAAAATATGTGTGTGTCACTTGACACTTGTATTGTGTACATGTGGCCATGACATGTTCCACTTGGGGATTGGGTGACCACCAACCTAGGTAAGTACCTTTTTGGATCCACATGTGAATCCCTTGGTTAGGGAGCTTGAGGTAGGGTCATGTCATTGATTTTCGAATTGAATATTATAATGGACTTTTGGGGGGTTAGAAAGGTGCCTAGGGGTGCGTGTGAGTCATGTTTTAGTAAGCCCACTTGGTATACCTATGGGTAAGGGTCAATTTTAACCATAGGACAACCCCTTGTTGACCAAAAGACTTCCAAAAGTTAGATTTTCAAAATGGCCGAAAATCAACTTTTGGAAGCAAAGTCTTGGTTAGCACACCCATCCATTAGGATGCAAAGTCTTTGCCCACTTTTTGGCCAATCCTTTTAGGGACCCATTTTTGGAAAGCTTGTAAGAGCTTGGGGAAGACCAACCAATGAGTAAGGAGAACTTATCCCTAGGGGGTTGTGGGGAGTTGTGTGGAGGTCTTTTTATTGGGGACTTTTCTTTTTGGAGGGTTTGAACACCCACTCTCTAACTTAGAGACTAGACTAGTTTTGGTGAAGCTGGGGAAAGGAGGAGAAGCTTGGATAAGGAGGATCTCACATCAACACTTGCCATTTTCTTTGGATCTAGGTTGGTGGCTCCAATCTTTTTTATGATGTATTGTTGCATGAGAAAATTTGTGTTGTGAGTAGAGAGAGTTTTTGGAATAATCTTCATCTTTGCTTCTTGATGTACTTATTGTTTTGAGAAAGAAGGTGTTTGTGATTTTGGTGAGACTTTGAGTTCTCCATGTCCTTGATGTTTTGTTAATATTGTTTCTTTACATGTAAGTAGATATGATATGAATCTTGTGTTTGATATGTGCAGTTCATGTGTTGTTTCTTTGTATGAGTTTTGTTTTCCCTTTGTGATGTAATGGTAGATTTTCATGTTAAGGGAGTCTCAAGGATACCCACCCTTGGGAGGGAAGAGTAGCCTTGGGCGTGAAGGGTTTTTGGAAAATCATGAGTGTAGAGTCTCTCCTCAAGGAGGAGAGAGAAAAAGCATGGAAGTATGGGCTCCATGTAGCCATTCCATTTCTTATTATTTTGGGGGCCATAAGGAGGTTGTTTGGCTTGATGCCATGGGGCCATAAGGGTTTTGTTGTGCATTTGGGTATGTGGTTGAGAAGATGGTTTTGTAAAACTATGAGAAGGCTTGATCTATGTGATCCCTTTTTTTTGTTTGAGATTCCAAGTGTGTGGGAAGAGGTAATTGTGAAGCCATGTGAAGGCTTATTCCTTTTATTTCTGGAATGGCTTTCTCCTCATTGATGCTTGGTCCACCTTCAACCCAAGAATTGGGTCATTGTGAGACCCTTTGTGAAAAATCCTTGGTTGGGAGTATTATGTGTTTATTGTCTCATTGTTGGTTGTGTGGATATGCATGTTTGTGAATCTACCCTTGTTTTGGTTCCCCTAGTTCGGGGGTGGCCTCATGGAGGCCTTAGTTGGGAGGTGAGCATCCCATGGTCTATCCTACTTTAATTTTCAGGTATTGAAGAAGTTGCACTTGGAAGAGAAAATTAGGGAAGCTTGGGATGGTATCATGTTATGTTTACCATGTTCTCCTATGCCAAATGTAATGGTACTTCTTTGTAGAGAAAGTCCTAAAGGGTCCATTGTTTGATTCCTTGTAATACTATTAGTTTGTGAGCTTCTAGGTAAAAGTCCTTTTCCTTTGTGTTAAGTCCATCTAATGCAAAGAATGTATATTTCTCATTACTTGTATAAGCATATGTTTTATGAACCATGAATCTATCCAACTTCCGTCTAAGGAATTAAAATAAATGCCTAAACTTATTTCCAGATTTTCCTCCAAGGTTAATGAGTACAATCTCTTATCTTAAAGTAGATTAATGAGGAAAGAGTCACTTATTTTCTAGTGATACTAAGCTTGAAGGACTTATTAAATGATATAGATTTCCCTTAAATGAGAAAGAAAAAAAATATGTTTGTTGTTACAATACTTTGAGAATGTGATAGAATCTTTTGGACAAGATTCCTTAGAGGCCGAAGAAGCCATCATGGAATTAGAAAAAGAGTATGGAGATGAAGCTCTAAAAAATTTCACTACCTCATCCAATCCTTTTAGAGATAATGCAGTAAATATCACAGATAATATTGATGGCTTTTTCGGTATCACAAATGAGGATAGACAACTTGGAATAGCTACCAATATGGATGGCTTATCCTCCCCCAAAATTGACAAGATCAAGAAGAAAAGAGGAAGGAAATCTTGCATAGAGCTTAGAACCATAGCAGGCAATGCTGAAAATCAAATGAAGATCTCTGACATTCTGAACAGCGGGAAGGGGAAGTGCCTTCCCAAGGAGCAATGAGAGTAACTACCTGGAATGTTAGGGGCTTAAACACCCGTAACAAACAAGGACTAATTAAGAGATATCTAAAAAAATTTGAATCTGATATTATAATCTTACAAGAAACTAAGTTAAATAATGATGAAAGCAAGAAATTAAGTAACAAACTCGGCCTATGGAAATTAGAATTTGTACCAGCAATTGGTGCATCAAGAAGCCTAGCAGCCTTGTGGGACCCCCAAAAAATTTCTTCCTCAGTCCTGACCAGCAGTAGTAATTGGATGGTTATGAGGATCTGCAGTCTCAAATCAAACCTAAGATTCATCTTGATCAACATTTACGGTCCTATTCAAAATATAGAAAAAAGAAGGGTTTGGTAGGAAGTCCAAGCTTTCCTTCAATTAAACAAAGGTGAGACATACATCTTAGGTGGAGATTTTAATGCTATACTGAATATCAATGAAAAATTTGGTGGCTCAAAATACATCTCACAATCACAAAAGGATTTCACCCAATGGGTCTCAGATAATAATTTAATTAACATAGAGACCATCAATGGATCTTTCACCTAGAACAATAGAAGGTTGAGCTTTAGCCATAATGCGGAAAAACTAGATAGATTTTTGGTTTCAGGAGAAATGGATAATTTTAACCAACTTTTGTCAACAGAGATTCTCCCAGAAGTGGGATCGGATCACTTTCCAATTAGATTAACAATTACCGAGGATTGTAAACCCAATAGAAATCCATTCAAATTTGAATTTATGTGGTTCCAAGATCCGGATCTCATTAATCTTTTAGAGCAATGGTGGAATCAAACAACAGTGGAAGGATCCAAAATGTACAGTTTAGTTACCAAACTCAAAATTATCAAAAATTAAGTCTTGGAATGGAACAAGAACAAATTCAACAACATCTTTGAAGAAAAACTACATATTGAACAGGATATAGAGAATCTTAATAATTTAGTCATAACCCATGGGATGGATGAAGTGAGCTATCTTAAAGAAAAGGAACTCATGTCTAAATATAATGCAATTTTACTTAAAGAAGAAATATATTGGAAATAGAAATCCAGGGAAACCTGGCTGAAAGAAGGAGATAATAACACTAATTTTTTTCATAAATCAACCAATATAAGAAGAAATATTAACAGGATAACTAATATCAAGGATGAAAGGGGGCAACTCTCGGAAGACCCTAAAGTCATCCTAGACCGTATCACTAATTATTACAACTCTCTTCTTAATAACTATGAAGCAGTTAACCTTCAAGATCAATATGAAATGCTTAAGGCTATACCTAAGTTAATTTTAGATGAAGACAATATCATGATGAACAACAAATTTACCTTGGAAGAAGTCAAGACTACCTTATTTCAAATGCAACCTGACAAAGCCCCAGGTCCAAATGGCTTTCAGGCCGGTTTTTTCCAGAAGTGCTAGCACTTTATGGGAATTGACATTTGGCAAGCAGTGGAAGCAACCAGGAACTCTGGTGCTATCCTATCAGAAATTAACAATACCTTTTTCTCTCTTATACCCAAAAAAAATGATTGTATTGACCTAGGATATTTTTGTCCTATTTCCCTATGTAACACTATCTATAAGATATTATCAAAATTTATGGTGAATAGACTTAAAACTCTCCTCCTGATTTTAATCTCAAAGGAACAAATGGGCTTTGTAGCCAAGAGGTCGATCTTAGATGGCATTATCATTGCCCAAGAACTTGTTCATACTGCACAAGTGACCAAGGAACCAAGTATGTTTATTAAAATAGACATCCAAAAGGCTTATGACAAGGTGGATTGGAGATTCTTGTGTAAATGCTTGGAAGCCTTCGACTTCTCCAAGCATTGGATCAACCTCATATTTATATGTATATCTACCCCCAAGATCTCTGTCCTCATCAATGGTACCCCAGAAGGTTTTTTTGGGATATCCTGAGGCATCAAGCAAGGCGACCCACTGTCGCCCTTTCTTTATGTTATCATGGTAGAAGCCCTGGGTAGAACTATCACCAAGAAATAGACAGAAGGCAATATTATAGGTTTAAAAGCCGCAAACAATATCCCATTCGTTACACACCAATAATTTGTGGATGATACTATTCTCCTAGGATCTACCAACTGTAAAGAGGCTAAGGCCTTCAAAGAAGTCCTTAACACATATATGAAGGCCTTAGGCCAACAAGTCAACCCTCTAAAATGAGAAATATTCTTTATAAATACTCCACCTGATATGGAAAAGAAAATCTATGATAACCTTGGTTATCAACAGGGTACTTTTCCATGTAAATATCTAGGTATAGACTTGGATAAGGGTCAACATTCCTCCAAACTTTGGCAACAAATACTAGCGAAGGTTCAAGATAAAAAGAGCTCTTGGAAATGTAAGTGGCTAACTAAGCCAGGAAGAACCATTATGATTAAATCAGTTCTATTAGCTATCCCAACTTATCATATGTCTATCCTACCCCTCCCAACTAACATTAAGCATGAACTAGATAAGATGATGAGAGATTTTTATTGGCAAGGTTCAGCCAAGGACAAGAAAATGGCCCTAATCAAATGGGATAACTTGTGTAAACATATTTCTATGGGGGTTTTGGGGTTTAAGAACCTTATTTGGAAAAATCAAGCCCTTGGCGCAAAGCTTGTTTGGAGACTCTTTAAGGAACCCAATTCTAAGTGGGCTTCAATTTTAATCCACAAATATGTTTTGGAGGCCGACCCAATCAATATCTTTAGAGCCCAATCTCATGTCAAAGGTTCACAAATTTGGAACTTTATTAAGGATTCTATAGGCATAATCAGCAAACACCTCACGTGGGGTGTAGGTCTTGGGAATCACGCTTTATTTTGGGAAGATTCCTGGGTAGGTTTCCCTGCGCCTAACAAGGAGGGCTTTTCACCAAATTTCATTGAAATTTGCAAAGTCACCATCGAAACTTATCTTAAGGATTATATTAATTTTAACAATGATTATGTTGCAGATTTAATCTCAAGAGGATTACCTTCTAATCAAGAAAGTCAAAATTTATTTAGTATTTTAAAAGACAGAAATACCACTATTAAAAACAAGCCAGAATCCCTCTTATGGGCTGGCTCTAATAATGGGGAATACATAGTTAAAGATGGTTATAAAACCATAATTCGAGAGGAAAAGATGGATAATATAGACATTCCCCTTAATTTATGTTGGAACAAAGCTTGTCTTCCTAAGGCCAGAATGTTTCTGTGGGCTGCTTTAACATCTGATAGGATTCATAAAATTGGCTTCGAGGGTCTGTCAAGGTGCCCCTTATGTGAAAGCCAGGAAGAGGATGTGAATCATCTTTTGTTAAACTATTCCCTCACTCAAAATTGTTGGAAATGGTTACAACAATCCCTAGATTGGAAGACAACTCTTCCTTCTGATCTGCTAAGCCTCCTAAAAGCTTGGCTAGCTCTATATAAATACAATCTTTATAAGGATATCTGGACTGTATCCCCATCTATCTTAGCTTGGGAGGTTTGGAAGGAACATAATCATATGATTTTTACTAATCAGAAATTAGATTGGAAAAACATCACTAATAAAATTGAAGCTTCAATTACAGAAAACATCAACAACAAACTCCACGATACCATTTGCTATGAAGATTCATTCAGATCTTGGGATAACAAGATTAGACTTAAATGGCCCTCTTTAAACATATTGAACCTTTTTGGTAGAGGAGGTGCAAAGACAAAAGTTGACAAATCTAAATGTTCCTGGGTCCCTCCTAAGGAAGGTTGGGTAAAGCTGAATTTTGATGGGGCATCCAGGGGTAACCCCGGAGAGGCGGGCATAGGTGGGATCATCAAGAACTGGAAGGGAGAAATAATTTCTAAATATGCTCACCCCATCAAGCCTACTATGAATAACATGGCGGAATGTCTAGCTGCTCTGGAAGGCCTCAAAATTTGCTAAAATCACAACTTTTCAAAACTTATTATTGAAGGGGACTCCCAAATCATTGTTAACATCATTCATACAAAAAAGACACCTAACTAGATTATCAATTCTAAGATTGAGGAAATTAATCTTATCCTAGAGACCTTTCCTGAGGTAATTGTCAAGCACACATACCGGGAGGGTAACGCTGAAGCTGACTCATTAGCAAATCTAGGTGCCAATGGTATTCACATTATGGAATAATGTACATTAGTTTCCTTTCCCTGCTCGGATTTTAGTGTATATATATATATATATATATATATATATATATATATATATATATATATATATATATATATATATATATATATATATATATATATATATATATATATATATATATATATATATATATATATATATATATATATATATATATATATATATATCATATGTAGGTATAAATGCCTTTTAATATATCTCTATCTCCTTGTTGGTAGCCTAGCCCTTGCCTTATATTCCAAGGGCATACATCTGCACGCATATCTTACACTGTAAGCATTATATGCTTTCAGAGGTGGTGCGGGTCTACTCTGAAGAATAACTTTCATTATTGGTCATTGCTTCTAATCATTACTTCTGATCATTGCTTTGGATCATTGTTGAATTCTTCTAATTGTAGTTATTGCCTCAGTGGTAGTGATGACTTGGAAATTTCCTTACCTTCGCCAGTGGATGATTATGAGGACGGCCTCCTTTTAGCCTAGGCTATCTCATAATCATTACAATACTTATCAGCCCATTCACATGTGAACCTGGCCACTTCCCCTTCATCGTGATGCTCCTTTCACATGTGACCCTCTTTCTGGTATGTGCTAGATGTTTCTCCAGCCTTCCATTCCCTCCCGTGAGCTTATTAGTGTAGCTCTTCCCTTCTTTGCCACACTTCTTTGCTATGCGTGTCCTAGCTTTACCATGGACACTAAACTGAAGACTTTTAGCTCTAGCGGTTATAGAGCAATGGCCTTTAGGGGCTCTATCACCCCAGAGAGATGGAACCAATTTTTGCTTCCTCTTCCTAATTCGGTTAGGAGGGCTTTGGAGAAAGCTCTAGGTGAGAATGTTTTTGACAATGAATTCACTTTTAGGACAAATGATGATATCATTGGTATGTTTATTGCAATTTCATATTTGGCTGGTAAAGGGAAAGAAGATATCATTCAGGCAGCTAAGTTGATCTTTGACAAACACTTCATGATTGGTCTGGAAAATATGGTATTCTCTATAGATAACTTGCTGACCACTCCCTTTACAAAAATTACGATGAGAACTGCCACCCCAGACCTAGCCAGTATCCCATCGAAGCAGAGAATTCCGATGATTGTCTTTAAGAATGAAGAACTTTTTGACAGAAAACATAATGGTGATGAGATAGGAGAATCAAACTTGGCTTTGCTCTGCGGTGGATAGGATGAAGGACTAGTGACTCAAAGTTCTGTTTGACGTAGCCTTACTATGTACATAACTATTATTTCATTATGAATACACAGAGTAATCTATATACAAGTTATATAATTTGTATCTAGATTATAGTTGAAGATTTCACAGTTTTGTACATAGGTAGGCGAGTACTTTTAAAGTATATATATTAAGGGCTAGGCTCTATTTTGGCCATACTCTGACGGACAGATTTTCCCTCCCTTTCTTCAGGAGAACAATGTAAAGTGAACTCTATAAATAATTAATACTTTATCTCTACATTAAACATGTTAATTGGCTTTATGGTATTATGTGTCAATTCATGGCTAATCAAGATTTTTGTACTGGTGCTAGTGGATATTTATAATCTTTAAGATTCTCGTATGATTTTGGTAGGTTGAGATTAGATCATATGCTTAGCAAGCCCATATGAAACACTGTAGTCTCAAGCTTTTAGCACTTATAGGCAGAGGGTAAGATAATCCTGAGCTGCAAATCTCTTTACTACACTCTACTTCCAAGGTGATTTATCTTTAGTCTGGTTTTGATGGTACAGACAATTAGCTGATAAATGTATCTTTTGAACAAGCACTAACGGACACTATACATAGACATGCATAATGTATTCAAACTGTATCTTTATGGCAATTAGAAAGTTAGGATTACAAAGTATACACATACACATACTATACATGGATATCTACATGTATAGTAATTGTATATATGTACACTAATCTATATATATAAATGTGCACAACATACTACATGTGTACATTTATATATATATCTTAATATATTGTGGGTAATTCAACATTTGCTTTAATGTTTTTGGCATTCCCTTACATATAACCTTGCATAAGGTTCTATAACTTCAAATATTCAATTGATTAGTACTTTGAATAGAGGATGAATAGATGATGTATTAGGATTCAAAATATAGGTATTCTCTGTGGATTAGCACTGCTTGCATCACCATACAGGCTGATTGGTTGTACTCAAAAGGTTAATAAGTTGTTTTCTTTCGATCTCATATATAGCTTAATGGATATAAAGTGTATACTTTTTCTTTACTGGTATTCACTTGTGCAACACAGGACTGGTTCTTATACATATAAAAGAATACACTCAATTCATGTTGGATTCTTATATATGTATACAGAACCTCACATAAATTGGCTCACTAGTATCTCACCATTACTATTCTATTTAGCATATATACATAAATGTATACATACTGAACTATGTATACATGTATACATATTCATATATATATGTATCTATATATTTATGAAAATTTATATATATAGATACATATATATTTATTTATTAACTCTTGTTTATACATATTTCTATATGACAGATCTATATATATCTATATATATCTATATATATTGCACACATATATATATACAGATATATATAAAGGCATAATCATGTGTATATACATATATCCTTTATAAACATATATACATGTCTACACATATATATATGTTCATAGTCATGTATATCTATATACATATAAGAATAGCGGTATATCCAAACAAGTTTAATGTTTTTTCAAATTAGCTAAGATGCAGAATGTCATTGAGTCCTATTACATAAAATCACACATCAATGGATGGCAATGTAATTAATTATGTTTCCATTAAGGTATGTCAGTTTGCAGACTAAGTATTAAGCATAGAAAAAGAGGATTGTTACTACTTAAAATGTATCTTTTACTAACATTGGCAGATATTGGAATTTAAATTAGAATGGATAATTAATCCATAGCTAGTCTAGATAACTTGAAGAGGTATACATTCCTTTATCAATCCACTTTTATTTCATTTTCCTAATATTAATTAATAGATTTTTTAAGCTAAGGTGTAAAACCTTGTTATCTCGATATTGGCTAACCTTTGGTTATGGAGGTTTGTTGTCTGGTTTTCAGGAAGGATTAACCATTCGGATGATGAAGACTTATTCTCAACAAAGTAAGAGGATCAGATATTGTATTTTAATAGTATTAATGACTCAGCCCATGTCTAACCAACAAGCAATGTATAACTATTAGATCATGATTTTTAAAGAAAACAAATCTTGAGAAAATTCGGGACGTGGGTATGCCCATGTAGTAATGTACAAATCTCGATAATTATCAAGCCATGGGTATGCCTATGGAAATTATGTATTTTAACAAATCTTGTCAGTGGACGAGTCGTGGGTATGCCCATGTAAATTTTGTATAAGGACAGGACCTATGGTCCCGGGCAAGGCTGGAGGTTTTCTCAACCCCGCTCTTTCCTACCAGCGCCTACAGCGAGTGGGGTCACACTGTAAAATAATTATTTACATTAATAAAAAACTTTTTAGGGCTTCAGCCTTTGATCGATCAAAAAAAAAAAAAAACTCAGAATTAAAAGAAAAAAAAAAGAAAGGGAAAAAAATTCGTGTTGCATGTAAATAGTAGTTTGGTTAGGAGATTTTTATTCAGAAAGATATATATATAAATCATGTGATTTCCTTTCTCATTCATTCAGTATTCAAAATGCAATTTTCTATTATTCAAAAGAGTAGAATAATTTGTCTTGTAAAATAATCTTATTCTGTTTATTTTTCATTCAAAAAAAAAAGTGTATTAACCTATTTTAGGTAATAATATTATTCTATATAGAATAGGCAAGTGAATGTCTATCTGTTAAAAAAAAATACATATATATAAATTAATAGTACTATTATTATTTTTTTAAATTACTGCTCATTCTATTTATCAGCTTTCATTATTTTAAGTAAATGAAACATATATATATATATATATATATATATATATATATATATATATATATATATATATATATATATATATATATATATATATATATATATATATATATATATATATTAATAATAAATTGTCTTTGTTCTTAACAAAAAAAATAAAAAATCTATTTATATATGACTTTCTTTTTAAAAAAATTATATATAATAAAGAGACTGTTTAAAAATATATATATTTTAAAAGAAAAAAAATTAAATTAAATTATTTTTTTAAAGAAAGGTTTGGGGGTCGGCACTGCCGAAACCCCCATACCCTCCCCCCCCACTCTACCCTATCGCGAACAACACCATAGCCGTGGCTCTACCGCATCTCTGGCAACACAGTCATGGCTTGGCCATGTCTATGGCAGCACAGTCGCGGCTTGGTCGCAACTATGCTGCCATAGTCGTGGAAGGGTGACCTCATGACAATGACAATCACAACCATCTTGAACGGCCAGGGGTCTAGGGTTGAGCCCAACTCCCCCACCCCATGTTGATTCATTTTTTTTTTTTGTTTATTTTTTAAAAAGAAAGAAAGCTCGACGAAAAAAAAAGGAAGAAAGAAGAACAATTTTTAAATAAAAAAAGTAGATGTTGAGCTCCATTCTATACCAGCAACATGGCTCAATTTGAGAGCTTCACCCTGCCCTTTGTTTTTGGCCACTTGGAGTTGATGGTTGGGCTCGGTTCTTGCATGTGTATATGTGTAAATATATTTACATGCATATATACAATAAGTATATATGGATGTAAGTATATTTCTCATATAAACTTGGATCTCCATTGTTGTCCATCTTCATGCACCTGCAACATATCTTTTTGACAAAAATGGCTCCACCCATTCAGGGTTTGGATGGGAGAGTGTTTGCATTGTGTAATGAGTTGTTTGGAAGTCTTTTGGGGATTTGGCATATTCATCCTAACCCTAGTTTCGAATTAGGGTTAGGGCATTGAATACTCAACGCCCATTTTGAATTTTACTTTCCCCCCATTTACCCTTTGTTATTATAAGTTTTTCTCTTCCATTGTTTCCTCTTAATTAAGTTTTAAATTTATCTTTTATTGCTAATGTTGAGAGGATGCAATTAATGACTATTAAGATTATGAGTTTTGACTTGGCCACTTCTATTGAATCAATTATTAGGGAGATTGATTATATCTAAACTTTACGTTGGATAAAATATTATAAAAAATTTATGATTAGAAAATTTATCTCTTAAGTTATTTTTACCTTGTAACTAAATCCTTGTAAATCACCACTTTTTATAAAAGGTGTTAAATTATTAATTCAATTCAACTAAATTTAAAGTTGATGACAATGTTATAGAAATTTTATTAGATAATGTAATACTATACATTACATCAATCTAAAAATAGATTATTTGTAAATCACCCCCTTATTTATATATTTGTTTGGTCGAAAGATAATCAAATCTAATTATAAATAAGGGACAAACGTACTTATGATAGTAGTGTTTTAAGGTAAGCTTTTAAAGGGGAGAGTTTGGATTTATTTATTTTTTATACTGAAATTTGTAACGCATGATTAAATTGAACATTAAATTTTAAGTGAAACTTCAAGAATCTTATTGGCTATTATTAATGAATGTATTATCTTTAATTATACATCAACCCTAAGATGGGTTGTAAGAAGGATAACGATCTAATAAATATTAATTAAGTTTTTCCTTAGAACTTCGTTGTGGGGAATTAATTTATAATTAAATCTAGTGTAAGAAATTCAATTTAATTCTTTACTTCATGACATTTGCTTTAGTTAGTAATTCAATTTGATTACTTTAAAGTCAGACTATACCTCAAACTATGGATTGAAACTTTAAACCATTAACTTTTAATTACCTTCTTTAAAATAAAATAAAAAATTGGTGTGTTTTTCTCATAGAAATATGGGCATGACAAATAAAGTCTGGATAACTGATTCAATAGAATAATGAGCACTGAGGAAATATAGCAGAGTTGTTTCCTATATTTTCTAGGATGATGGCTCCTCCACACTAGCGGCATGATCCTTAGTGCTATGTTGGATCTCTCTGTCGTAGCTGGAACTTCAATGTTTCTTCTTTAATGCAGTCGATCCACTCTCCAATTATTCCTTTTTTTCCTGGAACATTAGTAGCATTCAGATATGTAACAAGTCAATGAGTCAATTCTTACCCAAATATTAGAACACAGATTCAAGTAGTTATATGTAGTACTACAATATATATAATGTTCAGCAAAACATGTCATATATAACTACCCATAATCTTGGTGGTTCTAACTGTACTTATCACAAGTTCAAATAGTTATAGGTCCATGAATGTCTTGGAAATATTTTAACAAAGCATAAAGATTATCATAAAATAGAGACAATAAATTGTCTCATCCACTAGTACATTTGACGTCATTTTTCTATGAAAATTATCGACCATTAATTAAAAAGGTTTAGGTTGGTCAGGTTATAGAAGGAAAAATTTGTTTTTTTTTAAATCCATGCCCGTGTTGGTCTCAATTTCAACCAATACCATGTCAGTCAAAATTTCAACCAACACGAGCATATAACTTTAAAAAAAAATTTCAAATCTCATTTCATTTTTACGATTGCAGTGCACGAATTAGGATTTCCATCTTCTAAGCTAGCAGGAATGAAGCTTATTCCAAATCATGCAGACCCTACACCCGAGGTTAATAGCACATTTTATCATTTATCTTCCATGGAGTTTGAGGTATCTTCTATGTTTCCTATTGTTCATTACGTGGATTGTCATTTTCTTCTAGTCATCTCTATTTGTAATATGCTGGTAGGCGATTGAATCAATGAGTATATTTATTGGTAACTACGGTTTGACTAGGGTTTGTAAATTCTATGACTGAGAATTATGAAGGTTGTGACTAGGGTTTAGGAATCTATGTACAAACCAAATAGACAAGTTAACTATTCAGCACAGAAAAATTAACCATTTAGAAGAAATTCAAATTTCATGCAACATGGTGTACTATACTGTTATAGAAGTGTGGAAAGAAATGAAATTTTTCACAATGTAAAGTGAATGCTATGCACTATTTTAAAGAACTCTACTATGTAATTTTTATTAATTTTGTATCATACTTTAACTTTCCAAAAGCCACACAATCTCCTGTTAGACTGAACTCAGTTCCATTGGGTCGGTGCTATCATGAAATCGTGACCCTGATTTGCAACTTGACCATGGAATTCCTATGCCGTTGGATGAAAGGGAAAATTAGGGGAAAGTTTATTTATGCAACCAATGCTCAGAAATGCGAAGGTTGTTAAGTTGCTTCAAGGTCGATGCCCTAGCTAGGGCATGATACTTGTTTAAACAGCAAAGTGAAGTGAATAACCAGAGGTTTGGGACTGAATCATAGGTTTAGTTGAGTACCTTAGATTCATGGAAGACTCCTTGTGATTGCAACCATTGTGAGCACCCAACGTTTGACCATTCCAGATCGACATTAATCTAGCTTGATCACCTAGGTTAAAACATCTCTATGACAGTCAACATCACTCGAAACAAGTGGTGAAAGTCAACAGAAGTTTTAGTGTATGATCTTTGGAGACAGTAGATTCTATACTCAAACCCAATACCGATTGAATGATGGAATGTAGTTACAAGGGATTAGCAGTATTTTGATATTTGTTGAGTGTTCAGGTAGTAGGGAAGTCTAGTCAAACAATTGATTGTAATAACTTGGTGGTCTTGGTTGAAGCTTCTTCCTAAGAGTATAGGTGTTGTGGTAGACTAAGATGAAAGATTATCAGTCTCAAGAGTGATTTATGATTGACAGTGGAAGTGTATTGTTAGTTTACAAAATCATAGCCAAAGAATAGAACAAGGTTGTAAAATGAAATAGAAGTGAGAAATTAGCAAACTGTTGTTACTTGTAAAGTAAAACAACAGTGACATTTTAAAAACTTACAAATCCCATTCAAGGAAACTGCCAGTTAGAAGAATTTCCCAGTAGACATAAATGTTCAGAGACTGAAGAACTTTGACAGTGTTGTTTGATATTGTTTGTTCATGGTTGAATTGACACCATTATTCTGTTGTGCATTAGTTTGGGCTTATTTCAAGTTTCCATTGTTTATCTTGAGTTTTCATTGTTTTTTTCAAGAATTTGTGTCAATGTGATGGAAAAACCATGTCTTTTGTAAGTTGTGATGATCAAATTCCATGAGAAGACATGTTGGGTCATGTGGATAACTATTGTAATCAGTTAGATTAGATGATAATTAGGCCTTTATAGGGATTACACATCCATTATGTTTCTAGGAGAAGGATTATATAAAGGAGATGGCTAGCATTGTAAGGCTAGCTATTTATTGTAATATCATGATGTGAATTATTTGGAGATATAACATGGACCAAGATTGGATGTAGATCATATTTACTGTCTCATAATGAATTACTAGGATAGGTACCAATCTTACTATTATGAGATAGTAAATAATATAAGCTCCTCAACCATGATTTGGATGATGTGGATACATTAGTTCTTATATCTACATAATCCACATCATCCAACTCATGCTTGTGGACCAAGATTGGATGTAGATCATATTTACTGTCTCATAATGACTTACTAGGATAGGTACCAATCCTACTATTATGAGATAGTAAATAATATAAGCTCCTTAAGCATGAGTTGGATGATGTGGATACATTAGTTCTTATATCTACATAGTCCACATCATCCAACTCATGCTTGAGGAGCTTATATAATAATCAACTGATTAATGTTTTTGGTTTTGATGTAGTCTTCTCCAACTCATGCTTGAGGACTATTAATTCTAACCATGGAATGTTAATTCTAACCTATATTATTAGATCATTAACCATGCATATGCAGAGTTGTGTGGAGTAAAGGTGATCACAGTTAAAGAACAGTGATAAAATACAATGAAATTGGATGCAATGTGTAGTAATGGATGATCTGTCCGAATAAGGAAGGGTTTTTATGTTTGAAAATGTTTTGTCTTGTTGAATGAATTGTGATTCGATCACTAATTTGATGCAGGAGTGAGTTGTAACAGGAGATTGGGGAAGCCCTAGCAAACCAGGGTTTGGAGTCAAGATTTGGGGGTTTTGGTGTTGCAGGGCCCGTGAGTCTACATGATTTAATGTATAGTGTTTTCTTGGTTGTTCCATTTGTTCCTTGACATTGACTATGGATTGACTATCATTTTCAAGCTTGAGCAAGGCTTCATACCAAGCAGCGTCCGTAGATTTGTATGCAATGTTGATTTAGGCTAGAGGTAAACTACATGTGTCATGTAAACAACATGGTTGAATGCAATCTCTTTTGCATGTTTTCAAGAGTTTTCCCACCAATACAAGCATAAATAACGCATTGAACATAATCTATGGATGCTGCGTGGTATGAAGTCTTGCTGAAGTTTGAGCGTAGTGTGGTATCAAGTCTCGCTGAAGAAGAGTACTGTAGAGAGTAGGCCTACCATACCAAGGAAGTTTGACAAGAACAAGGAATATGGCTTAAATAGAATGGGAAGATGTCTTTCTAGCCTGGGCTTGGATCCTTCAACAATTAGCTGGATAATAAATGAAGCAAATGAGAGTTGAACAATTAGCTTCCCAAGACAAATCTTGTAAATGAATTGTGTGTACCCCAATTCCTATGCCTTCTGTGCATACCTAAATGATATATTTGAAACAACAAGGGTAAATTTAGCCTTACCCTTGTTGTTTCAAATATATCATTTGGGTACGCACAGAGGGCACAAGAATTAGGGTACATATAGTTCATTTATGGGATTTTTCTTGGGAAGCTAATTGCTCATCTGTCATCTACATTATTATTAAGCTAATTGTCGAAGGATCTAGGCTCGGGATAGAAAGATGTCTTCCCAAACACATAAAAAACATACACATAAACACAACAACTGAGAAACATAAATGTAGATTTCACAATAGCTGAGAAACATAATTTTAGGCATCATGGTCACAATTTTTTGGAGACAACATAATTGAGTTGTATACCCAGATGATGGAGAGCAACTTTTGCTCCTCCAATTAATGGAGAGTAACTTTTGCTCCTCCGATTCCAAGTTGACACTGCAGGATCCAAAGACCATAAATAAGGAATAAATTTATAGAGTAGAGGAGGGCCATAATGACCAAAATAATACAGGATGAACCTCAAGTTAAATGAGGCAACTCTAAACATTTTAATAAAATTCTATTAAAATGTTTGCCTCATTTAACTTGAGGTTTGTCCTGTATTATTTTTGTCATTATGGCCCTCCTCCACTCTCTCAATTTATTCCTTATCTATGGTCTTGGGATCCCGCATTGTAAACTTGGAACCAGAGGAGAAGAAGTTGATCTTCATCATCTGGGTATACCACTCAATTACGTTGTCTCCAAAAAAATGTGATCATGATGCCTACAATTATGTTTCTTAGCTGTTGTGTCCCAAGACCCCTTATGACCCTTTACGACCATTTATGACCTCTAAGAATACATCTTAGAGGTCTTAAAATGTCGTAAAGGGTCATCAGAGGCTCCTAGGAGGGGCCAAATGAGCTTCCACCTTCATGTGGTTGGCCATTTTAAGTAGAGAATGTTAATTAAACTATTCTTGAAACATAATTGTAGGCATCATGGTCACATCAGGGATGAAACTATTCCAAGTTGACACTATGGGATGGAGAACAACTTGGAACCAGAGGTGCAGAAGTTGCTCTCCATCATCTAG
Organism: Chamaecyparis obtusa; assembly: GCA_027943335.1. Classification (NCBI taxonomy): domain Eukaryota; kingdom Viridiplantae; phylum Streptophyta; class Pinopsida; order Cupressales; family Cupressaceae; genus Chamaecyparis; species Chamaecyparis obtusa. The sequence goes on along the minus strand of BSBK01006658.1, from coordinate 661,728 downwards.
GTATACCACTCAATTACATTGTCTCCAAAAAAATGTGACCATGATGCCTACAATTATGTTTCTCAGAGAATGTTAAACTATTCTTGAAACAAAGAGAAGCTAGCAACAACCAACAAAATGAGTGTGGGCACCTGAAGATAAATATCAAATAGGGGAAAAGCACCTGCAACAACAAAGGCAATAGCTGTAGATATAGATGAGGATATCATAGAAATCCCTAATTTAATGTTTCAGAGAACAAACAATGGACTGTGAATTAGGCATTTCTACAATATTGTCATCTAAATCTATTATTTACATTGGAATGCAGCCTGCGGATATTGATACTACACCGGCTGAGCATGATGGAGGCATTGATTCTAATGTGAATTGTAGTACTGAAGGTATACATTTTCTATTTGAATTTTGATTAATGAATATTTAATACAAACAAACATATTCAATTGTTTAAGGTGGATTAGTTGTGATGATGAGACATGCCATTTAGATGTTAACTATGACAATCTCTTAGTTTCAGGCAATGCAGAAGGAGAAGCCTAGTTCAATATGCAATCTCATAGAATATGCATGGATATCAGGTGGATTTGAAAAATACAATAGGGTTGCATTTTTTATGGAGGTCTTTAATTGCATATTTTAAGTTATAGACCATCGTGAAATTGTAAATGTGTTGTGTTTTTTCAACTCCACTTGCTATCCATGCATATTTTGCTTGTGTTGCATGTGCATTCTTGATTCAGAGTGGGAAAAATCTTATTTTCGATGCGAGGGAGAGAAGCCAAACACAAAGAACATGCAAATAAACATGACAACTACAAAACATAAATGTAGGTATCACAATAGCTGAGAAACATAAATGTAGGCATCATGGTCCCAATTGTTTGGAGACACGACATAATTGAATGCTATACCTAGAAAATGCAACAAAACCACTACACCTATAGTTCTAAGTTAACACTGTGGATCCAAAAACCATATATAGATTCCTTATCTTTGGTTTTTGGATCCCGCAGTGTCAACTTAGAACTACAGGAGTAGTGGTTGCATTGCATCGTCTGGGTATACCACTCAGCTATGTTGTGTTTCCAAACCATTGTGACCATGATGCCTACATTTATGTTTCTTATCTGTTGTGTCCTAGGACCCCTTATGACCCTTTATGACCATTTATGACCTCTAAGAATACATCTTAGAGGTCTTAAAATGTCGTAAAGGGTCATAAGAGGCTCCTAGGAGGGGCCAGATGAGCTTCCACCTTCACGTGGTTGGCCCTGTTAAGTAGAGAATGTTAATTAAACTATTCTTGGAACATAATTTTAGGCATCATGGTCACATTTTTTTGGAGACAACATAATTGAGTTGTATACCTACACAGAGAGCAATTTCTGCACCTTTGATTCCAAGTTGACATTGTGGGATGGATAACAACTTGGATCTGGAGGTGCAGAAGTTGCTCTCCATCGTCTGGGTATACCACTCAATTACATTGTCTCCAAAAAAATGTGACCATGATGCCTACAATTATGTTTCTCAGAGAATGTTAAACTATTCTTGAAACAAAGAGAAGCTGGCAACAACCAACAGAATGAGTGTGGACACCTGAAGATAAATATCAAATAGGGGAAAAGCACCTGCAACAATAGAGGCAATAGTTGTAGATACAGATGAGGATATCATAGAAATCCCTAATTTAGTGTTTCAGAGAAAAAATGATGGACTGTGAATTAGGCATTTTTGTGATATTGTCATCTAAATCTATTATTTACATTGGAATGCAGCCTGTGGATATTGATACTACACCGGCCGAGCACGATGGAGGCATCGATTCTAATGTGAATTGTAGTACTCAAGGTATACATTTTCTATTCGAATTTTGATTAATGAATATTTAATACAAGAAAACATATTCAATTATTTAAGGTGGATTAGTTGTGATGATGAGACGTGCCATTTAGATGTTAACTATGACAGTCTCTTGGTTTCAGGCAATGTAGAAAGAGAAGCCTAGTTCAATATGCAATCTCAATTCATATACATAGGATATTAGGTGGAGTTGAAAAACACAATAGGGTTGCATTTTTTATAGAGGTCTTTAATTTTTTATTTTAAGTTATCTGAATGTAAACGTGTTGTGTTTTTTCAACTCCACCTGCTATCCATGCATATTATGCTTGTGTTGCATGTGCATTCTCGATTCAGAGTGGGAAAAATCTTATTTTTGATGTGAGGGAGATAAGCCAAACACAAAGAACATGAAAATAAACATGATAGCTACAAAACATAAATGTAGGTATCACAACAACTAAGAAACATAAATGTAGGCATCATGGTCCCAATTATTTGGAGACACAACATAATTGAATGCTATACCCAGAAAATGCAACACAACCACTACTCCTACAATTCTAAGTTGACACTGTGGATCAAAAAACCATATATAGATTCTTTATCTTTGGTTTTCAGATCCCGTAGTGTCAACTTAGAACTACAGGAGTAGTGGTTGTGTTGCATCATCTGGGTATACCACTCAATTATGTTGTGTTTCAAAAACATTGTGACCATGATGCCTACATTTATGTTTCTCAACTATTGTGTCCTAGGACCCCTTATGACCCTGTACAACCATTTACAACCTCTAAGAATACATCTTAGAGGTCTTAAAATATCGTAAAGGATCATAAGAGGCTCCTAGGAGGGGCCAGATGAGCTTCCACCTTCATGTGGTTGGCCCTGTTAAGTAGAGAATGTTAATTAAACTATTCTCGAAAAATAATTGTAGGCATCATGGTCACATTTTTTTGGAGACAAAATAATTGAGTTGTATACCTACATGGAGAGAAATTTTTGCACCTCTGATTCCAAGTTGACACAGCGGGATGGATAACAACTTGGATCTAGAGGTGCAGAAGTTGCTCTCCATCATCTGGGTATACCACTCAATTACATTGTCTCCAAAAAAATGTGACCATGATGCCTACAATTATGTTTCTCAGAGAGTGTTAAACTATTCTTGAAATAAAGAGAAGGTGGCAACAACCAACAGAATGAGTGTGGACACCTGAAGATAAATATCAAATAGGAGAAAAGCACCTGCAACAACAGAGGCAATAATTGTAGATACAGATGAGGATATCACAGAAATCCCTAATTTATTGTTTCAGAGAACAAACGATGGATTGTGAATTAGGCATTTCTATGATATCGTCATCTAAATCTATTATTTACATTGGAATGAAACCTACGGATATTGATACTGCCCTGGCCGAGCACGATGGAGGCATCGATTCTAATGTGAATTGTAGTACTCAAGGTATACATTTTCTATTCGAATTTTGATTAATGAATATTTAATACAAGAAAACATATTCAATTATTTAAGGTGGATTAGTTGTGATGATGAGACGTGCCATTTAGATGTTAACTGTGATAGTCTCTTGGTTTCAGGAAATGTAGAAAGAGAAGCCTAGTTCAATATGAAATCTCAATTCATATACATAGGATATCAGGTGGAGTTGAAAAACACAATAGGGTTGCATTTTTTATAGAGGTATTTAATTGTGTATTTTAAGTTATAGACCATCGTGAAAATGTAAACATGTTTTTTTTCAACTCCACCTGCTATCCGTGCATATTCTGCTTGTGTTGCATGCACATTCTTGATTCAGAGTGGGAAAAATCTTATTTTTGATGTGAGGGAGAGAAGCCAAACATAAAGAACATGCAAATAAACATGACAGCTACAAAACATAAATGTAGGTATCACAACATCTGAGAAACATAAATGTAGGCATCATGGTCCCAATTGTTTGGAGACACAACATAATTGAATGCTATACCCAAAAAATGCAACACAACCACTACTCCTGTAGTTCTAAGTTGACATTGTGGATCCAAAAACCATATATAGATTCCTTAGCTTTGGTTTTTGGATCCCACAATTTCAACTTAGAACTACAAGAGTAGTGGTTGCGTTGCATCGTCTGGGTATACCACTCAATTATGTTGTGTTTCCAAAACATTGTGACCATGATTCCTACATTTATATTTCTTAGCTGTTGTGTCCCAGGACCCCTTATGACCCTTTACGATCCCTAAGAATACATCTTAGAGGTCTTAAAGTGTTGTAAAGGGTCATAAGAGGATCCTAGGAGGGGCCAGATGAGCTTCCACCTTCACGTGGTTGGCCCTGTTAAGTAGAGAATGTTAAACTATTATCGAAACAAAGAGAAGATCAATAATTTATATCTAAATACCAATTTTGTTCTTATCAAACCATCAAAACATTTAAATAGTCTTCTAAACTACTATTAAAAATAAAATATTTAATCAACATTTACTTATAGATTTGTGTGCTTGTCTGAGTTTGATACGTAGATCTGCGTATCAAACTTAGACAAGCACACAAATCTATAGGTAAATGAAGCTTTCTTAGTCAGTTTGATTTTTCTTGAGGTTATGAATATACAGTATAATGAAAATGCTTTGTTCAATCTAATTGTGCTAAATAGAAGAAAATAGCTAAATCAAAGCTTCATAGATTCATATATGCATACTAATTATAGACAAGCAATATATTCAACTAAAAGTAGGAATATATTGAAAATGGTGTCACTTTTTTTTTAAAACAAAAGTTAGGATTGATCAAAATTTCATCCTTTACACGGTACTAAATTTGACCAGGACACTATATGTTCGACGGTCCATTCGACAAATTTGGGTCGGTAATTCGATGACAAAATGGACTAAATTTGACCACGATGCTATACATTTGATGAATTGGGGTGGATAATTCGACTACAAAATGGTCTCAATTTTGACCATCACACTAATTGATCAATGTCTTATTCTTCCAGTTCCAAGGGATTGTTGCAGTCAATAATTCGACCACTTATGGGGTCGAAATTGAGACTATTATTTACCATGTAGAAAATTTGATGAAAAAAGATCGATGACAGTTTTAGTCGCCTATTCGACCAATTGTTGTAGAAAATTTGACTAATTCTCGTCAAAATTTAAGGTAAAATTTACTAGTGATCATCTACCCCCCAACAAGCATAATGCTTGTCCTCAAGAATTACACTTTTTGGCTATAGATCTGAAATCACAGACACTTGTCTTCCCCTTCTTCCCACTCTTAAAAGTGTAATAGAATCCTCTTGTCCTCTCCCAGTAAACCATATGATGTTCCTCCTACAGATGGTCTAGTCTAGTAGCTTTGATATCATGCAGTGACCATTAGAGCGTTGGCAGTTGGAAAGATAGAGAAAACCATAGTTCTCTTCTAATCTTTTGTCCTAGCTACATGTACTTGGTTTCTCTGTTTGTAGCTGCCTCAAAATTTATTGGGCTATGCGGCTCATATTTCTTAAAGATCTTGGGTAGCCTATTCCATCTACTTCTTACCCTGGTGAGAGCTCTCTAGAATGAAAAATAAGGTAACCCTTGATACTCCATGTAAACCCTATCTCTGAGTGCAAAAACCTTTTCTCTGATTTCAAGTTTTGTCCTTCCATAGGTTAGGTTATGCCAATCTCTTAGGATGACATCAAGTTTGCTTTATTTGGCCCTCAAGGGTAATGGTTCAGACTTTTCTAGGTCTATGTAGTTATTTAGCTTCCTATCATAATTTACCTCATTGTGCATCCAGGACATTAGGGCTCTCAAATGGATATCACCTATATAAAGAAAAGGGTTCCATTTAGTTTCATGAGGAATGAAAAAATTATGCAGATAAAGCTCACAGAGTAAGTTTTGTTGCCATGAAGGAAGGTTCTAGTACAATCCATAAAATTCTTGAGCTAATTTAAACTCACAGTATATATCCTTCATAGTCATCATTAGCTAAAATGGGAGGAACTATTCTTTCAAGCAGATGGCATAAACTCTAGGAGGTAGTCTACAAGCTATAACCTAATCAGCTAGTTTGAGAGCATGATCCATTTGTTGCTTCTATTTCTTCACCTATTCTTTAAGAACTTCTATCTCCTCTTGCTTCTCATCTATTTCTTTCTACATTATTTTTATTTCTTGTTTCCACCAAGTTTTTTGGAAGACAAACTGGTTATATGTACTAAAGAGGATAGATTGTAATGTTGGAGGGCCAAATTCTTGCAACTAGGTGCTCTGTTTTCTCCTTTCCTTAGAAGCCTATTCAAAATATTCGGTAAACCATGTTTCTTTGTAAGGCACAATAGACATATAGGAATAAACAGGGCCTGGTGGAGGAGTCAACTGGACATCTTCAACAATGTTTTCTTGTGCTACATTAGGGCTTTCCTCAGGTGCACCCAGATCATCATGTGATATATTACCACAAGGTTCTTGTAGATTTTGGGGAGATGAAGGCACTTCTATTTGCTTAGGAGAACTATCAGAGATATAATCAACAGAAGGCTTCATGGTAGGTTTTTCTATGGAAATTGGAGACATTTGTCCTCACATCTGAGGACTTCTCTGCACAGTTGTTTTCACAACCTCTATAGTCTTCTTTTTGAGGGTTCTTCTTGGCCTTTCTTCTCTAGGAGCAGATATTGCAGGACTCGACCTTTTTCTTTTACTTTTTGGAACTGCAAGGTTTTGAACTTCATTCTCAAGATTAGGGGTTTCTTCTCCAATTTTCCATTTTCCTTTCCTTGTGGAAGAGGTAGGGACATTACTTTCTAGAAAGGACAAAGGCCTATTTTTTTGGAGTATTTCTGGTTCTTTTTCTTGTGTAGTTGTTTCCACAGTGGGCTCAGAATTTTCTGCATCATTTTCAAGGGGTTGCTTAGCAGGGTCAACCTAAGGTTGTAATGTTTTATGCTAGATAAATTCTGACCACACTAAGGGAGAGACATCCCTAAGGGATTTTTTTGACTAGCAGCTTAATTACGGCATGGTGGGTGACATAATTTTTATTCCCTTTTTGAGTCTCTTCAGTGCTAATACTTAGCATATTAAACAAGAAATTAGGGAGATTTACCAGAAGATTATGCCTTATACAGCTAAGTAGCTTAAAATGATATGCATGCAAATTTGAAAATCTTCCCTCAGATGTTAGGTACCTAATGATATGTGTTACTAGCTCATTGTATGGTGGAGAAAGAGACATGCATTTGCACCCTTGGTTGCTAATCTCCAAAGGAGGATCACTTGGAAGGGAAAACTGGGCTCGTGATGACCTGGAGTCATGTTCATTGGGGTAATGTTCCCCAATTACTGGTAACCTAGTTACCTTTTCTATTCTCTCTTATGTTGCGATAACTGTTAAACCCCATATGGTCATCTTCCCTTCCTCAAAAGTATTCATAAACTCAGCTACCACCTCTTCATTAAAATCTAATAATTGCAAGAAATAACCCAACCAACCACATGCATTAAACCTCCTAACTACTTTAATGTCTACAAGAAAAAGGCCATGATGCACTGGCTCATGTCTCTCTAGTTGTTCGCCCATTTGTTTCCAAATATTTTGCCTCTAAAATTCTACTCATCATATCTTGTTAATCTTTCAATCCCTCATGTTCTGTAAATACCTTATTCCCTTCTTGAATTTCAAATACGCTTCTTGAAAATACAAACCTTTCTCCTTCAATTCCTTTGTTGTTTTTAGCATGAATCAATAACAATGGAATTTTAATAGAGGACATTATAACTTTAACTATGAGTTGCCACACAGTTTAATTATAATCTTTTCAAGTCACGTCAACTTCAGAAAATTGGGAAATATTCAAGATTTATAGTATGACAAATGTGTGAGAATAAAGGGACTTAATGAAACAAGGCCTAAGTATAGCTTTGAAATGACAAGGAAGTGACAAGGATAGGTTAGAAATGACATTAGAACTTAATACACTTCCCTTGTCCCCTATGAAACAAGATAAAGTGTCCACACTTGGCATATTTGGCATGGGATGGGGAACTAGTGTAACGTCATAACTATACATTTATTGCAGTACTAAATATAATTACTGAAATCTAAGTGCTACAAGTGGAAAGAGATTGGAAAATTTGTACCTAGTAGTTGATTACTGTACACACAAAATAAAAGGTGGTGAGAGTGAAACGATGCTGGCAGCTGCATGTGTTAGCTGATGTGGCTCTTATTGAAAACATAAAATAGAAAAATATAATGTTGTGGAGGGTGGGTGGATGGAAGAGAGAGAAATGAAATGGGTTGGAAAAAAGAATAGGGAAAAGTGAATGGAGAATTAGACTTCATGTGGCATGAAGTTTTATTATGGTCGTACTTTGAAGGCATGCTATATTGAAGCTACAGGAAGAAGGTTTTCACCTTCTCCTGTAGGAAGTATTACCTGTTGTGTTGATGAAGTGTTATTGCAAAATTACTGGAGGAAGTCCTCTTTTGTTTGGGGATGGTGATACAGGCACAACTAATGTCCATTGATGAGTAATTTGAATTTCATTGTATCTATTGTGGTCAACTAGGCTGCTTCGTTGTCGAAGACATATTCAATTTCATAAGGTCTCAGCCATCTTGTTTGTAGCTTACCTAGAATTTCTTTGAATTTGGAATCATATGATAATGCCCAATCACCCACATGAAACTACTTGCTCTTAATATGGGAATCATGCCACCTCTTCCATTGTTTATGTACCATCTATGTGCACTCCAATGCAGATTTACACATTTCATCCAAGGAATTAAGGTGTAGAAGGCATTCTTTCTGCATTGTAGGAAGATTAATGTTTAATTCCAACATTGTACGCAATGTCTTGTGCTCCAATTCAATTGGTATCATTTTTTCCTTATCATATACTAATTCAAATGGATTAAATTATGTGGTTGTCTTCTAGGTTATGTATTAGGCCCGGACTGCTTCTATGAGTCGGCTGCTCCAATCTCGTTGGTGCAGGTGAACTTTTTTTGTTAAGATGGCTTCAATTTCTTTGTTTGTGACCTCTGCCTAACCATTTTCTTGAATATGGTAAGGGCTGAACTTCTGGTGCCTGATATTGTATTCCTTCATGAGTTCAGTTATCAGATTAGATGTGAATTGTGCTCCCTAATTAGTTACAAGTTCTCTTGGCACTCCATAGTAGGTGAAGATATCCTCATATAAAAACTTTGCTACCTTTTGATCTCATGCATGCTACATGGCTTTTACTTCCACCCATTTGGTCAAATAATTTGTGCATTCTAGAATGTATGAATTCTCATTTGAAGGAGGATCTATTGGACTAATGAAATCCATGCCCCATTTTTCAACTGGTATTACCACCACTTGTGGGTTTAGGGGCATTTCATCTGATTTTGTGGGACAACCTATTCTCTGGCATTTGTCACATTTTCTTGTATAGTTGGTTGCATCCTTGTGAAGTGTTGGCCATTAGTAACATGTTGTCACGATCTTCAAATTTGTCCTCTTAGCAGCAAAGTAGCCTCCACATGGCTCATCATGACAAGTGTGGATAATATCATATGTCTCATCCTCTTTCACACACCTCATGATTTGGTCTAGACCGGTATAAAATAAGGTGTTGTCAATCTAGGAGAATTGGAAACTTTTCTCAACAAGCATTCTCTGTCCTTTGGAGAGAAATGTGGTGGCATTTTTTAGCTGCAAGGTAATTAGCTATATCATTATACCATGGATTTTTGACAGCAATATGAAATGAGTGTTCATCAGGGAATGTATCATCAACCATAGTAGCATCTAAGTCGGCATTCTGAATTCTGGATAAATAATCAACCACTACATTTTCCTTCCCTAGCTTGTCAATAATGGTTATATCAAATTCCTGCAAAAGAAGAAGCCATCTTGCTAACCTGCCTATGATGGCATGTTTGTTCATTAGATACTTGATTGTTGCATGGTCAGTATGAACAAAGATGGGGTAACCTATTATACAATGGCAGAATTTGTTTAAGGCATAAACTACAGCCAGTAATTCTTTTTCAGTTACTGTGTAATTTAACTATGGTTCATGTAGGCTCTTGCTGATATAGTAAATGGCATTTTCAAGGTTACTAGGTTTTTTTCCTAAGACAACACCTATTGCATAATCCGAGGCATTTGTATGTATGTGAAGTGGTAGAGACCAATCAGGTCCTTTAAGGACTGGTGCAGTTGTCAGAAGTGACTTGAGCTGGAGGAAGGATTCATCACAAGCTGGTGTCCATATAAAATCAACCTCTTTGGTAAGCAAGGTGTATAGAGGACTAGCTATTTGAGTGAAATTTTGAATAAATTTCCTATAATAGCCAGAATTTCCTAAGAAGGATCTTACATCTTTTTTCTTAGTAGGTGTAGGCAATATGAGAATTACCTCAATTTTTGTTGGGTCTACTTGGATACCTACTGTTGAAATGAAATGTCCAAGTACAATGTCTTCCTGCATCAGCATAAAACATTTCTCACTATTGAGAGAGAGATTTTATTCCTTGCACCTGATTAGCACCTTTACTAGATTCTACAGAGCTTCTTAAAAAGTGACCCCAAATATAGTAAAATCATCCATGTATATCTCCATGCAATCATGTGAAATGCCGGCAAAAATACTAATTAAAGCCCTCTGGAATGTTGCTAGAGCACTACACAACCCAAATGGTACGACAAAATATGCATAAGTTCTCCAGGGACATGTAAATGTTGTCTTTTCCTAATCCTCTAGAGCAATACTAATCTAATTGTATCCACTATATCCATGAAGAAAATAAAAATACGTTTTACCAACTAAAGTATCAAGTACTTGATCAATGAAAGGTAAGGGGAAATGATCTTTCTTTGTGGCTCTATTTAATTCCCTATAATCTACATGGATTCTCCATTTACCCCCCTTTTGAGGCACTATGACCAAGGGTGATACCCATTCACTATCAGAGATTGGATATATAAAACCAGCATCTAGCAGCTTTTGTAACTCTATTTTGACTATTTCTCTTAACGTTGGGTTAATCCTTCTCTAAGGCTAGCAGAGTGGTAGATTTCCTTCATTGATATAAATCCTATGATTAAAAAGTGTGGGGCTCAGTCCCTTCATATCCCCATAGTCCCATGCAAAGGATTTTTCATGTGTTTGTAGGAGTTTGGTTAATTGCTCCAACTCCTTTGAGGGAAGTTTGTTATTAACATGAAGGATATGACCCCAAGAAAGCTCAATAATAGTGGCAAGGTTAAGCATGGATACTTTAAAGATAGGACTGGTAAATACTTTGTAAGGTAGGAACTGATGGATAATATTGGGTTCTAATGGAAAAACATAGTCCTCAACACAGTCTTCGTAGGTAGACAACTGCAACACAAAGATCTCAAAAATGTCATTTATCACAAGACGGTCATTAGTAAGGATGCTCCTAATCACTGCATCTTCCTCTTGCAACTTCAGAAAAGACTACCTATGTAACATCATGAGCTGAGCCACAGAGTTCAACTCTTCTTCTCCATCTCCTAAATCTGGTCATATAGGGGCGCTTAAATCTGGCTGAGGTTGAGCTAGAGGATATAATGCTATTTTCTTAGTTTCTTGCCCATCTGAAATTGTCATGTTCCCTAATCTACAACTAATGTTGGCATCAGATGTTTCTAACCATGGGCACCCTAAAATAACAAGGTAACCAATAAGATTTACCTTGGGTGATAAAATCATGAAATCAGAAGGATATTCCTAGGAGTCTAAGGTAACTCTTATGTCCTATATCATGCCATCATGGGTGACAGTAGAACTATCTGCAAGTTGCAAGATTGTTGGAGTAGTTCGCAATCCTTCTATACTCAATTTATTCATGGTATCCTTAGTCATGATATTAATGGTAGTTCCTAAGTCTATTAAATCATTTTTTACAGACTAGCCATTAATAATGATAGTGACAACTAGGCTCCTAGGATCAGAATACTTTGAAATTAAAAGCTTTCCCAACATAATATCAGCTAGTTGTCCTATAACATGAATTCTTTTGGGATCCATTTTCTTTCATCCAGGCTTTTTGAGACAAGCTTCCTTAATTTCTTTTCCATAGATAGGAACATCTTTAATGCCTTGAAACAGAGGAATTTGGATATGCATACATTTTAGCTAGTCAAGGATATCAAACTGTTGGTCTTCTTTAGGTATAGGTATATGTAGGCTAAACCTCTCAGGAAAATGAGGTTTTATTGAGGTCTAAACAATAGCTGGATTGGAGATATTAGTTGGGGGAACTATATTTAGCAAAGCATTCTCTGGAAGTGGTACTGATGCTGCAAGAAAGTCTGGCATTTTTGTGATGAGAGGGGGTTCAGGTGCAGGCAGAGTAGTACTCAATCTTAGGTGTATATCGGCTATGTTGAGTGCATAAGTAGGGTACTGCAGAGCATCAATAGCATATATTTGTTGCTTCTATTATTGACCATTTGGATTTGGTTGTGGCTGAGCAAGTAACTATGTTTATTTTGGAGGACCTGTATTTGTAGGAGGCATCATAATTGTAGGTGGATTCATGGGAGGTGGCAGAGGTGGATACCCAAGATTCTGATTAGGCAATTATTGAGGTCCCCTCCACTAATTAGTGGGTTTCCAATTCCCTTGTGGCAATTTCCATTAATTTGGAGGTTGTGGCCATTGGGGTTGTTGTGGATTAAACCACTGGTTTTGTTGATTATCTGGCCAAGCGTTATTCCAAGTAGATTGAGTATACTGAGGAGGGTTTTGGACATTTAAGTTTTGCCACTAATTATTATAAGGATTTGAAATTTGAAAAGGATCTTGAGGCATACCTTGTCTCATGGCCCATGGCTGACGTTGAGAAACAAATAATACCTGCTCGTCCTCTCCTTCTATCTTTAAATACTCAGCTGGAACATGCTACTTCTCCAAGTTTGCAATTAGCTTGCATTGACAATCCTTCTTTTGCTTGTGGAAATGGGGACAATATTCAGCGAGTTGTGCATCCACATTTGCATGCTTCTTCTTGGTAATCATCATGTCCAGGTGTTTAGCGACATCATTAAGGATGTCCTACTTGTGTATGCACCCTAAAATGGTTGCCTAGACTTTGGGCCCCCATTCAGCAATTTGTCAAATTCCTGAATCAATATTTTCAAATATAAACAATATCAATTATATCAATTTCCTTGATCAAATCATAATCAATTCAATATTTCCTAAGGTTTGAGCCTTATTTAATTTAAAAGAAAAGAAAAAAAAATCTTATTTAATTAAGAGAACATGCTCCCTTTTAATTAATTAAAAATCTTTTTTAATTAAATAAAAATCTCTTTTAATTAAATAATAAAATCACTTTATCCTAAGTCTTTATTTAATTAAAAGGAATTTCCTCCCCTTTTATTTAAATAAAAAATCTCCACTTTTCTTCTTATCCTATGTTGCACAAATAAAGCATTATTCTTATTTTATAAAAAGGGAAAAAACATTTTTTGTCTTATGTGGGACACAAAAGTCAACTACTATTTTCCTATTGGAGGATATTTATGCACAAGGATCAAGCTTCTATTTTTCTCCACCGTTAATTAAGTTTTTTGCCTCTTAATCTCAATGGTCCATTTTCATCTCATTTCTTATAAAAGGAGAGCTCTCTCCTTCATTTTCATATCTTAGGTTTTTATACTAATGTTATGTTACAGGTTTTCTAAGTCATTTGGAGCTCTTTGAAGACATTCTTGCATTCAAGCTTTGAAGACATTGTTGTTGCATTTCATTTAGCTTGTTTTCTTACATCATAGTTGCATAATCATGAAATTTTTAGCATAGATTTCTTTTATACAATAGATTAATCTCACATAGCTTAATAGGAGGATTTGTAACACTTGTATTTTCCTTTCATAGCATAGCTTGCATCTTTCATTCTCATAGATTAGTTTGCATTGCATTGCATCCATATTGATTTCATTGGAGATATTGGCATTGTTGCCCTTGTCTTTGATTTGGAATCTCTCATTGTGTGGTTGACTAGCAAGGTTATGAGTTTATAGCTCTAGTTGAGAGCAATTTTACAAATCTTGCAACTCCATGCATAGAGAGCTAGGGATCAATTTGTGAGGGCTCATTGTTGAGTTTTCTTGCATGTAAGGATTCATAGAAGTGTGACAAAATTTTAGCACACATTTTTTGGTGCCCACCATGGGAAAACCCACCTCTTGCATGTTGGTTTTGATTATTTTTGGAGCTAACCCTTGGGCAAATTTGTTTGGAGATGAAAAACTCTAGATATGAAAAATTTGATCATATCTCTCAAACAGTTTGGTTTTTTGGTCTGAAATTTTTTTTCTAAGATAACAACATATCAGAGAAGCTCTAAAAAAAAATTTAGAATTTTCAGAGTTAATTTGTATTTTTTATGATTTTTTCTTTATTTTTCATACAAAATCAATTTTTGATGTAAATCAATGTATTTTTCAAAAAAATTTACATTTCTAGAAAGGTCTTGAAATTCTAGAGGGGGTCCATTTATTGTGTTTTTAATTTAGAGGTCATATCATAGCTCATTTGGTCAATTTATAAAAACTAGTCTATTTTGGGAAAGTGGCTCTTTAGGGCACAAATCAAGAAATTTTTCTAAAATTTTTACATTTTTGGAAAGCTCTTTATTTTTTAGTAGCGGTCTTTTTTTTTCATTTCTATTTTTTTAGCCGAAATCATATCAAAAAAATCACATCTTGTTGACTAGGTCAAATGCAAAAAAAATAAAATTTTGTGATGGGTATGCACTTATTTTTCATTGTTCAATGCATGATATGAGTTATCATTTGGATTATTTGCTGGCTATTATTGCTCCTAAAAATTGATTTTTAGATCTAACCCTAGGGTTTGCATAAGCTGGATATACATTGTATATCTTGTTTGCTTGTTTTCTTATCTTGTTCATTTGAAGGTGCTCTTGCTTTCATGGAAAATGCTTAAAACAAAATGTTGGACTTGAGGTACTTTGTTCCATTTCTAAAATATTTGGATTTTGAGATTAAAATTGAACCTCTCATGTGTTTGGCTTGAGTGTTTATATGCTTTCATAGAACACATTTCAATTGATGCTCTTAATGGGAAATGAAAGAACATAGATTTGTTTTTACAAGTTTATATAAGTAAATGCTTGTGTTTAAACCTTAAGTAATTCTTGGTTCCAATATCAAATGTCTCATTGAATGATTGAGGACATGGATTCATTTCTTGTTTACATGAAAATTTAAATGCACCACTTTGTGGACTCACTTCATGTTTACTTGGAAAGTTAAATATTCTATGGTTCAAACCCTTTTGCATTTGTGAGTAGTATTGATAAGCAACTTTAGAGTACTTTTGATTGATCTTGTTAGCTAAATTGGGTGTTGGACTCGCTTATTTCTAACCACCCCTCATTACTACCCTTTGGATGCAAGGTTAGCATTCATACATAGGGGGGGTCTACTTGAAAAGAGCGTTAAGTGTTCTACAAAGTTTCCCCCTTTTATGCTTTCTTGATCTCATTAGTTTTCTAAGGTGTGGACTCACTTTGAGTTTGTGAGGAGTTAAATGTTCCACTTTTGGACTCACTTTAAGTTTGTGTGAGGAGTTAAATGTTCCACTTTTGGACTCACTTTGAGTTTGTGTGAGGAGTTAAATGTTCCACCTTGTGGACTCACTTCACATTCACTTGAAGAGTTAAATGTTCCACTTTTGGACTCACTTCACATTCACTTGAAGAGTTAAATGTTCCAGTTTTGGACTCACTTCACATTTACTTGAAGAGTTAAGTGTTCCACCTTTAGTGTTTTAAATACTTTTGATATTGAATTACTTAATTTTATTTTTAGAAGGCCTGCTTGGGGACACACCACCTCAAGGGATGACCTTAACTCCCGTGTTCTGACGGAGTATAAATAGCGAGTGGTGAATCAAAAGACACCTCTCTTGGGAATTGAGTTTGATATCACTCTTGGCTAAGCCTCAAAGAACTTTATACCTTTGAGAAGTGAAGGAGGAGATTTGGGTTATCGTCTCCCCCCGGCTCTGTGATTTTTGATTCTTCTCATCTATGGATTTGGGCCTCATGTACCTTACGTATATTGAGGACTCCTCTTAGAAAGCCATGTGTATCCTTGTAGATAGCTTGTTAAGGTGTTGTTGTGTTCTATGTGCCTGCTAAAACATTTTCAACAACATACACAAGTAGAATCTTTAAGGAGTAGAATACTAAGTCACTATCTCTGTTCATGCGCAAGGTTGCTTTGTCCCTTGCCTATTTCTTGAAGACTGTTTGCTTGAACTCCCTGGTTGTTGTTCTATGTGCTTGATCATCATTACAAAATCTTCTGAAAGATCTAATTGGAATATTGAAACTAAGTTCCATCTTGTTGTAGTGAGTTCTCCTTAGAAGCTTAGTCTTCCTTGGTCAGTCAGGTTAGATCTTAAGTGTTGTCATGTTGCTCACCATCTCAATGAATGTTATGGTATCAATTGCATAAGATGAATCTTAGTCTTCTTCTTTCGTCTCCATTTCCCATGTTCTTCTGAAGTCTTATATTCCCATGGGAAATTCTTCTTCTTCTTCTTCTTGATTCTTTTCCTCTTATTATCTAGTCTATTTTCTTCTATTTTATCTCTTTTGTTGCTCCTATGCTTGATTCTTCTTCCTCTAGAACCATGAATCTCAAATATCTGGTTTTGGAACTTTTATTAAGAATAGATGATCTTGAGCTCATTGACATATTCAAAAAGTGTTGTTCCTCCAAAATTCTCATGAGTAATGAATTTATGACAAAAATAAAAGAAAAATTGATTAAATCAGATGCCTTTACTAGAATCATACTCATGATCTCATCCAAATATTCTTCATCTTCTAAATCTTCTCTCATTCCTCACATTCTAAATCTTATCATGATTCTTCTAAATGCTATTCACATGCTTCATCTTCCAAATCTTATCATGACTCTTCTAAACATTATTTGAATTCCTCATTATTCAAGTCCTCTTCCTACACTAAGTCTTCAATTTCCTCTTCTTCACGGTCTCATTCTTCTTCTACTTCTTCAAAAAGTCTTACTTCTCTTCACAAGACATATCATAATGAGCAACATGATAGTCCTTATGATACCTCTTCCATAAAAAGTGATGCACCCACCTATGATGACTATGATGACTATGATGATGGACAATGTAGTGATACCTATGACACCTCCATTCCTAAGAGGCCTCCTAGTCATGTCCTTGTGCTTACTGGAAATGGGTCCTCATATTGGAAAGATCATGATGGTGATCTATATGATTTGGATTTTGAAAGAAACTTTGATGAGTTTTGTGAACAATACCTTGATTATAATCCAGCTACTACTGTTGAGGAATATAAAATGCACCGTGCTGATTTGAAACGTAAATATTATAAGAATCCTTCCTCTAAGAACATTCATGCTGAAAATAAAGATGACACTCTCAAGAAAGATCATGTTAATATTGAACCTTTGTCTTGTGATGGTTCCCTTCCATCCCCTAATTCCTCCAATACCCATACATTTCCTAAAGCTTCTGAGTCTTCCAAATCTATCACAAATCCTTCATCCAACAAAAATCTTAATACTTTTCATGTGGTTCCCTATAGTTATCCTCAAGGGATACCTCTTAAAAAAACTCAAGCTAACCTTCACTTGGCTGTGAATACCTTCAATAATGCTAAACCTAAAGAGCCTAAGTCTTCATGCGTTATAATGCCTACTTCAGTTAGTCCTTCACCATCTCTTCCAAAGTCTTCCATACAATCCCAACCTACTTCCTTGTCCTTAGAAGTGGCTCCATGTCAAGAGGACTCTCAAGATCAATAACCCTCCATGTCATCCAATCATGTTCATAATATCTCTCATTCATTTCATGGTTCTTTCGATCCTTTACGCCCTTCCTCATTCATTCCACCATGTCTTAAATATTCTCCTAAGCAAGATCGAGCTACTACTCACATCATTGAGCTTATTGATAAACAAAATAACCTTACTACACTTACGCCTTCTGAAGATGATACTTCCATTAAGGTTATTGAAAATAGTGTTGCTACTTCCAATGTTGAGCCTATTGAAGATCCAGAAAAAAATGACATGCTTATGCTATCCAAAGATCCTTATCAAGATCCAAGCCTTCCATCTTCTTATTCTACCATTCCATGTTCGCTTCCACTTTCTACTCTTCCTAAATCTTTGCAAGCTTTGAAAATTCCTATCGAAGAAGTTGCTCCTATTCAAGATGTTCATGATCCTATTCCAAATCCTAATGCTCACTCTAAAGATGCTGATGTCCTTGGTTGTTATATAAATGCTGATGAACTTATTGATTATCCTTTTACATCTTCCGTGTCCATCCTTGGACCCCCTCCATCAATACTAAGACCTTCACATCTTCCTTCCATCTCAGGACCTTATGTCCCTTCACTTTCCCCTTCTAGATTTCCTAATTTTTCATCTATTTTGGGTCCTTATGTCCCTCCATCTCCTATCTTTCCTCAAGATCAACATAGATGCATACCCTTGAATCCTTTTCATCCACCTACCCATCTAAACTAGTCATATCATCCTTCTTCTTCCACAAGTCCCAAATCTTTTGGAAGTAACTTGAATGTTCAATACAAGAAAAAGAAGCAATATAAGAATCCATAAAAAAAAAAAGATCACCATGTCTCCTCTAATCGACATGGAGGCATAAAGTCAAAAGAAATATCTAAGAAGAAAACTACAAGACAAGTATGGGTTCCAAAATCCATCATTGAAGATATCCTCCCTAGATCATCAAAAAGAAATAAAAAGCCTATGGCTATATGGATTCCAAAATCTCTCTTGAAAGAGTCTAATATTGAACAAAAAGTGAAGTTGACATTCAAGCTTCCAGAAGCTTTAGCTTCATCTTTTTCCAAAAAAAAATTTTCATTCCATGCACCTAAACCGCAACCTCCTCTATCCATTCACCATATTCCTTCACGTATTCTTTCATTCACATTTCCTCTATCCTCTTGCCACCCTTCAAGGTGTGTGTTGACGTTGATCTTTCCTTCCTTTCCATCTACCCTTTCACATTCCTTCCATTTATTATCCTTCTACCTTCTTTCCTTTTTCCTCATTTGCCTATTCCTCCTATCTTCCAACCTCACTCGCTTTACATAAAACCTTATCCTCCATTTTTCTCTTCCATCTTCCTTTCCCTATCAGCATTTATGAGCATATCATTTTGAATCCTTGGCATATCATGGTCTATCCTTTCAAGGAGCATTATCTAAAAAGCTTGCCTTCTTCAAAAAAAAAAAATTCAAAAAAAAAAAAAATTCAAAAAGAAAACAAAAAAATGATGAAAAAATTAAAAATGTGCCTTGGTGAAAACTTGGAAATAGGTACCTTGGTAGCAAAAGTAAAGAGAAATAAATTCATCCTATGGTGAAAACCACTCCCTTGTGGCACCTTGGATAAGTACCGTGATGAAAACCTGGTAATCAGGCATCATGCGTAGTTCTTCTACATGTTTCATCCATTCCATTCCATCTTTGATCTTGACAATGTTGAACTATACATGAACATTTGGCTATCTTGTGAGCTATCTTACGATTATCTTGCTTTCATTTCATTCATGTTTATCCTTCATATTTATTTTCCTTCATTCATTATAGCCTTTCGCTGTCCTTTTCTCCTTTGGTCTTGCTCTAATAAAAAGAGTAAAATATGATGCTATGAAGTCTCTTGACATGTCTACCCTCTTTGGACTGCATCCTTTCCTTCTTTTGCATTATGCTTTTGTGACTTATCCTATGCTAGCCTTTCATTACTTATCCAAATGTGCTTTACATCATAATTTTTCCCTAGCTTGGGTACTCTTGAGGAGTTTGACCTTGAGGATTTCTTCCCTCCATTTGCCTTCATTCTCCTTTCCTCCATCTCAGTCACCAACTTTCTAATCCCTCTTGTTCCCCACCTTGCTAGACACTGAGACTACACGATGTGATCTTGCTTGGGAGTTTGATGCTCATTCTATTTGGGGGCATCCTTTCTACATATTTTATAATCCTGAAAAAAATTCCAAAAAAATTCATATATGATGCTGAAAAAAATCCTAAAAAGCATATAAAGTCCTGAAAAAGATACAAAAAAATAAAAAAATGCAAAAAATTCAAAAAAATAGAAAAAGTGCCTTGGTGAAAACTTGGAAACAAGCGCCTTGGTAGCAAAAATACAAAAAAATTGAAAAATCAAAAAATCTCCAAGTGGTGAAAACCTAGAAACAGGCGCTACTTGAGGCCTTTGCACTCCTATTTGTTAGCATGCATCCCTGACACTTAGCCTTTCTCCATCATGTCTTGACCTTATTTGAATTGGTCTAGAATTGGTCTTTGTCTTTGTCTAGGGGGTGTACCTATTAGCATAGGTCCTTTAGGTGCATTTGTCTCTCGGGGCATTTCACAACAGGTGTTTTTCAACACCACCCCAGACAGTGTTTTTCAACACTACCCTTGCGTCGAGTGTTTCTTAACATTTATTTGATGTCTTACCCAATAGTCTAAGTATAATGCGATATTTCTCATTGATAGATGTGATAACTAGAGTCTAACTCTATGACCAACACACACGTACTTAGACAATCAGCTCGTTTGAGATATGTTGACTTTATTTTTCTTTGTGTCCTATCTATGAGGATTTCTTTGATGAGTGGTCTCTCCCTGAGAAGTTTTCGATGATGCATAGCTAGAAGACTGAGGGTATGAGAACATGTTTTCTTTCTTTTTCTGCTTATGGCTATATTTTTTTGATCCTAACTGTCATGAGCATTTATGCTAGTCTTACTTGACACTATGGATTGACAAGGTATTATCTTTGACTATTTTGCGAGTGCATGCTTCTAGTTATCCTGACTTCCATGTGTCTTGATACAAGCATAATCTTGCCATATCAAACTTAGGTAATCTCACTGCATTAATCATCTTGACCTCCATGTCTTTGATGTCTAGGTGGGATTTCCACATTTCTATCTGATAAAGATCATATTCATATCCACATAGTTATGCTAGTGTGCATTGTATGATCTTACGATGCTACCAATAATGCTCGATGATGATAATTAGATGTCTATAGGCATTCTGACCTTGCAAGTCAACCACTTTCATAGTAGCTTGCATTCTTAAGTTCATCATAGTTTAGTTTTTGCATCTTGCATATAGAGAGAGCTCTCATTTTTATCATCTATGGACTAGTTGGTCAACTGTGCTCATTTTTTTATTCTTCTTGATCATATCTTTCATTTCTAGTCTTTCATATCACATCATTTTCTATCCATTTTCGCACTCGAAATTGAAATCTGAGTCGCGTTTCCAAGTTTTCTCATTCTTCTACATAGTTGACTGACCTTTTGAGGCATAATTCTTCGATCTTTGATGGAATTTCTTCCTTTCCATGTCTTCCAAACTTCTAGTCTTTCATTCACCCCTTTCGCTTCCTCTCTCTGAGGTTTGACTTAATCTTTATCCTATATCTTTTTTAGTCAAACCTCATCAACTTGGGGCATATCTTCATTGTTTGATGGTTATCCTATCATGCTCCATCCTTTGATTATGATTTATTGTGTCTTGATCAGGTTTATCAATTTATTGTTCTCCTCTATCTGATTTCGATTTTGATTTTGAGGGGGCAGTACCTATCAGCTTTAATCTTTGATTTAGCTTTATCATTCAGCTCAGCTTGAGATTCTTATTTTTAGACTTGATTATCACCTAGCAGCAATGGTGGTGATTTTGTCTTTCGATTTTTATCTCTTATTTTTCAGACTTGATTATTGCCTAGCAGCGATGGTGATAGTTTTGTCTAAGGCTTGATTTGCACCTAGCAGCGATTGTGTTGGTCTTGTCTTTCAGCTTATGCTTATGCTTTTCCTGATGTGTTCCCATCCATTGAACACACATCTGAGTTGTTTTGTGATCCCAAATCGATCTCACATTTTAACTTCATTCTTTGACAGCATGTGATCCCAAATAGATCTCACATTAGTCAAAGAGGGACAAATGTATGCACCCTAAAATAGTCGCCTAGACTATGGGCCCCCATTCAGCAATTTGTCAAATCCCTGAATCAATATTTTCAAATATCAACAATATCAATTATATCAATTTCCTTGATCAAATCATAATCAATTCAATATTTCCTAAGGTTTGAGCCTTATTTAAGTTAAAAGAAAAAAAAATAAAAATCTTATTTAATTAAGAGAACATGCTCCCTTTTAATTAATTAAAAATCTCTTTTAATTAAATAATAAAATCACTTTATCCTAAGCCTTTATTTAATTAAAAGGAATTTCTTCCCCTTTTATTTAAATAAAAAATCCTCACTTTTCTTCTTATCCTATGTTGCACAAATAAAGCATTATTCTTATTTTATAAAAAGGGAAAAAATATTTTTTATCTTATGTGGGACACAAAAGTCAACTCCTATTTTCCTATTGGAGGATATTTGTGCACAAGGATCAAGCTTCTATTTTTCTCCACTGTTGATTAAGTCTTTTGCCTCTTAATCTCAATGGTTCATTTTCATCTCATTTTTAATAAAAGGAGAGCTCTCTCCTTCATTTTCATATCTTAGGTTTTTATGCTAATGTTATGCTGTAGGTTTTCTAGGTCATTTGGAGCTCTTTGAAGACATTTTTGCATTCAAGCTTTGAAGACATTGTTGTTGCATTTCATTTAGCTTGTTTTCTTACATCATAGTTGCATAATCATGGCATTTTTAGTATAGATTTCCTTTATGCAATAGATTAATCTCACATAGCTTAATAGGAGGATTTGTAACACTTGTATTTTCCTTTCATAGCATAGCTTGCATCTTTCATTCTCATAGATTAGTTTGCATTGCATTGCATCGCATCCATATTGATTTCATTGGAGATATTGGCATTATTGCCCTTGTCTTTGATTTGGAATCTCTCATTGTGTGGTTAACTAGCAAGGTCATGAGTTTATAGCTCTAGCTGAGAGCAATTTTACAAATCTTGCAACTCCATGCATAAAGAGCTATAGATTGATTTGTGAGGGCTCATTGTTGAGTTTTCTTGCATGTAAGGATTCATAGAAGTGTGACAACATTTTATCACACAACTTGAAGTCCGATAGTAGGTTTGAAATTTCCATCTTTGATATGCCAGAGCTACTTCCTTTGCAACTGTTGGACGGAATCCTCTGCCTTTCTTTACTACTGCTCTAGAATAATTCAAACAAATCTTCTTGAGATTGTTAATGATTTTTCTTATATCCCTCAATTCTAAAAGAGATAATGTAAACGAGACATGGGATATTTATCTGATTATCATGAATCTACTTCTTCCTGCAAATCGGAAGACAAGAAAAGACTAACATTGACAAGGTCTACAAACCTTCTACACTTCGAGCTCCACACACTCAGGTAGGTGTCAATAATTCAAACATCAATATGCATTTATGATAACTTCTCTTTGACATAACCTTTACTATGCATACAAAGATAGTGGATAGTTCTTAGAACTATAAGATATGGGAGTCAACACTCAACCAGTCTTATGCAAGATCCCTATTGCATAACTGTTCTAAGGACTAGGGAAATGGCATAGGTGACAAGGATAAATCCTTCTTCTCTTTGAGCTCAAGACTTAGGTAGGCTAACCTATGATTCATTCTTCAAAGAATCACTAACTTCATTATATTCTACAAATACAAACTATTGACATTACATTGTTGGCATTAAGCAGAATTGCCACTAGTGACAACACTTATTTGCATTCTAGGTGCAAACCGAGCAGACAGTGCAAACCGAGTAGACAGTGCAAACTGAGCAGACAGTGCAAACCGAGCAGACAGTGCAAACCAAGCAAGTTAGTACAAACTGAACAGGACAATGTAAACCGAGTAACATCATGTCTACCGAGTCACCAGTATTTACCGAGTTCAAAACCTACCGAGTGATCAGTATGAACCGTGCCTTCACTTCTACCGAGTGCATGATGATGTCGAGTAATGCAGTGGACGTCGAGTATCAGAAAGTCACCGAGTTAGTTTGCAGGAACCGTGTAACCATACTTGGGCCAACTTAGTAGCACTTATGTTTATTTGTCAAGCCGACTTTGTAATTGTAATTGTAATTAATTGTTTAAGACTTGTATATAAACAATGTTGTAAAAATGTCAAAAAAAATGTAAGAAACATGTATGTGAAAAAGAAAGAAAGGCACAGATAAGCGAATTACAAAGGGCTTCAGCAGTATAAGGAATAGCAAAGACAAATTCATCACAGAAGGTGATCAGTACATCAGCGAATCTCAATCAGCAATCCAGTTGCAAAGCAAGAGATCTACTGTTTCATCCTAACAGGTGAATCAGTACTAAATCTTTTAACCGGGTAGACTTAACAGTCTTTTGTAAAATCTCTTTACCGAGTGCATACTTCATTGTATGTTTTGTAAATCCTTTAACAGGGTGGATTTAGCAATCCTTATTGCTCCTAACAGGGCAGATCATCAGAAGTGATCAAATTGTAAGCCTTAACCGGCCAACTTTATTCTGCAGTATTAAAGCTTTGTGGGTTTCATCCCCACCCCAGTTTTACTTTCTTTTTGGAAGGTTTCTGGGTAACCAAATCTATGTGTCATTATTGTAAATGCATTTAAGTTTCATGCTTTCTGTATGCAAAGGTTAAAAGTAAATTACATGTTAAATTGAAAGAAAATTTGGAGTTACTGATTCACCCCTCCCCTCTCAGTAACTCGGTTAATTCCTGAATATTTCCAACAATTGGTATCAGAGCAGCATTGGTTCTCAAGATAAAGCTTAACTATCTTGAGCAAAGATCCAGGACAATGGAGGTATTCAAACTGAACAAGGTGATTGAAAATGAAAAGCTAGATCTGGAAATGGCCATAGCTAAACTCAAGGAAGCAAAAGAACATCTTTCCCAATCCCTAAGAAGAAGGAAGGAACTTGCAAATCAGATGAATGATCAGAATTACATTGAAGAAAAGATTGAAGATCTTTTTCCCTCAAATAACTCAGATGAAGCAAACAATGCTGTCAAAGAACTCCTAGAAAAGAATGGGTCTCTGCAGGAAGAAGTGAGAAAATTAAAAAGAGAACAAGAGCTACACTCTACAAGATTCTATGAGATCTTGGAACAAAGAAACAAGTTGAAAGATGAATTAGATGGAAGGAACATTGAAGTCCAAAATAAAACCCTTCAGCTAGAAAACCTAATTGATCAGATCTCTCATACAAATGAGAAAATTCTGAATCTAAGATCAGAAATAGAAAGCACAAGAGAAGAACTAAGATATGAAAAGGAAATCAATCTAAGATTGGTGGATGACCTAAACGCTGAAAAACAAATCAATGAAGGAATGCTGAAAAGTCAAGAAGACTTGAATCAGTTGTATGAGCGAAATCTTCATAGGCAAAAAGGAAAAGTAGGACTTGGATACAAAGGAGAAGGCGAATCTTCTAAGCAAGGTACTCAAAGAAATCAAAAACCTACTTGTAATCACTGTGGTAAAATAGGACATACTTCAAATAAATGTTGGAACAATGAAAAAGCAGAATTCAATGGAAAATGTTACAGCTACAATCAACCTGGTCACAAAGCAAATGAATGCAGGGAAAAACCAAGATTCAGAGGTAATTGTCACAAATGCAACAAACAAGGTCACAAGGCATCCGAGTGCAGATCCAAGACATTTAATCCAGCAGAACAAATTATGAAAGCAATGTTTGGATGGGACTACAACACCTGGTGTAGATGTCATTACTGTGGAGAATATGGACACATTGGCATGAATTGCATAAAACATCATCTAAGGAAAAGAGATACTACCGTAAGATGCTTCAAATGCACTAAACTCGGTCACATAGCCAAAAACTGCATGAATGCTAGTGAAGTTGAAGATGGAAAGAAAAATGAAGCAACTAAGGTCAGGAAACAGGTGAGACAAAAATGGATTCCTAAACCTACCGAGCAATCCAGTCCAAGTAATGGAATGGATGGCTCTACCGACTCAAACTAAATTTCCAAGAAAGCACTGGAACTGTATTCTCATAGACCAATCTCAAGCAGTTCCAGAACCGAATTAAAAGAAAGATCTAAATCAGCATACAAGATGCAGTAAGATCACAGGGAGGTTGGTATCAGTCTTCACCGAGCAAGGTCGGTACCCATCTTTACCGAGTGAGGTCGGAGCAATATGAATTCTCAAGTTCACTGAGTTGCGAAGTCTTTACCAAGCAATTAATTCTTAGTGGGTGACAGTCTGTCAAAATTCATACCCTAATTTGTACTAAGCATTAATGATAGAGTTATAAACAAAAAGCAAGTAATCGAACTCATTCTTCACCGCGAACCTTTAGCACTTTGAGAGCAGAAAATTTCAAGAGCAACCCAGCGATTCAACACTTTTGCAAAAGGAATTTTCTGTGAGCTACCATGGCATCATCCAGCACTTCAGCGAAGAAAGGATCTGATATGTTAGTCCAAGGGGAATGGAAAGCACCAGATTTCAAGATCATGCCCACAATTGCAGCAGCCCTAGATCCGAACGGAGCTCAATCTCAGATTCCTCCTAAGGTACTACTTATTAACAATATCTGCAATCATTTCAACTGTTCAATTCATGAAATGGGGAACCTCAAATTAGATACTGTGCGTGAAGAACTGTGTGTGTATGGTATTCTGAAACCCGAGCACAAACATCTGGAAGATAAAGGTTTAGTTCACATTGCACATCTACCTCGAAACTTTTGAGATAAATGGGTTAGATACATTCTCAGCCGTGTACATGATGGCAAGATTTGGCTTGAGCAACCCATAGAGATCACAAAGAAGATGATTCATCAAATCACCAGTCTTCCCATGTTGAACAAAGAAAAAACTACCAAAACCCTAGGTCGGACGGAACTAGAGAAGAAAACCCTAGCCGAGTGGGACGGTAGAGGCATGAAAGTTAGCAGCATTACCGATGCTAAACTGAAGTTTGGTACACACATCATTGCCCATAAGATTTACTGTTGTAGTCGACAGAATAGTGTCTCCTGTGAAGCTATTGACCTAGCATACAAAGTGGTCAAGAATAACTTAACATTTGACCTAGCAGACTTATTGTTAAAGCAGTTTAACAAAAACATGGAAAGCATTCAAACTTCCAAAAACAATCCATGTAAGTTTGGATCCTTATTGGTCTGTTTATTCTTCTATGTTCAGAAATTCTTCCCTTCTAAAGGAAAAGTTGTATGGAGAAAAGATGTGCCAGCCCTTTATGAAATAAATGAATACATCTCAGAAATGGGTGAAAATTTTGAAAGCATCATGGATAATTATTTTGAGTCTTTCAAAGAGAAAATGAATGACAGATTCTGGATTCCACAGAAGCTGGTGGAAGATTACAAGGATGACATTTGTTTTATGGTGGATTGTGATAATGTATATATTCAAGCAGCTAAACCGAGGACTGTATATGTAAAACCTCTTCCTTATGAGGTAAATATTGATGAAACCAAGAATATCATTGAAGCTCTTCTTAATCAGCCTGTCAATCCCAAAGCTCCATATTTTGGAACATATGATGAAGCTAAGGTGAGAATTGAACTAAGCATAAAGCTTCCACAGCCGGTAAACAAAGAAAAGAAGAGGATAGCCAAAATGCAAATGATAACCGAGGACAAAGAAGAAAAAGATGAAGAAGAAGAGGAAAAGGATGAGAAAACAGAGGAACCAGAACCTGCAAAGAAGAAAGGAAAGGTATTCATCACTAAGGCACCTAAGCCTCCCACTACTGTATTTACAAGGAGAAATGCAAGAGGCAAGGCAGACAAGGCAGATAAAGACATAGTATTCAAAAGGCCTCCTCTAAACTTTCAAGAAAAGATCAAACTCTTTAGAGACAGATCAGGATTTGGAGTAAGTAACATAAAATCTTTTAAATATGAAACCAGATCAGAAACAGAACAGAAGGAAATAGAAGATGCTGTTATTGAAAAGATGGGACAGTGGAAATACTCTCCTGAAGAAATAGCCCCACAGGTTCCAGCAGTTCTATTAAATCCAATAAAAATGAGATGGAGCAATGCAAAGCAAACTGTGATAGACATATTTGATCAACCCTGAGACAGTTAATGCCGAGCTTGAAAAATGATGAAGTAAAGAAGGCATTAAAAGAAAATGAAAGTAAGATGACATTAAAGTTCAATACTTGTTTGATTTTGATCAACAATATTGAATCGATTGTGAAGGCTGCAAATGTCACATGGAAGAACATATACCACCTTCACCAACCGAGTATTGAAATAGTAATAATAAAAGATATTGAAGATGACAGTGATGAACAAGAAGAAGACACTGAGGTAGATGATACTGTGAGGATAGCAGTAGAAGTCATTGCATCCCTTCCTACCTCTCCAGTAAAAGTTTCTACATCCAGCCCGGAGACACCTTCAAGCATGGTTGTGACAACTTCAACATTTGTCCAATCATCTATAGCAACAATAGAAGCAACTATCATTTCTTCTACCGAGTTGCAGTCTCCCGCATCATCAAGTTTTCCAGCAGTAAGTTTTCCAGTTTTTGAATCTTCAAGTGTAAATATTTTAAGCTCTCCAGTAGAAAGTATACCAGTCTCTATAGCTAGCCCTACTATATCTACTGTCACTACTACCAAAGCTTTAAGTACAAATAAGCCTAAGGCTCTACCGAGTATAAAAATTTTGGGTAAGAATGTAGTAGAGGATATAGACTTAGATGAAGAGATAGAGATTCCAACATTGGATTTTGCAAATCTATCAGCGGACCAAATGCAAAATATAGGTGAGATCCTCCAAAGGAAAGAAAAACAAAAGAAGCTTAAAGAGGAGAGAGACAAGGAATATCAAATCATCAAGGATGCTAAGGACATTTTGTCTAATGCATTAGGTATTAAAGTAGACTCCTCCCAACATATTTTGCTACAATTAGCAGAAGCAGTTAATAAATACAATGAGGATTCATCTGGGACAGAAAAGTTAGTTGAAAGAGCTGAGAAGAGATTCAACAATAAAGTGCTTGAGCACATTGCTCAGCACATAGCTATTAACCAAGTAGAATTGTCTTCAGTTTTGTCAAACATTGAATCTATCTATTCGAATGCTACCTCTCTTTTGGCCAGATTGTGCAATATTGCCGAGTTCACAAAGGATGTTAAGGATAAAATGAATAAAATGGATGAGGATATGAAGATTAGCATACAGAAGCTACAACTTGAACCAAGTTCAAGCTCTACTCATCACATGAAAATCTCACACCTATCAAACATGCAGTCTGAACTACTGAAAGAAGACACAAGGATCCGGTCCACACTGCTAGACATCCAACACTTGATCCTTCCCATCATGAATACAATGTATAAGCACATTGAACATTCCAAAACATTGATTCATGACAATCAGTTCTCTATAGCAGATCACATGATTGAACTCTTTGCAGAAGTCCAAATTGCAATCCAAACATGTAAGATTCTGAAAGAAAGTTGGGACAGAACCCTGGCACTAATAATGAAGGTACATTCTGATTTTCTATCAAATTTTGGATTCTCTCTGTAAATAACTTGTATATACACCTTTGGCATTATCTTCAAAAAGGGGGAGATATGTATAGAGGGAGATATATGTATAGAAGAAGATTTGTATAGAAATAGTTAGCACATTGAAAGGGGGAGACAATGTATAAAGGTCTATAACAAAGAAAAATTTTGAAAAATCAAAATAAAACTCAGCATGATTCATGTATATAAGTTTTGGCCAATAAGTGTTTTTGTCACTAATGCCAAAGGGGGAGATTGTTGGCATTAAGCAGAATTGCCACTAGTGACAACACTTATTTGCATTCTAGGTGCAAACCGAGCAGACAGTGCAAACCGAGCAGACAGTGCAAACTGAGCAAGTTAGTACAAACTGAACAGGACAGTGTAAACCGAGTAACATCATGTCTACCGAGTCACCAGTATTTACTGAGTTCAAAACCTACCAAGTGATCAGTATGAACCGTGCCTTCACTTCTACCGAGTGCATGACGATGCCGAGTAATGCAGTGGAAGCCGAGTATCAGAAAGTCACCGAGTTAGTTTGCAGGAACCGTGTAACCATACTTGGGCCGACTTAGTAGCACTTATGTTTATTTTTCAAGCCGACTTTGTAATTGTAATTGTAATTAATTGTTTAAGACTTGTATATAAACAATGTTGTAAAAATGTCAAAAAAAATGTAAGAAGCACGTATGTGAAAAAGAAAGAAAGGCACAGATAAGAGAATTACAAAGGGCTTCAGCAGTATAAGGAACAGCAAAGACAAATTCATCACAGAAGGTGATCAGTACATCAGCGAATCTCAATCAGCAATCCAGTTGCAAAGCAAGAGATCTACTGTTTCATCCTAACAGGTGAATCAGTACTAAATCCTTTAACCGAGTAGACTTAACAGTCTTTTGTAAAATCTCTTTACCGAGTGCATACTTCATTGTATGTTTTGTAAATCCTTTAACAGGGTGGATTTAGCAATCCTTATTGCTCCTAACAGGGCAGACCATCAGAAGTGATCAAATTGTAAGCCTTAACCAGCTAACTTTATTCTGCAGTATTAAAGCTTTGTGGGTTTCATCCCCACCCCAGTTTTACTTTCTTTTTGGAAGGTTTCTGGGTAACCAAATCTATGTGTCATTATTGTAAATGCATTTAAGTTTCATGCTTTCTGTATGCAAAGGTTAAAAGTAAATTACATGTTAAATTGAAAGAAAATTTGGAGTTACTGATTCACCCCTCCCCTCTCAGTAACTCGGTTAATTCCTGAATATTTCCAACATACATTCTCTTCAACATAAAGTAAATGTTCATCTGATTTTTAGATTTGTTGATGAAAGATGCAAAAACAAGCAGTGACTAGTGCTTTATCAATTGGGCAATAGAGTCAGATAAAAGTAAGTCCCCATAAATCTTATGATTCCAGATGAATAAAACCCAAATGAAATACCTTAAAAATCATTCTCTCACTCCTCTACCCAAACATCAAATTCACACACACTGTTAAATTCTCAGAATTGTGCCAAAGATTTACTCCCTCCTTGAAAGAAACTAAGAACATAGATTCACAGTCACCTTGTAACCAACATATTAGAGTGCCTTACAAACTAATACACAAGAATTCAATGCAATACATATGAAGACATCACCAATAAAAGATTGGGATTCTACTATTTTTCATTCAAAAATATCTGGTTCAGTACAATTAATAAAACATGAAAACCACAAAAATAAGGGCTCAAAAGCCAAAATACTACCTCTACAGTGATAATTCCACCATCCTTACAACAATGAAGAAAATCAGAGATATAGGAAAATGAAATCCTAGCTCCATCCAACTAACAGTTGTCAATGATTTGCATGAAATATCTCTAACTTCTCCAACTTGAAATCATTTCTCTTCAACTGATTTGATTCATTTCCTTCTCAAATAAATGATCATGCTCTGCCTTGTGAAATGCCCCATGAATATCTCAGTCTATTAAATAATAAAAAATCACTTTGAAACTATGGAGAGACTATGTAATTCTTTTAAATTTGCATTTCACTTTACTTCGTGCACTTTATTCCTAGTAGTCACCAGATTTTGACACTTTTCATCTCTCTTTTCCTATAACCTACCTTGGAACAAACAAAACTGATTTGGCATTTATCGTATCAAGCTCATTGTCCTTAAACCCTACAAAAACCCTCAATCATTTCAAGGTATGGCCGCAATGGCTAACTAATCAAATTTTAAAACATGGCCGTCAATTCATCTCCTTCCTGGCACATCGTGCGATTCTCATTATTCATCAAACAATCAACTGAGCTCTTTTAAAATCAACTGGCCACATCATCTTTTCCTAGTAACCAATTGGAAATAGGCTCATCAGTTTCACCTAGCAACTGGACCCACCTTCTTCATTGGTCTTTATCTTTCAAAGATCAGACGATTGTCACAATCCCGTGATGACTATCTTTTGAGCATATTTGCTTTGCAGAAACAAGACCACTATTAGACTTTCTGCACTTTACTCTTTAACCATGGAAAGCTCCTTAACCCTTAGTCATTCAGTTAACACATGACTAAAGGCATTCTCCCAGTTGCTCAATGTTTATCTTAACCACGATCACATCATGAGAACATGAGAACAAAGCACTCACGAGATCGTTGAATGTCTTGATAAACTAGGGTTTTATCAAGTGATCAAGTGCCAGCCGTTGATATTTCCATCATTCTACGATCCTCGTTGAGTCTCAAAACCATTTAACTTAACTTAACTTAACTTAACTGAGTCTCAAAACCCTTTAACCACCAAGATAAGGAG
Organism: Chamaecyparis obtusa; assembly: GCA_027943335.1. NCBI lineage: Eukaryota > Viridiplantae > Streptophyta > Pinopsida > Cupressales > Cupressaceae > Chamaecyparis > Chamaecyparis obtusa. The sequence continues at coordinate 629,453 of BSBK01006658.1, read as the reverse complement.
AATACACGAACACTTCATTCGCTAAATCATCATGTCTAGAGATCACACGAACAAAGGCATTCGAGTAGTCGATGAATTTTTTATTTAACCTGAGTCATGTCTGGAGATCACGCAAACAAATGAATTCACATAATCGCTAAATCTTTCCTTGACCTTGTTGGTGCTTTCAAAATTTGGCACAAATTTGGAGTGACCAATTCAAAATCTTCTCTAAAGGCAAGGTGAGTGCTCTTAAAAAAATTTGTGAGAAGGCCTAACCAGTGTGCTTGAAAAAGACACCCTGATGATTTTTATGAGATACAGCTTGGGGAATAGGTTTGACACCTTTTATTTGACATATTTAGTGGGTTCCAACTCCTAAATTTTAAGTCTGACATGTTTAGGGAGTAGCCATTTTGAGGTGTTCGCTTAAATCTGCATTTTTGCCTAAGTGTCAAGTCACTGTAGTAGGCCCTGTTTGCATTTGAATATCTTGTGTCCTATTAGGTTTCATGACCCGCCACTTTGGGCATGTTTTAAATGTATATTAGAGAGCTTATGTTTCAAAGCTCAAGCCATTTCGAGCCCGTTTGATAGGTTTTCAGATCTTCCAAAGTTGGCTTCCCAAAATTGTCTTGCCTCTTTGTTCTGTCCAATTTTCTGAGTGACCCTGTTTGACAAATTGTGAATTTTGACCATTTGACCCAATTGAAAAAATTTATTTTTTATTGTATTATAGTGTTCAAATACTTCTTATGTTTCAATTTTTAGGCCATGATGAATCTGTTTGCCTAGTTTTCAAGTCTGATTCCGTTTGCAATTTCTAACAATTTGGTGCATATCTTTTGCTTAAGTTTAGTGGGAGGCCCTATTCGTGGTGTTATATCTTGAATAGCATGATTGGTCACATCAAAAAATGGTTCCCTTGTATTGTAGACCAAATTTACTCCAAGATTGCAAGGTTTCAGATCATGAGGGTTTTGTATGCACACTTTTCCAGAGTCATTTCATTAGCAGATTATTAAATTCTCAGTGTGCATTGTTCAGAATTCTGAGTAGCCTACTTTGAGGCTTTTCTATTTTTGCCCTGTGCGAGGTCTAACATAATTGAAATTTGTTTCATACTGAAGACCTGAGAGACTATTTTCCTATGGATTTTGAGATCCCTTCCAATCCATTTGATCAGTTTCCTAGGCCAATTCCAAAACTGATTTATGTGTATTTCACTATTTTTAGTCTTAAATGTTTCTGACAGGCTGACTTTGGTGATTAATTGTAATCGGCCAATTGATCCTTTTTATGAATTGATTATGGTTTCATACTCCTTGCATGTGGATGAATCAATTCCTGAGTTTCTGGTCCCTGAAGGTTTCAGCAGATGAGTTTTTTGAAGCCAGTTCCATATGCAATTTGTGTGATTTTGATGATGCGGACAATCAATATTTCCAAGTGGCCATGTTTGGCCATGAATATCTTTTGGCTCGAATCTTTGTGAGGAATTTCCTCTGAAAGGCATGTTGTAGTGTTGAAAGTGAACTTATGTGCCCAGTACCATGTCTCAGTTACTTGATTTCGTCAGTTTTTAAGGCTAGTTCCTGAGGTTGATTGCTATTTGTTTGGTCAATTTGTAGAGGTGTAAAAGATATATGGTTGATGGTCCTTAGTTGTATATAGAGGAAACTTTTGATTTTGATTACAATGCATATGTCTGAGACAAGGTAATGATGAATGAGATATTAGATGCTCACGGAGATCAGGAAGATGTTGAAACATGTGTTTCAAAAGGGAATGATACGTTAGAGAATGGCAACACTTGTGGAAGTGAATACTCAGTATATGATGATTAATTTCAGCATGATCGCTTGATGTAACTATAATTAGCCAAATCTTATGGTGACTTAGAAATCACATAGTCACATTGTCTCGTGATGGCCAAGCATCGAAGGGAGGTTAAGTGATGAATCAGATAGTTGGTGGATGTCAGATATGACTGAGCAATCAGAAAAAATGACAAAATGACAAGTGGTAGTAGTGGGTCCATGCTTGAGCTCAGACAGGTAATCTCCTGTCGACAACGAATATTCCAATATGTTAAGAGATTATGAGACTGGCCTTTGTTGGATGATCTCCAAATGATTTTGAATATGCTCTCATTATCATGAGACTTCCTGACTACCATCAGATTAAAAGATAGATCAACGCTTGTCGCGTGATCTCAATATACAATTAGAGTTGAAGAAAAGATCTCCCGACCTGGAGACTTAAAGGAAATGCTGACTAAGTAATCATGTTACAAAGGCCTTTTCAAATATGTGTGATCAAATTTTATACACATGATGTGTTTTGTTTTCTTCACAAGGCTATGTTTGGACAAACTGAAGGACTGTAATCACTAGCTTATTAGACTAGATTTTCTAAAAAGACCCAAGGCACATATGGAATGCGAAGCTACAGCCATTTACAATGCATATAATTGTTTGACAAAGTGCCACAAAAGGACATCTTCTCATCTAATGAAATGAAAAGATTGCAGCGTAAGCACAGACATAGCACGTGAGCAAATTGAAAATATGCTCCAAGGCGGCGTCAATGTTATCATCACAGGGTATATACAAATTGTTTTAGAAGATAAGTTTCAAAATTTTCAATGCGAATGTAATTATGACTTTTGCATAACTTATGGAGCCAATTTCAAAATAAGGAAGGGGCACGTTTTTCCCTCTATGTAAAATGTAATGGAATGCTAGCCTAGCACAATAAAATTGTATGCATGCTAATTGAAATAAAAAAAAACACAAGGGAGCTTCCTAGAAATTCAAGTGAAGATAGTCAATTAAAAGAGGGGAGCTCTATTTTTGCGCAAACATTGAAGAATAGAGGCATGTTCTATGGATTGGAAGCCTGTGTGAATGATGTTTCCTACCTTGCGTAGGACATATGGATTCCATTTTAAGTTCATAACTAGCGTGAGTATGAGAGTCTTGCACAGAATGAAGGGAGCTGATGTAATACACTGTTCCAATACGAGTGCCAGATGTCAATAGCTCACCCAAGGGACAAAGCCAGTATGCCATGGTAATTGCTAAAAGAAGACTCACGCATATAGAGGGATGGTTTGTGCAATAAAAGTGGGGGCTCACATTAGATTTGAAGGAGTCCCCTGCCCAAACGCAAAGGAAGGATAAGGCCCATGCAATGGGATGTGGCCTGCACAAATCAAGTAGGATGTAGCCCTGCATTAAATGAAGAAGAGTACATATAAAGTGAAAGCCCAGCATGAGCATGGATTAAGAGGGCAGGTCTCATGCAAGGGCAAGGCTCGTAGTTTGTTGAAATGGGAGAGTTGCCTACGAGTAGATTGGGGGTTCCCAGTTGTTTTCAAGAAAATAGCCAACGCAATTAAAAATGGAAGCACACGCAAGTAGTGGGAATTCTCACGTAAAATGAAGGGATTCATGCAATAATGGGGGCTTGTGCAATGGTAGACCCCAAAGTGCACAAAGGGAAATGAGAAAGGCCTCATGCTTATAACAGAAGGGGGTTTTGTGCATTAACAAAAGCCTACACAATTTCAATTAAAAATTAGCATAAGACTCATGCATATTAGAAGGAAACCAGTGCTCACACACAAATACAAAAAGTGTTGCCAAGTCAACAAGGCATCGGTGTGTAGACCAGTGCACAAATGAAACAAAGAAGCATTGTATGCATTTTAAAACAAATGGTATGAGGCACATTTCATGGTTGCATGTTAGATGGAACCATAGTGGAGTGTGTGTGCCAACACCAGTTTGCATACTTCTGGCCATGAAGTGTAAGGGTAAGAGGCAAAGTAAATGGAAATAGTGTGTGCACAGACTAGGAAAAGAAAAAATACACTAGGGATTTAATCCCACATTCAAAAGGATTTGTGTTCCTTTAGTATTCATAAGCAAGAACACTCAATAGCAGTGTGAAGTGAAGTGGGAAGAGAGGCTTGTGTGGCCTCTACCCATGTGGGCCCGCCTTGAAGTGCATGTCAGCTAGGTGCTACATACATATTTTAATACATTACTTTAAAACATGTAAAAATATTGTCCCACATGCACGTAGAAATAGGTCTTAGAGGTGTTTATAAGCAATTCCACACATATATGAAATAAATCAAAGAGATAAAAGCTTTCTGCTCGCGAGCCTGTGCAGTCGCCTCGATTTTTATGTCGGTGGGCCCAGACAAAATTTTGTAGAAAGATGGCCAGTGATGATGAGGTGGTAGAATGGACACATGTCAAGAGGTCATGAGGTCATGAGAAGAAACTGTGAGTTGGATAAAAATTCAGTGACTTGGAGATGCAGTTAGTCGCCAAGTCGCAGCGGTTAAAAATGAGATTCAGAGACCTAGAGACCACGTAGTCACCCAATCTCATGAAGTTTGGTGGTTAGCATAAAAATTCAGAGATCCAGAGACTAACCATGATTGCCAAGTCTCATGATGCTGGAAGTTCATTCAAAGACTATGAGATTTCTTTGTCGCCAAGTCGCTGGAAGAGTTATCTAGAGATTTGGAGACTTGGAGATTCAGAGACTAAAGGAGGTCATCAGATTTAACCACGGTTAAGAAAATGATTTGGAGATTAAGAGACTAGAGGCATTCTCTAGGTCTTTGAAGGCAACCATGGTTAAGAGATAGTTTCAGAGATCCAGAGACTAGTATAGTCTCCAAATCTCTAAATGAGTAAAGTTAAAGGTTGAGTTTATAGAGCCAGTCCGAGCATCCAATCAGAGCGCAACACTTGGAAAATTCTGGTGATATGTGCAGTTTTAAAAGTTTGAAAAGATTTAAAATTTGATATAGTTGAGACATTAGGGATAAATCCAAAAATTTAAATGATAGACCTACTCAAAGATTTAATGTCTATAGATTCATTTTATACCCAAACATATAAGTGTTATATGTTTTCAAAAATGCTAGAAGATGATGGATGTGATGTTGGTGGATAAAATCATATTTGATTGAGTAGATGAGAGTAGTAATCAATTTTAATTTGATATTTGATTTCTTCCAGACGAGACAAATTTTCAAGAGAGAATGTTTATAAAGGTCATTGAAATCAAATTTGCAAGATAAAAGGATAAGATCAGAAGCTTTTTCAGAGATTAGAAAATTTTGAAGGGGCAAAATAAATCAGATTTTGAAATGCCTGAGCAGATCAAATTTCAGAGGAGAAGAAGACAAGTAAAATCAAATTGCAAAGATAGACAAGTGCTGGTCAAGCATAGGTTTTAGGGTTTCTTCTTCTGCTTTTTATTCTATTCTCTTCTCAGTTGTAAGGGTTCATGTTCCTGTTCATGGAAGGTTCCTATGGTTGCTCTATTGTGAGCAAGCCCCTAAGTGATGAATTTTGAAATTTTTTGCATAGCAAATTTCTAGTTTTATGTCTAAGTTCTTGAACTTTGAAGCTTTGTATGTAATTGATAGGCTCATTTTCATAAGAATAAACTGCAATTTCTATCTTACTTTGTCATTGTCTCTTTTTGTTGTGCTCTCCTCTTGTATGTTTTGATTTGTAAGCCATTTTAAAAACATACCGGTTGTAAGGAAACTAGTTTAATTGGTTGTGAGTTCCTTTCAAGGAAAGGATTAAATCCTCATATGCAATTTTAGAGAGTAGACATATGTTTTAGGATTTTGATGATAGCAATGTAGGATTGACAGGATAGTTTGTAAGGCATCCTATTTAGATTGCATGTAGTTTGCCAAGCATCCTACTGTATTTCCTTGAAATCTTCCTATGCATTTATATTCAGATTCTTTTGCCCAATGGAATAGGCACTGGCTGGATGTTTGTTATATGGTTGTCTTTCTGTCATCAAGCACAAAATAATCATTACCAATATTTTCTATTTTTAAGTTCATTGCCTATTGTGAAAGGACTGTATCCCAGGTGATATAGTTCACTTTGTTGATTCCTTGAAGAGAGAATCCAAAGGTTAGCCTTCCTTGAGTCATACTCAGAAAAAGAAGGATTTATATCCTTATTACCATTGTCTATGCTGTGAGATTTATAGTTTCTATTGTCAAACTCTGTATCAAGATATTCTCATCTGTCTACAAAGTGATCTTTTGTTGAAGTAATCTAAAGCCTAAATAGCATAGTAGTGAAGACCTTATCCACAACCTAAAGAGATTACTTGAAACATAGTAAATAAACTGAATAGGCAATACCCACCTGAGTCCTATGGAGCTCGAAGTAGAAGGGAGATCTTATCCAATCCTCATCAATTAGACTCTTTCTTGCAAACTTTGAGCCTTTTAAACTGAGAATCAAGCCTACATATTAGCCAAGTTTGATTGCACAAGAAAAAGCTCTAACAGACCTGAGGTTTCAATTGGAGATCTGGTGCCAACCATTCGATCTTTTCTTTCATCTACAACTCATATTCAATCTCCCAGTCTTCATCCTTAAGTCAACTTCATTTGGCGATCCAGCGACCAAAGCATTCTCATAATCACTAAAGGTTGTCATTAACTTAGGTAAGCTCACAAGATCACGTGAACAAAGTGACTCTCTAGATCACTAAATACTTGGCTAGACCCTAGTTAGATCTTGAGAACATGTGAATAAAGCATTCACAAGATCGCCAAATGCTTTCTTAACCCTGAGTTCCATTATGAGATAAAACATCAACCATTGATCTCCAAAGCTATCCATAGTTGTCAACAAATCACCTAATGTTTTAAGGCTTTACCATTTTATCATAAGATTGAGTGAATGCCTTTATTTGATAAGTCGTTGAATGACTTAAGACTTAGCTATTATATCTAGAGATCACACGACTGAGGAAACCTTACACTATAAACACCCTTGTCGCTGAGTCACCAAATATTTTTATCAGAACTACCAAAATCTACCGAATGAGAGAAAACCATTATCACTGAATTGCTAGATACTTTTATCACCTGCACAGTCTAACCTGAGATTAAAAGATCATCGTTGATCATCAAATGCATCAATGACTATCTCTTGATCGTTGAATGAATTAAGACTTAACCATCATGCCCAAATTTGATGCTAACCCTGACCCATCTGGAGATTGCGTGACCAAAGGAAATCTCATAATCTCTGAACCTTATTATTAACTCTAGTTGTATCACGACAATGAGTGAATGACTTAATCTCCAAATTGTTGAATCATTTCTTTACTCTGGGTTTCATTCAGAGAATACACACTGGCCTTTGATCAAGATCAACATCAATGGTCCAAGTCTATTCACTGAATGTTTAAAGCCTTAGCTATTTCATTTGGAGATTCAGCAACAACTGCAAAACTTGACCGCCAACTGGATCGCTGAATGCTAGATACATAACCACCAATATTGGAAGAATATGCGAACACTTCATTCCCTGAATCACCAAATGAAAGACTTAACTATCTGGGATAGAAAATAAATCATGTGTAGAATGGGGACTTAAGTGACCCGAAAAGGTAATGAATAAATAGATTTGGCTAGGGTTTTTCTAGACTTAGACAAATTTTGAAACACTTATTCATCGATAAACCCTATTTCTCGAACCTTCAAACTGCAATATCTCTCTAGTTTTTCAATTTCAGCACATGCACTCTTAATTGGAGCTTGTACACATCTGGAATATCCTTGACTAAGTTCACAAGCTACAAAACACCATAAATGTTCTTCACTAACCAAAACAAGTTTGCAGCAGGACATGGCAACTTTCTTAGGGTTTTCCAGGAATAGACCATCTTCATTGGATTTTGCATTTTTCAGCAAAATGGGCTAATAGTGACTCTAATTGGGGATGTATGCCTCTTGCAGGCATAGCAAGCATCCAAAATTTGTTGGTACAGAAGACCAACCAAAGAAGATGAACTTGACTTTCCTCGCAAAAAATTGAAATAGGGAACCCTCTTATTGAAAGCAAAGACACACAATTAAAAGGAAAGAAACTGTACAAGGACTTACAATATTTACAAAAAAGTCTCAAAGCCCCAAAAATATAATCAGTTTTTACCCCTATCAAACAAATGATTTTCATCTCCATACAGTGGAGGTAAACTAAAATTACATGTTTCATCCAGCCTGTCAAAAACATTCTGATCCACTTTCAGCATATCATAGAAAAAATGATCATCATACTCATCACCATTTGGAAAGACAAAGCCATCAAGCTGCCATAAATATTGATCACCTTGTGACATTAAAATATCACACTCTTCATATTCATTGCCATGCTAAAAAAGGAAACACTCCAACTCAAATTCATGACTGGAAACATCAGCATATTGATCATTAGTTTGCAAAAAATAATAAAACACTTCTATCTCATCACTTTGCAAACTAAAGTAGAACCTCTCAAGACAAATATTTAATTGCATCAAATTGGAAACAACTTGCTGATCACAAATTACATTAGAATCTTCTAAAAAGGAACAAGCACTGTCAATGACTGAATCAGTAATCATTTGTAAATCTGAGAAAACACATTCAGATTTACCACATTCTCCATAATAAAAATGTAAATAAGAACCACTGCTTCTATTCTCTTGAAAATTTGAATCCGCACAAGTACATACATCATCATACTCAACAAACACAACATTATCAAATTCATTATAATGATATGTACTTTAATATTTCTAATTAAAAATAGGAGAAAGGACATCCATAAATGTTACACACATCATGTCATTCCTTGAATCATCTTCATCAAAACTTATATCTGCTGGGCATGGAATTTTAGAAACAAATTTGGGAGTATACCTCTGAAACTCAGTCTCCAAGATTTTTGAAATTTTCTCACTACTTAGTAAGCACTCAACTTCACACTCCATTTCTTTGGTTTCACTGCTAGTGCTGCAAATATCTTCCCCATATGAAACAAGGGCTGAAATCACTTGTCTCATAATACCTTATGCAAAGTAGTCACTGCAAGAACTATCATCTGCATTATAATCATATTCTTCATGCTCACACAAAACATCATCAAGCTGAAAAAAGGAACCATCAATATCATGTTGAGAAAAAGGAAAATCTACAAACTCAAGGGAATCACTATCAACTGCAAGTTCATCTTCTATTCCTTGACATTCATAGATTTCATCATCAGCATAATAACCAGCACTATTAGCATCACAAGATTCAGCATCCTCAGCACAACTAGATTCAGCATCTATAAATGAATCTATCCATTTTTTAACATCTTCAAGTGCTTCCTCTCTAAAAGATGCAGTCCAACTAAATGATTCAGGCATACCAAGTTCTAAAAACATTTCAGCATATTGGGATTCTTGAAAATCAAGAACCAATGGAAGTTCACTACTAGCTACAAGAAATTTCTTATAGTATGACAGTGTAGACTCTTATCTTCTTTCTCCTATTGCACATCTTAAAATCTGAATGCAATTATGTTGGATTCTTTGATTTATCAAATGAAGTTCATCATTATAGTTTTTTAAATCTGATTGAAAACTTTCAGATCTAGAAACATCCCCTTGATCTAGCAAAGCTGGAAACTCCATTTTAAAATACTAACAAAACAATACAGCTTGTTCTCATGACAATATCTTTATTCAAATTCATGCAACCACTGACTTCATTAAGCCATAATATATTTCTGATACTCTTTAGCAACTAAATCTTCTATCCAAAATATGCGTCAAACTTTCAAGATTAATTTCCCTTTTTACTAGTGACTTGTTCACCTATTTAGGGACTATTTTTACTTTGATAAAAGATTACCTAGAAATGTTGTTGTTGGTGCAAAATACTGATCTGAAGTCTCCTCAAAATCACCTTTCAAACCTTGGTAGAGTCACCACCTCTTTGCAGAGGACAAATTCTAAATTAGCTAAGAGACCTTATCTCAAATCTGAACCTTCTTTACCAGTAAACACAATACAACTTCATAGGATATAACTATTTGTCAAGATCATAGATACATTACATTTTCATTACAAGAACACACTGATCAAATAGAGACTCAGAGTCCCCACTCACATTTCAGAGAGATAATATAACAATTTTTTAAAACAACTGACTCTATACAATGAACTAAACTCTGGCATGATTCAACAAAGCAAGGAAATAGCATCTTAAACTTCTTGTCTTTTATTATTTTCCCAGCAGAGTCACCATTTTTGTTAGTGATTTTTCTTGTATCTTTCAATTCTAAAAGAGATAATGCAAACTAGACATGGGATATTTATCTTATTAGCATGAATCTACTACTTCCTGCAAATTGGAGGACAAGAAAAGACTAATATTGACAAGGTCTACAAACCTTCTAAACTTCAAGCTCCACAAACTCAAGTGGGTGTACCTAATTCAAACATGAATCTCTATTTATGATAACTTCTCTTTGACATAACCTTTACTATGCATAGAAAGATAGTGGATAGTTCTCAGAACCATAAGATATGGGAGTCAACACTCAACCAGTCTTATGCAAGATCCCTATTGCATAAGTGTTCTAAGGACTATGAAAATGGCATAGGTAACAAGGATAAATCCTTCTTCTCTTTGAACTCAAGACTCGGGCAGACTAACCTATGATTCATTCTTCAAAGAATCACTAACTTCATTGTATTCTGCAAATACAAACTATTGACATTACATGCTCTTCAACAAAAAGTAAATGTTCATTTAATTTTTAAATTTGATGATGAAAGATGCAAAGACAAGCAGTGACCAGTGTCTTATCAATTATGCAATAGAGTCAGATAAAAGTAAGTCTCTAGAAATATTATGATTCCAAACAAATAAAACCCAAATTAAATGCCTTACAAATCATTCTCTCACTCCTCTACCCAAACATCAGATTCACACACACTGTTAAATTCTCAGAATTGTGCCAAAGATTTACTCCCTCCTTGAAAGAAACTAAGAACGTAGATTTACAGTCACCTTGTAACCAACATATTAGAGTGCCTTACAAACTAATGCAAAAGAATTCAATGTAATACATATGAAGACATCACCAATAAAAGATTGGGATTCCACTATTTTTCATTCAAAAATATCATGTTCAGTACAATTAAGAAAACATGAAAACCACAAAAACAAGTGCTCAAAAGCCAAAATAATGCCTCTACAGTGATAATTCCACCATCCTTACAACAATGAAGAAAATTAGAGATATGGGAAAATGAAAAACCAACTCCGGCCAACTGGCAGCTGTCAATTCTTTACATGAAATATCTCTAACTTCTCCAACTTGCAATCATTTTTCTTCAACTGATTTGATTCCTTTCCTTCTCCAAGAAATGATCACACTCTACCCTATGAAATGCCCCATGAATATCTCAGTCTATTAAACAATAAAAATCACTTTGAAACTATGGAGGGACTATGTAATTATTTTAAATCTGCATTTCACTTTACTTCATGCACTTTATTCCCAGTAGCCACCAGATTTTGACACTTGTCATTTCTCTTTTCCTATAACATGCCTTGGAACAAACAAAACTGATTTGGCATTTGTCGTATCAGGCTCACTATCCTTAAACCCTACAGAAACCCTCAATCATTTCAAAGTATGGTTGCAATGGCTAACTGATCAAAGTTTAAAACATGGTGATCGATTCATCTCCTTTTCAGCACATCATGTGGTTCTCATTAATCATCAAATAGTCAACTGAGTTGTTTTAAATCAACCAACCACATCATCTTTTCCTAGAAACCAATCAGAAATAGGCTCATCAACAACACCTAGCAATTGGACCCACCTTCTTCATTGGTCTTTATCTTTTGGAAGATCGGACGGTTGTCGCAATCCCACGATGACTATCTTTTGAGCATATTTCCTTTACAGAAACATGACCACCATTAGATCTTTCTACACTTTATTCTTTATCCATGGCAAGCTCCTTAACCCTTACTCATTCGGTGAACACGTGACTGAAGGCATTCTCCCAGTCACTCAATGTTTATCTTAACCACGGTCAAATCATGAGAACATGCGAACAAAGAACTCATGAGATCGTTGAATGTCTTAATTAACCAAGGTTTTATCAAGCAATCAAGCACCAGCCGTTGATCTTTCCATCATCCTATGATCCTCGCTAAGTCTCAAAACCCTTTAACTTAACTCATCTCAACTTGGAAAACATGCGACTGAAGACTTTTCATGATCACTGAATCTTTTATTTAACCTGAGTCATGTATGGAGATCATGTGAAAAAAGGCATTCATGTAATCACTTAATCTTTTATCTAAACTGAGTCATGTTTGGAGATCATGTGAACAAAGGCATTTGTGTAATCATTGAATCTTTCCTTGACCTGAGGTTTCAATTGGAGATCTGGTGCCAACTGTTTGATCTTTGCTTTTATCTATGGCTCATATTCAATCTCCCAGTCTTCATCCGTAAGTTAACTTCATATGGTGATCTAGTGACCAAAGCATTCTACTAATCACTAAAGGTTATCTTTAACAGAGGCTAGCTCATGAGATCACGTGAATGAAGTGAATCTCTGGATCACTGAATACTTGGCTGACCCTGCTTAGATCCTGAGAACATGCAAATAAAGAATTTTCTAAATCACCAAATTCTTTCTTAACCCTGAGTTCCATTATGAGATTAAACATCAATCTTTGATCTCCAAAGCTATCCATGGCTATCATTGAATTGCCCTATGTTTGAAGGCTTTACCATTTTATCATGAGATTGAGTGAATGCCTTTATTCACTAAGTCATAGAATAATTTAAGACTTAGCTATTATATATAGAGATCACGTGACTGAGGAAACCTTATACTATAAACTTCCTTGTTGCTGAATCACCAAATATTTTTATCAGCACTGCCAAAATCTAGCAAATGAGAGAAAACCATTGTCGTTGAATTGCAAGATACTTTTATCACCTACACAGTCTAACTTGAGATTAAAAAATCACCTTTGATCATCAAATGCATCAATGAATATTCCTTGATCACTGAATGACTTAAGACTTAACCACTGTGCTCAGCTTTGATGCTAACCCTAATTCATCTGGAGATTGCATGACCAAAGGAAATCTCATAATTACTTAACGTTATTCTTAATCTAAGTTATATCATGAGAATGAGCGAATGACTTAATCTCCAAATCGTTGAATCATTTCTTTACTCTGGGTTTCATTTGGAGAATACATGCTAGCCGTTGATCAACATCAACATCAACGATCCAAGTCTATTTGCTGAATGTTTAAAGCCTTAGCTATTTCATTTGGAGATTCAGCAAAAACTGCAAAACTTGACCGCCCGTTGGATCGTTGAATGATAGATACATAACCACCAAGATTGGGATAATATGTGAACACTTCATTCGCTAAATCATCATGGGGAACGAATGCATTCTCTTAATCAATGAATCTTTTATTTAACCTGGGTCATGTCTAGTGATCATGCGAACAAAGGCATTCACATAATCATTGAATCTTTCCTTGACCTGAGGTTTCAATTGGAGATCTGGCGCCAACCATTCAATCTTTTCTTTCATCTATGGCTCATATTAAATCTCCCAGTCTTCATCCTTAATTCAACTTCATTTGGCGATCCAGTGAGCAAAGCATTCTCATAATTGTTGAAGGTTGTCATTAACTGAAGTTAGCTCACGAGATCACGCGAACAAAGTGAATCTCTGGATCATTGAATACTTGACTAGACCCTAGTTAGATCCTGAGAACATATGAATAAAGCATTCAATAGATCGCCAAATGCTTTCTTAACCCTGAGTTCCATTATGAGATTAAACATCAGCCATTGATCTCTAAAGCTATCCATAGTTGTTGCTGAATCACCCAATGTTTTAAGGCTTTACCATTTTATCATGAGATTGAGTGAATGCCTTTATTCAATAAGTTGTTGAATGACTTAAGACTTAGCTATTATATCCAAATATCACATGAATGAGGAAACCTTACACTATAAACACCTTTGTCACTAAATTGCCAAATATTTTTATCGAAACTGCCAAAATCTAGCGAATGAGAGAAAACCATTGTCATTGAATCACTAGATACTTTTATCACCTGCATAGTCTAACCTAATATTAAAAGATCACCCTTGATTATCAGATGCATCAATGGCTATCACTTGATCATTGACTAAATTAAGACTTAACCATTGTGCCCAGATTTGATACTAACCTTGACCCATCAGGAGACTGTACGACGAAAGGAAATCTCATAATCGTCGAACCTTATTCTTAACCTGGGTTGTATCATGACAATGAGTGAATGACTTAATCTCCAAATCATTGAATTATTTCTTTACTTTGGGTTTCATTCAGAGAATACACATCGGCATTTGGTCAAGATCAACATCAACAATCCAAGTCTATTCACTGAATGTTTAAAGCCTTAGCTATTTCATTTGGAGATTTAGCAACAACTACAAAACTTGACTGCCCACTGGGTCACTGAATGCTAGATACATAACCGCCAAGATTGGAAGAATATGTGAACACTTCATTTGTTGAATCACGAAATGAAAGACATAACTGCCTAGGATAGAAAATAAAGCATGTGTAGAATGGGAACTTAAGTGACCTAAAAAGGTAATGAAAAAATAGATTTGGCTAGGGTTTTTCTAGACTTAGACAAATTTTGAAACCCTTATTCATTGATAAACCCTATTTCTCAGACCTTTAAACTACAATATCTCTCTAGTTTTTACATTTCAGCACATGCACTCTTAACTGGAGCTTGTACACATCTTGAACTATCCTTGACTAAGTTCACAAGCCACAAAAAACCATAAATGTTCTTCACTAACCAAAACAAGTTTGCAGCAGGACATGGCAACTTTCTTAGGGTTTTGTAGGAATAGACCATTTTCATTGGATGTTGCATTTTTTAGGAAAATGGGATAACAATGGCTCTGACTGGGGATGTATGCCTCTTATAGGCATAGCAGGAATCTAGAAACTCTTGGTACAGAAGACCAACCAAAGAAGATCAACTTGACTTTCCTCACAAAACTTGAAATAGTGAACCCTCTTATTGAAAGAAAAGATAGACACAACTGAAAGGAAAGCAACTATACAAGGAATTACAATATTTACAAAAAGGCTCAAAGCCCCAAAACTCTAACCATTTTTTACCCCTATTAAACAAATGATTTTCATCTCCATACAGCGGACGTCAACTAAAATTACATTTTTCATCTAGCCTGTCAAAAACATTTTGATCCACTTTTAGCATATCATAGAAAAAATGATCATCATACTCGCCACCATTTGGTAATACAAAGCCATCAAGCTACCATAAATACTAATCACTTTGTGACATTAAAATATCACTCTTCATATTCACTGCCATGCTAAAAAAGGAAACACTCCAACTCAACTTCATGACTGGAAACATCAGCATACTGATCATTAGTTTGCAAAAAAGAATAAAACACTTCTATCTCATTACTGTGAAAACTAAAGTAGAACCTCTCAAGACAAATATTTGATTGCTTCAAATTGGAAACAACTTGCTAATCACAAATTACATCAAAATCTTCTAAAAAGGAACAAGCACTGTCAGTGACTCAATCATTAATCATTTGTAAATCTGAGAAAATACATTCAGATTTACCACATTCTCCAGCATCAAAATGTAAATAAGAACCACTACTTCTATTCTCTTGAAAATCTAAATCCACACTAGTACATACATCATCATACTCATCAACCACAACATTATCAAATTCATTATAATGATATGTACTTTCATATTGTTGATTAAAAATGGGAGAAAGGACATCCATAAATGTTTCACACATCATGACATTACTTGAATCATCTTCATCAAAACTTATATCTACCGGGCATGGAATTTTAGAAACAAATTTGGGAGTATACCTCTGAAACTCAGTCTCCAAGAGTTTTGAAATTTTCTCACTACTTAGTAAGCACTCAACTTCACACTCCATTTTTTCGGTTTCACTACTAGTGCTGCAAATATCTTCCGCATCTGAAATAGGGGCTGAAATCACTTGTCTCACAATAACCTGTGCAAAGTAGTCACTGCAGGAACTATCATCTGTATTATAATCATATTCTTCATGTTCACACAAAACATCAAGTTAAAATAAGGAACCATCAATATCATGCTAAAAAAAAGGGAAATCTACAAACTCAAGGGAATCACTATCAACTGTAGGTTCATCTTATATTCCTTGACATTCATAGATTTCATCATCAGCATAATAACCAGCACTATCAGCATCACAAGATCCAGCATCCTTAGCACAATAGGATTCAGCATCTACAAATGAATCTATCCATTTTTTAACATCTTCTAGCGCTTCCTCACTAAAGGATGTATTCCAACTGACGGATTTAGGCATACCAAGTTCTAAAAACATTTCATCATATTGGGATTCTTGAAAATCAAGACCCAATGGAAGTTCACTACAAGCTACAAGAAATTTCTTGTAGTATGACAGTGTAGACTCTTCTCTTCTTTCTCCTATTGTACATCTTAAAATCTGAATGTAATTATGTTGGATTCTTTGATTTATCAAATGAAGTTCATCATTATAATTTTCTAAATCTGACTAAAAACTTTCAGATCTAGAGACATCTCCTTAATCTAGCAAAGCTGGAAACTCCATTTTAAAATACTAACAAAACAATACAGCTTGTTCTCATGACAATATATTTATCCAAATTCATGCAACCACTAACTTCATTAAGCCATAACATATTTATGATACTCTTTAGCAACTGAATCTTCTATCTAGAAATATGACTCAAACTTTCAAGATTAATTTCCCTTTTCACTAGTGACTTGTTCACCTATTTAGGGACTATTTTTACTTTCATAAAAGACTACCTAGAAATGTTGTTGCTGGTTCAAAATACTGATCTAAAGTCTTCTCCAAATCACCTTTCAAACCTTGGTAGAGTCACCACCTCTTTGCAGAGGATAAATTCTAAATCAACTGAGAGACCTTATCTCAATCTAAACCTTCTTTACCAGTAAACACAATACAACTTCACAAGATATAACTATTTGTCAGGATCATAGATAGATTGCATTTTCATTACAAGAACACATTGATCAAACAGAGACTCATAGTCACCAATCACATTTCAATGAGATAATATAACAATTTTTTAAAATAATTGACTCTATACAATGAACTAGACTCTGGGATGATTCAGCAAGGCAAGGAAATAGCATCTTAAACTTGTTGTCCTTTATTTTTTCCCAAGTAGAGTCACCATTTAATTAGTGATTTTTCTTGTATCCCTCAATTCTAAAAGAGATAATGCAAACCCGACATGGGATATTTATCTAATTAGCATGAATCTACTTCTTTCTGCAAATCGGAGGACAAGAAGAGACTAATATTGACAAGGTATACAAACCTTTTACACTTCGAGCTCCACACACTTAGGTAGGTGTACCTAATTCAAACATGAATTTTCATTTATGATAACTTCTCTTTGACATAACCTTAACTATGCATACAAATATAGTGGATAGTTCTTAGAACCATAAGATATGGGAGTCAACACTCAACTAGTCTTATGCAAGATCCATATTGCATAAGTGTTCTAAGGACTAGGAAAATGGCATGGGTGACAAGGATAAATCCTTCTTCTCTTTGAGCTTAAGACTTGAGAAAACTAACCTATGATTCATTCTTCAAAGAATCACTAACTTCATTGTATTCTACAAATACAAACTATTGACATTACATGCTCTTCAATAGAAAGTAAATGTTCATTTGATTTTTAGATTTGATGATGAAAGATGCAAAGACAAATAGTAACCAGTGCCTTATCAATTGGGCAACAAATTCAGATAAAATTAAGTCCCCATAAATCTTAGATTCCAAACAAATAAAACCCAAATGAAATGCCTTACAAATCATTCTCTCACTCCTCTACCCAAACATCAGATTTACACACTATTAAATTCTCAGAATTGTGCCAAAGATTTACTCCCTCCTTGAAAGAAACTAAGAACCCAGATTCACAGTCACCTTGTAACCAACATATTAGAGTGCCTTACAAACTAATACAAAAGAATTCAATGCAATACATATGAAGACATCACCAGTAAAAGATTGGGATTCCATTGTTTTTCATTCAAAAATCTTTGGTTCAGTATAATTAAGAAAACCTGAAAACCACAAAAACAAGAGCTCAAAATCCAAAATACTACCTCTGCAGTGATAATTCCACCATCCTTACAATAATGAAGAAAATTAGAGATATAGGAAAATGAAAAACCAGCTCCAGCCAACTGACAGCTATCAATTTTTTGCATGAAATATCTCTAACTTCTCCAACTTGCAATCATTTCTCTTTAACTGATTTGATTCATTTCCTTCTCCAAGAAATGATCACACTCTACCATGTGAAATGCCCCATGAATATCTTAGTCTATTAAATAATAAAAATCACTTTGAAACTATGGAGAGACTATGTAATTCTTTTAAATCTGCATTTCACTTTACTTCTTGCACTTTATTCCCAGTGGCCACCAAATTTTGACACTTGTCATCTCTCTTTTCCTATAAAATGCCTTGGAACAAAAAAAACTGATTTGGCATTTGTTGTATCAAGCTCACTATCCTTAAACCCTACAAAAACCCTCAATTATTTCAAAATATGGCCGCAATGGCTAACTAATCAAAGTTGAAAATATGGCCTTTGATTCATCTCCTTCCTGGCACATTGAGTTGTTCTCATTCATCATCAAACAGTCAACTAAGTTTTTATAAAATCAACTGACCGCATCATCTTTTCCTGGCAACCAATTGAAAATAGGCACATCAGCAACACCTAGAAACTAGACCCACCTTCATCCATCTTTAGCTATTGGAAGATCATATGGTTGTCACAATCCCATGATGACTATCTTTCGAGCATATTTCCTTTGTGGAAACATGACCACCGTCAGATCTTTCTGCACTTTACTCTTTAACCATGGCCAGCTCCTTAAACATTAGTCATTTGACGAACACGTGACTGAAGGCAATCTCCCAGTTGCTCAATGTTTATCTTAACCATGGTCAGATCATGAGAACATGTGAACAAAGCACTCATGATATTGTTGAATGTCTTAATTAACCAGAGTTTTATCACGTGATCAAGCACCAGTCATTGATCTTTCCATCATCCTACGATCCTCACTGAGTCTCAAAACCCTTTAAATTAACTCATCTCAACCTGGTGAACATGCGAATGAAGACTCTGCATGATCATTGAATCTTTTATTTAACATGAGTCATGTCTAGAGATCACATGAACAAAGGCATTTGCGTAATGACTGAATATTTTATTTAACCTAAGTCATGTCTGGAGATCATGCAAACAAAGGCATTTGCATAATCGATGAATGTTTCCTTGACCTGAGGTTTCAATTGGAGATATGGTGCCAACCGTTCAATCTTTTCTTTCATCTACGACTCATATTTAATCTCCTAGTCTTCATCCTTAAGTCAACTTCATCTGGTGATCCAGTGACCAAAGCATTCTCATAATTGCTAAAGGTTGTCATTAACTAAGGTTAGCTCACAAGATCATGCGAACAAAGAAAATCTCTGGATCACTAAATACTTGGCTTGACATTGGTTAGATCCTGAGAACATGTGAATAAAGCATTGACTAGATTACCAAATTCTTTCTTAACCCTGAGTTCCATTATGAGATTAAACATTAGTTGTTGATCTCTAAAGCTATCCACAATTGTTGCTGAATCTCCCAATGTTTTAAGGCTTTACTATTTTATCATGAGATTGAGCAAATGCCTTTATTCGCTAAGTCATTGAATGACTTAAGACTTAGCTATTATATCCATAGATCACGTGACTGAGGAAACCTTACACTATAAACACCCTTGTCTCTGAATCGCAAAATATTTTTTTTGGAACTGCTAAAATCTAGCGAATGAGAGTAAACCATTAGCGTTGAATTGCTAGATACTTTTATCACCTACATAGTCTAACTTGAGATTAAAAGATCACCATTGATCATCAAATGCATCAATGTCTATCGCTTGATCATTGAATGACTTATGACTTAACCTTCGTGCCCAAATTTGATGCTAACCCTGACCCATCTGGAGATCGTGCAACCAAAGGAAATCTCATAATCATTAAATCTTATTCTTAACCTGGGTTATATCACAAGAATGAGTGAATGACTTAATCTCCAAATCGCTAAATCATTTCTTTACTCTGGGTTTCATTTGGAGAATACATGCCAGTCATTGATCGACATCAACATCAACAGTCCAAGTCTATTCGCTCAATGTTTAAAGCCTTATCTATTTCATTTGGAGATTCAGTGACAACTTCAAAACATGACCACCCACTGGATCATTGAATGCTAGATACATAACCACCAAGATTGGGAGAATACGCGAACACTTCATTCGTTGAATCACCAAATGAAAGACTTAACTATTTGGGATAGAAAATAAAGAATGTGTAGAATGGGGACTTAAGTGACCTAAAAGGTAATGAAGAAATAGATTTTAATAGGGTTTTTCTGGACTGAGACAAATTTTGAAACCCTTATTCATGGATAAACCCAATTTCTCAGACCTTCAAACTACAATATCTCTCTGGTTTTTGTATTTCAACACATGTGCTCTTAAATAGAGCTTGTACACATCATGAACTATCCTTGACTATGTTTGCAAGCCCCAAAACACCATAAATATTCTTCGCTGACCAAAACAAGTTTGCAGCAGGACATGGCAAGTTTCTTAGGGTTTTGCAGGAATAGACCATTTTCATTGGATTTTGCATTTTTTATGAAAATGGGCTAACAGATATCATCCCAAGAAGACTGAGATACATCTCCTCTAGGCATAAGGTCTAATGCTTCTAGACAGTTATCATTCACTCCTCTCAAAAATATTAATTTTTGTGAATCCTCCTGCAGTGCATGTTGAGGATTATTCTGCAGATTGTATAAGAAGTGTGCTATGTAGTCCTCTAGGGTCTCATCTTCTTTATGTGACATTTAGAAGATGACATCTCCTCTTAAGTCACCTCCTTTGCAATATTCCTTATATTTCCACAGAAACAAATCTCGCATCCCATCCCAATCAGTTGCTACATTTACTCCTAAGCCTATGAACCATCTGAGAGTTGACTCCTTCAATGTTGCTGGGAACAAATTGAGCTTATGAGTATCAGTATTATAGTCAAAACTTCAACACAAAATGTCAAATTTGAATAAAAAAGGTGTTAGGGTCCTTAGTAATAAGGTGTTAGGGTCGAAGTGGGTATGTTCTTGAGATTAGGATTGTTGACAAGGCCTGGAATAGGAAATGGAAAGGTAGGAGCTGCCATTACTAGAGGTGTTAGGTAATGAAACTACAGTTGGTAGGTATTATTAACCAAAAGGCTTTGGCTAATAGATGGTCCTGGAGTAGAGCTATCAAGGAAACTAGTCAATATCTTTGCAAAATTTTGAAGGTAAAATGGATCAAGAGGATTTCCTTCTATTGAAGATGATGCAGCAAACTCAGGACTTGCATCAATAAATGGTAACTCAAGTTCTTCAAATTCTGCTTTCAAGTCAACAGGTTCTTTTGGAAGAAATCTACCACGAACATCTCGCCTTCTTCAATGCATGCAAGTGAGTTAATGAACTTATGAAGAAATCTCACAACTACTAACTAGTGACTAAGAATAGAAAATTATCTTAAAAATGCATGACTCATTAAGGTTCTTAGTTTGACACCATCCCCAGCAACGACACCAAAAATGAACACTCTCATAATAGGTAATGATAATCATGCCATTGTCTCTCTTAGGAATAATGTATTCATACTAAGGATTACTTTTCCGATCATGAAATGCATTTAGATTGTCAACCCAGAGACATATACTTGAAGTGGGACAGCACAGTTTGTGCACTAAGCCCCTCAAAGAGTCATACTACCTATGCTACAAGAAGATAAAATGCATGAAAGAAACATGTTCTATTGCTACAGGAAAGTAAGCACACTTAACTATTTAATAAAATTCTGCTAAAAGGTTGTAAACTTAACCTAAGCCTATTCTAGAAACTCAAAGTGTTCACCATGTCTATCTCTACAAGTACTGTAGGAACATTCACAGTTATAATGCTGCAGGAATAAAATAGTAACTTATACTTGAAAGCATGGGAAATATAGAAAGCAATTCTACTCTACTCTAATCTACTCCACCTCCCAAGTGGACCCCCTTCGTTGGCTTCTACTAACTACTAACACAGAATATACTTCAAAATCACTCTTTCATTATATTCTTATAAACTAATTACATAGTAATGGAACAATACATGAAAAATAGAAAGAGCATCTCTACTATGCTAAACACAACAATCGTATATATTTTCTCATTACACAACTAATAAATCAAATCCCTTTATATAAAGGATTGGCACTTATTGAAAGCATGAAAGTAAGTTCTGACTAAGTCTCACCATAGAAGAAGGAAATATAACAACCCATGATAGAGTACAATAAAGTTTGGATAGCTAATTCAATGAAATAATAAGCACTGAGGAAATATAGCAGAGTTGTTTCCTATATTTTCTGGTATGATGGATCCTCCATAGTAGCAGCATGATCCTCAGTGCTATGTTGGATCTCTCTATCGTAGATGGAACTTCAATATTTCTTCTTTAATACAGTCGATCCACTCTCCATCTGTTCCTTGTTTTCCTGGCAGGTTAGTAGCATGCAGATATGTATACAAGTCAACTAGTCAATTCTTACCCAAATATTAGAACACAGATTCAAGTAGCTATATGAAGTACTGAAATATATATATATATATATGTCCATCAAAACATGTCATATCTAACTACCCATAATCTTGGTGGTTCTAACTGTACTTACTACAAGTTCAAATAGTTATAGGTCCATGAATGTCTTGGAAATGTTTTAACAAAGCATAAAGATTATCAAAAAATAGAGACGATAAATTGTCTCATCAACAAGCATGGGAATGAATTTTTTTATTTAATATCCCCAACCATAGTCTTGATTGATTATCTTGCATTTATAACCAAAATGCACTCAATAATAAGGAAAATAATATTAAGGTAAAAATAATCACCAAAAATGCATATAGGATTACTCAAGATTATCTTCAAGAAATTATATGAGCAACATAACCCTCTCACAAAACCACTAACAACCTATCACTCAAAAGTTACACAAAAATTAAATTACCAAAAAAATCATCACTAAAGGTCATCCTTAAGGAACCATCCCCATTCTAGACTTGAATTTAATCTATCTTTGTCATACTCTCAAGGGTGAATACACTATATTTTTAAAAAAAATCACATTCCTAATTTATTAAAGGATTATTCCCATCTAACTATATGAATTGGAGTAGTTAAATATGTTGGATTGTATTACACCATTCTATGAGAAAAAGTGAGTAGAATCATGGTTCAATTAATATTTTAACACTCAACAATTATCAAAATCCCTAGTCTAGATTTTGATATATGCACAAGTATTAATTAAGTCTCTTAAGATTGAGTAATATCCTTATTCCATAATTGAATATGATTCTACTCAACAAGTCAATTTGATATGGTAAGATGGTACAATACTAAGAACAAGGCTTCTAAACCATGTCTATATATAGTTGTCCCAAATATAAAATATTTTTACTTTAGCTAAGTATCTTAGTGACACACCTTAGAAAATAGTCACCATAAAACAAATCTAATCATATTAGAGGATAGGATAGTAATAGTCAAGATATCACCATCATGCAATAATTATGCAAAATCCCTAACATGGTTCCAAATGATGTCCTACAAAAAATAAAATTCAAAATATATTAAGTATTACCAAGGTTACATTCCTGACAAGTACTCAACATTGAAAAATATCATGTTGATGAATACAACATCTTATCATAAAAGAAAACTCAATAAATAACTTGTAGGTTGTGGTATAGTATTACTAAAGTACATGCACTTAAAATCAATAAAGGTATAAAGGAGGATTAATATTTATTTGTTATACTAATTTAACCTGATATTCTAACTAATAAAAAATAGTGATAACGTAAAAAAGAACTAATTTGACATATTCAATGAAGTTTACAAGAACATTAACTCAATACACACCAAACATTTTTTTTAATGTTTACTACGAAATTTGAAATATCCTTTTCAAATTTAGTTAAATTTTTCTACTTCTCAACATTGTCCATAACATATTCTATAAAATGTATGTTTAAATTATTTAAGAATAAGAACATTATTTTTATCATGTTCTTAATACAATACAATGTGCATTAGTAAAATGATAAGAACCAAAAAGAAAACGCAGAGAATAACAATATGACCTTCTATAATGGAACATTTAGAAAGAGAAATAGAAGGAGAAATAAATTAACATCAAAGAGTATTGGTATCTAATTACTATACAACCATGTTACCACAAACAAATTTGATTCATAACACTATTGTAGTTGTAAATCCAATTTTTTCATGATAATTCAAAATCATAAGAGAAAATGATGATGAGATGTTTTTCCACCTAATTAAGAATGTATAAGTTATCATATATACTAAATGGATGATTTTATTTGACCTTAAAATACCTCATACCCCTTTCCAACTAATTATTCAACTATCTCAAACCATACACCTTATAGTTCCTTACCTTCTAAAGCTATCAGTGTTAGAAGATTTCTAAAATCCATTAAATTTTTCATAAAGTAGCCTTTGGTTTAGATTGTGTATGTTTTTTTATCATCAACATTTTGGATCACACTCTATGTTTCATCATCAGGATGTAAAAGAGAAAGAGATCCACAAAAATGATGATGGACCATGGAGTCTGATCTGAAACATTGATGCTAAAAGTACACACATGATCTAAATTAGAAGCTACTTTATGTAAACTCTAAAGCTATGTCAAGGATAAGAATATCAAAAGTAGTGGTGACAAGGAACATAAGGTCTCAAAACCCATGCTAGACATGATATGACATATATGCTTAAAGAGAACTTGTATTGCCCCTAAAATTTGTCTAAAAAACTTTGAGATACACTGCCATTTGAGATTGCGGCTTTCACTCATGAGAAAGATCTAAATTAAGAAATTCAGGGGTTTGTAAGAAGAAATATGCCCTCATCTCACTCAAGCCAAAATTTACCATAGATATAGAATGGATAAAAGATACATTGCACACCTAGAGAATGTTTCTACTTGAAGAAATATGACTCATAGAGATATGTAACAAAGTTAAGTAGAAAAACAAGTTCATACACTAATCTTAAGGATAGGGTAATGTGAAAAATTTCTTAGATCTTTAAATGGTTACAAAAAATTAACACAAATAACATACATAGCATAACATTGTTAAAATTTTATGAAGGTGGTCTGAGTTTTGATCATATCCTTTTTTTTTGGTGTTTTCATTGTTGGAAACATGATCTATTAAAGGAATGAGATCAATTTTACTGACGATGTTGAAGGATTAAATTAAAGAATCAACTAAGTGTTTAGTCAACCGTAAAGAAGATAGTATGCAAGATATAGGCGACCAGATTTGGAGTTGGAGATCAAGTTAAGATGTGTGATTGGGAAGATATAATCTATAGAGGCATATTTAACTACATCTATGTTTTCATCAGTTAAATTAAAGAATACAGTGAGTTATTAAGGATTCAAGTGGCACTGGCAGTAAGAACAAGAGATAGGCAGATTGAGATTGGCTAGACCATCCAACCAGCCAATTTAGAGTTAGTAAACATTTTATTTATGACTTGGTTAATGTTTTTTTGACTTTATTGATTTGACCAATACATTTTGGCACGATCAAATTTTATTTTTATGTCAATGGATAAAA
The DNA here is from genome assembly GCA_027943335.1 of Chamaecyparis obtusa. NCBI lineage: Eukaryota > Viridiplantae > Streptophyta > Pinopsida > Cupressales > Cupressaceae > Chamaecyparis > Chamaecyparis obtusa. The sequence goes on along the minus strand of BSBK01006658.1, from coordinate 603,659 downwards.
CATTTTTTGGCAAAGGTCGACTTGGAAAAAGTGTTTTATAAAATATGGTTGAAATCATGTTTTAGGGTTAGATGTGATAATGTGATAGGTGGCTATGATTGTGTGAATATGAAGAAATAAGATTTGGATTTTTATGTGGTGTTGTGATCAAAATTGAAGTAGATCTATCAAACAAGAAGTGTCATAATCAAATCATTCATTCTTGGGTTTATCTCAAGGAAAGCCCTAACAGGTTTACAAGTAAAATCATTTAACAAGGTCATTCCTAATAGAGTGAGTAGGATCTCTAATAGGATTTGAACTATAAGTCCTCTAAAAAGGTGACACTCATAAGTATTTTGAGATCCCTTAATTAGGTAATATTTAACATGACTTTTATAGCTTCTAACAAGGCTATAAATACTCTTAATTGGGTATAACCTCAAAAGGGTTTTTGTAATTGCTCCTAAAAGGGAATATTTTATCAATACACTAGTGAAATTTATGGGAATCATTCCCACACATGGTTTTCTCCCTCTAACAAGTGTTTCCATAGGAAAAATATTGTGTCTTGTGTTCATTGTGTGTAATTGTTTTATTGTATATGCTTATATGTTATATTATCATTTCCATATTGGATCTTGTGTAAGATTATTGTTAAAAGTTTCTGATTTGTGGATGTATTGATTGACCTTCCTCTCTCAGTGCCTTATAATACTAATAATTGGTATCAGAGCCTTGGTTCCCTTAGAAATCCTATCAGCTTGAGAAGGATCCTTAAGGTAAATATGGAGGGTTTAAGATACAAGAGGCAACTTGATGAAGATGAAAGGGTTATCAAATAGTTGAAAGATCAATTAAAGAAATCAATAGCCAAATGACAAGAGCTTATTGAACAATTAAATGAGATTCATGACTACATTGAGAAATTGGTTGAACAAAGTAGATATGAGGAATCTGAATCATTCCTAGAAGCCATGGTTATGGAGAATGAAGAATTGCACAAAGACAAGAAAAATATTAAGAGAGAGATTAAAGTCTAATCAATTAGAATGTGTGAAGAGTTGGAAGCAAGGAAATCTGTGAAGAATATAAGGAAAAGGAAAGAAATCCAAGGTGGTAGGTTCCCCCACTACTAAAATTGTTAAGTCTGTATATGGTAAGGTAGCTTTTGTTAATACAATCATTCAAAATGTTAGAGAATATGGGATACTTATTGGAGTTAATAAGTATTATCACTTACTTGATGAGGAAGATTAGAGAAAAGTTGAAGATGTTGTAATTTCAAGCATGCATAAGTTAATCCAAGTTGCAATCCAACTACAAGGACAAATTCCATGCCTTATATGATAAAATTGATACGAGATGGAAGGCAACACTTATGTAGGATAAGGAGTTAGTAAAGTATTTTCTACTGATCCTATTACCTAATTCATCAGAGGAAGAAATAAAGAATATTTTTTCAAAGGTAAGATCTTTATTTAAAACCAAAACAAGAGTTACAAATGTGTTAGTTGGTGATACCCAATCAGTGTAAGTTGAAATAGAGGAGATTCTACAAAATCATTTAGGTCTAATGAAGGATAAAAGTGAAGAGGAACCGGAAAAAGAAAAATAGGATGATCCAGTGGTGACTCAAACTGATGAGGGATTTACTATTGACGGTGTGAAAATTACACTTGAGAAAATTAGAGATGAGATGGGCAATACATATGATATCCCTACCATGGAGATATAGGATGATCACATGGATACATAGAATCGATATGAATCAAATGAGAAACAAGATGTACCTAAGGAACAAAAGGAAGAAGATCCAATAAACATGGGTACTGATCAAAATATAACTAGCGATGCAATAGTTAAGACACCTAGAGTTGATCAGCAACAACAAAAAGTACCAAAAATGGAGAACACAGGTGCAACAAATTAGGAGGAGAAGTTTAAAGAAGTAAAGGTCATTGAGAAGAAGAAAGATAAGGCAATAGTTTCTATTGATGAAGATGATATATTGATTAAGGGATAGATAGACTTGAGAACTATGAGCCCTGAAGAAATGATTAACTTTGAAATGGAAATCAATACTAAAGCCAAGAAGGATAAGCTAAAGCAAGAAGCACATGTAGTGCTAATGAAAAGAGATATATTTTATGATTTAATGTCTAAAGTTACATATGATGACAAGGCCACTCCAATAGAGTAATTGGCACATTTGGTCATTGCCACTAGTGAAGAGATGAAAAGTTTGGAAGATGCTACTAATGCTAGAGCAGAAAAAGAATATGTAAATAAGATATCATAAAATAGAGCTTTATCCATTTCAAAAGACATGAACACTCTCGCATTGGCTGTGAACTGGGTGAAGGATGCACTACAAGAAGGTGGTAAGATTCTAAATTCTATTTTTAATTTTTCCCACTTATTGAAGGATATTGAAAGGAAAAAGAGTGAAGCTCAATAGGAGCTAAGATTATTGTCATTGAATTTTGATCATATTCATGGGTCTGCAAATTGTTTTGGATTTTTAGTTTGAAATGTAACCCAAAGGCTGAAGACTTACAGTAAAGAATAGGAAAAAAGGATTGGAAGTTTGATGGAGTTACAAAGCCTACTGATTCCCAAAATGGATATCTTACAACATAGTGTAAAGGAAGAATAACAAACATTAACACCTCACCTTGTATGCACTATTGATGGATTAGAAGAGCTTTCATTTTTCTTACATGGACAAATACGCATCATGGAGAATCTAAAAAAATCATGAGTTAATGATTGGAAAGTTTTGATGACTTCTTTCAATTATATATTCAGTATAATGTAATAGGTATATGATACTCTATGATTATGGTTCATAAAAAAAATTCTTTTTGCATATCATTGTAACACCTTCATCATTGTTGTCAAAGGGGGAGAGTAGTCTAGGGAGGATGCAAGGGAGAGTAGTATATTTTGATTACATGCTTGTAATTATCAGGGGAGCTATGTTATTTATATGAATGTATGATCTATATGTTTTTTTGGGGAGGTTTTTGGCACTTAGAAAATTTATTTATTTTTCCTTTCTAAATGTTTCCATCAATGCCAAAGGGGGAGATTATTGGCATTTGATGAAGGTGATCTGAGTTTTGATCATATGATTATGTTCTAGCATTTTCATTTCTGGAAACATGATCCATTGAAGGCATGAGATCATTTTTACCGATGGTGTTGAAGGATTAAATTGAATAATCAACTGAGTGTTTAGTCAACCAGAAAGAATACAGTATGCAAGGTACAGACAACCAAATTTGGAGTTGGAGATCGAGTTAAGATGTCCAACTGGGAAGATATCATCTACATAGGCATATTTAACTACATCTATGTATGCATCAATTAGATTGAATAATACAATGAGCTATTGAGGATTGAAGTAGCACTTGCAATAAGAACAAGAGACAGGCAAAGTGAGATTGGCTAGATCAGCCAACCGGTCAATTTAGAGTTAGTAAATGTTTTATTTATGACTTGGTTAATGTTGTGTTGAATTTATTGAGTTGACCAATGCATTTTGGCATGATTAGATTTTATTTTTATGTCGGTGGGTAAAACATTTTTTGGCAAAGGCCAACTTGGAAAAAGCATTTTATAAATGAAGGTTAAAATCAAGTTTTAGGGTTAGATGTGATGATGCATTAGGTGGTTATGATTGTTTAAAGATGAAGAATGGATATTTTGATGTTTATATGGTGTTGTGATCAAAATTGAAGTGTATCTATCAAAAAAGAAGTGTCATAATCAGATCATTCATTATTAGGTCTATCTCAAGGCAAACCCTAATAGGTTTACTGGTAAAATCCTTTAGCAAGTTCACTCCTAAAAGAGTGATAAGGATCTCTAATATGATATAAAGTATAAATCCTCTAACAAGGTGACTCTCAAAAGGATTTTGAAATCCCTTAACCAGGTAGTCTTTAACGAGACTTTTATAGCTTCTAACAAGGCTATAAATACTCTTAACTGAGTATAACTTCATAAGGGTTTTTGTAATTACTCCTAATAGGGATGATTTCATCAGTGCACCAATGTAATTTATGGGAATCATTCCCACATGTGGTTTTCTCCCTCTAACAAGGGTTTCCATAGGAAAAATCTTGTGTCTTGTGTTCATTATGTGTGAATGTTTTATTTGTTATGTTTTTATGTTATACTATCATTTTCATGTTGGATCTTTTGGAAGATTATTATTAAAAGTTTTAAATTTTTGGATGAATTGATTCACCCCCCTTCTTAGTGCCTTATAATACTAATAAAAACAATAATTACATGGGGGAAACCCTTTCAAGAGAAAAACCCCACACTCTAAAAACAACCAAATATATTACTCAACAATCAATAATAGATTACAATATACATGTAGAGAAAGATTCTCTTAGGATTATCATCGACCAAAGATCCAAAGGTACCTAAGAAGTTATAAGACTCTTACACATGTTAAGATTTGTGGCCTTGAGACAAAGATAGATTACATTACAAATGATTATTAATATTATGGACTTGGCAAAGATTAAAATAAATAATAAGTATGCTACTTATTATATGACATATCACATTATGATTGAGAAGAGGGATGACTTGCATATTGAATTGCTGAAATTTTTGAGGGCCAACCTACCTTATAATTAGCTATCTATTGATATTAGCGGCTGAATAAAAATAATTATAAAAGTCGACTTGCATATGCAAGTCAGCTGCCTTGTCATATTGAAGAGTGTTGACAATTTGGTTGACTAGGATATCGTGGTGTTGTCATTATAGAAACATATATTTAGTGTTAAGACAACATGATCCAAGGAGGAAGTTATGGATGAGAACTTATGAAAATTGTCTAAGTATAACAGTGTTTATCTTTCTACATAGAGACTATTTTGATTAGCAAAGTTCATAGAAGTACTTTCAATGCATGGGCACTTGAGCATAGATTATATAAGGTATATTGAAGCTATATCCAAAAGCACAAGACTATATGGAATGTACGGACAGAGATATTAATGTTTTATAGAAATAGTGTTGAGCTGACCAGAACAGAGCAGTGATTAGTAATTGATTATTTAGAGTTAAGGGATTATTTTTTTTATCAAAATAATGACTTGACTAATTAGGAACAACATCCTAGATGTTAACCCTAAGGCAAAAAGAGTTAATATTATGTTTTGATAACATGGAAGCTAACTGATAAGCTATATTTGAGATAGTTGGTATAAAGAAGGATATTATGTTATGCGAAGTTATGTATGAGGCTAATGTGAAGTTGTAAAGATATTTTGTATTGATGTATTATGTAAAATTTGATGTATGATCATAGCAGTGTGAATTGATAGAAAGTTTTGTAGAGCCTACAAGCTAGATCAGAATATTGAAGATATTCAGCAACACTAAAAGGTTTTTGTATTCTATCTTTTGTATTGAAGATTATTATTGTATATGTCAAAAATCTAATATGGGAAAGTGAGATACTAAAAGGGGGGGTTAATCAGTTATCCACAATACTTCTCAACTTTGAAACTAATTCTACATGCATATCATAAACATAGATTTCAATAGTGAAATGAAACTAACATTCTAATCATATCCGTCAAATGAAACACATAACACATAAATTTTGGTTACCCAAAAACCCTTGAAAGGTAAAACTAGGGTGGGGATGACACCCACAAATATTCACTACTACAGTATTAAAGTGTGCATATTAGGGCTACAATGTTTGATCACTTCAGATGATCTACCCTATGAGGGGTCTACCATGTTAAGAGCTTACAAACTTATACAATCTACCTTGATTAAAGGATTTGAAACTTACAACTAAGTAAGCACTTAGATAAAAGATTTACAAAGGCCTGTGAGTACCACTCTATTAAGAAATTTACCCTGATTCACCTGCTAAAATCACTAGTACATTTGACCCACTTTTTAGACCAACATTTTCGACCAAGCTATAAAATGATTTTCCATGGTCATTTTATAGAAGAAAAATTTGATTTTTTTTAAATCTATTCCCGTGGTGGTCGTAATTACAAACCTAAAGAGTAGTCGTAATTCCAAACAACACAGGAATAGAAGTTTAAAAAAAAGATCAAATTTTATACAAATATCCCGCCTATCGGCACATTTCATTTTATTTCATTTTGGCATAGTCCACAAGAAAAGGAGTGATGAAGGAGGTGGTATAAGGTGGGAAGTTGCACTACGTCGACACCACATGCCTATATGCATGTAATTTCAAACCAGTGGTTGAATATCACAGAAGTGTAGACCAGTGAGCAATAAAATATTTATTTTCTGCTATTTCATTGCTTGGTTTGGTGTGTTAATGAGTTAGCAAGTTTTACTTGTTCCATTTCAAACCATTTTTTAATGAACTCTATTTTGCCTTGAAAAAATATACGCCTAGTGTTAATTCTTGTGTTTATTCAAGTGTAATAGTCTTAAGTTTTTGTTAATATATGGCAATCCCATGAATGCTAAGGGCCCAATTCATCCAACAACTTGATCCCACATAGTTTTTGTCTACTACTGTAGTCGAGTTTCATCTTGTTTGGTTGAATACATATGAAATATTCAACCTAGGGCATCATTATTGAAGAAGAAAACTAACCTTCCCAAGTATGAGATTTTGAAATCTTATAAAGCATTGTCTTAACTCACCTTTCACATAGTTGCATTGAATCCCAATGGTGAAAATTTGAGTTAGGGCCACATCTTCGAACAAAGATTGTTTGCACGCCAAGCATTGTACAGGAACAATCAATAAAAGGACTAGAATTCTTTGATTTTATGACTTCAAAATAATATAATCAGTACATGGAATGATCAAAATTTATAATACCAATCAATGAATTCTTTTCCTATCAATGTTGCATTCAATAGAGAGTTTAATAATATAAACACCAGATTGTGTCTTCACGAGCAGAGAAGTGACTGTTTGTAAAGAATTAAAAGTTTATTGCTTGGTAGTTCATTACATTGTCTTCTTCGACCATACACACCTCCACACAAGAAGGATGAAAACCAAACCATAGGATGGTCTAGGAATTTAGAAGACATCCTTTATTACAAAGAAAAACACAATATAGAACTCAAGTCCCAAAGACAAACTGAATGGTCTAGGTGCCCTGCACCAATACACCCCCCATCCCACCACCCACACCCATCCACTCATGTCAAGATATTGTCCAAAATTATGTTGAAATATCCATTGACCTAAATCAAGATCCTTCCCTCTCACTTCCTTCATTACATAATCACTTTTGGATTATATTCTAAATTCCTTGAATCCAAGCAAATGTAAGTCAATAACACCAAATGTATCACTTAGAAGTATTGTGAAGAGTCTTGGTGATTTTAAGCCTTTTGAAGCACTTTAGAAATATTGAATACATTATTGCTTGCCAACTATTTGATAGAGCCTAGGAAATCATTGGTTCTTCAAGACAAAGAATGTTCACACGCCAAGCACTATACAGCAACAGCCAATAAAGGACTAAAATTCTTTGATTTTAAGACTTCAAAACAATATAATCAGTAAATGGAATTATCAAAACTTATAATACCAATCAATGAATTCTTTTCCTATCAATGTTTCATTGAATAGAGAGTTTAATAATATAAAAACTGGACTATGTCTTCATGAGCAGAGAAATGACTGTTTGTAAATAATTAAAAGTTTATTGCTTGGTAGTTCATTACATTGTCTTCTTCAACCATACACACCTCCCCACAACTTCTAAGACTCATCTCCCATAAAACTCATGTACAAAACTGACCAAAATCCCCTTACAAACTGATTTTCAATTTCTTCTTAACCTGCACAGTCATTTATATGACTATTATAGTTAGTTATCCATTTGCATTGTTGTCTACTTGACAACTAGTTGTCAACTTCAACCACTATAATCTTTCTTGCATCATCTTTAACCTTTCAAAAGGTTTTAGGTTCCTATCCTAATCCCCTAAACTCTCTAAACCTCTACTAAACCCTCATTTAGCCCTTTAGGCCATAATTGCATAAAAATGCAATTTTACATCTTTTTGGCATCTTTGCACTTTGAAGTGCAATTACATGATAATAATGGCATCAATGGCCATATAAAAAACTTAGATATACCTATAGGTCCTTGACCCTTACATAAATCCTTGGATCACTCAAGTGACCCCATAAATCTATACCATGTCATAAATCTCCCATTTTGACATAGGATAAGAGTGTAGTGATAGAAGATAGATCCATTTTGTGCATAACCTGAAGTCATTGTATTCCATGAGAGAGAATCTTTTGAGAATTTTTTTTGAACATTTCAAGGGACCAATAGTTCTACAATTAAATCATCATAACTTTCCCATTACTTAACCATCACACATGGCATGGACTATCTTCAAACTGACAATATGTTGCATGTGTAGTAGAAAAATATTAATAATTGGTAGATTAAATGTAGATAATTACTAATAGATTAAGCATATTATTGCTATTCTTAATGTTCCATTTAAATGCTAGTATATAAACAAGACAATTAGAAGATAATGAAGATAATCAAATGGCATGTTTACAACAAAGAAATAGAATGATAATAATAATATGCTAAAAATTCTATTATGTTTAATACACGCCAAAGGACTAGTCCCAACAAGTCTTAAACATACTTTATCTGATATGATGAATTCTTAATAAAGGTCTAATTCTGTAGACTGCTAGCATGAAGGAATATTTGACCTATCCAAATCTTCCTTGTACCACACAAAAAACTATGTGATAACTATGTCTACTCCAACCTTAATTGTTTAAGAATTCATCATATCAGTAAAAGTATGTTTAAGAATTGTTGGGAGTTCTATTAGACCTTTGTTGTAAACATGTCATTGGTTTAGTTTTATAATTTCTTTTTGTTAAATGCATTTAAATGGAACATTAAGCATAGTACTAATTGTATCATCTTAAAATGGAAGCACTTCCATGTTAAGAGCATTTATCCCTCCAAGTAAGTGGTTTAGGGTCATGATTGGCATCTTTGCATTCGCCCTTGTCTTCCACTTCTTCTCCGCACTTGATTTCTTCATTCTAAGTGAAATTAGGGTTAAGTTCTTAAGGACTTTCCTGATTTGCCTCTTCCCATGGCTCTATTTTCTAGGTAGGATTCAGAAATGAAACCTCCTAGTTCATCATCACATCATTCGGAGGATTTTCTATCTATTCCTGACACTGGGTCTTTCTCAGACATCAAATTCTGCATTTCTAGCATCCCTTGGAACTCCTGTTGCAAATCCTGACAAAGTTAGGGTTTGAGGTCAAGGACAACCTTGACCCTGACTAGGTCAGGGTCAACCTTGACCTTGACCTCTTCCTACCAGAATTTCAAAGTTTCATTTCCCGCTCATTTAGTTTTTGGGAAAGTTATTTCCCACTTTCGGGTCGGCTATTTCGGGCTCCAAAATGATAAATCCTTTAATGGTATTTAATTAAGGTATATTTCTTAAAGGTGAGGACCTAATTGGGATTTAATTCTTCAAGGTGGACCATCTAGAGGAGTGTGCCCTAGTTCACTATAAAAGGAGGCCTTCCTCTCTCATTTTCACATCTCATCTCAAGCAATCAAGCTCTCAAGTTCTCAAGGTGATCAAGCAAGCATTCATTCAAGTATTCAAGTCTTCTTCTTCATCCAAGTTCTCCATTGAAGATCAAGGATATAAGCATTCAAGCTATTGAAGGGATTTGGCTCAAGCATTCAAAATCTATCATTCAAACCCTAGATCTAGCCACCATGGTGGTGTGATCTTCCTTCAAAGATCCTTTATTCATCTTCAAGATCCATATCATTGTTTCCTCAAGGTGGATTTCAAGCATACAATCATGGAGGTTTGATTATGTTATGTTCAAGCTTTCATATCAATATATTTGATTACATTCCAAATACATTAGCATATCTATTGAATTGCATAGCTTCATTGTTAGATTCATTTCTACTACTTGCTAGCATTCTCCTATTTCAATTTCAATATTAAGGTTGATTCCAAACTGGGGTTTGACCAAGGCAAACCCTCCCAAACAAACAACAAAACCATTTTTCTTGTAGGTACAAGTGTGGAATCTTGGATCTAAGAGCGAATTTGGATACCCTTTTCATCAATCTTTCAGGATCTGCAAACAGAATCAGAATTGGACTTCAACTAAATAATGTGGTCTTTGACCTTTTAAAAGGTCAAAGTCAACCTGTGTGAATTTGGAGAAAAGATTTCTAGGTTTTGTCCGCCTCGGCATTTCCAATCCAGAACAGATGATGGAATCTTCAAAAAGTTCATACAGAAGCCAAAATTTAGCATTTTCCAGATCTGCCCTAATTCAAGGTTAGTATTTTCACTTCAATTATTTCAGATTTCAAGCTTAATCTAACTATAGGGAAGTATAGGGTTTCTCTCTCTTTCATATTCTTCATAGGTTGATTCAATTGTGTATTAACCTCTTGGTTGATCAAATTGAATCTCTCCTTTGGGAATTTGGATTTAGGAGTGAATCTTACATTTTCCCCACACACATACACAAATAGTGGTGATTCCAAATTACCACTATTCATTTTGGTGAGCCCGACTAGCTTACTCTCTTTCTTTTTGGTGTTAGATTTACATTTTTCTCTTGCATCTATACTTCAAAAATTTAAAAAAATCCATATATTGAATAAAATACAAAAACATATTTCTTGCATTTTTATTTATCATGAAGATTGTTAAGATGTTTTGGTGCATAATCATGTTTGTTATTACTCTTCTTCTAGCATCTATTTATAATGCATATGATGTTTATGAGGGTATTATTCATTTCATAACATTGATGACCCTTCACTTTGCTCTTGCTTATGCTTTTGTGAAGTTGACTGATACTAGTCTACCTACATTTAAAACTTTTCTTAGGGATTTATGTGGTAACCTTATTCATCTTTTAGATTATGTGAAGAATTTGGTAGATGACACACCATCTCCTAATCTTCCTATTCTGATACCTAATTCTCCATCTATTAATCCTCGCTCTTCCCATACATATGATGGGATTCAAGCTATAGTGTAGGATGCGGATGTGCAAGATTTCTTTGATTTACCTTCTCCTCCTAATCATGATGATCTTAAAGGAAAGGGTAAAGACACTTCTTCCAAACCTATTATCCCACCTTATATGACCTTTACTCATGAACATGATAAATAATCACCTCCCGTAGAAGCTTTGCATGATATGTACACTACTAGATATAATATGGTTACTAAACAAGGCTATAAAGGTTTAGGGTTAGGAGTTAGTGAACATGGTATTAAATTTCCCATTAATATACCTCCTAAACTGGATATGAGTGGTGTTGGCACTTCTAAATCTCAAGTCAAGTTAAGTGGTGTGGATCTTTGTCTTCCCCTTAATGTTCATCTCTCTACACCTCTAATGGATAATCCTAACACTCATCAAGAAATTGCTAAGACAATATATGTGGAGTTAATGAATTCTAAGAAGGAAAGATTTAGACCTATGCCTATTGATGCTTTGTACAAATTTGAATGTCCTTTCCACTATCGTAATACTCATTTTCTTGCCGATTGTAATAACTTCAAATTATATGTTAGGGATAGGGCTGTGCGTGGTATTACACCTTTTTCTCACACCATCTTACAACTTCTTCATTATTTTGATATAGGGGATTCCCCTCCATTAGAGCTGGAGTAAATGTTCCTCTCCTCTAACCTTATTTGACATTGGGTTTCCATGGTTGATACATCTCTCACCTTGGAAACTGAATAGTGTGCTATCTCTCATTAAGGGTTATTTCCTTTTCACTTCTTGCATGATATCTTTTACATTCGTCTCTTCCATGGCCTCATAGGAGCTGTGACCTTCTTGGCTTGGGACTGAGTGTTGTCTATGGATATTGTCTTGATGTTGTAGAAGGCTTTATACTTGTTCTTTCTTTCCTTAACATGCCAAAATAGTATGTTTTTTCCATCTTAAGGAGGGGGGCATATGCAGGGTCTCCCTTGTACTATAGTTTTTTATTTTTATATGCTAAATCTTGGAAGGTAACACACATAAGTTGCTAAATCTTGAAAAGACATGCATTCATATGCTAAATCTTCTGAAGGTAATGCACATAAGTTGCTAAATCCTAAGGAGACACACATTTTTCAAATATTTCAAAATGCTAAATCCTCTGAAGGTAATGCACATAAGTTACTAAATCTTGAAGGGACATGCATTTCCAAATTTCAAATATGCTAAATCTTGGAAGGTAATGCACATAAGTTGCTAAATCCTGAAAAGACACGTACCTATATGCTAAATCTTTCGAAGGTAACACACATAAGTTGCTAAATCCTGAGAAGACACATTTTATATTCATAGTGATACAAGAAGGTGGATCTATGGGTATTCTAGAAGCCGTCAAAAGACACATTACAATTACAAGCATAGTTTATGGGTGAACCTGTTGGGCTCTCCCTCCAGGGTGATTCATGGTAAGGTGGGCATCTTATCGGGCGAGGTAATCACTTTATCTTTTCTCTCTTTTTGCTTTCATGCTAGTAGGACTGGATCATGAAGCTATGTTGTCTATAGTGTTGCTCTTGTCTTTCTTATGTAATCATTTATGTTGTTATGATAGCTTTCCAAATATGATATTGGTATGAGAAATATTTCTTAGCAAGGTTTCTTATGCTAATTGATTTGGGTTGTTTAGTACTAACCCTTGTTCTTTTGTATACTCTCATGTATGTATGTTGAGTTAGAATCCTTGGTCTGGGGGCTTGTGTCTTCAGCTAAGTGTTATTTTATCTCATTTTGAATTCACTGGGATATCTTCTCTCTTCTCCTTTACCAAGAGTTTGCATTGAATCCATACTCTTGCTAAAGTGGGGGCTTAATGTATCATCTTAAAATGGAAGCACTTCCATGTTAAGAGCATTTATCCCTCTAAGTAAGTGGTTTAGGGTCATGATTGGCATCTTTTCATTCTCCCTTATCTTCCACTTCTTCTCCACACTTGATTTTTTCATTCTAGGTGAAATTAGGGTTAAGTTCTTAAGGACTTTCTTGATTTCCCTCTTTCCATGGCTCTATTTTCTAGGTAGGATTCAGAAATGAGACCTCCTAGTTCATCATCACATCATTCAGAGGATTTTCTATTTGTTCCTAACACTGGGTCTTGCTCAAACATCAAATTCTACATTTCTGCCATCCCCTAGAACTCTTGCTGCAAATCCTGACAAAGTTAGGGTTTGAGGTCAAGGATGACCTTGACCCTGACAAGGTCAGGGTCAACCTCGACCTTGACCTCTTCCTGCCAAAATTTCAAAGTTTCATTTCCTACTCATTTAGTTTTCAGGAAAGTTATTTCCCACTTTCAGGTCGGCTGTTTCGGGCTCTGAAATGGTAAATCCTTTAATGGTATTTAATTAAGGTATATTTTCTAAAGGTGAGGACCTAATTGGGATTTAATTCTTCAAGGTGGACCATCTAGAGGAGTGTGCCCTAGTTCACTATAAAAGGAGGCCTTCCTCTCTCATTTTCACATCTCATCTCAAGCAATCAAGCTCTCAAGTTCTCAAGGTGATCAAGTAAGCATTCATTCAAGTATTCAAGTCTTCTTCTTCATCCAAGTTCTCCATTGAAGATCAAGGATTTAAGCATTCGAGCTATTGAAGGGATTTGGCTCAAGCATTCAAAATCTATCATTCAAACCCTAGATCTAGCCACCATGGTGGTGTGATCTTCCTTCAAAGATCCTTTGTTCATCTTCAAGATCCATATCATTGTTTCCTCAAGGTGGATTTCAAGCATACAATCATGGAGGTTTGATTATGTTATGTTCAAGCTTTCATATCAATATATTTGATTACATTCCAAATACATTAGCATATCTATTGAATTGCATAGCTTCATTGTTAGATTCATTTCTACTACTTGCTAGCATTCTCCTATTTTAATTTCAATATTAAGGTTGATTCCAAACCGGGGTTTGACCAAGGCAAACCCTCCCAAACAAACAACAAAACTATTTTTCTTGTAGGTACAAGTGTGGAATCTTGGATCTGAGAGCAAATTCAGATACCCTTTTCAGCAATCTTTCAGGATCTGCTAACAGAATCAGAATTGGACTTCAAATAAATAATGTGGTCTTTAACCTTTTAAAAGGTCAAAGTCAACCTGTGTGAATTTGGAGAAAAGATTTATGGGTTTTTTCTGCCTCGGCATTTCCAGTCCAAAACAGGTGACGAAATCTTTAGAAAGTTCATACAAAAGCCAGAATTCAGTATTTTCTAGATCTACCCTAATTCAAGGTTAGTATTTGCACTTTACTTATTTCAGATTTCAAGCTTAATCTAACTATAGGGAAGTATACAGTTTCTCTCTCTTTCATATTCTTCATAGGTTGATTCAATTATGTATTAACCTCTTAGTTGATCAAATTGAATCTCTCCTTTGGGAATTTGGATTTAGGAGTGAATCTTACATTTTCCAAACACACATACACAAATAGTGGTGATTCCAAATTACCACTATTCAATAATATGCTTAATCTATTAGTTAAGATTTAAAATGAAGATTTTATTGCTCACAGGTCTGCACTTCCATGAGATTCAACCACTGGTTTGAACTTCCTTGCATATAGGTGCACGGTGTTGATCTAGTGTAGCTTCTCAAATTCTACTGCCTCCTTTAGCATTCCTTTGTGTTAGCTTGTGGTGACAGATCATGAAAGTACTATCTAGGAAAGTACTGTACACTTTTCCTCCTGACCTTGCTAGTAGGAAAGGTCAAGAGGAAAATATTTTCAGTAATTTTTGGGCTGACATGTTGTAACTCATTCTAACCCTAAAGCAGAAAAATATTGTATAATATGGCTTAGGGTTTAGGGATTTCATTATGTATGATTTTAGCACTTGCGGCGGAATTGAGTTGTAAGGGATTACATATTGTAATTAGGTTGTAATCACTGGATAATAATAATATTGAACTCATTGTTGGTGGACGTAGCCCAAGGATTGGGTGAACCACGTTAAATCTTTGTGTATTGTGTTCTCTTTTCTGTGGCTTATTATTTTCTAATATCAGTTATATTTGCATGTAATTGTTATTTCTACCTTGTTAATCCTAACAAGTGGTATCAGAGCGAGGTTGTTTTTTCAGTTATCCTCTATAGGAAGATCTCATGATTTAGTGGGAGTCTCACGGTTGAGTGGGAGCAATGGAAAATGAGGGTAGGCTGAAGGTTGACAAGTTTAATGGGTAGAACTTTCAGTTATGGAAAATGCAAATGCAGGACTATCTCTATTAGAAGGATCTATAGTGGCTATTGGAAGGTAAAACCAACAAACCCGCAAGCATTTCTGATGAGGACTGGGTAATTCTTGATAGAAAGGCTCTTGGTAGTATTCGATTATGCCTGGCACAATCAGTAGCATTCAATATTACCTCAGCAACAATGACTGAAGATTTGATGAAAACCCTAACGAAGTTGTATGAAAAGCCCTCCGCTTCAAATAAGGTATTTCTCATGAAGCGTTTGTTTAATATGAAAATGGTGGAAGGTGGGTCATTTGCTGATCATTTAAATGAGTTTAATATAGTTACCAGTCAATTAAATTCTGTGAATATTATTTTTGATGAAGAAGTGAGGGCTCTCTTGATTTTGTGTTCTTTGTCTGAAAGCTGGAATGGCTTGGTAATGGTTGTTAGTAATTCTATTTCTGGTTCTAATACCCTAAAATATGATGATGTTATTGGTGTTATTCTAAGTGAGGAAATTCATAGGAAAAGCTCAAGTGGATCCACATTAGGTAGTGTTTTAAACGCACAAAGTAGGGGTAGAACCAATGAGAGAGGAAACAACTTTGGAAATCATGAGAAATCAATAGGAAAATCAAAGGGAAAGAGGTCTGAATCCAAAGGTCCAAATGATTTATGGTACTATGGAAAACTAGGTCATAAGAAGAAAGATTGCTGGTCTCAGAAGAATAAAGAAGGAGACAAACAAGAAGGTAACAAGGAGGCAAATGTGGTAAGTAATAAACCCAAAGAGGATGCCTTGCTTCTTTCTTTAGAAAGTATTGATGATTCATGGGTTTTAGATTCTGGGGCTTCATTTCATGCTACACCCCATAGAGGTAAATTAAGATTAAGTTGTAGAATGGGAATCATTGGCTACTACAAGAGGTAAGACATGTTCCAAGGCTGAGTAGGAATTTAATTTCAGCAGAGCAACTAGGTGATGAGGATTGCATAGTTACTTTTAATGATAGAAATTGGAAGGTTTCAAAAGGTTCCTTAGTAGTAGCAAAAGGTGTGAAAGTAGGCACCTTATATCTTTGTACAGGTCACAATGTTCCTTCTACTTTAATTGTTTCAAAAGATAATGAATGTCTAGGAACAATGGCTGCAGTTGAGTAGGAAGAACATCAAACCGTTGCTGCGGATTCTGACATAGCACTGTGGCACAATAGACTCAGGCACATGAGTGAAAAAGGTATGAAATTACTTCATTCAAAGAAAGTTTTACCTGGTTTGAAATCTGTCAATATGGATTTATGTGAGAGTTGTGTGTATGGAAAACAAAAGAGAGTTAGTTTTGTGAAGAGTGGGAAGGAAAAGAAAAATGAGAGATTAGAGCTTGTGCATACATATGTATGGGGACCAGCTCAGTTATCTTCCCTTGGTGGCTCTCTATATTATGTTACATTTATAGATGATGCAACAAGAAAGGTATGGATTTATTTTCTTAGATAGAATTCTGATGTATTTCAAACTTTTAAGAAATGAAAATGCTTGGTTGAGAATGAGACTGGTAAAAAGTTAAAATGTCTCAGATCTGATAATGGTGGTGAGTATTGCAGCACATAATTTGAAGATTATTGTTCCTTTAATGGTATTCGTAGGCAGAAAATTGTACCAAGGAATCCACAAGAAAATGGAGTGGCTAAACGCATGAACAGGACAATAATGGAGCATGCAAGGAGTATGAGGTTACATGCTAGGCTGCCCAAAATCATGTGGGAAAAGGCTGTGAACACTATTGTTTATTTAATCAATAGAGACCCCTCTACTCCTTTGGGTTGTGGTATTCCAGAGGAAGCATGGAGTGGTAAGAAGGTGAGTTATTCTTTTCTCAAAACCTTTGGTTGCAAAGCTTTTGCACATATAGATTCTGAAAATAGAACCAAGCTAGAAGCTAAGTCAAAGAAATGTGTATTTGTTGGATATGGCATTGATGAATTTGGTTATAGGCTTTGGCATTTTGAAAATCATAAAATTGCAAGAAGTAGGGATGTCATATTCAATGAGAAAGTATTGTATAAAGATCTGTTGCAGCAACATGAGAAGAAAGAAAATGACTATGTAGTACTAGATGATACTCCAAAAGATGATGTTCTAGTAGTTCCTTATGCTCCACAACAACAACAACAACAAAATACCACACACCCCAATGAATGTTAGATGGTCAACAAGGCTAAGTAGACCTCCAGAAAGATTTTCTCCATCTTTGTATTCTATTTTGTTAACAAATGCTAGTGAACCTGAATGTTATAATGAAGTTGTGCGGGTGGATACAAAGCTTCAGTGGGAGTCTACAATGAAAGATGAAATGGACTCTTTGCTGCAAAATCAAACATGGGATTTATGTAAGTTACTTGCAGGTAAAAGGGCTTTACAGAATAAATGGTTTTACAAGATAAAAGAAGAGAATGGAGGTAAGAAAAGATTTAAAGCCAAGTTAGTTGTAAAAGGATTTGCACAGAAAAAGGGTATTGATTTTGATGAGATATTTTCTCCAGTTGTTAAAATAACTTCTATCTATACTATTTTAAGTATTGTGGCTACTAAAGATTTGCATTTAGAGAAGCTTGATGTTAAAATAGTTTTTCTTCATGGTGATTTGGATGAAGAAATATATATGGTCCAGCCACAAGGATTTGAGGTCAAGGGTAAGGAGAATTTGGTGTGTAGATTGTAGAAGAGTTTATATGGCTTGAAGCAAGCACCTCAGCAATGGTATATTAAATTTGACACTTTTATGAATGAGAATGGATACAGTCAATGTCATTCTGACCATTGTGTTTATTTTAAGAGGTTGGATGATGACAGCTACATTATTTTATGTTCATATGTTGATGATATGCTTGTAGCTGGGTCTAACATGGATCACATTAAGGGGTTGAAATAATAGTTAGCACATTCATTTGCTATGAAGGATTTGGGGGCAGCAAAACAAATCCTTGGTATGAAAATTTGTAGAGATAGGAAAAATAGGAAGTTGTCTCTATCTCAGGCTGATTATATTGAGAAGGTGTTGCAACATTTCTCTATGGAGAATGTCAAAGTTGTCAGCACACCTTTGCCTAGTCATTTGAAATTGACTAAGGAGATGTGTCCTAAGACAATAGAAGAAGAGGCAAAAAATTCTAAGGTACCTTATGCTTCAGCTATAGGGAGCTTAATGTATGCTATGGTATGTACTAGGCCAGATATTGCACATGCAGTGGGAGTCGTTAGTCAATATATGAGTAACCCTAGTATTGAGCATTGGAATGCAGTCAAATGGATTCTCAGATATTTGAGAGGTACATCTAATAAGTGTTTACACTTTGGGGGTTCTGCTACTACTGTACAAGGCTATGTTGACTTAGATTTGGTAGGAGATATAGATAGCAGGTGGAGTACTACAAGTTATGTATTTATTGTTGATGGGACATTAGTGAGTTGGATTTCTCGACTAAAAAAGGTGGTTGCTTTATCCACTATAGAGGCAGAGTATGTTGTTGCTACAGAGGCAGCCAAGGAGTTGATATGGCTTCAATTCTTCATGGAAGAATTGGGACATCCACAGACGGATAATTTTTTTCATACAGATAGCCAAAGTGTCATTCATCTTGTGAAGAATTTTGCTTTTCCCTCAAAGACAAAACACATACAATTGTGGTACCATTTCATTCAGTCAATTTTGGATGATGGGAAGTTAAAGTTGGAAAAGATTTGTACAAATGATGATCCAACAAATATGTTTACAAAGGTAGTAACAAGGGAGAAGTTGAACTCATGTTCAACTTTAGTTGGTCTTCTAGACTAAACATAATAAAGGAACAGTTGAGTCTAGGGTGGTTCGATCCAGTGGGAGCCTCATATGGTAGCTGTATTGCTACAGGATCAGTCCCCAAGTGGGAGGTTTTTTAGTGTGGATACTGATCAGTCACCAAGTGGGAGATTGTTAGCTTGTGGTGACTGATCAAGAAAGTACTATACAGGAAAGTACTGTACACTTTTCCTCCCGACCTCGCTAGTAGGAAAGGTCAGGAGGAAAATATTTTTGATAATTTTTGGGCCGACATGTTGTAACTCATTCTAACCCTAAAGTGGCAAAATATTGTATAATATGGCTTAGGGTTAGGGATTTCATTATGTATGATTTTAGCACTTGCGATGGAATTGAGATGTAAGGGATTACAGATTGTAATCAAGTTGTAATCACTGGATAATAATAATATTGGACTCATTGTTGGTGGACGTAGCCCAGGGATTCGGTGAACCACATTAAATCTTTGTGTATTGTGTTCTCTTCTATGTGGTTTATTATTTTCTGATATTGGTTATATTTGCATGTAATTGTTATTTCTGCCTTGTTAATCCTAAAACTTTGCTCGTGGACTATGCCAAAATGAAATAAAATAAAATGTGTCGGTAGGCGGGATATATGTATAAAATTTGACTTTTTTTTTTACTTCTATTCCCATGTTGGTTGAAATTACTTTATTTGAGATGATGAATTCTTAATAAAGGTCTAATTCTATAGACTAGTAGCATGAAGGAAGATTTGACCTAGCCAAATCTTCCTTGTACCACACAAAAAACTGTGTGATAACTATGTCTACTCCAACCTTAATTGTTTAAGAATTCATCATATCAGATAAAGTATGTTTAAGAATTATTGGGAGTTCTATTAGACCAAGACTATTTGATAAAGCAATGATGTATTTAATATTTCAAAAGTGCTTCAAAAGGACGCTTAAACTCACCAAGACTTCTAATGTTTGTAAGCTATCATTGAAAAAATTGCAAGTTGTTGTAATATCTTGGTAGTGATGTTGTAGTTACTATTTTCACTTGTTAACACCAAATTAAAAACTTGGAATGAAGGTTTCATATTCAACAACATTAGTAGTGCAATAGAAATGTAATTTAAAAGTTTGAAGACAATCACTGTTCCTTGCCTCCTTTCACCTTCCCTGCATAAAAACTTATAGGCCCAGGTAATAGAAGGCAAGGCTTCTCCCACAAGTCACATTAAACAAAAAAAGTGGGAGAGCCTAGGAAATCATTGGTTCTTCAAGACAAAGATTGTTTGCACGCCAAGCACTGTATAGGAAGAGTCAATAAAAGGACTAAAATTATTTGATTTTAAGACTTCAAAATAATATAATCAGTACATGGAATGATCAAAACTTATAATACCAATCAATGAATATTTTTCCTATCAATGTTGCATTGAATAGAGAGTTTAATAATATAAACACCAGATTGTGTCTTCACGAGCAAAGAAGTGACTATTTGTAAAGAATTAAAAGTTTATTGCTTGGTAGTTCATTACATTATCTTCTTTGACCATACACACCTCCCCACAACTTCTAAGACTCCTCTCCCATAAAACTCATGTACAAAACTAACCAAAATCCCCTTACAAACTGATTTTCAACTTCTTCTTAACCTACACAGTCAGTTATATGACTGTTACATTTAGTTATTCATTTGCATTGTTGTCTAGTTGACAACTAGTTGTCAACTTCAACCACTTTAATCTTTCTTGCATCATCTTTAATCTTTCAAAAGGTTTTAGGTTCCTATCCTAATCCCCTAAACTCTCTAAACCTCTACTAAACCCTCATTTAGCCCTTTAGGCCATAATTGCATAAAAATGCAATTTTACATCTTTTTGGCATCTTTTCACTTTGAAGTGCAATTGATAATAATGGCATCAATGGCCATATAACAAACTTAGATATACCTATAGGTCCTTGAAACTTACATAAATCCTTGGATCACTGAAGTGACTAGTCACTGTCACCACACCAGTCAATTCCTTGGTGTTATCAGTGACAAAAACAATGAAATGATAACATAAACAAGTAAAACTAATGCAAAGAAACATTTCTACATCCAAGGATCTATCAATGACCCTGGTGCACTCCTTAGGTCCTATCCTTGACCTTGGTGATCCTGCACCATGAGTGGAAGGAGAGAATTAGGGTGGGATGTGTAAGAGACCAAATTTGTAATGATTTGAATCAATAAATAAAAATCATCCTTGCAATAGTAAATCTCTCCCTGTGGGTACAGCCACTACAATAGTGAATTAAATAGCTTATGGAAATGTGTTCTTAAGTGAATAGTGATGTAAGATCATTGCTTTGTGTCAAAACCAAATAGATCAATGATCAAAGTTTTTAGATTCTGAGAACTTGTATATTTAGTGGAGGCTATAAGAAGGGATATTTGTGAAGATTTGCTAGATCTCTAAAATTCTATAGAATATCTTCTTTACTGAGTTGAGGTGGGACAAAAGTAACATATCTCTATGAAACCTTCACTAATATCCCTTCTTTGGCCTCCACTCATACCTCTTCTTAGAATCTGGAAACTTTTCAAAGAAACAAGTGATGAACATGCAAATTTTCCTAAGCACTACTGGGAGCTGACCTAGCAACACATGTACTATTGTGAAAATCATCACAAGTACATTTGTTGTCGGGTCTAGTTCCCAATAATGCTTGGTCAAATTTGCATGTTTGTCAAATGTTAATGGAATACTTTGTGCCTGACATACTTAAATGGAATACACCAAGAAGTACCAAATGGTGAATGCTCAATTGTTGTAATGGAAAAGCATCAGAACCGTCCATTTCTAGAACTTGATTTTTCTATAGTCCTAATGATTTTTCTTGTTTTTTTGTCTTTTGTCCCTTTTTTATTTCCTATGTCTGTGCTTGGTGATAGGATTTTGAACATTATTGACATACTTAAATGTAATACTTAATGGAATACACAATACCAAATGATGAATGCTCAATTGTTGTAATGGCAAAGCATCAGAACTGTCCATTTCTAAAATTTGATTTTCTATAGTCTTAATTATTTTTCTATAGTCCTAATGATTTTGAACATTGTTGAAAAAGAGTGTTTCTTTTTGTGATTATAGTCTTAATGATTTTTCTATAGTCTTAATGATTTTTCCATAGTCGTAATGATTTTTCTTATTTCTTTTCTTTTGTCCCTTTTCTATTTCCTATGTCTGTGCTTCGTGACAGCATTTTGTCACCTTCTTTATGGTATATATCATTCACTCTATGTGGAATACTTTTTTGTTTGCTATTTTATTTTAGCTTGATATTTCTTTCATTTTTATATACACAGAGACTACACATGCTAATAAAAAAAGGAGCTATCTGATTTAGGTTTAATTTTCATGATTGTAAATGGTTAATATTTCTGATGGTACTCCTTGGTGTATTCCATATAAAAATAATCAGCTTTCTATGGTATGATAAATGTCCCTTTGCATTGAGAAAATTAGAGTTGAGAAAATGGTTGTTTAGAGATGATTTGTATCTGCAGGTTGCAAACAAATCATCCCTCTTCCACCAACGAGAGATTCCATTCAAGAAAGACCATGTCTGATGATATCAACCCACAACAAAATAGGGAGACAATTGCTAGATTGTGGTCTAACTTGAAAAGAAAAGGTGATGGAAAATGTTATTGTCCCTACAAAATTTGTAAGGGCTTAAAGACTCAAAGATATCTAATCAAAAAAGCTGAGGAACATTGTAGGCAACATGGTCACATTAAAGGGGGAAACGAATTTCATCCATTGGTATGTATTTTAATAATTTATAAAATACATAAGACATGATTTGATGATGACATCATGGTCATGGTTAATTTAAGGTCATCATTTTGATATAGGTCAACCACCCTAGGTTTCATGTTATGGACCATGACAATCTGGAGAATGTGGATTTCCAAATGAGGGAACATGGAGGTGTGAATATAGAAGTACAAGGTAGTGATCCCATGGAAGAAGATCACGATGATCAAGAAGATCACAATGATCAAGATGATCAAGATGATGATGATGATGATGACCTTGATGTACCTATACTTGAGAAGGCATACGAGCCCCTATACGAAGGCTCCCAAACAACTCTTCTTGCCATTGTATAGTTGTTGGTGAACTTGAAGGTTATGAATGGTTTATCCAACGTAGCAATGACATGTATGTTAAGCTATGTCATTTTTTTTCATTTTTTTAGTCATAATTCCCTTACAGTTAACAAAGGGTGAATCATGTAGCAATTAATATTCTTTATATTAATAAATTATATTTTTGGTCGTAGGTTGATAGGTGAGTGTTTTTTACCACCATCAAACATTCTACCTTGCTCGTACCAAGAATTATCTACCATTATGAAAGATATTGGAATGGAGTATCAAACAATACATGCATGTCTGAATGATCATATTATATATCATAAAAATCATGAATTTGCAACAGAATGCCCTAATTGTCATGTTAGTAGATATCAATCAAATTGAATAAAAAAAAAGGTGCCTCACAAGGTTCTTCAATATATTCTCATTATTCCATGTCTGCAATGATTATTCAGGTGCAATAGCTTGGCACAATTTATGGATTACCATGCATGCAATAGAAGTCAAGATGACATTATGCGAATGCTTGTGGATGGTTCAACATTTAAGGAAATAAAGGAAACTTGGCCACACTTTAAAGAAGAACCTCGTAATCTCAAGCTTTCATTGGTAGCAGACGATGTCAATTTGTTTGGAGAGATGAGATAAATTTACTCAGTGTGGCCTATTTTTGTTATTAACAATAACATTCCTCCTTGGATGTCCATAAAGAGGGAACACATAATGTTGGAAATGATTGTTCCGGGTATTTTTTTCATTTAATAGTCATCTAAATTAATTTATTATAAATAATCCATCAAAATTCTCATAAAAATTATGTAATATTTTTGTTCATTCAACTAGGTAAGTACCAAGTTAAAGATATCAATGTATATATTGAGCCCTTTATCGATGAGTTGATGGTGTTATGGAATGGGGTCATTATGTATGACATCTCTAGACCAATAGGACAAAGACAATTTCAATTTCATGCAATGCTTGTATGGACAATACATGATGCCCCTAGACTAACACATTTTTGTGGTATGTTCTCTTCTTAATACCTCTTTTTTGGTATGTTAGAGTGCTAACACAAATTAACATATTTAATCCAATTATACACAATCTTGTAGGTCTTCAAAAAGTTTAGGAAATCAGGTGTTCAATGAGCATAGACACTTTCTCCACAGAAATCATAAGTACCAAATTACCAAAAAACATATTTTCAATGGGAAAGAAGAGAATACATCAAAGCCACAGAGAATGACATCTCACCTATGGAAGTTGGAATACAATAAAATAAATCATCGAGGTAATGTCATTCCATCTGATGGTTTTGTTTGAAATTTATATTTTAATATTGTGTTTTATTTCCTAATGATGTAATTGATGCTTGTGAAGGTTGTCAAGGCATTAATGACCAACTTCCAAAAGGACTAAAAATTTATCCTATGCAATTTAGTAGGTTGTCATACTACGAGAAATTTTCAATCGTGCATTTGTTTGATGCTATGCATATTGGAAAGAATGTAACAGAGACATTATGGAAAATATTGGATGGAAGGCGTGACAAAGATAAAATTGTCAAAATTTGTAGTGACATTGAAGAATCCAACCATGCAATGAAAAATGTCATTCGATCAAATAACAATGGAGACTAGATTGATACAAGTGCCCTTACTTATTGTCAGAGCAGCAGAGCAATGCTATAAAAGAAGTCATAAAAAAAATACGATTTCATACAGGATTTGTTGTGAACATAAACAATTTCATATCAAAGAAAAGTAAATTTAGGCCAGGGATGAAAACACATGATTGACATCATTTATTAAGGTAATTCATGTTATTTTGTATTCACTATATATTTGTATATTGCATGTAGTTTTCATTGCATTATTTTATAAAATATTAATAAGATCATTTTACAAATATTGCAGTACGTTCTACCTCTATCTCTCCGACACCACTTCGACAATAGTGTCAAACAAGCTATATATGATCTTGAAAAATACATGAGGTGGTTGTCATAAAAAAAATCAATAAAAAAGATATAAAATATTGGAAGAGAAAAATTCCTCATCTTATGTGTGAAATGCAAAAGTGTCTACCTTCAACTTTTTTCAATGCACAAGAACACTACCTCATTCATCAAGTTAAGGAGATTGAATTGTGTGGACCTGTACAAACTAGGTCAATGTGGATGGTTGAGAGGCACTTGAAATTTTTGAAAGGCTTGGTTCGACATAGAGCACATCCTGAGGGTTCTATGGTGGAGGGATTTATGGTATACCAAACCATGGTGTACATTAGTGAATATCTTCCTAAGTTTGCAGCAAAGATCCATGTAGATTGTATTTGGGATCCCAACTCCATTAACAAATTCAAAGGGGAGTACTTGATGGGAAAAGGTAGATTGAGGAAAGTGAGAGGTAAATATAAGATGTTATTATAGTTAATTAATTTTTATAAATCTTCAATATAAGTTATTTGTAATTGGTGTATTTTTTTTATACAGTTGGTTGAGAGTGGGATACAATACATTTGTATGTTGCAAACAATCTTGATTGGATGACGATATGGATTGAACGATGTCAACAAAATGGTTTCTCATTAACATGGGAAGGTGTTGCTTCATTGGTTAGAGAAGCTCATCATAATGGATATTCTAATGTTATGTCAATGGTGATTGCTCTAGCATATGGTTTAAGAGGTAGAGAGGTACATAAAAATTTATTAATGATCATGACCCATATGTTTCATATCAACTCATGATGCAAATAATTATCACGCACTTGAAAAATTGCAAGTCAAGCACCACAAAGCTATGTACTATCATGGCCACAAATTTTGTATAAAAAAGTTGGATGACATGAAGAAAACTTGTGATTCTAGGATAACTACAATTTTTGAGGTCACTAATATATCATCTAGAAATGACATACATCTTCAACAATCTCAAAATTGATACTATGGCATCTTGGATGATATAATTGAGCATGACTTTAACTCCTTCAAATTAGTTCTATTCCTCGTCAAATGGTACAGGCTATGACTGAATCAAAATGATCCTGACAAAATTGTTATTCAACATGATAATGGATTTACAATGATTAATACAAGGTCATTTGAGCCAATTGGAGATGAGCCCTATGTTCTTCCAAGCCAATGTGAGAAAATGTTTTACTTAGAGGTTCCACATAAACAGGTTTGGTCATTTGTTGTTAGACATGATCCAAGAGGAAGGCCGATAAAGTATAATGTTATGGAAGAAGAAGATATTGAAGATGATGAAGAAGAAGAAGATGATGAAGAAAGATGATGATGATGATGATGATGATGATGGAGATGATGAAGAGATGGATGAAGAAGATGATCAATGACATGATTGGAATGTACAAGGTATGTGATTTAATTATTTATATATATTTAATATTGATTTATTGATTTTAATTCTAATGATTACATATTTATTGTATTCAATTATAATGATTACAACATATGTGATTTATAATTACCAATGTTTTGCTTATGATTCTCAATTAATTGATGTCGACACATGTATATATTTTTTTTATTGTCACCCTTTCTACAAATAGGAAATTGACTACAAACATCGTCACCCCTTCTATTGACGATCTTGCATTCCATATATAAGGTAAAGGTAATTTGTTCATGTTGTCTTCTACGTTATTTGTAGCATACATATCATGTAATTTTTAGCTAACTTAAGATAAATGATTAACATATGCAGGAAATTTAACCCCTTTGGTGAGGATCCTACACAATGACATGGATTAGCAGGTATAAGTCAATAAATAGACATAATTTTATTATATTCTTCTTATTTATCACTAAGCACGTATGTTATAAATAGACATTATATAATCATATAATGTGTCGAATAATCAATGCAGAAAGTTTGACATGTTATATTCTTCTTGTTTATCCTTTTATATAATTCTTATTTTTGTGAATTTCCTTCACTTTCAACTTACATTTTATATCTCCCACGTATAGACAAAGAAGAACCGTATGGGTCACGACTTGATTATTATATATATATATATATATATATATATATATATATATATATATATATATATATATATATATATATATATATATATATATATATATATATATAATTTAATTATTATCACAATTCTATTTGAAGAGGGCACATGACAATATCTCATTTGATGGATTGCAGGACCCACCAAATAGGTACTTGCCATATCTATCTACATTGAATGAGGGAAATGCAGGAATGGTAGATGAAAGTTCTACATGTAGTATGGCTAAAATAGGGAGATCAACTAGAGGTCAAAAGATTAGAAAAAAATTCAATAAACGCATGCAATTTTTCCTTGCTAAAGGGGGGTCATGTTCTTATAATGATGAGACCAAAGACGACATCAATGTGCCCTTTTGGTACACACATCTTGAGAAAGAATGGGCACCCAATCAGCTACCTCCAATTAACACTGATTTTTGTGTTAACAAGAGGATATATCGCATAGCTCCGTCCTCATTACATGGTTTGGGCCTATTTTTCATGGATGAGATAAAGGTATGTGTAATCACCAAAAAGTGGATAGGATCATTCAAGTGATCAATCAAGGCAAATCAAGGCAAAATCAAGGTAATTGAATCCAAACAATTATTTAGCCAATCAAAATTAAAATCAAGCTTCAATTCAATTTAAATCAAAATCAAGAGCATTTAAATCAAGTTAAATCAAATCAATGTGCAATTAATTCAATTAATTGTATAGTTTAAAATTAAATAAACTCATACCATTCAAGGGTTACTTGGCTAAATAAATGAATTAAAATCAATTGATTAAATCTTAATTTCTCTCAACACCACATGGGAGGGAAAAGCCTTAACCAATAGGATTTAAGAAAAGAGTTCACATGGATCAAGCCAAATTCAATCTCAATCACTCAAATTGAAAGAGCATCTTGTCCACTCATTTTGTCTACTTGTCCCAAGCTTTGAGGACACAATATTTAAATTGTCTTCAAAGGGCAGAACCAAAGACTCAACTCAAGCCTAATCATGATCAACTCTACTACACCCCCTACCCTTGCCAAATCCTATAAAAGCAAGGCTAAATTCTCTCATAATCAATCCACAAATCTGAGAATAGCATCAAACCTCTTGCATTTTATAGCTAGAAAGGAAGATTAAGGATAATTAGTTGTATTTCATTTGGAATTGAACAATTTATCTTGTTTATCATATCATTTCTCATTCTAGGAATGTCATTAATGGAGGCTTGTCGAGAGCTTCACATTAACACTCTTAGTTAGAGATCCATAGGATGCTTAATTGTGCTTTATTTGCTAAATAGAGTTGCTAATTGTGATTATTTAGTTTTCTATTTGATTTATTGTTCAATACTAATTCTATGAAGGTACAAAATCTCATACACAATATGGCGCCCACCGTGGGGCATTAGGCTTCACTTTCTAAAAATCTCATAATTTTCATATTTGTTCAAATTTTTGCATGTTAAGCTCTCGGTTTTGCAATGAAACATCACTTCTGAGACTTCAAACAATGCTTTTGAGTAGTTAAATAGTGCTTCTAAGCACTGTAACAATGCTTCCACAACAAATTTGTGTGTCTTTGCATAGAGAAACAATGCTTTTGATTCTTTCTGGCTTCTGTCTAAATTTATATCAGCGCTTATTCCTTGACTAGCTAGCGCATTTGCTCACTTTCTAATGCCTTTGCTTAATTTTGTAGTGCTTTTACTTTTTATTTCAATGCTTTCGAGCATTTAAATAGCGCTTTTAAGAATTTAAATAGTGCTTTCAAGCATTTAAATAGCACTTTCAAGAATTTAAATAGCACTTTCAAGCATTTAAATAGCGCTTTCAAGTATTTAAATAGCATTTTCAATCATTTTAAATACCAATTTTAAGCATTTAAATAGCGCTTTCAAGCATTTAAATAGCGCTTTCACACATTTAAATAGTGCTTTTCAGCATTTAAATAGCGCTTTTACTTAAATTGAAATTTTTTATAATCTCACTATCAGAAAATGATTTTTATGTCTCTGCAAGATGATTGATCATAGAAAAGTAAAAAAACCAGAGAGCGGATTCAATCAAGAAGGCAAAGCTTTGACAAAGAAGATCAAAAAGGAGAACATTGCTTACATTAAGCTAGTTCTTGAGGACTCTCAACAAGAAGGGAAGGTATATGATCATTACATCAAAGTTGTAGAAACATATAAGGAAAAATTTGTTTCATTAAATTAGCTATTTTCACCTTAATCAAGTTTTTCTTAAATTTGACAAATAAGGCTTAAAGTTCAAATTTTGTCTTTGTTTCTTCAGTTTTATTTTGTTTTCTTCATTGTTGTTGGTTTTATTGACTAACTTGTTGGAGGAAAAGCACATTGGAAAGGAACAATCGCCAAGGTAAGCATTAAAAATGAAAATAAATCAAAAATGCCCCTAGCCTTTGCTAGCTACAAGGAAAAGGTAAGCCTAAACTTAGTCAAATTTTTTTACTTAAATTGTGGCTTTGTTGTTTTCAAAATCTAGTAAGTAAAAAAAACCTATAATTGTTTGAGAAATTTTGATATTAGGCCTATGCTCTTCACTTCTTTTAGTGAATCAAAATGCCAAAAGTGTCAAAATTTCTTGATTAAAAGAAAGGTTAAGGAAATCAAGCACATAATCAAATAAACCCCTTGTTTGTAGAAAAGAGTAGCAATACTTGATTCTCACTAGTTAGTGGGTTGGAAATTGAACCTTGCTAATTTTTTTTGGTGATTGAGAAGTAGATAGGGATATGGTCTTCACCTTTTTGGTGAATCAAACTCCCACAACCTATTTCTTCATTCCACTTTCTCACTTTCAAATGAACATGCTAGATCAATAGTTGGGCTCGCCTCCTGAGATTTTCCTTAATGAGGCTGGTGAGAGGGACAACCCAAAGTGGGATACAATCTCCTTTTCCACAATCATCCAACCCACTATAAAATGAAATGCATGCATCCTTAATGGGGTGTGTGACAAAAGGGTGTTAAATTTTTGAACTTCCTCGAGTAGTCCTTCGAGATTGCGCAAAACTTTGACATACCAGTGGTGGGAAGCATCTTAATATACTTGGAGGATGAAAGTTTAATATCCATTTTGAATGGAATCTTGATCAAATACCTTGATAAATTAGCAAGCCTACCTCATTAGAGCCATTTAAAAGCCAAATTTGACCTTAGGTAGATTGCTTGGAAGAATTTCTTGTGATAATTGATAAAATTATTGTGTTGTGCTTGAAGGTCTTTGATTACAAAAAGAAAACATCCATTAAGATCCAAAAATCAATTAACAATAAAGATTCAAAAAGAATATTCTATTCACAAGAATTCAAGAAATGGAAAAAGAAATGGAAACATTATCCAACCAATTCTCATTAAGAACATTGTTTCCTTACCTTTATGATCAAGAAAACATCATGAACACCATATCTTTGATAATTCAAAATTTGATCAAAAAGAATATCATGAAAACCCTATATTTGATCAAGAATGTCATAATGATAAACCAATATTTGATGAAGACACTAGTAAATTTTACCCTATTTTTCGACGAGGATTAGTCAAATTTTCGATACCCATTGGTCGATCAGATGACCCAAACTATTGTCAAACTTTTTTTCATTGATTATTCGACAGGAAAAACCATCATCAAAATTTTGACCTACTTAGTGGTTGAATTATCGATTGAATCTTCGTCGAAGTAATTGCTTGAAGCTGGAAGAATTTTAGATCAAACCTTTTATCTAAGTGACCAAAGTTCATCGCAATTGAGACCAATGGTGGTCAAAATTAATGTCGAACACATAGCAGTCTCATCAAAACAACAAACATAGTGTGTCACTTTTTTTACCAAAGTTTGTCAAAATCGACGTCAAACACATAGCATTCTCGTTGAAACTACTAATATTAAAACGTCAAAAAATTGACCAATACTAAACAATTATCAACGATAGAAAAAGACTAAAAATTTGATAAACAAAGTACATCTTGGCATTTGATACAAGAAGCTTGAGTTAGGCATAAACCAAGGAACTACATGCAACCACATTTCATAAGGGATAACATATCACTTTTCTAGAAGGATGATTGAATGTTCTCAAGAGGGTATTCATCTAAAAACATTGAAAATTATGCTTCTAAATAAAAAGAGTAACATTAATAGAGTATGACTCATTATTATCAAGATTATGTTCAGTTGGCCTTTCTAGATTTGTTTGTATGTATATGACTGAAATATGCTTGTATGGAAGTCAATTCCTAGATATAGGATTTAGATCTTCCATTGATCAGTTGTTGGATTGACACCATTTTCATAAATCTTACAGGTGCATTAAGGACTCATGACCACTTCTTCAACTAGTTGATCTGGGATACAATACAGTCCATCATTCCCTCTGAATGTGTTGGTAGTTCCCTTTCATCTTCAACTTGTAGATTTATACTTTGATGGATAACTTTGATATAACTTTGACTCTATCACCACTCCAAAGTCTACAAGGAAGAGGGCCAATTAACAAGGATCAAGAGAGATCCTCCTACACTTTGAGCCTTATTGCTCAGGTGGGTGTGCCCTTGATCCACTTCTTGAAAGGAATCACTAAATGATATAAAACTATATACTCATTACTAACTACTTTAAGATTTTATCATTTGAATGTTTGTGTGTGTGGTTGATGACAATGAAATGCCTCCAGAGGATGGACCAGTGCCTTAACTAGGGCAAAGAGTCACCCAATTACATACATCAGCTGAATACCTTAATTCAAACACAACTGAATCCAAGATAAGTGCTTTGCCTATTACCCCTCTCCCTCAGACACAAGGACATTAGATTCCTACTTGTTTGCAAACTCACTGAACCCACCTAAAAGACTTTAATCCTAACTTTGTTAGGAACTCAGAGATGACTTCACAATACTATTTGTTTACCATATGCTAACACACTTTGTGACATTAACATATATGAGCTTGGAACCGAAACAAGAAGACATACACAAATGCAAGATTGGAACTCAATAGTATCTTCATTAACATATTCAGGATCAATATATAATCAAAATAATACAAAGGTAGGAAAATACCCAAAATCCCACTCCTCTATCAGTATAACACTATCAATAACCAGCTGGGACCAAAGAAAGTTTTGGAACCTCTACAAAATCAAAAAATCTGCAACTTATACTCCCTAGTCATCTTGGAATTCTCAAAGAGAATGCAACAAGCTACAGATGACTTAGGGTTAGGGTTTCAACCACTCAACCAACTGGAAATGGTCA
Organism: Chamaecyparis obtusa; assembly: GCA_027943335.1. Taxonomy (NCBI): domain Eukaryota; kingdom Viridiplantae; phylum Streptophyta; class Pinopsida; order Cupressales; family Cupressaceae; genus Chamaecyparis; species Chamaecyparis obtusa. The sequence goes on along the minus strand of BSBK01006658.1, from coordinate 571,114 downwards.
AAAAGTTATTACAGGGGTGGAAACCCAAGGAACCAGGAGAAAGAAAATCCTGGAATGATCCTCAATTATGAAAATCTCTCTATGAAGGTACTGAGAATCATGAACAATGCTCAAAATGTCAACCCTGCAACACGCCTTGAGCACAAAACCACATAGTACAAACCCTGCAGATGATCACTCAACACCCTGGACCACACTGCAATGGCAAACAAATCATTTCTCACCAACACCAGCCGCTTCTGCATTGAATTCTAGTCCTTCTAGTCACAGGAAACCCTCTACAAATTCAAATTTGAAATCAAACGGCTACTTTATGGCACTTACAGCAAATTGGTGATCGAAATTCAATTTGAGATCAACTTTATAACCTGACCGTCCGATCTCTCCCTTTTGCGGTCTTTATGACTTATCTCTTAAAAGGACCCCAGTCAAATTTAGCAAACTGGCGACAAAGGGTTTCCGCCAGTTCACAAAACACTTTATCTCTCTACCATTTAATTTAGCAACCTCGCGACCTTCCTTCGCTGAATCACTAGACAATTTAGAGAACCACCATTTTATCATGCAAATGAGCGAACCCCCTGACTTTATCAGCACTACTAAAAAATTTATCCACTCTGTTAAACCTCTGAGAAAATTTGACTAGGCCCACATCAGGAAGATTGACGGCCATCTAAAGTTCGCATACCCATATGAGATTCTATCAGAACATATGCCATCTGTCGATTAAGAATCTTACCCTGCTTGAAAGAAAACTGGCCCCACTGACACAATACAATCAGCAACACGCAGACCAATCAAAATACTCTGAATCAGCTCCACCTGACAACAGGACCACCGCCTAAGCCTTATAATCAGACGGCAGGTGTAAGATCTCATAGCTCTAACAAAACTCATGAGAACTTACACCGACTGTAGATTATGTCCTCCTCATTGATCCTTCTGACAATGACCCCACCGTACTAACTCTTCACATTGACCAATAAGATTTGAGCACTTACGCACCACCTAGCAAATGGCCCCACTAAGAACATTAAGCTATCTGGAAGATCAGACAGCTAGCACAAGATCTGAAAGGCTTGCAAGATTTTATGCGCTTACACGCCAACCGTCGATTGAAGAATCTCCTCCCATCTCTGACAACCCACTGACAAGAAACAAAATCAACGGATGGCACATGATCTCAAAGGGAAAGAATATTCCTTAAGATCATGCACCGATCGTAGATTGAAAAGCCTTCACTGCAGGCCCCACTGACAACCTTGTTGAGTCATTAATACATGGACCACTCAGATATCACCATTTGTGCATACGTGTCAATGGACCCACCTATTTAAGAAGCTCTGTCATAAAGGAGAATCAACGGACGTCTTAAGTTCGCAAGCCTCTGACACATCTCATGAGAAGATATGCCCACCATCGGATGGAGATGGTGTCAGAGAGCCGGACCCAAGAAAATACAAAGCTGAAACATTAGGAAGTATTAAAGCTCAAGACTTAGGAAAATTAAAACTTGCAGGGCACTGGGAACTTAGGAAAGATCAACCGGTGACTTAGGAAATATTTAAAGGGGACCCACCGACACATGAGACCTAACCACGAACACAGTAAAGTAATCTTTTTTTTTAAAAGGCACATGCAGATTAAAGGTTTTAAGCGACCCGTGAAAAGGTAACGTGAAAATAAAATAGGGCCAAGGCAATTTCAAATTTTTTAGACCCAACGGCTACATTTTGAATTTTTGAACAAAGGGTTTATGCCAGGGACACAAAAATGACTGCAGGGACCGGTAGAAAATTGCTAAAGCCATGAAATTTTGCAAGGTACTAATAGTGGCTCTGTTTGGGGATGTATGCCTCCTGCAGGCATAGCAAGGACTTAGAATCACTGATTTAAAGTAGACCATCCCACTAAAAAATTTGTAGACAATAGGGAACAAGCAAGGCAGAGCAGGCAACAGGACCAAAAACTGATAGACCAGGACAAAACAGGGCAGAGACAAGCAACTTATTTATAGAATTTACAAAATGTACAAACCTGACTACTGTTCATGGAAAATAGAATACCTCAATTGAAGTATCTCTTCAAGAATTGTCCATGAACTGGAAATTCCAGAACATCACCATTTAATTCTTTGATAGTGTATGAATCTTGGCCCCATTTCTCATGAATTAGATATGGCCCTAGCTAGATGGGATCAAATTTACCATGTTTCCCCTTATCCTCCAGTCTGGCATTCCAAACTAACACCAAATCACCAGGTTCAAACTTTCTGTCAACAGTCTTCTTATCATATAAATTCTTAACCTGCAACTGCAATTTGGCATTCATTGTGACTGATTCTCTTCTACTCTCATCCAACCTAATGAGGTCCTCAATTCTCAATTGCATCTCATCATCTATGTCATCATCATATAGCTGAACAAATTTATACATTTCCAATAAGTTATTCTGAGGCATTCTTGCATGAATTCCATATACTAGGTCAAATGGTGCACAACCAATTGCCCTCTTCATAGTTACCCTATCAGTCCATAGAGCTAATGGCAGCTTTGAATTCCATGCCCTCTTATTCTTTTCAAGAATTCTCTTTAATATTTTAATCAAACTCTTATTAGTAGATTCTACCTGACCATTTCCTTGTGGATGATAAGGTGAGGAATTAGAAATTTGAATTCCCAAACCTTTGCAAAAGTCCTTATATTCAGCAGACTTGAAGCACATGGCATTATCACTTACTATTCTCTCAGGGCACCCAAACCTTGTAAAAATATTATTCATCATAAAATCAATTACCACCTTACTAGTAACATTTCTTATAGGTATAGCTTCTACCCACTTTGTAAAGTAATCAGTGGCAACTAAGATCCATGAGTGTCCTCCACTTGACTTGTTTGGTATCTCCCCTATGAAATCAATTCCCCATTGTTGGAAAGGAGCCTGAACTTATATTGGTTTTAATGGCACATTTCCTAAAAATTTAAGCTTACCAGAGAACCTTTGACAAGAATCACACCTCCTCACCAACTGTTCTGCATCCTTGAAGATTGTGGGCCACCAGAATCCTGCTCTCAAGATCTTATGAGCAGTTGTTTTACCCATATAATGCCCACCACAAACTCCCTCATGCATTTCTTTCAACAACTTATTAGCCTGGTCTTCATCTACACACTTCAAAAGTATGCAATCCAAATTCTTTCTATACAATTTACACTTCACAATTACATACTTGATGGCCTATAATTTTAATGTCCTCTTTTGATTATCATTCATACTATCTAGACATTTCATGTTTCTCAAGTAATAGATGATATCCTGATACCAGATATAATCATCCGTGTCACATGTGTAATCAATTTCAGAATGATTTACCTAATTTGCATCAAGATTGGATTGGGCCATCAGTTTTTCCAATCCTTTTCCTCTAACCAACTTAGTAATCTGGACCTCAATATTGAATTCTTGGATCCTATTGATCCATTTGCATCTTCTTCCAGACACCTCCTGTTGTGAGAAAATATCCTTCACAGCTGCACTTGGCACAAAAGCAATCACAGCTGCTCCCATCAAGTAACACCTAAAAGCCTTGATTGCCTTCACAAGTGCATAAGCCTATTTTTCATTTATGTCATACTTCAATTCAGAAGCCTGCAAAGATTTACTGAAAAATGCAATAGGCTGCTCAAAACCATCCTTATTCTTTTGTAACAAAACTACAGCAATAGTGTGAAAAGATGCAAAGGAAAAGATATGCATTGGGACATTATAATCAGGTGCCTTAAGCACTGGTGCATCTTTGATAGAATGCTTGATATTTTTGAAAGCTTCATTAGGTTCACCCTCCCAATTGATTGCAGATCCCTTCTTCAACATCTTAGAAATAGGTCTAGTAACCTCTGCAAAATTTGTCACAAACCTCCTTAAGAAATTGACCTGACCAAAGAAGGACTAGATTCCTTTAACATTCTTTGGTCTCTGAATTTTATCAATGGCTACTACCCTCTCAGGGTCAATTCTCACTCATTGCTTCCCAACTAAGTGGCCAAGCAACTTACCTTCAATGACACCAAAAGCACATTTCCTTGGGTTCAAAGAAATGCCAAATTCCAAGGCCCTCACAAATATTCTTTCTAACTGAGTGCAATGGTCTTTTTCCTCCTTGGAATAGGCAGTTAGATCATCTTGATATACAACAAGGAAATCATTTATGAAATCTGAAAAGGCAACTTCCATTGCCCTCTGAAAAGTAGCACCAACATTTGTGAGGCCAAAAGGCATTCTCACATAAACATATGTCCCCCAAGGTGTTGTGAAAGATGTCTTGAATTTCTCTAATTCCTTGACAATGACCTGATTGTAGCCAGAGAAACCATCCATCATAGACATTAATTCTAATCCAATTACTCTCTGCAACATAGCTTCCATATTGGGCAAACAATAATTATCCTTTAATGAGCTGATGTTCAGATTCTTGAAGTCCACACAAAGCCTGATGTCACCATTTTTTTTTCTCACAGGAACAAGGTTTGACACCCAAGAAGAATGCCTTATAGGCCTAATAATTCCAGCATCTCTTAGCTTCATTAACTCTTCTTGCATCTTGGGTGCCAAAGTGGGGTTAATAGGCCTTTGTTTTTTCCGAAAAGGTTTAGCATCTTCTTTCAATAGAATAATATGATGAAATAAATCTTCTCTATAAACCTTTAGGTCATCATATGACCATGCAAAAACATGCTTGAATTTTCTCAATAATTCAATCAAATATTTCTTTACCTTTTGAGATATATCTCTACCAATGTATACCTTCTTAGGTGCCTCATGTGTTCCAAGATTTATCTCCTCTAGATCAGCATGATCTTCTCTTTTGATATTCTTTTAAACTCTATCCTGGTTATCAAAGACAATCTCCAAAACAACAAGCCCGTTGGGCACCTTGTTAGTTCTAAGCTGAATGACCTCATTGCCAAAGACAACCTCCCTTCCTTCTACTGACTCAACTAGGGCTGAACAATCAAATTCTTGACCATGATACTGATCCTCAACCCATAAACTTCAAGATATCATTATCATCATCAAAAACTTGCCAATTCTCAACATTATCTGGTATGCTAGGCCTAGCCTAAATTTCAACTTTAGAGATACCAGAAAATGTAATATCATTGGGATTGATTGCAATATTGGCTAACAAGTCAATCATCTTATTATTACTCCTATCCTTCCACTCAATATTGAAGGCATCAAAATGTTCAATCAAATCCCAAACTGCATTCATATATTGTTTCAATCTCTTGTTCTTGGAAGCATATATTGACCTGACTTGGGACACCACCAACTCAGAATCACCAACAACACTTAAACACTTAATACCATGCTTTTGTGCCAACCTCAATCCTAACAACAAAGCCTCATATTTTGCTATATTATTGGTACAAAAGAAATTCAATGTGAAAGAAAATTTGTAGGTATTTCCATCAGGAGAAATAAGTAAAATACCTGCTCCTGCACCATCTTTGCAATTTCCACCATCAAAGTACATTACCCACAAATCACCCTTCATAGAATTAACACTTACCTCAACAAAGATAGGTGGAAAAATAGGTTCCTCTTCAAATGCAAGGATCTCTGCCCTAAAAGCATTAATATCATTATCCAAAAAACATGTAGTTTCATTATCAATATTTCTCTCAATCATGTGGCATACTCTTGGCTCTCGTTCAATCTTGACAAACTGATCATCAATTTTTAAAGTGGCATAGGACAGATCACACTGTAAACTTCCACCCATGGCAACACTCCACCTTCTAGATAGCAGCATCCCATAATGATGAGGGATATCCACCACCAAAACACTCATTTTTAGCTCTTTCTCTGGATATGCTACTAGCCTATATGGCATTGCATTGATAGTCCCAATAACGGGTACCTCCCTCTAATCCATTGCACAACATCTGCCTTGCACTATATCAACTTTAAGGCCCAACTTCTCCATGATTTTGAAAGGCATGACAGTATTAGAGAAATCACTATCAATCATACAATTTATCAACTTCATTCCATTCACAAGAACACTTAAAAAGAATGGATCAATATTTTCAAGGCTGGCATTGACAGAACTATCCAAGTATATTGGAGGAATTTGAGACATAATTCCCTAAGCAGCAACACCCTTCAAAGCCTTATCCTGAGATCCATTGCATGCAACATCATTTTTATGAACATTACCTACCCATGCAATAGCTTTGTCTTTATGTTCAGGGATCCTCAACAATTATGACAATGGAACCTTAACTGTAATTTGGGACAATACAGATAACATATCAATAGGAGTAGAAGAAGGAATCTCAATCTGCACTGCCTTAATATCTTTTTTCTTATCTGACACATTAGATGTATTGGCCACCCTCATTTTTTCAATCTTAGCCATTATGTTAACTGGCCTCTCAATCTCACTAGAAATCTTTTCAATTCCAACTCCCTTAGGCTCACAATTCTTACCTTTTACATTCTTGAATTTCACCATGTGATCACCTTTTGATTTGTTCTCATTAGGTTCTCCAGAGTTGGTACTCTTTATAAACATTCCTGCAGCTTTCTCATTTGTATTCCTTGCCACCATGCCTCTAGTTTACACTTGGGAAATCATTTCTGCAGTAATCCTATCCATCTCTTCTCTAGAAGGTCTTCTTAAATTTACTGGCTCAAGAGAAGAGTTCATGTTACATGTCTTCCTATCAATGTCTTCACTATCAGATAAAACTTCTTAATGAAAAAGGGCATGATTGTGTCTCTTTACATTTGCATCTGCCTCTTCATCAAAATCATAATCATCTTCATATCCTAGATATGAAGAAGCCATGTTGCATCCAACATCATCTTGATCTTCTTCTTGATCTATCTCGTCATTGCCACAATCTTGATTTGTAGCCATAGAATGTGCAACCACACAATGCTCTGCAGAATGAGGGGACTGGCATGCAACACACCAAGGTATGTCCTCCATGACATTTATTGAAGCCTTTTGTAGAGGTTCAGGGACACCTCTATCATTTTTTCCTCTTTCAGTAGGGACAATAGGCTTGCCATCCTTCCATTGGGTGTTGTAGGGGTAGTTCTGCAATCTATTCTATTTGTTAAAATTGTTGTTGAATTGAGACCTTTCATTGGTAGGGGCACTGATGTTCCTATTTGCAGGTGCCTTCAAATATTTCAATGCATTAATCACCTTATCCAATTTATCTTCCTCTTTCCTCCTAGCTCCAACATTCTTATCATTTTCCTTTCTGTATTTCTTGTCCCCAAACAACTTTGGGTCATCTCTCTTTCCCCCCAATTTTTCTGATATTTTCATATTGTTCTCAATATTGACAGCAATCCTAAAAGCATCCCTAAGAGTTCTTGGTTCTTTTTCCCTCAAAAAATATCCCATCTTTCCATCAAATGCATTGAAGTATGTGGTCAAATAGACCTTGTCATCTAACCGCATAACTTGGAACAACTTACGCATACCCTTCTGAAATCTCATGTTGAATTCAGCTGTAGTCTCATTCTGATTTTTCCTTATGGTATTGAATTCATTCAACATGAAACTAGCATTAGGCCTATCACCATACTGCTCTTTAAAACATCTCTCAAAAGAGTCCCAAGTATCAATACATTTTTCAGGAAGTCTCTTAAAGCAATCTCTAGCATCTTCCATTAAAGATTGAACAAATAACTTCATGACCACATCCTCATGCTCTACCTCATAATTATTAAGCATATCAACAAATAACCTAAGATTCTCTTCACAACTCATAGCATTATTACCAGCAAACTTAGGTACCTTATCTCTAATATCATTTGGAAAAGCATTTGGGTAGCTAGGAATTCCATCAAAACTAATTTGCCTATAGCCTTCTAATTGCATAGGTCTTCTTTGAAAACTTGAACTAGTGTTAACCCTAGGATCAACATTAGCATCTACATTTTTATCTACTTGTGCATTTGACTACTGCCTAGGATTGGCACCTATCCTAGCAGATGAAGAAGGAATTGAACTAGTAGCATTACTAAGTGGAATAGTAGTCATAGATGGCATACCTAGTTCAGTAGCACATGGACCAAGAGCATTAGCTGATGAAGCCTTCAAGAACTGGATCTTTCTTCTTTTTTCTACAATGGAAGCTTCAATTTCAGCCCTCTCTAATTCTCTTGCAAGGTCCTCATCCTCTCTTCTTCTTCTCTCCATTTCTATGTCCTTGTTTAAGTTGGGTGGTGGGACCCCGGGTATTGTCAATGATTTACTTGTTTGATGTCCCACCATCTTTTGCTTTCCTTTCTCACCAGCGGCAACATCAGGCCTAGTGATCTTACACCCATCTTTATCTTTAGGCAAAGGAACATAACTTTTCACTTGTCTAACCATAGGGCCCTCCCTATCAAATTCATGATCTTGCAGTAAGCGCTCTTGCTCACTCCTCAAGGTATCAAGATCACCAAAGACATCATGTTGCAAATTTTTAGGAGCAGAAGCAAGCATCTTGTGTCTCTCCTTCATTTCATTAATCTTTCTAAGGAGAGACTATCTTTTTATCAGAGCATTCACCTTTTCAGTCTCTCTCTCCTCTTGTAACCTCTTATGTATGGCATCCTGCTCTGCCAACTACAACCTTAATGCATTTAAATCATCAAGATCTACCATAATGTCATCAGAACCTGATGACACATCCTTATCAGAAAGATTTTGATATGGGAAGTGGACTTGCCTTGGTCTCATGGGTTCTCTTCTAAAATTGTCCTCATTAAGATCTAAATCAATCTCCAAACCCATCCCTCTAGCTTGTTCATCTTGACCTGCAGGCAATGGACCTTTCTCCTGAAATACAGCTTTTAGGGTATCATAAAATCTATCTTCAGAGTGACCACCATCTGATCTAGAAACTTTGTCCTGTGAACCATCCTCACTTGAGGAAACATGTGGTGCTCTACCTCTAGTACTTCTTTGTTCTCTAATGGGAGCACTAGTAGACTCACCATTACTTCTAATCCAACTCCTCTTCTCCTGTCTAGGCAATTGCTCCAGAGTGACCTCCAGATTCTTTCTGACAAAGTACCTAGTATTCCTCCTCTTGTCCATGATTTACAATATATAGCACTGGTTCTAACCTTTTTGAGTCGCCACCCACCTAGATGGGAAATCCTTACTTGAAATACAATAGGAAAACAAGAGTGCACTTAATAACCTTTATCTCTAGACTCTCCCCAACAGAGTCGCCATTTTGTTGGTAGTTCCCTTTGATCTTCAACTTGCAGATTTATACTTTGATGGATAACTTTGATATAACTTTGACTCTATCACCACTCCAAAGTCTATAAGGAAGAGGGCCAATTAACAAGGATCAAGAGAGATCCTCCTACACGTTGAACCTTATTTCTCAGGTGGGTGTACCCTTGATTCACTTCTTGAAAGGAATCACTAAATGATATACAACTATATACTCATTACTAATTGCTTTAAGATTTTATCATTTGAATGTTTTTGTGTGTGGTTGATGACAATGAAATGCCTCCAGAGGATGGACCGGTGCCTTAACCTAGGGCAAAGAGTCACCCAATTACATACATTAGCTGAATACCTTAATTCAAACACAACTGAATCTAGGATAAGTGCTTTGCCTATTACCCCTCTCCCTCAGACACAAGGACATCAGATTCCTACTTGGTTGCAAACTCACTGAACCCACCTAAAAGACTTTAATCCTAACTTTGTTAGGAACTCAGAGATGACTTCACAATACTCTTTGTTTACCATATGCTAACACACTTTGTGACATTAACATATATGAGCTTGGAACCGAAACAAGAAGACATACACAAATGCAAGATTAGAACTCAATAGTATCTTCATTAACATATTCAGGATCAATATACAATCAAAACAACACAAAGGTAGGAAAATACCCAAAATCCCACTCCTCTATCAGTATAACACTATCAACAACCAGCTGGGACCAAAGAAAGTTTTGGAACCTCTACAAAATCAAAAAATCTACAACTTATACTCCCTAGTCATCTTGGAATTCTCAAAGAGAATGCAACAAGCTACAGATGACTTAGGGTTAGGGTTTCAACCACCCAACCAACTAGAAATGGTCAAAAAGTTATTACAGGGGTGGAAACCCAGGCAACCAGGAGAAAGAAAATCCTGGAACAATCCTCAATTATGAAAATCTCTCTGTGAAGGTACTGAGAATCATGAACAACGCTCAAAATGTCAACCCTGCAACACACCTTGAGCACAAAACCGCACAGTACAAACCCTACAAACGATCACTCAACACCTTGGACCACATTGTAATGGCAAACAGATCATTTCTCACCAACACCAGTCACTTCTGCATTGAATTATAGTCCTTCTGGTCGCAGGAAACCCTCTGCAAATTCAAATTTGAAATCAAACAGCTACTTTATGGCGCTTTGTTAGTAAACAGATTTAGTCTTAATTTTATCTCTTGATAACTCTTCCCTATAGCCCTTTTTAAGACCAAATTTTTTTACTAACAATTGGGTAAGTGTTGGATGCTCTCCACTTCCCTCTGAATTCTTTCTTAGGTACAGCACCCTAATTGAATTTGCAATTCAAGTTTTTCTTTTCTAACAACTATTCTGGTTTTAGCTTTTGACCTGAAAGCTTATAAGGCTGCTAAAACATTCTTCAGATGTTCACCATGTAAATGACTACTTTATGAGAAAGATTTGATCAAACAGAAAATCATAGTTTCCCGTTTCCAAAACATATAATTTACTAGAACTAAAATGTAATGATTTAATGACAGATTAAAAAAAACCCCAAGAATGCTGGATAAGATTTTATATACCAGAAATTAACATATCAATCAAACACAGGACATATGTTCATCCAATTCAAACTACAAAGATTCAGAGCAAGTATATATATATAATCAGATTGTTGTTTCCATAACACAGATCAAAACATGCAACAGAAAATAAATCCTTATACAGCCAACTCAGAAAATTTGAGAGTACTATTTCAAAGAAAACTTCTTCCAAGCAAAAATACTAAGTCTACCTTTCAAAATTTTCTAACCCCTGCTTCTACAAAAACTAAGCTATTTAAAGTTTGAGCAAAGCCGAGAGGTCTCCCGAAAAACCCAACCTCTTGGTTAAACAGTTAAAACAACTTAAAGAGTTAAAAGGACACCTGGCCCCATGAGTTTTAAAACATGAAACTGAAAAGATTAAATGTCAATCTCCACATCTTTATTGGAGGAGCGCTCCTCTTCTCCGACGATATTCTCTCCTTCCGCTACCTTTTGCTTTGTCATCTCCAGCTGCTTATGTGCCTGCAATAGTTCCTTGGCATGCGGCATGTGTGGTACCCTCAGGTTCATGATCCTAAACATTGTGGCTTCTTTGGTCCACTTTACTTTCCTGACTTTCTCGACGGTTAAAGGGAACTGGTCCACACCAAGATAGAGCATTGATTCGACTCGGGCAACCTGAGTTAAGTCTGAGGGTTTAGGGTTTAGTTTGTCCTTAAGTTTCTTCATGGTGTTTTCAAACACAACAAGGGCTATTTTCTATTCCTATTCTCCCATAGCAGTTGTATATGTATGAGCAAATTTTATCACCTTAAGTTCAGTGATCATAGCCTTTTGTAACTGCTTGATCTCATGCTCACTATCCTTGTTCTTGGAAATACTACTTCTGACAGTGCTCAAACGCCAACTTATATTTTTCCTGAGAACAAAGAAGGTAGAGTCATCTTGTACTTTGACACCCTGATCTGTGCAAAACTTTACATAGCCATACTTTTCAATTTCAAGAAACTTGGACATGGCGGCGAACCATTTTTCTTCATCCCTCTCCCATACCTATCTTTGAGATTGTAGTTCTCCTATCAAAATTTTTGTATCATGCAAAACCTCATGCACATCTTTTAAATACTTAGAACCACTCTTAAGGATTTCACAAATCCACTCCTCTACAGAAACTGCTAGAGCACGTCCCTTTTGAACTTGGTTGAGAAAATTCTTTCTTTCGGCTGATTTTGGGTCAAAGACTTGGGGAGATTGAACTAAGGGAGTGGCATCAAAGCTACAGAAGGTGTTAATAAATTGTGACAGAGTCACTATAGTTTGTTTCAATTCCTTCTTTTCTTTTCCATCCTGCCAAGAAGAGTTCAACATTTGTTGTGCAGTCTCTTTGAATAAGTTATTTTTGCTAGCCCTGTCCATGTTTCCCAACTCTACTTTGGTAGTCTCAAAGTCTTCAGCTTTAACCTCCTGTTCATCTTCCTTACCTTCCTTAGTTTTGTAAGTGGCAACTTCAGTGGTCCATTTTCTAGTTTTCTAACACCACTGGCTTTAGAAACTCATGCTCTAGCTGACATCACTAAACTCTCTTGAACATACATGAACCAAGTTCTCTGGAGTTCTCAACCGTTCTTTGTTGTTCAAGACTTTTTACTGTCGGCAAACTTTAGCCAAAATTCCATACCCAGAATCATTAAGTTGAAACTTCTTACGATTCAAATTGCCTTATGTTTTATCCCCTTTCTGGTGTTATTAAAGAAAACAACCGATCACCTACAAAAGTGCAAACTTAATCAAAATGTTAAAAAAATGTGAACATCTTTGAACCTAAGGGAACACAGTTCTACACTGTTCGCCGGTGTTTAGGGGTGTTCAAGACCATTCTAAGTCTGACACTGTTAAGTGACCGAGAAGACAAAAGCAACGAATGAACTAATTACAAAGATCAAAGGGAAGTCTGTGAGAGGCATATTTTGACACAGAGACAATTCTGAGGACACGCATTTGCTTAAGAAAAACCAAGGATCAAGATAGAAACTGGGACTAACACGCTTACAGCAAATTGGCATCGAAATTCAATTTGAGATCAACTTTATAACTTGATCGTCTAATCTCTCCGTTTCGTGGTCTTTATGACTTATCTCTTAAAAGGACCCCAGTCAAATTTAGCGAACTGGTGACAAAGGGTTTTTTCCAGTTCGCAAAACACTTTATCTCTCTGCCATTTAATTTAGCAACCTCGCGACCTTCCTTCGCTGAATCGCTAGACAATTTAGAGAACCACCATTTTATCATGCGAATGAGCGAACCCCCTGACTTTATCGGCATTGCTAAAAACTTTATCCACTCCGCTAAACCTCTGAGAAAATTTGACCAAGCCTGCATCAGGAAGATCAACGGCCATTTGAAGTTCGCATACCCATCCGAGATTCTATCAGAACATACGCCATCCATCGATTAAGAATCTTACCCTACTTGAAAGAAAACTGGCCCCACTGACACAATACAGTCAACAACACGTAGACCAATCAAAACACTTTGAATTAGCTCCACCTGACAATAGGACCACCGCCTAAGCCTTATAATCAAATGGCAAGTGTAAGATCTCATAGCTCTGACAAAAATCATGAGAACTTACGCCGACCGTAGATTATGTCCTCATCACTGATCCTTCTGACAACGACCCCACTGTGCTGACTCCTCGCATCAACCAATAAGATTTGAGCACTTATGCACCACCTGGCAAATGGCCCCACTAAGAACATTAAGCCATCCGAAAGATTGGACAGTTGGCGCAAGATCTGAAAGGCTTGCAAGATTCTATGCGCTTACATGCCAACCGTTGATTGAAGAATCTCCTCCCATCTTTGACAACCCACTGACAAAAAACAAAATCAATAGATGGCACATGATCTCAAAGGGAAGAATATTCCTTAAGATCATGCGCCGACCATAGATTGAAAAGCCTTCACTGCAGGCCCCACTGACAACCCTGTCGAGTCATTAATACATGGACCACTCAGATATCGCCATTTGTACATACGTGTCAATGGACCCACCTGTTTAAGAAGCTCTGTCATAAAGGAGGATCAATGGACATCTTAAGTTCGCAAGCCTCTGACACATCTCATGAGAAGATACACCCACCGTTGGATGGAGATGGTGTCAGAGAGCCGAGCCCAAGAAAATACAAAGCCGAAACATTAGGAAGTATTAAAGATTAGGACTTAGGAAAATTAAAACTTGCAGGGCCCTGGGAACTTAGGACAGATCAATCGGTGACTTAGGAAATATTTAAAGGGGACCCGCCGACACATGAGACCTAATCGTGAACACAGTAAAGTAATCTTTTTTTTAAAAAGGCACATGCGGATTAAAGGTTTTAAGCGACCCATGTAAAGGTAATGTGAAAATAAAACAGGGCTAGGGCAATTTCAAATTTTTTAGACCCAACGGCTACATTTTGAATTTTTTAACAAAGGGTTTATGCCAAGGACACAAAAATGACTGTAGGGACCGGCAGAAAATTGCTAAAGCCATGAAATTTTGCAAGGTACTAATAGAATGAATCTTTGTTAGGGCCACATCTTCCAACAAAGATTGTTTGCACGCCAAGCACTGTACATGAAAAGTCAATAAAAGGACTTAAATTCTTTGATTTTAAGACTTCAAAACAATATAATTAGTACATGGAATGATCAAAACTTATAATACCAATCAATGAATTCTTTTCCTATCAATTTTGCATTGAATAGAGAGTTTAATGATATAAAAACTAGATTGTGTCTTCATGAGCAAAAAAGTGACTGTTTGTAAAGAATTAAAAGTTTAGTGCTTGGTAGTTCATTACATTGTCTTCTTCGACCATACACACCTCCATACAAGAAGGACTAAAACCAAACCATAGGATGGTCTAGGAATTTATAAGACATCCTTTATTACAAAGAAAAACAAAATATAGAACCCAAGTCCCAAAGCAAAATTGAATGGCCTAGGTGCCCTGCACCAATACACCCCCCATCCCACCATCCACACCCATCCACTCATGTCAAGATCTTGTCCAAAATCATGTTGAAATATCCATTGACCTAAATCAAGATCCTTCCCTCTCACTTCCTTCGTTACATAATCACTTTTGGAGTATAAAAAAAGTCCTTGAATCCAAGCAAATGTAAGTCAATAACACCAAATATATCACTTAGAATTCTTGTGAAGATTCTTGGTGAGTTTAAGCCTTTTGAAGAACTTTAGAAATATTGAATACATCATTGCTTTCCAAATATTTGATAGAGCCTAGGAAATCATTGGTTCTTCAAGACAAAGATTGTTTGCATGCCAAGCACTGTACAGGAATGGTCAATAAAAGGACTAAAATTCTTTGATTTTAAGACTTCAAAACAATATAATCAGTACATGGAATGATCAAAACTTATAATACCAATCAATGAAAGCTTTTCCTATCAGTTTTGCATTGAATAGATATTTTAATAATATAAACACCAAACTGTGTCTTCACGAGCAGAGAAGTGACTATTTATAAAGAATTAAAATTTTATTGCTTGGTCGTTCATTAAATTGTCTTCTTCGACCATACACACCTCCCCATAACTTCTAAGACTCTTCTCCCATAAAACTCACATACAAAGCTAACCAAAATCCCCTTACAAACTGATTTTTAATTTCTTTTTAACATGCATAGTCAGTTATATGACTATTACAGTTAGTTATTCATTTGCATTGTTGTCTAGTTGACAACTAATTGTCAACTTCGACCACTTTAATATTTCTTGCATCATCTTTAACCTTTCAAAAGGTTTTAGCTTCCTATCCTAATCCCCTAAACTCCCTAAACCTCTACTAAACCCTCATTTAGCCCTTTAGGCCATAATTGCATAAAAATGCAATTTTACATCTTTTTGGCATCTTTGCACTTTGAAGTGCAATTACATGATAATAATGGCATTAATGGCCATATATCTTTGACCCTTACATAAATCCTTGTATCACTCAAGTGACCCCATAAATCTATACAGTGTCATAAATCTCTCATTTTCACATAGGATAAGAGCATAGTGATAGAAGATAGATCCATTTTGTGCATAACCTGAAGTCATCGTATTCCATGAGAGTGCATCTTTTGAGAATTTGTTTTTGAACATTTCAAGGGACTAGTAGTTCTACAATTAAATCATCATAACTTTCCCATTACTTAACCATCACACATGGCATGGACTATCTTCAAACTGACAATACATTACATGTGCAGTATAAAACTATTAGTAATTTGCGGATTAAATGCAAATAATTACTAATAGATTAAGCATATTATTACTAATAGATTAAGAATATTATTGCTATGCTTAATGTTCCATTTAAATGATAGTATATAAAGAAGACAATCAGAAGACAATGAAGATTTGTCTGACCAATAATCTATAGAATTAGATCTTTATTTGGCTAGGTCAAATCTTCCTTCAAAAGTGATAGAAGTTTCACGTTTTTAAGTCAATAGGACATTACAGATATGAAAACAAAAATTGGAAGCCAAATTTAATCTCCTTTCAAGATTGGAAGTCCTAAGAGGCAACATATATATGCAGCCCATCTTGTCCATTGGTTTTGATTTTGATGTTAGACATTTTTGCAGGTAATAATGGAGCTTGCAAGATTGTTGATCCACCTAGGAAGGATGAATCAGTCCTCCAACCTCTGCCTATTAGAGTACCTGAGATCCCTGTAGAGGAATTAAAGGAAACAACAAACAACTTTGGTCCAAAATCATTGATTGGAGAGGGTCCATATGGTCAGGTGTACTACTCAACCTTAAAAAGTGGTCACCCTATAGCCATTAAGAAGCTTGATACCAGCAAGCAATTAGATCAAGAATTTCTTGCATGGGTTTGTTTTTTTTATGTTTTGTTTTTAATAGCAAGTAGATTTTACATTCTGTTTTCACAAGTAAATCTTAATACTAGATCTTTTTCCTTCTTTCTTGAAGAACAAATTTGTTGTCATTTTTGGATTGTGTTTGTAGGTGTCTATGGTTTCAAGGTTAAAACATGAAATTTGTTTTTATTGTCTCATATTGTTTCTTGATTCTTTATTTGAAAATATGTACCGATTCTAGGCACTTAGTTGAGAATGGAGTGAACTACCATCCAAAATAATGGACATGTGTGATACTTTTAAGTGGAACACCAAGGTTGTGATGTGAAAGTATTTTGATATCAATGTAATTAGCAAATCCTACAATATGGTATCACTACTAGAAGAGATATAGAGATGAATACCATTGTTTAAACCTTAGACAAACAAATCTCTTGATGACATTTAAGTAGGAAAACATATTGCAGAAGTTAATTCTAGGTTAACAGTCTAGGCAAGCATATAACCAAGAAACTTCAACTCAAAAATTCATCTATACATAATGCCATCAATAGGAATACAATTGCCCTTTTAGTAGGTAAGTATAATGGCATAGAAGAAGGGAAAGTGTCATGTACCTTAAGAAAGCAAGAAGTTAATCATCACTCACTATTCGATTTTCCATTTACCTCTCCATCTAAATTGCTATTTTAAAATACTAAGTATCTAGCATAACACAGAACCTTCAAAACAATAATGTGGCCATGCTGAACAAGTCTATATATTGTGCTTTTGGTACTGCCAAGTTTATTTTCATTCATAATTTTATCAAATCCTACAAATGGAATATATAATATGTAGAACTGATCTATATCATGATATAATGAACTATAAAGGAACCTAGAAGAATCAGTTGGGTTGATTATCATAGTTGTATGTCTTTATTGGTTCCAATACCGGTTATAAGAGGATGAAGGTGTTGTAGGTGTCTACTAAGCATAATGTAGGCTAGGACATCCATTCAATTTTGAATTCCAATCAATTCCAATCACTATAATCTATTAATAGATTTGATAATATATTTTATTTTATTTTTAAAAAAAATGAATTTGCTATCGCTTTTTTGATGGTCAAAGAATATACTTTCGACAAGAATGCTATATACTCGATAACTATTCTAACCACCCCTCATCGCAATTTTCACCAACATTGTTTTGTCATTTCGATGAGAATGCTATACACTCGATGACTATTCTGACCATAAGTCCTCGTAATTTCGACCAACATTGGTCGAATAGATGAAAGGTATGCTCAATAATTCTTCCTGGTTGAAGTGATTATTTCGACGATGGATCCATTGATAATTCAACCGCTATAGAGGTCGCATTTTTATGATGATTTTATGTGTCGAATAATCGATGAAAAAACTTCAACAACAGTTATGGTCGTTTGGTCAACCAATTTGCATCTAAAAATCAACTAATCGTTGTCAAAATTCAAGCTAAAATTTACTAGTGGTACCAAAGTTTCTAGTTGCCTCCACAACTTCCCATATTTCCTTCCCTAAAAAGTGCCAACATTTTTGAAAAAAAACCTTGCTTGGAAGCTATCTGGTCCATGTGATTTATTAGGATGAAGTTGAAATAGTGCATTCCTAACTTCATCAATATAAAATTTGCTATTTAACCAGTTATTTTCACTATCTGATATTATTTTTGGGATGGATGCTAGAAGTTCATTTTGGGGATTTAAATCTTCATAATCATAGTTGTTTAGCAGATCTTTGAAATAATTCACAAATTCTAATGAAATTAGATCTGTATTATCTACTGGATTCTTATTTATGTCTTTGATTTTAGTAATTCGATTAATGTTCCTTCTATTATTAACACTATTATGAAAGAATTTTGTATTGTTATCTCCTTTGTTTAACCATGTTTCTCTAGATTTTTGTTTCCAGTATATTTCTTCCTTCAACAATATGTCCACATGCTTAGCCATTAAATTTTTTTCTTTGTTGTAGTTGGTTTCATCCATACTCTTCTCTATTACTTCTTTATTTAAGGATTCAATTTCATTCTCAATTTTGATTTTGTTCTCAAAGATATTATTAAATTTATCTTTATTCCAATCAAGAATATTGTGTTTGATATTCTTCAATTTAGATACAAAACATTACATTTTAGATCCAGTGACTTTTATCTAACTCCACCATTGTTCCAACATTTTCATAAACTTATCATCTTGAAACCACATAAACTCTAATTTGAGGGGGATTCTTAATGGTTTGGCATTCTCCACAATGTCTAATCTCATTGGGAAGTGATATGATCCAGCATTGGTTAGGATTTTAGCAGAAATGGTATAATTGAAAGTACCTATGTCTCCACTGAAGAGGAATCGGTCCAATCTTTCTGCAATTTGACTAAATCTTGTCCTACAGTTGTTCCAAGTGAATAATACATTAGTTGTTGCGATGTCTATACGATGATTATTAAGGAACCATTGACTAAATTATTTTTGGGATTGGGATACAAACTGAGATCCCCCAAATTTTTCCTTACTGTCAAGAATAGCATTGAAATCACCCCCTAATATATGGTAATCATCTTGGTGGATGTTTAGTTGATTCTCCAAAGCCTTCCATAGTTCTCTTTTGTCATTTCTATGGATGGGACCATAAACATTAAAAATATTAAATTTAGGTGGACTCTTAATGTTTTTGAATATTCCTAATAGCCAATTCCTATGATTGACAATTATCTCGAATACAATTTTCCTGGGATCCCAAATAATAGAAAGACCTCTAGACGCTCCTTCTGAGTGAATCATTTCTATTCTCCATATACCTAATTTTTGGCTAGATTTTTTGCTTTCTTCATTATTTAATTTAGTTTCTTGGATCAATATTAGTTCAAATTCAAATATGAAAATCATAAATCTTGACCTACTTAGTTGATCACTTGCAAAGAGTCTTAGGTAAATGAACATGTGCTTGATGTTTTTGGGAGACACTATGGAGTAGGATAGTATGCTCTTTTCCTTATGGAAAATCATAAATCTAGACCTCCACTAGTTATCCATTTTCTTTCTTGCATTTACCTTTAGAGGGCCTGCCAAGAGAGAAATCTTTTGGGAATGACCCAAGTGAGAATCAAGCAAACCCGACTAACTCCATCCCATTATAATCAAAATATTCCTTCAATATAAAGAGAGGGAAGACTTGGATATTTTATACTTCTAATGCTTCTTCATGTGTAGGGCCTAGTTGCCTCAATTTTTCTAAGCAAGACTACACTTGATTGGGTGCTTGTAGGGCCTTCTTGGTCTAAATCTTGTTTACAAGACTACAAGGGGAGTACATTCACTTTGTATAGGACTGAGAGGTCTAAATCTTGCTTAAGATACTATGCATTTTTGGTTCTTGGAGGTCTATAGGCCTTAATTTTTCTTGTGAAACTACAAGGGGTAGTCATGAACATAGATCTTTATTAAACACCTTAGGATTTAGAGGCTATCCTTTTGGCTGTGTGACTTCCTTTGTGCAAGGATTGATGCAATTAGACTTACCTGAATCAGCCCAAGATACTTAGCATATGTGTTACCGTAGATGCAAATCTTGAAAATGGCAATATGGAAAGACATACTATTTGAGCATTGTTCTCTTCCAATTGATCCATAACTTGCATAGTCCTAGGAAAATCCATTCAACCACTTAATCATGGGGATAAGAACATCAAGTTGTGGGAAAAGATTGAAACACTTCCCTCTTGACTTTAGGTAGTTTTTCTTTATGTGCTTTAATGTGTTGAGACCCATGGTAATCTTTGTGGAACATACACTTGATATATTTGACACATTGTTACATTATTCATGCAGTCACCGGTTATCCTATTACTGATAAAGTGAAAGCCATTAGGAATGCATCGAGGACTGAAACTGAGAAGTTAACTAGAGCAAAATGGGATGGCAGAGGTATGAGAGTCAACACTATTGTTGATCTTGAGATAAGGTTTGGTGCCTACGTAGTCGGTTATAAAATATTTCAATCAAGTAGCCCGAACAGTGTACCGTGTGGAGCCATGGACATAGCATACAAGATTGTGAAGAAAGGTTTCCATTATGATCTAGCTGAGATACTACTGAAATAGTTGGAATAAAATATGAGAACCACAAGGATAGCAAAGTCAAATACTTGTAAGTTTGGTTGCCTACTAATTTTTATATTTTTCTATGTGCAAAACTTCTTTCCCTCAGTTGGTAATATTGACTGGGATGTCAATTGACCTATCGTAATGCAAATCAGTGATTTTATTCAAAGTTTGGGTCAAAATTTTGTTAGTGTAATAGATGTTTATTTTGAGCAATTTAAGGAGAGAATGCATCAAAGGAGCAGGATACCAGGTCAGCTGGTAGAAAAATATAAGGATGATATTTGCTTTCTAGTGGACATCGACTCCACTTTGATCAAGGTAGTTGAACCAAGGATTGCTTGGTTACCCCCTATGGACTACGAATTAGATATTGACCAAGCTTCCAAGTTAATATAGGCATTATTGGTAGAGCCCAAAGATCCAAAGGCAACTAGGTTTGGTACCTATGAAGAGGCCAAACTAAGAATCAAAATGGATCTAGTCAGAGTGAAGGTAAGTAGGAAATCCAAGAAGATGATGGATACCTTGGAGAAACAGTTTGGTGATGAAGCAAAAGAAGAAGAGGCATATGAAGATAATCCGGTTGAACAAGCAACCGAGGAACAATTATTAATTAGGAACAATGAACATGATGGGGAGGAGACCGAGTCTAACAAGGATATTGGTTTCTCTTCATCTTAGGAGATTGATTTTCTAGTTTCTCTTTCGCTTCAAATTCATGTTCAACAATAGTAGGATTTATTAAACAAGATGAGGATTCACAACAGATTTCTATAGGAGGGGTAGATATAACATTTAAATTCATACGCACAATTATTGTTTTTTCAACATAAAATTATTCCAAATCGACAAAACCTAAACATTTGCCTATGCAATTTCCTATTTTTCTTAATGTTTCTTCGTTGGAAAGCTCCACAGGGATATTTTTAAGGAGAATTGCCTTTTCTACACAAAAATCCTTCAACTTAGAGGGATTGAAGAGAGGAACCCAATCTAGGGTAGTGAATTCTATATTTCTATATTTCGGACATCCTTCGACAAGTATTTTTTCCTTAAGTTTTTTATTATTACAATCAACATATATGAAATTTTTAGGGAGTATAGTCATACTTACCTTATTTCATAGCTCCAGCTTCAACCACTCCACAATCTTGCACAATGGAATTCTGATGCCATTCCACCTACATATTAAACCATAAATGATGCACATTTCTTGCATCCTCTCTATCAGTCCATCCTTAATTCCTAATTTCATGATTTTCTTGTTTTGATTAGGGTTAACATTACCAATAAGATCGGTAATCGAAGAGGGCCACTTCTTCAGAGCTTCAGATGAATGAGCACAACAGTGAGACGACAAAAAATTTAGGTCCCCAAACTCTTTATCTTTGGGGGAGCAAGGTTTATATAGGACTCCAGATCTGTGATGCGGAGGAGAATACACTTCTTTGTCCTTGGAGGCATTTTGAGTAAAGGGTTTGATTTTTCCCTGCATAGGGCCATCTGATTGATCAATGATAGGGTTTGTATTAACGACATTATGAAATTCTTTTGAATGCTTCTCCCGAGTGAAAACCCTAGGAAAAATCCTAGGGGAAGAAGGCATTAAAGCTAAAAAGCGATTGAATGTCAGGACACAGAATGAAATCTGATGATTTTGATATGGGATCCTGTGCATCCTTGAAACTGTCTTTGATTCTTCTTCCAAATTGACATGATTCCTCTTAGTGCTCAATTCGGAATGCATATCAAAATTTACTTCCAAGTCTGCATATTTAGTCTTTGAAAACACCAAAATCTGCCTATCTAGAGCTTCCACACTAAAAGATTTAATTTGTACGAAATTTTGCAGAACCATTTTTTCACCTTTTTCACCTTAATATTAAACCATCAAAATTTGTTATAAACAATATAGTATTTTATTTAATAGTATAAATAAAAATTATTTTCTAATACTCTTTGAGCTTGATTATTATTGTATGGGCTTGGTCAGTTTTTCCTTTGTGTTTGTTTGTCGGGTGTCTTAATGTGAATTTTGTGTTATTAATGCATTCAAGATTTAATTAAGATTAATTATGAGATTAAAATAATTATATCTTATAGATATGGAAATATTAAATATATAGATATTTAATTAATGAAAATTAATTAAATATCATTGATTATTTAAAAGACTTAATTAAAAGTCTAATGATGAGAATACATATTTAATTAAATATTAAATCTAAATCTAAATTAAATTTTCAAATAATTTAAATTGATATTATTTATCAAATTGCTTATTAAGTGGTGCTAAAGATATTAATTATAATTAAAATATAATCATGCAATTATATGCACACCAAATAAAAGGAATTGATTTATCGATTCTAAATTAGAAGGTTGAGTAAAGAAACTTAATTGAAGGATTAGTTATAATTCTTTTAATAAATTAATAAATTGATAAATAATTATCAATTTGCATATTATTAATATGCTAAAATATTAATTAACTAATTAAATATTATTATACAATTAAATTTGCACATTCGGTTAATAAAATTAAAATATAAATTTAAGATTAAAAGTTGAGTGTTTTGCATGAATTGGAATTATTAATTAAATAAATAATTTTTTTAAACAAAGGATTGATATTAATGGGGTTAGAGTCGAGTTCTGATTGTTGTGATTTTGAGGTAACTGTTTTATTGTTTTTAACAGTTGAGTTTCATTCTTGTAATTGGGAGTTGCATATTTTCAACCCTAGTTGGTGGGTTTCTTATATCATAGGCCTTTTTGGTCATTTTTAGACACAGGTTTTTAGGAGGTTTAATAGGTTTGGCTCTAGATTGGAATTTAAGGAAGTTTTGCAAAGCTTGGGAGCTTGGAAGTTTTTGGATTTGATCTCCGTGTCCCTTCGCGTACTAGTTTGATGGATTAAGGTAGGGTTTGGAAACTCTTGCAAATTTTCCTTTCAAAAATATTATCTTCATTGTGTTAGCCAGATTTTGGTTGTCGATTTTGGATTGTTTGTATTATGGTTGTTTTTCTTGTTTGTAAAATTTGAAAGAAATGCTATTGAGTTTGTTTTGAGAAATTCTTGTTGTTGTTGAAAGTTAGTTAAACCCTAGAATTCATTGAGAATATTAGGAAAACATATGGTTTAAATCAATTAGGGTTTAGCTAAAATCTTGATAGAAATTCTTGGAATTATACCAAATCTAAATTTCAAAATCTATCAGACATTTTAATGCAATTTGTATTTGAATTCATTTTTTGAAAAAAGGGGGACTAGTTATAATATTTATCTCTATTTTATATATATATATATATATATATATATATATATATATATATATATATATATATATATATATATATATATATATATAATGTATATATATTAAATAAAAATTATAGAAAATTGTTAAAAAAATATTAAAAATAAAATAAAAAAGTTATTTGGCTTGCCACAGAAAAGCCAACAGCACCCGTTGGGCTTGCCAGTGGCATCCACTGGTCTTGCCAGTGGCAATGTTGCTAGGCCAAGCCAGCAACACTCATTGCTCTTACCAGCGACAATGCCGCTAGGTTAAGTCAACAACAGTGTCACTGACTTAGGGGGGCATGGGTGGGGTCCGTGGGACTCTCGCCCCTCCCATTTTTAAAAAATAAATTTAATATTAGTTAAATTTTATTTAATGATTTTTTTTAATTAAATCTTATTTTTTAAAGATTTTTAGATTTAGACTATATTTAATAATAATAATTATTATTGGATATTAATATTTAAAAAATAATAGTTAATATTGATATTTATTAAATAATATTATTAGTTATTATTATTATTATTAATATGGTTGTATGTAAAGGCCTATTGATAAATGTTATTAAATGCAATTATTTGAATGATTTTATTTAAGTATTATTATGGTCTAATTGGACTAAGATAATGAAGTGAATGTTTTAAATCAGCAAAAACTTATAACTTATAATATTATTTAATTATATTGATTGGTTAGTAATTATATTTAATAAATTAATTTATATAAGGAATTTTTATAAATTAATTTATAAAGGTTTGTATTATTGTTTTTTATTAAAATTTAATTATATTATTAATTAGTAATTATATTTAATAAATTAATTTATATAATGAATATTAGAAATTAATTTATAAGGGATAATTTTGTAAATATGAGATTTATCTTTAATGGAAGCTTTGATGTGAGGGTGCTTAACAACATAGTGTTTCCTGATTAGGATTTTGTTTTATTTGACCTTGTTGAATAAGGTCAGTTGGGATAGATTGATGTCCTAGGTGGATTTTGTCATTTGAGACTTGAAGTATTTTATAATTTTATACTTTTTCTCTATAGGTTTATACTGTGGGATGTTCATAACATTTTTGGTGTCATGATTGGTTCACGTGTTGTTTCGAGTGTAAATGGGAGTTATGTCATGTTTCTATTGAGTCCTCGATCTTTATGTTATTTAACCATAGAAGATGACGACCATTGTTGTTTGGAGTCTTAATTAACTTGGTCACCTTATTTCTTCTGATATGGTTGTTTTACAATTTGACTGATGTTCTTTAGATTATGTTTTACTCCATGGTTGGAGATTGATGTCATTTTTGACTTGTCTTAATGACTTGACTTATCTTGCGATATGGTAACCATGTTGATTTGTGATTGTTATGTCCAGTATGGGATGGATAGTTTGGATCCTTGTATAGGATGAGATTTTGTTTGTTATGCTCCAAAACTTATCTTTGATGACATTTATGGTTAATTGATTTATGAAAATCCTGTATGGTTTTGATTTACTTTCTCTTTGGTTATTTCACTGGGAGCATTAGGGTAGGTTATGTAGGAGCATAGAGGGGAAGTGGCTTACTTTGGAGGCGCCAGAGCCCTGAAGTGGCTGCCTGGGTATCATTTTTAAGTTGACTTAATAAGTGA
This sequence comes from Chamaecyparis obtusa, assembly GCA_027943335.1. Taxonomy (NCBI): domain Eukaryota; kingdom Viridiplantae; phylum Streptophyta; class Pinopsida; order Cupressales; family Cupressaceae; genus Chamaecyparis; species Chamaecyparis obtusa. The sequence continues at coordinate 545,338 of BSBK01006658.1, read as the reverse complement.
TAACTTAATAAATTTATTAGGATCGAAACATTAAAAATATGATTGTTCCTCACTCATGCCTTAAGTGCTGGTACAGACTAGGATGAGAGTAGGAGAAGATGCTTTCCTATCTAGACAGACATTGAGGTCTAACATAGTTGGTTTTCCTTGTCTATATGAAATGACAATTGATACCACATAGAGTCACTAGGGGGTGGGGTCTAGAGAGACTACCAGGTGACCTTAGAATTGACTTATGTGATGACACTTCCCTATATGTGTTCTAGGTTCCTACGTTACATTTGGTACACCTAATTTGTGTCTTGATCATTAATCCTTGATAACCTTATATCCTTTAATTGCCATTTTATCCTATGTACCATTGCATTAGTCTTACTTGTTTCCTTGAGTGAGGCCTGGTGTTGTATCTAGGGAAATTATGCACAACTTCAAAGAAACAATTTAGTAGTACCGAACTAATCAAGAAAACTACTAATAATCATTAAACCCTACAAACAACAAAATAACAAACATCATATTAAAAAATTAAACACATATGCAAACCAAATGATGCTTGAGGCTTTTTGTTGCTTCTCTTCTCCTTGTTGGGGTGTGGTAGTTAGTTGTGATTCTAGCAGCACCTCGACTTCGAGCTTCGAGAAATGTGATTAAATGCTTGATTTGCTAATGATTGTGATGATAATCTAACAGAGGTTTGATGCATACATTTTGTGATGAAATTATGAGAGATGAGGGTTTCTTATATAGAAATTATGATTTGAATGGACGATCAAGATTGATTTGAGAAAAATAGATTGAATGGATCAAATAATTAAGAACTGAAAAGATTTGGGTAACTTTCTAGAATAAAAGATTTAATTCCAATTTAACTCAAAAAAGTGGTGAGTTATTTAGGAAATAAAGATGAGATTAAGATGAGAGGATTCAGTTATTTTTTTGAAAGATAAGAATTTCCAAAATTGAATTTTGAGAAAAGAATTAATTTTTGATTTAAAATGATTTGATTTTCATAAAGTTGTTTTTCTCAATTTATGAGGATTTTGAGTTTTTAGAATTTATAATTGCCTCATATTTTTTATTTTTTTCTTCTTTTTTGGAAGATTTAATTGAATTAAAAATTCAATTAAAGAGAAAGATGAAATTAGAATGAAATTAAATAAAATGAAATAGAAATGAAATTAAGATGAAATTGATGTGGAATTAAATTAATTTGGTCAATTAATTTATTTTGGAAGAATAATTAGCTAATTTGAATAATTAAATTTAAATTATGGGAAATAGGAAATTGAATTCAATTAACTGATAAAGATCAATTAATTAAAGATAATTAATTAAATAAACATAATTATTTAATTAATATTAGAGAGGTGATTAACTGGTTAAAAGATTAGATTTTTAGAAGAAAATAAGATGATTAATTAATGATTAAATAATCATTAATTAGTAGAAGAATAATTATTGACTTAATGCTAGCTTACAATTATGTCCATTTTTGGGTATCTACATTTGCCCCTCTTTGATATAATGTGATTATGAGTGTTGTATCAAAGAATTTTAGACTACGTCATGCCCAAGCTTACCTCGGTGATATTAGGTGGTTTTATGCCCCCTTGAGAGATTGTTTATGCAATGAAGGCATGAATGATCTCTCGATAAAAGATGAGAAATGTTAGATGAAATGATAATAGAGAAGAATAGTCATTAAGAAGTGAAGACATAGTAGATGATGATGACTAGTTGATCAACATTGGATTGTTAACAAGAAACATTTCTAGTTTCAAGAAGGATCCATCATGTATAAGACTAGCGACAATGTATGGTTTCAAGAAAGATACATCTTGTATAAGACAAGTGACAATGTCTAGTTTCAAGAAAGATACATCCTGTATAAGATATGTGATCATTGATTGATTGACTGATTGATATAAATGTTTTGACAAATTGATGTATTGACCGAATTTGATTGATAGAAGAAATGTGAGTGAGAAGTATGAACTAGCTAGAAGAATGAATTAGGAGAAATGAACTAGAAGAATTGAAGTTATGCTATAAACTTGGATGATGTATTGAGTCACTACCAGAAATATTTCACTATTTTTCATCATTGTGCCTTATTTGAAAAGGAAGAGATTTGAATGCATCCAGATATTGACCATCTGGATACTGCTACAATCTCAAATTGACAAGTAGAAAGAAAACAAGGAATGTTTTGACATCGTCCTAGGGTTGTCTCAGATCATGGATGTGTGTGGTTGCCAGATGCGTGACAATACTTATTGCATTCATCCTACATCATCCTTGCCCCAGAATTTTATCAAACACTCCACAAGCAGCAAACAAAAGAAAACAAGATTATGAACCATCATAGCCACTCTCACCACTTAGTGGTATCCTTGAGGAGCATAGGAACACAATCAAGAAAGATAAATCAATAATGGACTAACTCGACTGACTTTTTCAACAACCTTATTGATCATTGATTGATTTGAATTTGATGTTTGATTGGATTGATTATTTCTGGTTTCAGATTTGGACCACTCGTATAAGACTGACCTGTCTGGTTTCGAGTGTATCCATCATTGTATAAGATGATTGATTGATTGACTAATCAATATATAATAGATATGATTGTTGATAAAGATAGGTCTCATGAGTCCATTGTTGATTTATGAAGCTCATCGATTTGATTGAAATTTGATGCTTGATCATCACTTTCTTCTTGTCATGAAAGAGATGTGTTTATTGCAAGATTTTAACATGTTTTGATTTTTTTGGTCCATCAAAAGCTTCAAATGTTTAGAGTTGAGGTACGTGTGACATATCACACAGATGGAGGCACTTATTACAAACACCCCAAAGATTGTTTCCTTAGATGAATGTTTGATATTTTTTAGTTTTTTGGGATTATTTTTGGATCATATATGATGTTTTTGATTATTTTTTTAGGACTTTTAGAATTTTTAGGATTTTTTTTAAGGATGTTTGAATTTTTAAGGATTTTTTCAGGATGAGTATTTGAATTTTTAAGGATTTTTTGAGTTTCCCCCAGCATCTAGCAAGGCAAGGAAATTATGGATTGATGGATGAATTGGTAGAATGATGAAGGCCAAATGTCTCTTGGTATGTCTTGAAGCTATTTGGATGCCAAGGACTATCCATGAGATGGGATGATTTTTTTTACCAAGTTTAGGGATTGGATATGATAATATAGAGTAATGAAATGATGCACTAAATAGCATGTGGTTCACATGAATGGACATGTCAAGAGGATGTTGAAAACACATTTTTCATTTTATGTCTTTATTTTCTATCAAGACCAAGAGAGGGATTTGGATAGGATAATGATAGGACAAGCACGATCAAGAATGGACAAGATGAGGGATATGGACTGAAGGTTGCAATAAGATAGGCAATATAGACCAAAGTGATATGGATAGGCTAAGGGGTATAGACCAAAGGGATGTGCATATGATAAGGAAGATGGACCAAGGGATGCAGACAATATGAAGTAGATAGGACATGCAATACTTCTAGGGAGATCGCTATCCTTATCAAGATCAAAGTCGGGAAAAAAAGAAATATGGACACTGATAAGGGATATGAGGGACATAGGATAATGGAGGAGATGAAAGGGATATGATATGATGGATGGAACCTGCCCCCAAGTATGAATGCAAGAAGTTCATAACTTACACATGACATTTGTTTGCCAGGTTTTCATCACGGTACTTGCCCGAAGCACCTATTTTCCAAGTTTTCACTACTGAACAAAATTATTTCTCTTTATTTTTTTTGTGTTACCAAGATGCCTATTTTCTAGGTTTTCATCAAGGAAACAATTTTTTTGACTTTTTTTTGACTTTCTAACTTTTGGAGAATATGATGGACTCATGATAGGACATATAGGAAGGACTCAAGCATGTTTTTCCTTGGATAGTGCTCTTGAAGGACACATAATAATGAACCATAGATTTTGATAGTGTGCTCAAAGATGTTGGTAGGGTAATGAAAAAGGAAGATGAAAATAGATGGTTGGATGAAGTGGGATAAGGGTTTATGCAAAGGATTGGATATGATGGAAAATATGTGTTCGATAATGGAGGGATTGGAAGACTTGTGTAGGATTATATGGAAAGGGCGACAAGGTAAACATTGGCACACACCTTGAAGGGTGGTGGAGTAATGGAGGAAAGGTGGATTTGGAAAATTTAGATTTTGATGGAGAAGTTAATATGGATTTGGAAGTTGGGAGATAGGGACCCAAGATGGATTTTGAAGTGGATGGAAGTTATTTGGATGGTGGATCTGAGGAAGCCTTGGGAAGCTTGAATGCCAATTTTGATTTTTCTTTAGTATGCAAGTCTTTTAGGAGAGACTTGGGAATCCACATAGTTCTTGACTTTTCTTTGTTTTGTAGTTCTTTAGAACACATTTCTTCAATGAGGGATTTAGGAACCCACATTGTCTTTGATATTTCTTTGCTTTGTGATCCTTTAGAACGCATTGCTTCAATGAGGGATTTAGGAACCCACATTGTCTTTGACTTTTCTTTTTGTTCGATGGGCCTTTGTGGCCTTTTGGATATTTCTCTTTTATTTGTATCTACATGTCGATTAGATTGGACATGTTGATTCTTTGATAAATGTGGATTTTTGAACTTGCAAATTTTATGCTTGGCATCCAAGTTTCTTCCAATGGTATTGGGGTTTATGGATGGATAGGAATGATATGGAGGCTTTTTGGATGGGTGGAAGGTTCTCCAAGATGTGTGCCTTTTTCGACCTTGATTTAGGAAAGGATAAGTGGATTGTGAACTATTGGATGAAGGAATATATGGACCTAAGATGGAGGGAAGGGATGAAGGGGGCGGTATACGTTTGGATTTGAATTTGGAAGGGATAACGATGCCTTGAGAGTGAGCTTTGAAAGTAAGGTTTTGACCTTTAGAATTCTCTCTGACATGGAAGGGTTTTGATATACTTTGTTTATGAATTCTTAACCGATTGACTTGATAATGCTTTTGAGCAATAGGAGACTTGCTACAAGATGCGAGTTCATTTTGAGGTAGACATGGTATGGAGGGAATAGTATGATCATGAAACATAATATACTGGATAGAAGTGGAGGAACCCATTTGACATGGATGGGGTTCATGAACAACTTACGTATATGTGCTTGGATCATGAGGGGGATCAGGAGGAATAATAGGATCTTGCAATGAAATAGGAGGATTGACATGGTCATTTGGTAGGATAGGATCCTGTGGGAAAGATGGAGGAATGACAAGATCATTTGGTAGGCTAGGATCTTGTGGAGGATATGGAGGTAAGGGAATGGTAGGCTCATGGGGAGGATATGGAGGGATGATGGGATATTTTGATGGACATGAAGGTGAAGGGATACTTTGATCTTGACTTGGAAGGGGATCATTTGACTCGATTTTAAGGGTGGCTTTCTCTTGACTATGAATAACATCATCGAGAATAATGGAAGGGGTGCCACAATCTTGATTAGGAATAGGAGGTGGAAGGTCCATGAGACTTGGAGGGAAACTTTGTTCTTGGAATAGATGGGAATCCTCATTGATAGGATGGACATGGATGGTAGATTCATTATTAAAATCTAGGAAGATAGTATCTTGGTCAAAAAATTGGATAGGTTTGGTCATTCTTGGGATCTTGATCTTGATCTATTTTAGGACTCATTTCTTCATGCTTTGCATCACCCTCTTGACATGGGGTATGAGTTTGGACATGTATGATAGATTCTTGGAAGGGTTCAATGTTTTTATATGAAGGAGGACTCTGGATGGGACTCTCTTGGGTAGGTTTATTTGGGATTGGAGCATATTGTGGCATTGGATCTAGGACTACTGAATTATAGAAGGGAATTTCATCAAAGAAAGGATTGGCTTGGAAATTCATCATGGATAACCCTTAGGAGGTCTCATTACTGGATATATCATTGGATGAAAATGGACATGATTTCTTTGGTAATGCTTTAGGAGATGAAGGACTGGTGGGAAATATGGAGGATTCTTGAGGGAAAACTTCTTCAATGGAGGCATATGTGTCATTGGTGTGATTATTTTGGAATGTGCCATTGCTAGACATGGGTAGATGACTTTGATTTTGTTGAACAATAAGATGATGATTATGAGCTAGTTTTCTACCCAAATGATATAAAAGACTAGATTGTAACTTATTTTGCTTGAGTGATCATGTTGGTGATACCACATTGACATTTTCATGTTGTGAAGATATTTTTGATTGAACATGAGGTATGATCGATTTCCTATTGATCATGCTTGATTGATGTCCAAAGGATGACTAATTTTCAATTGTGTGTGTTTGATAAATCCTTGGTGATGGATATGAGGAAGCAAGATGATGTTCATTGAGATCTGATTTGATCAAAGGCCTATAGTTTGATTGATCAAAAGGGTATGGATATAAGTCCTTTTTGGTGTAAGACTTTGGTTCTCTCTGACTTTTAATGTTAGATAACTGGATTCACATTTCTCTCATTTATTGTATAAGGATGTCAGTATTCAATTATTGTTGTGTCATCTCAGGGAAACTTTTTGAATAGACAAAAGGTTCTATGTCATCATAGTAGTTGGTTTCTTGTTCTTCCTCATATGGAGGAAATGAATTAAAGTATATGTCATCTGGGTTGTTTCTCATTTGAGATCGTATGCATGGTCTCTGACCAAAAGGGTATGGAAGAGACATCTTGCTATTGATTTGAAGTGTTTGGAGTGTTTTTCAAAATATTCTTGCAATGATTCCAAGATTAAAGGGTGTCTTTTGAATTTAAGTCTAATAGAGAAAGACTCATCTCTATGATTAAGACTTGTTGATGTTTGATTGTGATCTCTTAGTTCTAAGGACTTGGGATCCTTGATGGCGAACTTTGAAATATTGATCTTAAGGCTATTTTGATGACACTTATAACATGAAACTTGAGTGCAACACACAAAATGAAAAACACAACACTCACTTCAATCAATAGTCCTAGTAGCTAAACATTGAGTGTATGTTCTAGAATGTTTTGACAATTCTTGCATAGGAAGAGATTCCAAAAAAATCTACCTAAGGTCAATTTGGTTCAACATGGTTGAAAAAGGTGGCTTCTCATTAACCAGGTTCTAGTAAGGATTCTATTGAGAAATACTTGAGTCTATCCCCCATTACAGAGGTCTCCCACGCACATAAAAACATGATTTTGCGCAATCTCGAAGGACTACTAGAGGAGATATCATTCTCAAGTTTTTTTGTCATTCACCCCATTAAGGATGAATGCATTTTATTTTATATTGGGTTGGATTATTGTGGCAAAAGTAATTGTATCCCACTTTGGGTTGTCCCTCTCACCGGCCTTGCTAAGGCATGTTCTCGGGAGGCGATCCCTCTAAAGTTCTAATTTAACTAGCATGTTCATGAAAGAAATGAAATTGAAATGAGAAGTAGATCTAGGAATTTGATTATCCCAAGAAGGGTAAGAGCATATCCCTATTACTTACTCACTCCCAAACACGTTTAACAAGATTTTTTCCCAAGCCTTTAATCTAGGGGGATTTGAGCATGTTTGACATTCTGATTCACTATGAAAGTGAAGAGCATAGGCTAATGCTTTTATCCACAAACAAAGAGGCTTAAATTTTAGTGTTTGTTCATTCTTTTAGCCTTTCTTTCTATCAATCCATTTTGGCATGTTTGGCATTCTGATTCACTATGAAAGTGAAGAGCATAGGCCTAATACCGAAATTTATCAAACAATAGTAGGCTTTATAATTAAGCTAGATGTTGAACTTTGAATGCCACAATTTTAAGAAAAATGCAAAGGGATAAGGCTTACCTTGTTCGAAGCTAGCAAGGGCTAGGCGCATTTTTGGATTTTTAGTTTTGCATTTTTTGATACTCACCTAGTGGTGATTGTTCCAGCTCCTAAGTTTCCACAGAAGTTTATACACACATTAGTCCAACAAAAATAATCCAAGGTGAAAGAAAATTGATATGTTTATCAAAATCAAGGATAAGCATACAAATCAATTAAAATTGGAACAAATGCACCTTGATTGTTTTTCTGCTTTTGACCTAGTCATAAAGATCTAATTTTTAGATATATTTTTGGCCTAAAAAAGATGAAATGTAAAGAAGTAACCCATAGTAACAATCAATCAACTTTCCAAAAATGTAAGAATTTCAAAAAAATTCCTTCATTTGTGTCCCCAGAACTTGATTTATGAAAACAAACCAGATTTGAAAGATCTATTTATTTCAGCCATTATCTGTTGTCAAAATTGAAAATACAGAGAACAAACCCTATTTAGATTTTTGAGAGCTTTCTAGAAATGTAAAGTTTCAACCAAATTCAGTTATTTGCACCCAGAATCAATTTTTTATGAAATATCATAAAAAAATTATAAATCACACAAAAATGATAAAAAAATTCTAATTTTCGGACTGTAGCCTCATGATTCCATCTAAAAATTGCAATAAAAATTTCATCAGAAAATTCCCATCCATTTAGGAGATATGACTAAATATTTGAAAACCCTACAGGTAACAAGATATCAACAAAGAAAACCTACATGCAAATACAGGAGACAAATCTATCAAATTTTTAGCATTTTTGGGTTGTTTATTCACGTCGGGTTCACCAAAATGTATGTAGGGAAATTCTGCACAAGTTCAAAGAAATAATTTAGTAGTACCGAACTAATTAAGAAAACTACTAATAATCATTAAACCCTACAAACAACAAAATAACAAACATCATATTTAGAAATTAAACACATATGCAAACCAAATGATGCTTGATGCTTTTTGTTGCTTCTCTTCTCCTTGTTGAGGTGTGACACTCAGCTGTGATTTTGGCAGCACCTTGACTCTGAGCTTCGAGAAACATGATCAAATGCTTGATTTGCTAATGATTGTGATGATAAACTGACAAAGGTTTGATGCATAAATTTTGTGATGAAATTATGAGAGATGAGGGTTTCTTATATTGAAATTATGATTTGAATGGACGATCAAGATTGATTTGAGAAAAATAGATTGAATGGATGATATAATTAAGAACTGAAAAGGTTTGGGTAACTTTCCAAAATAAAAGATTTAATTCCAATTTAACTCAAAAAAGCGGATAGTTATTTAGGAAATAAAGATGAGATTAACATGAGAGGATTTAGTTGTTTTTTTTGAAAGATAAGAATTTCCAAAATTGAATTTTGAGAAAAGAATTAATTTTTTATTTAAAATGATTTGATTTTCAAAAAGTTGTTTTTCTCAATTTATGAGGATTTTGAGTTTTTAGAATTTATAATTGCCTCATATTTTTTAATTTTTTCTTTTTTTGGAAGATTTAATTGAATTAAAAATTCAATTAAAGAGAAAGATGAAATTAGAATGAAATTAATTAGAAGTGAAATTAAGATGAAATTTATGTGGAATTAAATTAATTTGGTCAATTAATTTAATTTGGAAGAATAATTAGCTAATTTGAATAATTAAATTCAAATTATGGGAAATAGGAAATTGAATTCAATTAACTGATAAAGATCAATTAATTAAAAGTAATTAATTAAATAAACATAATTATTTAATTAATATTAGAGAGGTGATTAATTGGTTAAAAGATTGGATTTTTAGAAGAAAATACGATGATTAATTAATGATTAGATAACCATTAATTAATAGAAGAATAATTATTGACTTAATGCTAGCTTGCAATTATGTCCATTTTTGGGTATCTACAGGTGCTATCCCCTCAGCATGGTGGGAGTGGACTTCTTTGTTCCACGTGGTTGGGTGCTAGTGATTCTATTACCATTGAGATTTGACGTTCATGACTTTGTGCTTGGATGATCCTCGATGCTACTTCTATCTTCTTGTTCTTTGCTTGGAGACTTTCTCATGAGATGTATATCTTGTATTCCATTTTATGTATAGTTAGTGACATTGATTTTAGGAAATGTATATGTACTTGTATTGTATTATTGTTATCCCTGCGACATGTGCAGTGGAAGTTGTATTATCTAGAAGACTATGATTTATCAATGTGTATCTCAATGTATGTACCTTGATTATATTGATGTAACAAATGTATCTTACTATTTATATGAAATAAACATGTTAGTGTACTTAATGATTTGTGTTCTTTTCATTATGATTAAGTAAAGGATTAGGAATACATTAATTTAGGTTTTAAAATAAACCTAAGATATATCATGTGATTATGTTATGAATTGTTCATAATAGATTAATTTATATTTACATAATTATACGTCATGGAACCCTTGAGCCTTGTAATCTGTAAATGAGTTACATTTATGAGTATGTATTGTCTTATGTTATATTGCTTTAGCATTGTTATTTATTATTGATTGTAAACTCTTAAGAAACAAATTATTCGGTAAACTTATTAACATGGTTTAGATTAATTTCTCCTAGGTTCCCTAGCGGGGCATTACAACATTTACCCACTAAAAAATTGAGGAAAAAAAATGGACAAAAGAAGAATCGACATAAAATCAACGCAAGTAAACAATTAAAATGGCCAAAACAAAAAATGCCCAAATGGAAATTGAAAGGCCTTAGTGAGGAATATCCCTCACTTGGGTTGAAGACAAGTTGTGGAAATGCACAACAATCATCCTCTCTAGGATGTTGTTCTAAACATCTACTGAAGACTTGCAAGATGAAAAGGGGGCGTAGTGAATGCAATAATGGTAACAAAATTGAACTGATACATGCATTGAAAAATCAGTGAATGCAATAGTTGTGGTGTATATACTTGAAGAGGACAATGAAAGAATCACATGTAGTTACTATCATCGATAAGGGAGAGTATAACTATCACTAAAGTTGAGCATGTTTTGGATTAGCAAGTGAACTTGCAAAGACCTTGGGTGAACAAGTTCCACTTTGAAATATGTTGAAGACTCAATAAGATGCAAAAGAGAAGGGAATGAAAGTTGGTTCAACTGGCGAGGAGTTAGGAGCATTCAATGACTTTTTGCTCGAAATTTGCGAGCAATGCAATGGAAGTAAGGTGAAGGGACACACAATTAATGTCACTACAAGGAAGAAAGTGGGGTGACAACAAACCACAAATGAGCAGAAGTTGGTTTGAATGGCAGTCATGTAATCAAATGGCATGCAACCACCATCTCCATTTCAAATGATATGATAGACAAGTTGTTGGGATGGGCTAGTGCAGACCAAAATGACTTCAATTCGACACCTAGGATATATACATATCGTACACTTTGTTGGATCACTCAAAAATGGAAAAAAAAATGTTTTTTAAGGTCCCTGTGGCACTCCACATAGGCCCACAAAGTTTGGGTGCGCATGTACTAGCTCCCGTCCCCTAATTAAAGAACATAAATAAAAAGATTGTTACACATTGATGAGATTGATGAAATTAATTATGTGAGTGTATTTTCATGTTTTAAAAAACAATAATCGATTTTTCAGAAAATGAGATTCAGACTTCAAAAGCATTACATATTTAAAAAAAATATTTGAATTTAATTTGAGAACGAGTAAAAAAAATCTTGAGAATGCGACAAGCCTAGTGAAAGTGAGATTACCCAAGTCGAGGAATTGATCAGAAGACCCCAGAAATTAGCTGTTAAATTGTAATTAGAAGCGTATTTACCACTTGAATTTTGGTCCTCCCTGATCGTACACGTGGAGGGTGAGATGGGATGAAACGAACGGCTATGGGACGCAGCTAACCTAGAACGCCTTTGCGCCTTATCCTAGCATAGCTCAAATGTGAGGCTCCAATGATTTAATGCATTCTAGTCACTGGAGAGTAGATAGATTCTAGATTTTAGTATTGCCACCAGGCATCGGATCTTTCGTCACAATCCCTTTTTTTCTGAGACTCAAAGAAGAGAAGGTGCATGTGAATTTGCAACACAGTTGATTAGTGGAGTGCAGTGTCTTTTTTCTTTTGTATTTATAAGCATGGAGGGAGGAGTTTCAAAGCTTGCACGTTTTGAGTCGGGCCCAGGACAGGTACCGAAAGGAGAGGTACCTGAAACAATAATCCCTACGGTCACTGCCGCGGGTTCGATTCTTATTAGGGCTCCCGTTTCCGATGAGATAGAGGACGTCGACAACGATAAAGAGGGTTTTGACACCGAAGGAGGAGGAGAAGAAGGCGAGGAATGTTTTGAGAGTGCGCCAGCGAGCCCCGTTGGGTCTTTCACTAATAATAACTATACTTCTGATTTTGCGGATAAGGAGGGCGAATCTTTGGCTAAGGTAAGGAAAGCTTCTCGCTCTCATTCTGATTCTGGTGATTCTGATTCTTCTTCGTCTTCGTCTTCTTCATCTTCTTCGTCTTCTGGGTCGAGACGGCCTCGTGTGAGGCCCGTGGCCAAAGTTAGTGGGGAGGATGATGAAGAGCAGCCCTCTGAGGAGGTTTTAGTTCATGAGTTGGAGGAAGAAGAGGGTTTTAGGGTTGCCAAGGTCCCGCCTTTTGTTGCATCTGGCGATATACCGTTTGGTTTTGGGCAACAGAGTGTGGGAGTAATTGGGGGTTCGGAGAGCTCTGCGGAGGTGTTTGTAATGGGGAACCAGGCATCTGAAGTAGGTGAAGATAGGGTTAGTGAGAAGCCTGCGGAATTGCAGCAGGGTTTGGCTTCGGTAGGGTTGAAAAGTGCTGAGGGTGCTAAAGACGGCGTATTGGATGCTGTTGATGGTGCGACTTTGAAGAAGGAAAGTCAAGATGATATTATTGCTGATGAGGGGGTAGTTGAAGATGAGAATCTTTCGTCCGCGGAATCCATGTCCAAACAGGACCGGGAGGGGAAGGAGTCTTCAGAGATAGAAGGGGACAAGGGTCTTGAGATGGGTAATGGAAGTGTTTTGGATAAGGCTGGTGATGGGCTTGAAGATAATGGTAGTGCTGAGTCTGATGTTGTTGGCCTTGGTAAGATTTCAGATGGGACTGTGTTATTTGAAAATAATGATTCTCAGAATGGTGGAGCTGTGGACGTGGAGCCTGTTGGTGCGGAGGAGGAGAAATCCCAGGTAGATGGCATTGTGGCAGGCGAGGAGGATGCTAATACGTCTCAAGTAGAGAACGTTATTGTTTGTCAAGATGTGGTAGAGAGTACTGGGCCGTCTGAGAAAGATAACTTGCAGGAGGAGCCCAGGGCGGAAATTCACCAAGCAGCTGATGAAGAATGTGCCGTGGAGGATGTTATTGTCAAGGAGAACGGTGATAGAGGTGACGATTTGCAAGAATTTGCAGTGAAAGGCCCACTGGAAACTGAGGAGAGTTCGGTTGGTTCTCCAGCAGAGGAGGTTCTTGTTGTTCAAGATGTTGGGGAGAGCTTTCGAGAGCCCAGGATAGAAATTAATCAAACACTCGGTGAAGAGTCTGTACCAGAGGTTGCTGATGACAAGAAGGGTGATGATAAATGTGGCGACGTTCAAGAGTTTGCATTGGTACCGACGCCAGAAAATGGGCTGGCGGATGTGCAAGTTGCCGCTGAAGAGGATGCCTCTGAGTTGGAGCATGGTATAGAAATTAATCAAGCAGCTGGCGAGGAATCTGTACCAGAGGATGCTGATGTCAAGGAGGATGGTGGTAAAAGTCTTCGTGTACAAGAATTGGCATTGGAACCCACGCCAGAAAATGGGGTTGCTGAGTTGCAAGCCACTGCTGAGGAAGGTGCCTCCGATTCTGATTCCAACAGGGAGAAATTGGTTGAAGAGAACGTTGCTGCTGATGCCGTGCAAATGATAGATGGTTCCTTGATTCTGAGTGAGAAGTATAATGCCCAGGATTCTCAGGCAAAGGTTGTCTCGGCAAGTCCTTTGACTGATGAGCAGAGTATTGATACTGAAGGTGTTATTGACAAGGAAGCAGAGCATTGTACTGCAAATTCTCTTGAATTAGTGCACTCCGAAGTGAAGCATGCAGATGCAACTGTTGAGGTGGTAGATGATGCTCAAGAAATTGAGGCAGAAGGTGTTGAAGAATCAAAGGATGAAGTGGAGACATGTCAGACAGAAGTGCAGGGATTCACGGAGTCAAAAGGACAAGTCGAATTCAAAGTGCCAATGGCAAATGCTGTTACAATTGGGGGAGGGCAAGCTGACAATTCAATGCCTGAAACATTTACCCCCAGCATAACTGAAACATTGGATGCTACATCCAAGTCAAAATCTGAACCTTCTACCGGTGATTACTCCATCGAGAAAGTCACAAATGATGAAGATAGGAAAATGATAGACCCTTCTTCTGCTTTGGGTGCCTCAGCAGAGGTAGAAGGCTCTGCAATCAATGTCTCATCACTTAGTTCTAATTTCAAGAAGGTTAGTGATCAGGAGTCAAACGTGAATGAGGCATATGAGGCCCAGAACTGGGCAAATCAAGTTGCCTCACCAAGTTCAATCTCCAGTCAGCAGACCACTGATGAGGAGGATATTGTTGAGACTGGGAGTGTGGTAAGTCATCCTTCCTTACTGACATCTAAATCCAATATGCCAGATAATACTCGAGAAACTTTGGTAGCAGATATTCATCAAGGCAAGTCTGTAGAAAACCAGACTGTTAATGGATTGAATTTCACTGATGGGACCACTAGGGAAGAAGCTCAGGTTGGTATAGAATTTCAGAAAACTCAAATTGCTGATGAGACAAAGGAAGCAATGCTTGAATCTTTGGATTCAAATGAACATAATTACTCAAAGCCTGGAGCGTCATCAGATGATTCAAATAATTTAATCAAATCATATTTTTCTGCTGCTGGTCAAGTTAACGAAGGCAATGTTTTGGATGATGAAGAGACTGCAGCATCATTTGGTAATCCTCACTTAACATTTGAATCATCTAGTGGTGATGAATCTGTGCAGAAAGTTGTTGGACAAATGGTAACGGATTGGGATGATGAAGAAGATGATGAGGATGAAGATGAAGATGAAGAAATGGTGGACCCTTCTGCTTTGGCTGCCTTAATGGAGGTGGCAAAGTCCGCAGTCACTGGCTCTAACACTGCGTCATTTGGTGATGCAGGCTTTCCTGTTTCAACACGCCCAGCAGGACTTGGAGCATCTGTCCCATCATTGGATACCATGCCTCGTTATATTCATCATTCCCGACCAAATGGAGCGGCCATTTCTCGGCCATCCCCGTCAGTGGAAGATAATCGACAAATTGGAGATTCAAGTGATGGTTACGATGAAACACAGGAGAAACTCCAGATGATTAGAGTGAAGTTTTTGCGTGTTGTTCAAAGGTTAGGTCAGACTCCTCAGAATGTTGTTGTTACACAAGTTTTGTACAGGTTGGGACTTGCTGAGGGACTAAAAAGAGGTGCAAGTGCCAACAGGGCATTTAGTTCTGACAGAGCAAGTGCAATTGCAGAGGAGCTAGAAGCAGCTGGGCAAGAGGACTTGGATTTCACTTGTAACATTTTGGTTCTTGGGAAGTCTGGTGTAGGAAAGAGTGCCACAATTAATTCTATTTTTGATGAATCTAAATCTGAAACCAATGCATTTCAACCAGCAACATGCAAGGTTAGGGAGATACTGGGAAGCATTCATGGCATTAAGGTCAGGGTCGTTGATACACCTGGTCTGATGCCCTCTTCTGCTGATCAGCGCAGAAACAAAAATACTATCTTGTCAATTAAAAAATTTATCAAGAAAAGTTCACCAGATATTGTTTTGTATTTTGATCGTTTAGATGTGCAAAGTAGGGACTACAGTGATCTGCCTTTGCTCAAACTTGTCACTGAGACATTTGGGGCTGCCATTTGGTTCAACACCATTGTAGTTCTCACTCATGCTGCATCAGCTCCTCCTGATGGAGCCAATGGATCGCCTCTTAGTTATGAGATGTTTGTAGCTCAGCGGTCTCACATAGTGCAACATTCCATACGCCAAGCAGCTGGCGACATGCGACTCATGAATCCTGTATCTCTAGTGGAGAATCATCCAGCATGTAGAAGAAACAGGGAGGGGCAGCGTGTTTTACCGAATGGTCAGGTTTGGAAACCCCAATTGTTGTTGTTGTGCCTTTCATCAAAGGTCTTGGCTGAAGCAAATGCCCTTCTAAAATTGCAAGATAGTACTCCTGGAAAGCCGCTTGGGCTTCGCACACGAGCTCCACCATTGCCTTTTCTACTGTCCTCGCTTTTGCAGTCCAGAGCACAGTTGAAAGCCCCAGATGAGGATGGGGAAGATGCTGATTCTGATATAGATCTGGACGATTTATCGGACACAGAAGGTAAAGATGAGTATGACCAACTTCCTCCATTCAAGTATTTGACAAAATCCGAGTTATCTGAACTGACCAAAGAAGAAAGGGAAGCTTACTATGATGCAAAGTATGAAAGAGAGAAATTGTATCAGAAGAAGCAGTGGAAAGAGGAGCTAAAAAGGCGAAAAAATATGAAGAAGAAACCAGATTCTGATAAACCAAAACCAAATCCTGAAGAAGAGGATGATGGTCTGCCACCACCAGAGCCAGTGCCCATGCCAGATATGACAATGCCCCAAACATTTGACTCTGATAATCCTACTTATAGGTATCGTTATCTCGATAGTCCCAGTCAATGGCTTGTCAGGCCAGTTCTGGACACAAATGGTTGGGACCATGATACTGGCTATGATGGAGTAAATGTGGAGAGGATGTTTGTTATTAAAAAGATACCAGCCTCAGTTTCTGGGCAACTTACAAAGGATAAAAAGGAAGCCAATTTTCAAATGGAGTGTGCTGCCTCTGTAAAACACGGAGAACATAATGCTACACTAGCAAGCTTTGATGTACAAAGTGTTGGTAGGGGCCTTGCTTATACACTCCGTAGTGAGACCAGGTTCAGCAATTTCAAGCACAATAAGACTGCAGGTGGACTTTCTTTCACCTATTTAGGAAATACTCTAGCAACTGGTATGAAGCTTGAAGATAGCCTTAAAATTGGAAAGAGGTTGAAGTTTGTTGTAAATGGTGGTGCTATGATGGGTCGTGGAGATGTGGCGTATGGGGGAAGCTTAGAAGCCACACTGAGAGACAAGGACTATCCAATTGGCCAAATGCTTACTACCTTGGGTCTATCTGTAATGAATTGGCATGGGGATCTGGCCATTGGTGGCAATCTTCAGTCACAGTTTGCTGTGGGAAGGAAATGGAAAGTTGTTACTCGTGCAAATTTAAACAACAGGCGTTCTGGTCAAATAAGTATTCGAACAAGTAGCTCTGATCATCTTGAAATAGCTTTGATTGGCCTTATTCCAATAATCAGGAGTCTCATTCGTGGCCGATTGTCTGAACCCCCTTATTCGACCTAGTAGCCTGGTCAATAATGGATGTTTTTTTAGAGTATTGGTAATTTCTTTTAGTTTAGAAGCCAGTTGGTTCTATGTTAGATGAATTGAAATTAAGTTCAGAGGAGTTGTGCAAGCCTATGATATTTTTGACTTTGTGGCCACATTTTCTAATTCCAAATAATGCTGACAAACAATAAGATTGCTGCAGTAATATCTGGAGCACAACGAAGTATGTTATAAAATACATATGGCATACTGTTTGAGACTATTGTTACTCTCCTCTGTCTCTTGATATCAATTTTCACTGATGCAATATTATGTATACGACTGGTGCACTTTCATTATTGTTGTTTTTCCACTCAATTGCAGAGTGCACCATCGATAATGAACATATGTTTGCTTCACATGCCTGTTATTTTGTTCAGTGATTAGGTTTACCTTACACAGGAGGTTTTGATGAACATATTCAGTTTTGAACATCAGAACATCCTTGGTAGAGAATCAACTTTTATCTTTTTTTGTTTAATAATTCCCTGTATAGCCATCTTATGGTTCATGTAATCTGGAGAGAATATGCAAATCAAAGCTTTTAGTTATCTTTAATATTTGAAATGCATTTGCTGTTGGATACCGTCTGAGCATATTTTTCAGATTTACACAAGGAGATGTAACGTTGTTGCCAATTGATTTACACGAGGAGAGGTAACATTGTTGCCATTACCCAAAGGAATCTAAACGGTCTTTACTTGTTTTCATCCGGAGCATAATGGAATACGCTGTATAGATATGGCACGATGATTGAGCTTGGGTTTGTTAATCCATTTTGTATCTTCAGGAAACTTTATAGGTTAATTATTTTTGTAAGCTCCATAATTTTTTAATTAGCTCATAACTATAAATCCTTAGTTTTTGAATGTGATACTAACATATACCATCAGGTTTAGTTTCCGCCCTTAGTCATTTGGAATTGCATACCTTTCATATGCAGTATGTACTCCAAGCGTCTTATTTTATAGGATAACTTCAATACTTCATATTATTGTCTGAGAAAAACATTGTGATACATTGACTTCGTTTGCTTTGAAATATTATTGTTATGAAACCATACGGTCTGAGAAGCCTCTCGTCTGTGCTTCCAGTTATTTCAAAATTTCTCTCTTTTGTGTATTCTCTCCCAGTTATTTTGAAGCGCCCTCTCTCTGAATGCAAGACCAGGCTACCTTTCATGTAATCTGGAGAAAATACAGCTTTCGACAGCTGTCTGTAATATTACATTCATCTGTAGTATTTGTTGTCAGCTTAATTTGCCGAAATGGGGTAAAGTGCATTATGCATTATATTCTCATATCATTGGATCCTTTTGTGCTTGGATGAGTCAATGTTCATTCAACGGTGTCATATGTGATAGAACAACACTGTTGATCAAAACAAAGTAATCAATTTTGCATGTAAATGTGGCCTTGATTGCATAAATCAGAACTGAGACTGCCCAAAGACACCAAATCAAGAAAACTATTTAAACGGGCAATGTTATAATGGGGTTTCCTCTGATCTAGACTACGTTCAAGAAAGACTAGAGAGATCATAATGTTGTTTTATGGCAAATCTGATATGTTAAGATGAATCAGGTATTGCTTAATTGCGACAAAATTGGTGGAACTATACTGGAGTCATATATTGGTCAAGAGTATGGTTGTGTCTCAAGGTCTGATGGGTACAATGGATGGATCCCTCTGTATTGTTGTATAAAATGGGATATCTGAGCGGCATTCAGTGTCAACTCCTTGCTATTTTTTGTTCCTATGCAATGCAAATAAATGAGAGGATCATCAACAAGATGGTTGATATTAATAGAAACATCTTAATTTTTTACCTACCATGTACCAGCAGTCAAGAGTACTTTTTGAGCCTTTTATAGAAGGCATTCTTATGCAAATAAATGAGAGGATCATCAACAAGATGGTTGATATTAATATCAACTTAAATATCTTAAAAAATTGTGGGTCTTGTTAGGGGTGTGCACAACAATAGCATTAAGCTTCATTTCTGGATTTTTGTGATTTGCTGGATTGACCGTGCTTGGTTTGGCGCTTCCCTTTTATAAAAATGATTGATGGCTGAATTCAAGTCATGATGAAAAGTGTATGCTTAACACGGTTCACTTATGCTTTATGGTGAGTGGGACAAGAAAGCTGCATAACAAAATGATATGCTAATTATATATTTTGAAGCCTCGCACAAATAAATGATGTAAAATGCTGTGGGTTATATTTACCATACTCATTGTTTACTCCTTAGTTATAGTCCACTTAATAGCGCAAGTGCAATAGCTAGAAAACTATCAATCATTTCAGACCTCACACTATATATTAGTGAACATAACTACTTTTTTAAAAAATCACACAATTGTTTTTAAAGAAATTGTTTAAAAAAAATATATCTTACAATCATTTGAGAATTGGTCGACTGGTGAAGTTCAATGGTTCTCATTGAGCCTGCTAGGGTTCAAATCTTGTAAAGACATCTGATAAGGGATGAGGCCGGGATCGTGCCCCGGGCGAATTTGGCGGAATGGAAACCCCTTAGTCCTTGGCTCTCAGCCAAAGAAAACGAACTATTCTCACAAAAAAAAAAAAAAATATCCTCACACATATTAGCGAACATAACTATTTAAAAAATTCCCAACATTATTTTGAAGAAACCTTTTTCTTGCAAGGATCCGATGGAGAAGCTACAAATATCTTACAATAGATGCCCTTATAGATTGAATAAATAGAAAGAAGGCCATGGAGAAAATTTAACCATTTTAAAACAAAATCTACAATTCAGGGCTAACAGTTCAACTGTTGTAATATCAAGTGTTGCCAATCAGAAGTAGCTCAGGTAGACCAAATTGGCTGAAAGATGCTTCTCATCCCAACTCAACTAAGCATAGATATTTACTGATTGTATTAAAAAGTGCTAACAATCGATCCACATAGTTTTGCACCTATACCAACTACACATTACTCAAGTTAATTTGACAACCATCTTCACAAATTTTTTTGGACATTTTTAATAAAAATTAAGTCGAAACTTGTGATCACAATCATACAAAATTAATGAAATTCTTCATGCAGAACTCCATTTGATTACATGCAACTCAAATTTCAATCCCATTAATCTTGTATGTTTTGTAAAATTTAATATAATATATTGTACATGAAACATGATTTTCTTTCTTTTAAAATTACATCATTCATTCAATCATAGTTAGGTGCTCCTTTTTATATTTATATCATCTAATCAACCTTTGAAGTAAAATTACTATCATCTTATTTAATTATGTCAACTTTGATAACAAGACAATTACAATGGTTGGACAATTTTAAAATTACATCATTCAATCAATCATAGTTAGGTGCTCCTTTTTATATTTATATCATCTAATCAACCTTTGAAGTAAAATTACTATCATCTTATTTAATTATGTCAATTTTGATAACAAGACAATTACAATGGTTGGACAATATTAAATGGAAAAGACAATATAGATTGAACTAGTGAATTATGATAATAAATTCCCAACTAAATTGGTCTCAATTCAATAATTTCTAAAATGAGAATATCATCTATATTCTTAGTGGTTAAAGATGATAAATCATAATAGTTCATTGATAAATCATACAAAACTTTGTTAGTAACCTTATACAAATGCATACTTGCTCTTAGGCATAGTACTATTGTAATAGGATTTGTTTTTGTTCACTAGTGATTAAAAATATTTGTTTCCACCAATTAAAATTAATTATTTTTATTTTATATTATAAAAATTATTTTCTATAATATAAATGCATTTTTGTTGCATTTATAAATTAAAAAATTAATTTACGACTATTTCATTGGCTTAAAAAATTAAGACCCTTTATATATGGATTCCAAGGAAACAATAGAGAAGTTTTTAAAGTCATGCTCCAAAATTTGGTAATACTACCCACAATTTTAGAGTGTACAACATGGAGAAGACTCACATGCGATGTATGTATATGGAAAGAGGAAAAATAGTTTGATTCTCAATACAATTAGTATGTAACTAGCAATTGCACTTTGGTGTCCAATGGGTATGCCAAATAGGTGTGAAAGGTCAACCAAGGAAATTTTGATCTAATTTTAAATACATTTGTGTAGTACATGAGGTTATTTTTGTAATAAAGTTATCAATAAAGAAATAAACTTATGTTATGTTTACAATAGGGAGAGAGGGGGGATAAAGTGTTATTTATAGCGGTAGAGAGAGGGAGAGGTATAATGTAGAGAAAGATGAAGTGATATCAAAATAGAAATGAAAGAAAAATATGGAGAGAGAGAGAGAGAGAGAGAGAGAGAGAGAGAGAGATCTTTATCTTACTTTGTCTCATTTGCTCTCTCATTCCGCTCTCTTTTCCCTCTTGCTTTTCTATATCTTCTCTTTATGGGCTTCTCCCTTCTCTCTTCCTCTCTTTTCCCCTTTTCTTCTTTATGTCCATATATTATAAACAATATTAACATTAAGTGAAAGAAAAATTGAAAGTTAAAAATAAAATGAAACAACATAAATATATATTTTATTTTGATTATGTAATACTTTTATTATCTTTTTATGATTCTCAAAGTTTCATATATTTTTAATATAAAATATTATTGAAGATCTCATTAATATTTTCAAGAAAAAATTATATATAGTAAAACCAAGTGAATTCTCCCAAAATAAAAATATTAATATTAATTTATCTTAAAATATTATTATCATAATAACTAGTATAGATATATAAATACGTCTATTTTAAGAAAGTTATCCATTTAAATTAGAGTTATTTTATTTTTTTTAATAATTACTTTTGAACTATTTACTAAATACGGAAAGATATTTTATTGTATCAACATTCTAATTTTTATCATTATATATACTTTACTTTTATACGTAATTTTTAATTTTACTAATTCTACTTTCTAAAATCAGTTATTTACATATTGTTAATATTTATATTTTAAAGGTATTAATGTCTACTACAATGATAAATTTAATAATGAAAATGTAACTTAACTTTATTTTTTATTTTAATTATTTAAATAGAATTATTTTTTGATGTAAAATATAATAGTAATAAAAAATTAATGTTATTGAAATCAATAAATCTTTATATTATTAAAGGTTTTTTTAGTCAAAGATCAAATTTCAAAATCAATCATTTACCAAAACTCAAAAATAATTTTTTCCTTTCAAATATCTAAATTATTTTATATAAATTAAATATTAGACTCTTAATTTAATTTATGTGACAATTTGATTAGTGTCGATTCAATTGGGATTGACCTATATGTTCATTTTTATCCCTGTACATTCTTGTCTCTATAGATGCAAAAGATAAAAGATTTGCGTCAACAATGGGATGTGAGGAACAAGTTTGCCGTCGCAAGAGGAAGTGGTGACATTATTGAAAATGAACAAAATTGGGAAATACAAGATTTTCAAACAAGATTCGAGTGTATTCAAGGCCTTTGTGAAGCACCTATTAGGGTTTAGACAGATATGAGCAATAAACAGTCTTAATATAATGCATAAATAGAGAAGACAAAAAAATAAATATCATATATTTAACGTGGTTCATCCAATACGGGCTACATCCACCAAAGAAACAACCATCCACTTATTTTACTATCCAGTGAAGAGAAAAATACAATATGATTTTATCACATTACATAACCACTTATTTATCAAGCCTTTAGAGGTAGTTTACAAAGTCGATTAACAAAATTAACCCTAAACCTAAAAGAATATTCTTTTAATTTTGTATGTATGAGAATTGGGGGGGGGGGGGGGGGGCTTCAACGCCCCATTAGGGTGGTGGTTCACACAGGCATTATGATGACCCTTCACATTGACATTATGACAACCCTTCGAGTTGACACCTTTGCCCAACGAGTGTATAATACTTACATGATCATTCGCCACATACCAACAATCTCCCACTCAGAGACTGATCAAGCTCCACACTGAAACAATCTCCCACTTGGAGACTGATCCTATAGCAGCATTGTTGCCCCTGTATCTCCCATTGGATTTACACACCTGAAATTGATTGTTTCTCCTTTCCACGAGGATCAAGCTTGAAGACCAATAGAAATTGAGAAGGAAGTTAGTTTCTCTTGTGTTACTACCTTGGTAAACATATCTACAGGATTCTTGCTAGTATGTATCTTCTCCAGCTTCAACTGTCCATCCTCTTAAACTGAGTGTATAAAATGATACCAAAGCTAGATGTGTTTGGTCTTAGAGTGAAGGGTTGAGTTGTTTGCAAGATGAATCACACTCTGACTGTCATTGTACAACCTGCTATTCTCTTGTATCTTTCCCAATTCCTCCATAAACCTTTGTAACCAAATCATCATCTTACTAGTCTCTATAGAAGCAACATATTCTACTTATGTTGTTGAGAGTGTTGCAACCTTTTGTAATCCAGAAATCCAATTGATAGTTGTGCCAGCTACAGTAAAAACATACCCTGTAGTGCTCCTCCTACTATCAATATCTCCTACTAAATTTGAATTAATATAGCCTTGTAAAGTGGAATTAGAGCCTCCAAAACATAAAGACTAAGTTGTTGTACCTCTTAAATACCTGGGAATTCATTTTAATGCATTCCATTGCTCTTTTCTAGGATTCTTCATATACCTACTCACAAATCCCACTTCATGTGCAATATCTAGCCTTGCACACACCATAGATTACATCAAGCTACCAATTGTTGAAGAGTATGGAACCTTAGACATGTACTCCATCTCCTCTTGTGTCTTGGAGCTCATCTCTTTGGACAATTTAAAGTGACTGGGCAAAGGCACGTGTACTAACTAGTTTTTTCTCTTGCATCTAAAATCTGTACAACACCTTTTCTATGTAATCACTCTGAGACAATGTCAATGTGTGAATTTTCCCATCCCTAGTTATTCTCATACTAAGGACTTTTTTGGTAGCACCCAAATCCTTCATAGAAAATGATTTTGCTAATTTTTGTTTAAGGTCATTTATATGCTGCAGATTAGACCTGACAACAAGCATGTCGTAAACATATAGTAACAACATAATATAGCTATCATTATCCAATCTCTAGAAATAAACACAATGATCAAAATGACATATGATATAACCTTGTTCAACCATAAAACTATCAAATCTCAAATACCATTGTCGAGGTGCTTGTTTCAGCCTATACAAGCTCTTCTTCAATTTGCACACTAAATTTTCCTTACCTTTGACCTCATATCCTTGTGGTTGCTGCATATAAATCTCTTCCTCCAAATCTCCATGGAGAAAAGCTATCTTGATATCTAATTGTTCCAGATGAAAATATCCTATGGCCAAAAGACTTAGAATAATTTGAATTGAAATCATTTTAACAAGAAGAGAAAATATCTCATCAAAATCAATACCCTTTTTATGTGCAAAACCTTTTATGACAAGTCTTTTCTTACCTTTTATTTCCTCCATGTTCTTCCTTTAACTTGTAAACCCATTTTTTAGGCAACACTCTTTTACCTCCATGAAAAGCCACTAACTCCCAACTTTAGTTTTGAAGAAAGGAATCCATCTCTTTCATTCCTTTCTCCCACTTTTTCTTGGTTTCAACCTGCATTACTTCTGCATAACTTTTTGCTTCACCAAAATCAGTCAATAATACATAATATAAAGAAGGAGAATATTGTTCAAGATGTCTACTTATCTGAAAGATATTCTTACTAGAGTTTGAGGTACCTATTGTGGTTCTGGTTGTTTAATATTTCTTGGCACTGTTGGGACTACATTTACTGGGATGTCATCAAGAACCATGCGTTCTGTGTGTTCCTCTTCTTGCTTCTTTCCCTCTATTTGATCCTTGTACATGACCTTTTGAATATGACATCTCTACTCCTAATAATTTTGTGATTCTCAAAATCCCATAAATGATATCCAAAACCATTAACTCCATATCCAATGAAAGTACATTTCTTGCATTTTGCCTCAAGCTCTGATTGATTTTCTATATCAATATGAACAAATGCTTTGCAACCAAAAGTTTTCATGAATGAGTAGTTTACCCTTTTTCCTATCCATGCCTCCTATGGATCTTCATACCACCATCAAAGGAACTTTAAGGTCCTCTATTTATCAAGTAAAAAATATTATCTACAACATCTGCCCAAAATTGCAAAGGCAATCCTACATGCAATCTCATACTTCTTGCACACTCCTTGATAGTTCTGTTAATCACTTCCTTGTCTTGCTGATATTAAATTTCTTCTCAAATTAGGAACATGTCTAACCTCTTTCAAATACCATTTATTTCCTTTTGGTAATTTAATTCATATGTTTCCCTTTCCAACAATTTTGCATGGTTCATCATCACCTAAATAAAATTGTCCAAAATCACCTTGAACATAGTTTAGATAATATTTTTTTATGGGGCGTGGCATGAAAAGAAGCCCCCGAATCTAACACCAAATAATGAATAATATTATCCAAAGAAAGAATCAAAGCATCTTGTAACATATCACTTACTACATTTGCTTCCTTGTTATTTTCTTGTTGTCCATCTCCTTTTTTTGCCTTCCGAGACCAACAATCTTTCTTCAGATGTCCTTTCTTTCAACAATACCAAAACTCCACATTTACCCTAGATTTGGATCCGCCCTTTCTAGATTTCCCACAATTACCTAAACCATTTCCTCTTTCCCTCTGTCTCCGTTGTTATCAATAGTCAAATAATTACATGATGTCTCACCTGTGCTTTTATGTTGCATTTCCTCACTAAGGATAACACCAACATCATCATCAAACTTTAAAGTGTTTGAACTAGAGACATAGTTACATATAGCCATGACCAAGCCATTCCATCTTTTTGGCAATGAGCATAGAATCAAGAGAGCCCTAACCTCATCATCAAAATTTAGTTTTACATAACTTATTTGACTAGTGACCACCCATTAAACTCATTCAAATGATCACTAATAGACCCACCCTCTAGCATCTTCAAATAAATAAATGATTAATAAGAAATACCTTATTTGAGGCTAATCGTTTCCCATACAATTTATCTAATGCCTTCATTAGACCCTTCGTTGTTGTTTCTTTTTCTATATTGAAAGCTATCGACGATGCCACACATAGCCGTATTTCTCCTAGTGGCTTCCTATCAAGAAATTCCAATTGTTTGTTTGAAGCAACTATCGACTTTTTTTCTATTCCACCCAATGGTAAGAATAGACCCTTGTGATATAGATAATCTAACATTTTCATTTTCTACAGCTGATAATTTTGGCTATTGAACTTATCAACCTTAAGCTTTCCTTCCTCTGCCATTTCTTCCACTCAAATATGATATTTCCTACCAAATTACTAATAAATACGCCACTCTAATACCAATTGTTATGGTTTAGGAAGATATGAACAATAAATGATATTAAGATAATGAAAAAGTAGAGAAGACAAAAAAAATAACATAGATTTAACGTGGTTCGCAAAATATGAGCTACATCCACCAGAGAAACAACCGTCCACTTATTTTATTATCCAACAAAGAGAAAATTACAATCTAATGCTTGTACATCAAACAACCACTTATTTATCAAGTTTTTAGAGGTGGTTTACAAAGTTGTTTTATTTTTTTGGGAGGGGGGGGGGGGGGGGGGGTTGGGTTTAGCCCCCCATTGTGGCAACACTTTTGGCCAACACCTCCACCCAACGTGTACAATACATGCATGATTAATTTACACATACCAACAATGCCTATTGAAGAATCCCAACAACGTGATTATCATGTGGGTGTATTGGAAGCCTAGAGTCGATCTTGCAATAGATCTTGTTTATGTGTGGTTTTTTAACACAACTTATCTCCTTTTTTGTTTGGTTAGGAAGATGGTGGTGGCATAGAGAAAAATATATATATAGTAGGAGAGATGGAGTGAATGAGAGAGATAGAGGGAGGGAGTGATGTAAATAAAATGAGATATAAATAAATAGAGAGGGATGAGGAGATAGATAAAGAGAGGAAGACGAAGTTGTAGACATATGTATAGGAGGAGATAGAGATACAAAGCAAGATAAATGGAGTAAATAAGAGAGGGGTAGAAATAATGAAATATAGATAGAGAGAGGGTGGGATAGATAGGCATGTAGAGGTAGAGGGGGCATGAGTGAGATAGAAATATGTTGATATAGAAAATTAATAATGAGAGAGGCATTGAGAGAGGGCTAGATAGATAGAGAGGGGAAATTGTAGAGAGATAGAGATATAATTAGGGGGAGATGGGGAGAAATATAGAGATAAAGATTTAGATTAGGAGAGGTAGATTTAATGAGAGAGAGGGAGTGAGTGATATAGATAGAGGTAGATAAAGAGAGAAGAGATATGGGGAGATAGAGAAAGAAACATAGATAAAAATATAGAGTAGAAGAGATTGTGGGAGTGATTTAACAAATGTGTGTGTGTGTGTGTGTGAGAGAGAGAGAGAGAGAGAGAGAGTTCATCTTGATGATGTAAACGTGGCTTAAGTACTAGGTTTGGTAGTTCATGGTTATGATTTTGCCTAGGATGTTGGATAAAGAAATCCATAAGTCAATCTTATTATATAAATGGGTCTTTCTACCCTTTAATTATGTTAGAAACTGCAATTGAAGCAATTGTTGTATTGTCATTGATGTCAAACCTTAACTGGTAAGACTGTTGCTACTTAGGAAAGCACTATATCTATTGTGAGAAGGGAAAGAAAGGATGGTAACAATAGCACCTAGGGAAAGGTTGAGTTATCTTGATACTACAAAGTGTACTTGACTATGTTGTACAATGATGGGACAATGTATTGTTTATCTTAGTAAGATTGAGGACTAAAAGGCTTAACCGAGCAAAAATGAAGAAATCATGTTTAAGCCGAGTTATGTTATTGTCGACTGAGTTAGTGTATGCCGAGCAAAAATCTAGTGTCGATCGAGTATCAGTTAATTGCCGAGGAAGACAGTATATGCCGAGGAAATAGTTTTAGTAGTGACCGAGCATTTTACATGAAGACCGAGTGGATGATCACAATATTGACCAAGCATCAGCATTTTTATATTTGAAGAGAATTCAGATTTGGAGCTGACATTATTGAATTCTTGGATTATGTAAAATGTGTTGACTTTATTTATTGATTATATGGAAGCATTTAATGCTTTGTAAAACATTTTATTGTAAATCTTTATGAGATTTGAGATGATTCTAGAAGAGGAGACGAAGAACATGAAGTGGGTAGATTCAATGAATCTGACCTAACCCTAAGATCTACAAAGGAGATTAAGCGGCAAAAGATAAGTTAACCTAACAGAGAAAAGTATTAAGGGAGCCAAAACATTAGGTATGAGAATGCATAGGTGAAGGAGATGTTGGAAGAACAGTAAGTTTTATTGACTGTATAAGTGAAAAGGCTGAAGGAGGAGTGTGGTGATTGCTTGAAGAAAAGTTTCGAGCAGATCAAAGATGGAAATGGCAAAGTTTCAAAGTCAGTAAACCAACATTTGTGTATGGAATTGGATCTGATATTTGCAAAGTGAGTTGTATGTTTTTCAGATCAATATTATTGCTACTTTCTAACCATTGTAATAGTCAAAATCCTTTTAACAGAGGTTGACCTAACAGTCATATGTTAAATCCTTTGAACAAGGTTGCATTCTAATGGAGTGTATGTAAGTCCTGTAACAAGGCTCACTTTTAACAGGGTGATTGAAATCCTCTAACTGGGTCACACCTGACAGTGTGTATTGTAACCTTTGACAGGGTTGGCTTTTAACCGAGCTCACTTCAGAAGAGTGAAAATAATAGTAGCATGTTACAAAGTGGTTTTTCCCATATTGGGTTTCCACTATAAATCTTGGTGTCAATACTTGTGTGAATGTTTTGTTTTGAACATTTCTATGTTTTACAAGTTAGTTACAACTGGGTAGTTGACTGCAATGTTATATGTTTCTATTATTGAATCAGTGATGACGAAGTTTATTTTGGTTGCTTGATCTGATTTAAGGAAAAGTTTTTGAAGTTATTTTATACATTAGGACCTGAGAACAACTGATTCACCCCCCCTCTCTGTTGTTCTAAATCATATTAACAATTGGTATCAGAGCTATGTTGCTTATTGGTGTATACAGAAAACAAGTTTAAAGGGACTTGAAGAAAATGATCAAGATGTATAAGAAGGAGGTACCAAAGCTGAACAAAGATAACTTCCCTACATGGCAAAGCTTGATGAAGCTACATCTGGCCGGTATTGGTGATTCTACAAAATACTACATTAAGCATGACTATGTCACACTTGTTGCACCTTTGACTGCTGAGGAAATGAGAGCTAAGCAAGAACATAATCAGGCAATGCTAGAAATTGCATCTGCCCTAAGCTATCCAGAATTTGAGGATATTAAGGACTGCACAACTGCTAAAGATATGTGGGACACTCTTGCAAAGATCTATGGTGGTGATCTATATGTACTGAAAGCTAAAGCCGAGAGTCTAAGAGGTAGGTTTGATGAAATGAGAATGAATGAAGATGAAAAAATTGCACAATATTGTGGTAGAATAAAAGAAGTTGTGAATGCTATTAGAGGAGCAAATGGAACTATTGATGATGAGACCATAATTGGAAAAGTGCTAAGAACCATGCGTCCTATATATGCTATTAAGATCTCAGCTATTCAGGAATCTAGATGTAACTTTGGAAATGTGCTTACTTTGGAAGGTTTGATTGGCAAACTGATTGCTTTTGAACTGTCTAACTATGATAATTTCACTATTGGTAGTATTGGAAATGTTGAATCTGCTTTTAAGTCACAGTTAGTTTTGAACAAGCCGAAGAAAGAAAAAGAAAGATGCACCAGTGAAAGTGAAAGTGAAAGTGACAGTGACACTACTGATGAAGATCTTGAAGATCTAGAAGCTCTTATGGATGGAAGACTGAGAAGAGGAAAAGGAAAATATAAAGCTAAACTCCCTATTATATGTTTTGCATGTAATAAAGTCGGTCATATAGTTGCTAGATGTCCTGACAGGAAGGATAAAGATGAAGAAAGAAACAATAGACACAAAGATAGAAGAGATGACAAAGGCTATCAAAGGTACAAAGACTACAAAGGAAAAGGTAAGAAATCTTGTTACATTGCTGAAGAAGAGACTGGCACTGATAATAATGATTTTGAAATTGAGGTAGTCTATGTTGCAATGAAAGATGAATTTGATGAGGATGAGAAAACTGCATTGATTTCCAATGTGAAAAAGAATAACAAATGGATTATAGACAATGGTTGTTCACATCACATGACTGGTGACAAAAGTAAGTTTGAGACCTTACATCATTGTAAAGGTAAAAGTG
The DNA here is from genome assembly GCA_027943335.1 of Chamaecyparis obtusa. NCBI lineage: Eukaryota > Viridiplantae > Streptophyta > Pinopsida > Cupressales > Cupressaceae > Chamaecyparis > Chamaecyparis obtusa. The sequence continues at coordinate 514,652 of BSBK01006658.1, read as the reverse complement.
TAACATTTTGTAATGATGCACCATGTCCTGTTAGAGGAAAATGATTGATTAAACTAACTGATAAAATCTCTTGTGAAAATGCTTATTGGGTTGAAGGATTGAATTATAATTTGCTAAGTGTTTCTCAGCTCAACAGAACTGGTTACCAAGTGGAATTTCATCACAAGAAAGCTAAGATATTTGATGCTACTAGTGAATTGATTGGAAGTGGTGAGCAGACTAGAGGTAATTTGTTCTATCTTGACCTATCTGAAGAAATATGTATGATTGCACAACTTGATGACATTTGGTTGTGGCATAAGAGGCTATGTCATGTTAACTTTGACAATCTGGTAGAGATAAGTAAGAAGAAGAAAGTAAGAGGCCTACATAGATTGAAGAAACCCGAGAATGTGATGTGCAAAGAATGCCAGTTAGGAAAAATGACTAAGTCAAGTTTCAAGAGCAAAACCTTTACTTCTGAACACATTTTAGATTTGGTTCATACTGACCTTTGTGGACCTATGGGTATACAAAGCTACTGTGGAGATAGATACTTTATCTTGTTTGTTGATGATCATACCAGCATGATGCATGTAATGTTTCTAAAAGAAAAATCTGATGCTTTTCAATTTTTGAAGTGGTATTTGGCAAAGGTTGAGAAGGAGACAGGTAGGAACCTGAAATGTCTTAGATCTGACCGAGGTGGAGAATTTACATCAAATGAATTCAATCTATTTTGCAATGGTAGAGGAATCAAAAGATAGATCTCTGCACCTAGGACACCTCCACAGAATGGTATAGCAGAAAGAAGGAACAAATCTATTTTGGACTGTGCAAGGACATTATTGATTGAAAAGAATGTGGCACAGAAATATTGGAAAGAAGCTATAAGTACAGCTGTTTACACTCTTAACTGGGTACAAATCAAGAAAGGTACAAATCTGACACCCTATGAATTATGGTATGGGCATGCACTGAGTGTTAAATACTTTAGAATCTTTGGAAGCAAGTGTTACTTATTGAAAGACAAAAGGAATGGAAAGTTTGATGCCAAAAGTGATGAAGGCATATTCCTAGGCTACTCCACAAAAAGTAAAGCTTATAAGTGTTTGAACTCTAACACTAACAAAATTGTGGAAAGTGTGAATGTAAAACTTGATGAGTATGTAGAAAGAAATGAAGCCAACAACAAAAGAGAACTAGAAGATTACAAATCTTTTATGTACATCGAGGAAATAGAAGAGGCAGGTAATAGACCTGCACCTGATGCCGAGTCTCAGACAAGCAATGCCAAGCGACAGGAAATGATTGTCGAGAGTTAGGAAAACAGTGCTGAGAGAGAACAAGAACATGCCGTGCTACAAGACAATACTGTTGAGTATCAGGAAGAGGTTGTCGAGCATTCAGAAGCTGAATCTAACAATCTTGTTGAGGAATCTGATGAAATAGAAGAAAAAAATGCTGAACCTATTTTGGCAAAATATGTAAGAAGACATCACAAGCCTGAATAGATAATTGGAGATAAAGACACTGGAATTCAGACAAGAAGCAAAACCAAGGATCCAACATGCTTACTATGTGTGTTTGAACCTAAGACAACTAAAGATACATTAGAAAATGAAGACTAGATACAAGCAATGAATGAAGAGATTGACCAGATTGAGAAGAATGAACCCTGGACTCTGGTGCTGAGACCTACAAATAAGAATGTTATAGGAAAAAAGTGGGTGTTTCGAAACAAGTTGAATGAAAAAGGTGAAATCACTAGGAACAAAGCTAGGCTAGTATGCAAAGGCTACGCACAAGAAGAAGGAATAGATTATGGGGAGACATTTTCCCCTGTAGCTAGATTGAAAGGAGTAAGAACACTGCTTACATATGCTACTTATAAAGATTTCAAGGTATATCAAATGGATGTCAAGTCTACATTTTTAAATGGTGTACTGGAAGAAGAAGTTTACATAGAACAGCCAAACGGTTTTATTGATCCAAACATAAGACACATGGTATGCAAACTGAACAAAGCATTGTATGGATTGAAACAAGCTCCCAGAGCATGGTATGAGAGGTTGCATAACTGTCTGATGTAGATTGGATTTTCAAGAACAAATGACACAAGCAATCTGTACTTGAAGGATGAAGAAGGTAAAGGTATTCTATTGGCCAAAATTTTTGTTGATGACATTATTTTTGGTGGACAAGATGCATTGTGTAAAAGTTTTTCAAAAGAAATGCAAACTGAATTTGAAATGAGTATGTTTGGTGAGATCAAATTCTTTGTTGGTTTACAAGTATATCAGATGAAGAAATAAATTTTCATTACACAGTCTAAGTATGTTAATGAAATATTGAAATTTTTTTGAATGGAAGATGCTAGACCAGTGGGAACTCCTATGGTTACTGGACAAAAGTTATCTAAGAATGATGATGCTGCAGAAGTTAACCAGACTTTGTATAGATCCATGATTGGAAAATTGCAGTATGCTGTACATAGTAGACCAGATATTGCACTAGCTGTTGGGATTGTGGCAAGATTCTCTGCCAATCCTAAGGAAACACACATGATGGTGGTGAAAAGAATCATGAGATACTTGAAAGGAACTGCTAACTATGGGTTATACTACAAGAAGAATGACAAATTTGAACTTAGAGTATACACTGATGCTGATTGGGTAGGAAATGTAGATGACAGAAAGAGCACTAGTGGTGGAGCTTTCTTTCTTGGATAGAGATTAGTCTCCTGGACAAGCAAGAAACAAAATTGCATTTCCCAATCTACTGCTAAAGCCAAGTATGTTGCTGCTGTAGTAAACTGTTCAAATTTAATATGGATAAAACAGTTGTTGATAGGCATGAAAAAAGAAATCACTAAACCTGTTGTTATTTTTTGTGACAACACAAGTGCCATCAATATTTCTAAGAATCCAGTGATGCACACTAAGAACAAGCATATAGCAATCAAGTATCACTATTTGAGGGAATTGGTACAAGACAAGGAAGTCCGAATGGAATATGTGAATACAAAAGAACAATTGGCAGACATATTCACTAAAGCCTTACCTAAAGAAGCTCATGAGTATTTGAGAAGTCAATAAGGGGTCCTTCCCCTAACTGAGGCTGCCTAGTCAAGCTAGGAGCACTGCATCAAATATGCTACAACAGAATAATTGACAAATTGATGCAGAAGATTGTCACACTTTAGGACTGTCCTAGAGCTGTGAAGAAGAAGCAAAGACAACAAATCAGTCATAAGCAAGTTGACAGAGGGAGAAACAATGAGCTACACAGACATATCTACATCTGTTGAATGTAAGTTTTAGCTGCTGCTTTGGCATTTTTGTCAAAGAGGGAGATTGAACTGAAATGATATTATAACACATGAACTGAAGAGTAGGGATGATGAATAGAAATGAAAGATCAGGATAGAGGAAGATCCAGATACTTCTGACAGTCACAGAAGTGAGATTTATAGATTCTGAATTAGAATGAAGCTAAAGATATTATAAATTTTCTCTGATGGTTAAATAAGTTTTTTTTGGATTGGTTGGTAATCCATGTGTTATTCAGGTGATATCATATGGTGTTGCCATCAATGCCAAAGAGGGAGATTGTTGGAAACTGCAATTGAAGCAATTGTTGTATTGTCATTGATGTCAAACCTTAACTGGTAAGATTGTTGCTACTTAGGAAAGTACTATATCTATTGTGAGAAGGGAAAGAAAGGATGGTAACAATAGCACCTAGGGAAAGGTTGAGTTGTCTTGATACTGCAAAGTGTACTTGACTATGTTGTACAATGATGGGACAATGTATTGTTTATCTTAGTAAGATTGAGGACTAAAAGGCTTAACCGAGCAAAAATGAAAAAATCATTTTTAAGCCGAGTTATGTTATTGTCGACCGAGTTAGTGTATGCCAAGCAAAAATCTAGTGTCGACCGAGTATCAGTTAATTGCCGAGGAAGACAGTATATGCCGAGGAAATAGTTTTAATAGTGATCGAGCGTTTTACATGAAGATCAAGTGGATGATCACAGTATTGACCGAGCATCAACATTTTTATATTTGAAGAGAATTTAGATTTGGAGCCGACATTGTTGAATTCTTGGATTATGTAAAACGTGTTGACTTTATTTATTGATTGTATGGAAGCATTTAATGCTTTGTAAAATGTTTTATTGTAAATCTTTATGAGATTTGAGATGATTCTAGAAGAGGAGATGAAGAACATGAAGTGGGTAGATTCAATGAATCTGACCTAACCCTAAGATCTATGAAGGAGATTAAGTGGCAAAAGATAAGTTAACCTAACAAAGAAAAGTATTAAGGGAACCAAAACATTAGGTATGAGAATGCATAGGTGAAGGAGATGCTGGAAGAACAATAAGTATTATTGACTGTATAAGCAAAAAGGCTGAAGGAGGAGTGTGGTGATTGCTTGAAGAAAAGTTCCGAGTAGATCAAAGATGAAAATGACAAAGTTTCAAAGTCAGTAAACCATCATTTGTGTGTAGAATTGGATCTGATATTTACAAAGTGAGTTGTATGTTTTTCAGATCAATACTACTGCTACTTTCTAACCATTGTAATAGTCAAAATCCTTTTAACAAAGGTTGACCTAACAGTCATATGTTAAATCCTTTGAACAAGGTTGCATTTTAATGGAGTGTATGTAAGTCCTGTAACAAGGCTCACTTTTAACAGGGTGATTGAAATCCTCTAACCGGGTCACACTTGACAGTGTGTATTGTAACCTTTGACAGGGTTGGCTTTTAACCGAGCTCACTTCAGAAGAGTGAAAATAATAGTAGCATGTTACAAAATGGTTTTTCTCATATTGGGTTTCCACTATAAATCCCGGTGTCAATACTTGTGTGAATGTTTTGTTTTGAACATTTCTATGTTTTACAAGTTAGTTACAACTGGGTAGTGGACTGCAGTGTTATATGTTTCTATTATTGAATCAGTGATGACGGAGTTTGTTTTGGTTGCTTGATCTGATTTAAGGAAAAGTTTTTGAAGTTATTTTATACATCAGGACCTGAGAACAACTGATTCACTCCCCCTCTCTGTTGTTCTAAATCATATTAACAAATTCCTCTATGCCCTAATTCATAATTTTCTTGATGTTGAGCTCTATATTTTTGGATTTTATTCTCCAGCGTATATTTTTAGTTTTTACATCTATTTAGATAGCCCTTTTTGAAATTATCTTTTAGAAGATTAAAAGTAGGTGGTGCCATTGTATTTGCAAGATATCTCAAGCAGTATTTTTTCTTGCTAGTATAACTCGAGTTAGTTATAGATAGAAGGTTTTGAAGGCTTAATTATTCTTTTAAGGATTTTCTTTTATGCATCTAAAGTCCCTTTTATGTATTTACATAGCTAGGGTTAGAACTATGCCTTTGATATGTTCTATAGTGATAAGTAGGATATATTTTCCACAACAAGTTAAATGGTGATATTTCTATTAGGATTCAATAGTGTAGTTCTTAATTCAAACTCATTTACTTGTATTTTATGAGTAGTGGTTCACAGATCCCATCTCTCATGAGAATGAATGGAACACTTAGCACTTATTGCATCTAGGTGATTCTCACAGAGGTGAAGCACCAGGAATTTCCGGGAGGTCACCCATCCTAGTACTACTCTACCTCAAGCACACTTAACTAAAACATTTCATCCATGGTTAAGCTCATTTTCTTGCAACCCCATTTGTAAAACCTTCAGCAAGTTTTCTGCCTTATGAACTTGTAGGGTAGAGGATTTTTCCACCATTCACAAGAACAAAATCACCCCTACACTACCTTAAGAACAAGACTAGGCAAGGCTCAACTATGAAATAAATCTAATCTAAAAACTATTTGTAAAACTATTTAAATACTTTAATAATTCCAACGTAACTGAAATACAAACTAAATAGACTATATAAATGAAGTAAAGGACATAAACATCATTATAATATAATGTATGCTATGCATAGATATCTCAAATTCAAGAACTGAAAGCACATAAATTAGAGAACATACCATGGAAGTTTGAAGCTCTTAGCCTTGGATGACAACTTGTTGCATGGATGTCTGTGTGTTGCGCTAGAGTCCCAAATGACAGAGAATAGAAAACTCCAGAATTGCACTATTCACTTCCAAATTCTAAATTTGAGAATCTATTTGTCACCTACACACATGCAAGAAGGAAATTTTTTGTGGACGGTTAAGTGGCTTTCCTCAATCAAACCCTCGCTTTGGTGTTACCACCTCCAGAGATAGCCAGATAGATAGATATATATGGTAAACCAAGAGGAAGAAAAGTAATAGAAATAAACCCCATCCTTAATGGAAGGGAACCCTTATTACACATGGATGTACAATAAAAATGATCCTCTCTTGAGGGAGGAACGCCCTTACTACCTATATGTAATAATACTAAGAGATATTGAGTATAAACGTATAAAAAAGTAAAGATATAGACAACGAGAGATAAGATATGAAAACAAAGTGAGAACAAGTATAGATCTTCCCAAGATGTGGAGAGAATCCAAAAGAGTTTTGTTGTAAGAATGTGAGAGAGAAAACCAAGAGATTTGGAGAGTTCTTGAGAGAGTTTAGAAGAGCTAGAGAATCTAGAGGGATGCAAATGAGCAAGAAGGGTGTATTTATGGTCACTTGCGGGCACAAATAACCATTTTGTATACATCCAAAAGAGGGGAAACACATCAAAGATGGTGTTTGCATTTCAATTTATGTGGATGCTAGTATGTTGCGTCGACGTTCATGTGTCACACTCACATGCAAGTGTGTGGAGCTCAAATTTGAGTGAGAGATTGTGGACATTGTTGTATAAGGAATCAAGATGTCTAAATATTTCCATCTTATCATGATTTTCCAATGTTGGGACTTGATGCCAAAGTGTCATAAATGCAAGAGTGCAAATTTAGGACTCTACATGTTTCCCCACTTTAGTGATCCAATCGCTGCGATGGATTGGGTGTGCTAAAGTTATGCATATTAGAAAAAGAAGCAGATAGGTGCATTAATTATTCTTATTGAAAATGTACCTGTGTCGGGGGGAAATTTTGGTTCAACTGAGTTGTTCCTAATGTTCATTCTAGGATGTGCTACAAAAGCACAAAATTTGGCCAGTTCCAAAAACAAAAGAAGCTACCCGACCAGAAGAATGCTTAAGGAGTATTAGTCCTAGATGGAAGGAAAAATCAGTTCTAGGGGGTGATATGCCCCGTGTTTTTTTCCTTCAATAGGTGGGGAAAAACAGGAAGGAAAATGGCTGCAAAAAGTTTTCCACATTTTTGGGCCCTTCTAGGCTATATATGGGCCCAGTGGGCCCGTAGAAGGGTCAATTCACTATTCACTGCGAGGATTTTTGTTGGGATTTTGAGTATATTGAGAAAAAACTCTTTGTAGACGTGACTTCTTGGTGACCAGGTTTGAGGATTTGACGATTGCAGCCGAAGGCTTTCCCCCAGATTAGGTAGGCCATGTTTCACCTTTCTTTGTCAATTTTTAGCTTAGTTTTCGACGCTTGAACATGTGTCCGGGCGTTCAGGGCAATTTTTGCACCGGCGTCAAGATTCTGAGTTGGCGTCTAGGAGAAAACATCAGTTGAACATGAGTTTGCACTGGCATCCCATCTTCGGGTTGGTATATGGTGAATACTGGCGCGAGCATCCGAAGGACGTGTCAGCATTTGGACTTAGTTTTTGCAACACTTCAACAATTTAACATGTTACTGATGCATTATTTTTTCATTCTTGCAGATTGTCCCAGATATCAGGGAGCACACTACGGGATATTCTCTATCCTGGATCAGAGGATGAGTAGAAAATTTGAGCTATGAGGAGGAGGTTCTTTTGCATCGATTCTGAATCTGGTGTGTATACTCCTTACTCGAGATGCACTTCCTTGGGCCGATGCTAACAGACTTGATTGAGTGGTGGGATGTAGACACCGTGTCCTTTCATCTCACTACCAGGGAGATGACTATTGCTATAGAGGATGTAAACTGAATACTATGCTTGCCTGTTCGTGGGGAGGGAGTATCAATTCTTGGGACCTTCATTGTAGAGTAGTTACGTGCAGTTCATAGATGGGTGGTGGGTCAGACGACATGCGACCATGACCATATCTATCTCTAGTGGTTTGAGTAGGGTCAGGTCGTGATTCCCTTGCTGCATGAGATCCTAATTATCACTATCACACTATGGATGGTAACCGATGGACGAGGCTCGCATTTTCTCTGGGTCTTGTACCATGTATCTGGGTGATGGAGGAGGACAAAGAGTAGTATACATGGGGATGGATCATGTTGGCTCACTTGTACTACGATTTGAGCTAGTTTTTCCATAATGAGTTCCACAACATCACTGCATGCAGACTCCTATAGGTATGGATCTTTTAGAACTTCACATGTAGGAAACTAGTGGGCTTCCTTTTAACACTCCTGGGAATCTTCTACGGGAACACACTTATCCACTACAACAAGAATACTGGAGGTTAGGAGATCTTTGAAATTGGAGGCTCATCATTGATTGTCTTGACATGGGGGACATTGTCTGGAGTCCCTACCGAGGGATGCCCGTATGTAAAGAAATTGGGATAGTGCATATATAGCGGGACCGATTCCTGATAGGGCTTCATGATTACATCGTGATGCCATACTACTAGAGGTGTTGCCTGCATCAGTTCAAATAGGTTCAGATCGTACCAGTAGTTGTACCTACTTATGTCAGATCAATATAGAATGGGGGTAAGCCTCAAGACATTGAGAGGCTGACCGTCGTAGACATTCTAGATAGTCCGGTTTCAGGAGTTGATGATGATACACCTTCCTGTTATACTTTGATTACGTCAGGGTGATAGATAGATTCACATGATGGTGGGCTGAGATAGGTACTAGGATAATCTCCCCACTAGAGACAGTTCCTAGAGATCTTGGGCTATTTCTAGATGATGTTGGAGATGGTCAAGAACCACTACAGATAGGTGGAGAAGGTTCACCGGTGGGGATTCTTGTGAGAGATGCTCTCGAACAGGGAGGAAAGGAAAGGATAACACAAAGATAGTGTGTGGACTCACCACCACCTACAACTAATATCCTAATTCTACTCCCATTAATGTGGTCACTCATTCCTTATTCCTCCACACCTTTATCTCATCGATCGGTGAGGGTGAGACTACTAACATCACTGACATAGATAGCCGATACACCTAGGGCATCAGGAAGTCGTATGCCTCATGTTGATCCAGATTGGAAGACTAAAGATCTACTAAGTATAAATTTGTGATTTTGTTATAGTAGATGTATATATTTTTTATTTCTTGGATAGGTATATATATATCATGGTACCAATGCATCATTTTATCTCTATGGTTGTAGAGGGAATTATTAAGTGGCTCAGCTTAATTTACACTATTTTGGAGGAGATAGCACCAACAGTGTCCATTCAGGGAGATGTTTTGAATATCTAAAGACCACACCAGATGGTTGGGCACCACGTTGCCATCTTTGAGCCACTAGTGAGACTCTGCACGACATATGAGGAGGCACAAGCCTCTTTACTACATAGAGGTGCAGAGCTTGGCCCAGCTAAAGACCAGAGAGAGAAAATGGGGATAGAGATCAAGACTGCCCTCAAAGAGAGAGATGGTGAGGACATAGCTCAAGACTTCTCAGAGGGAGCGAGAGTGCCTAGAGATTAGGGCCGAGATCCCTGAGAGATCCGTAGACCATATGCCCCAGACCCATAAACATAGGTGATGATGTACAAACCTAACTAGTCAGGGATGAACTTACCTCTATGGTCAGGTTGCACATTTACATTTCTCTGATTCTCATAGAGAACAAGATCACCCACCTTGAATGTTCAAGTGAGGAGATTTTGGTTTTATTTCTTAGAAAGTGACTTTTGATAAGCCTGGATATGTTGGAGCACCTTTAGGTGACACTCATCCAACATTTCTAGATCATGCAAATGATTGACATAATTAGTGTCATCATTAATCACTCCTCTCAAAGAGATGTGTAGAGAGGCTATTTTGAGGTCGAGGGGCATTATAGTGTTAGTTCCTTAAACAAGGCTATAAGGAGTGGTTCTTGTAGCCATACAGATAATAGTATGATATCCCCACAAGGTATAGGTCAATTGGACGTGACAATATCTCCCATGTTTGTTTACCATATTTCACAAAATTTGTTCAATGGTCTTATTGAAGCTTCAACTTGACCATTAGATTATAGATAATAAGGTGTAGAAAAGCGACGTTGAATACAAAATCTCTCAAGGAATTGCTTTACTTCCTTGTTTTAAAAATATGTACCATTATCAAAGATAATGGTGGAAGACAATTTGAAATGAGAAATAAGGTTATTTAGGAGGAAGGTACAAATTGTTTCAACTATGGTATACCTTAATGGGGCCGCCTGTACCTAATTTGTGAAATAATCCATAGCTGTAATGACAAAGGTGTGTCCCTTCGAAGATAGGGGAGATATGTTTTGATGATAAGTAATCCCCAAGTTTAGAAGGTCCATGGAGAAGCCTGAGTTCTGTATTCCTAGGTGGGAGCTCTTAGTAGATTGCTATGTTGCTGTCATTGAGGAAATTTCTTGAAAGAAGTGAAGGAATCTTGTTCCATTCATTTTTAGTACCGATCAGTTACTGAGAGGGGAGGGGTGAATCAATAACCACTATTTCTTCTCTCTTCTAAAAACTTGTTCGAACAATACTTTTCTAAAACAATCAATTATATGCAAGCCTAAAAAGTAAATACATAGATTAACACCAGATATATACGTGGAAACCCTTAGTTAGAAGGAAAAAACCACGATGAGACAGAGCTCACAACTTCACTACTATAGAATGAAGGCGCCCTGTTAGGAACTTACGAAGCACTAGTTAAGGTGCTACCCTGTTAAGGGATTTTACAAAAGATCTGTTAAGATCTGAACCTTGTTAGGAGCTGCCTGGTTATAAGACTTTGAACATCAAAAAGGATGTTACCCTATTAAGGGATTTTTACAACGAACTGATTAGGTCCACCCTAATGAAGGGATTTTAATTGCTTCCTCTACTTAACAAAAGCAATGATCTGATACAACACTGAATGTGTGCTTAGATCATACCTCTTTTCCAGTTTGCCTGGCTGTTGATCTTTGCTACTTCTGAGTCTGTAGCTCTTCTCTCAAAAGATGTCTCTGCTCTGCTCTATGCAATCGCTAACAATCAACAACAACTTCCTTGTGTCATATGACCTATATTTATACAAGGGTTCACTGTCATGAAACCCTTGACTCATAGAACTACCAGGCTGTAAACTCAACAATAAAATCATGCCACTAGAAGTTAAGCTTTCCGTTATGATCTAGAGTTTACCTTGCAAGACATCCATAGAAATAAAGCTAACTCCTGTTAAAAAGTTAACTCCACTTACAAACGGTGGATATCCCGTATAATCCAGTTTAACTCAAACTGCTTCCCCAAAATTTGGAGTGGATCTTTAGGCAGTTTAGACCAGTGTTCCCTTGTACCTGGTACTCTTTTGTACGCAATCCAAGATCAGGACTATAAACTTGAATCGGCCCACCAGTGTAGTGCCCTTTTCAGTATCTACCAGTGCATACACTCGTCTCCTCGACTATTGGTGTCTTCTAAGTATACGTAGTGACCGGTGATCTTTTACTGGCATATGGTGTTTTGTGAATATACAACAATGACAATCTTAAGTAGCTAACAATCTTCCCCTTTGTCATTGGTGGCAAAATTATACACAAAACCATACTCACGTACCGATGAAAGTGTAGATGACAATCCGTAGAACACTTCCCCTATCTGAGTGGTCCCGTGATTTGTGATTGTTTTGCTATGTTTCTCTTTTTTCTTCCATGCTCTGTTACTATTTTTCTTGTTTCTCCATTCTGCTTTTCTTCCCCTTTTTGCCTCCATAGGACAAAGGATGTGACATCCCTTCAGTTTAAAGTTGTGTGAAGATGTCTTTGTAGAATAATTTGGCAGATTGAAGGAATGGCTCCCATTGACCGGTTACATATTCTATATTCTTTTGGGCTACTTTCAGAGAAACAATGATGTTCTCCATATCTTCCACAGTTTTGTAAGTTGGTTCATTGATCAGAGCTTCTGTTGAATTTTTTGTTTGATTCATAATGTCAAGAGTTGGTGCCAGAAACATCTGAAATCCAACAATGTCTTGGATCCTCTTATTCTTCTCTTCAGCAAATTTCCTCAGTGTAAGAGTTAAGCTTGTCATTTGTTTGCTGAAAGAAGTTGCAGTTTTATGCTTGATTGCAAACTGTGTTGACAAAGTTCTGATCTCTTCTGAGGCTTTTTTTGACTTCTCTGTTAAGTCCTACAAAAACACATCAAAGTTTGATGTCCTGCTCATCAAACTTCCTGCCTCCTTAAGTTGCTATTGGAGCAGTCTTAGGTGGGTTGACACATTTGCCTTGATATCTGCAACCTGCTTGTGTAGTATCTCCATTCTTTTCTTCTCATAGTGGTCTATAGCCACTTTTTCTGGATCGGTTAGATATTCACCAATTGCATGTGCTAGAATTTCAAGTTGATCGATGACTGGTTCATCTTCATCAACGTCAATGTCTGGTACAAAGTTGCACAATATGTCCTATTTTCTCTTGGTCATATCCTTGAGTTGTTTAGTTGACATCTTGTTGATGTCTACCACTGTATTGGTGACCTTAGTCCTCTTAACTTCCTTCTTCTCAGCAAAAGATAGATTCCTTTTTGATAAGGAGCTTGGTATGTTTGCTTTATCTTCTAGCTTTGGTTGAACTTTCTCAGTGTCCACTGGGTTTTCTTCCTCTTGTCCCTTAAGCTTGTTAGTGCCTAATTGAACCTCTGCGCCAGGTAGAACATGTTCTACAAATGGTTCTTTCTAGATTTGAGCATCTTCTTCCGGTTGCTTAATGACTGCAGTGTATTATTCTTGATCTTCCTGAAGGACTTCTTCTTATTACTGCTCCTCAACAATATGAAGTTCTCCTAAGGGTATATCATTGTCAACCCCTTGTTTACCAACATTTAAATGTTCACCAGCTATGAACTCCTCTATCTAACCTTTTTCAATTTTGGTAGCAAACTCTTCAACAAATGTGAGTTCGACCGGTGTTGCTGGCATACGTTCAGTCTAATCATGAGGACCTAGTTTGTCCAATGCCCTAAAGTCATACTTATGCCAGTAATCTAGAGTCACTTTGTAGACTTGATTCTCATATCCGTTTAATATCTTTGCAACTCTATCTAATGTCTTTAGGTTCATGGATGCTTCTTTTAATAGAAGCTTTATTCTCTTTTCACTGAATCCAGGTCTGACTTTAAGAAATGTTTCCCTAGTGATTCTAGTGTTTATGCCCATACCAGTTCACCATTTTGACTGTACCCTATTGTTTAGTTCTGGTGGGAACTTGGACCTATAGTCCCTTGGCATCCTGTGATAGTTCATAAATGTTTCCACTATTGCTACAATAACTGACTGTTTATCATTTTCTTCTAATACACTGAACTACTTTGCAGCATTATCTACTATTCCAAAGTCCGTCACTTCATCTATAATATTATCGACAGATATAGGATTAGTGTTACCTTTGCTTGGAGAGATAAGAACTGTTGGATTTGTTGACTTTCTTCTTTTGTCTTCCGTGATGTCTACTATGATTGGTGCCTCAACTCCAAGCACACCTTTCCCTTTACCGGTGTCTGAGACTAGTATAGCTATTATTCTTTGAGCTACTTCTTATTCTGCTTGCTGCTAGGTCTGAAGAAGTTTGGTCCATATTGCTACTTCTTCATTATGTACTTTCTCAACTTCTCCAATAAGCATGAGCCCTATCCTTCTTATAGTTGTGAAAGTTTTCTGATGAAGTTCAACTTGTTCTATGGCTTCTTCTAGAGTGAGATGGTTCTGGACCTCTAGAAGAGCTCTTATCTTTATCTCCTTTTCTCTATCTTCTGAAGCTTTCCATCGGTCTTCAATAATTTGTAGAAGTTGTTCAGGTAGAGTTGTGTGAAGTCCACCACGATGGAGATTGAATTTATGAAGGCAGAACGCTACAACTTCTTCAATTTTTCTTTTGTCTTCATCATTGGCTATCTAATTGATATCTTCTTCTAACAGAACCTAAATTCCCAAATTCTTTCAGTTCTGCCACAATTTCATCAATTGTGGGATTTGTTCTCTTGATCAAAGGAACTGTTTCCTTGGTCTTGGTCTCTTCTAGTTCTTCCTCTTGTATACTAGGCACCGGTTCTACTTTCTTCCTCTGAGCCTTGGGCTGCTCTATCGCTGGTTTCTTCTTTGGTGTGGGTGTCCTTTTGTAGACAATCTTGATTGGTGCCCTTTTTAACAAATTCTAAAGAATCTCAGTATACGTGCCAAATTGATTGGCACCGAGATCCAAATTTGCATCATTTAAGGCATCGACATATGCCTTAGCAACTTTGGAAGAGATCTTGTAACCCAGCTCAGGGGCATATACATCTCTTGGTTCCACTGCTTGAATGATGCAGTTGTCAGTGGTAACCAGAAAGCATATCTCATCCTTGTACAGGTCAACTATAGTTAATGGCACTCTTTCTCTTTTGTGCATTTTCAACTGAAATGCCTTAAAATGTTCAGTCATCACATTGTTTAACTGATCTCCCTGTTGATTGGCCATTTTAGTGATTTGATGCATGACTGGTTCATTGGTTTTCCATGTCACTTTATCGATACCTGGGAAGAAGTCCAAATAGTAGAAGTATAGGCACATTATAAGAGTTCCATACTTCATGGATTTCTTTTTCACAACTCCAAGCTTCTTCATGTTTTTGAATATTTGACTCAGAAGAATTGCACAAATGTTGTATTGGGCATTGTTGTGCATAATGTGAAATGCGGCATGAATAGCTCCACCCGGTATGCTATTGAAATTGGTTGACTGATAAACTTTGTAACCAATAACAATAGATGCAAAATGTACTCCATCATCTTCAATGTCTTTCACGGTCATAAGTCAACCATCAGACTTTGACTTGGTCAGCTTGTTAACAACAACATTTGTGATAATACGCAGGGTTAATGCTTCCCCTTTGTCACTATATCCAGTTACTCTGTGGAGATCTTCTTTGGTGATCTCATGACATGCGCCTCTGGTGAGCTAGAAACCTAGTTCATGAAGACGACTGAACACCAGTCTGACTTGGTCTTCCTAGAAGATTGCTGGGTAGCATACACCATTTATCAATCTAGATGATAATAAATTGGCGTATTTGTTAGGAAGTTTCCCTTCTTTGCATAGTGACAGATATTCGCCTTGAATATATGTTTCTCCTAGTTCTTCCTGTTTGGCGTGAATAAATGCTATGACATCTTTGATCAAGAGGAATCCTTTTGGTACAGATGAAAGCGCACCAACCATGTCATTTTCTCTATCATGAACTAGCAAGATGTTGTATGTTGGCCTATCCACCTGATCTCCTTTGATCAATTTTATGGTAGCTGAAGATGAGGCCATTTTTGCTAACCAGTAATTTACAGAAAGTAGCTTAGATCGGTATTACTCAATAATTCACAATGATCAAAGCACAAGAATGTTACTTAGCACAAGAATTCATAAATTACAAAGTAAACAAAGTAAGAACTTGTGAGTAATTATCCTTTCTTTTATAGGGTTAGGTTATAATGGTAATTACCAAATGGTAACTATACATTAAACGACTACGGTAATAAATACCTTACCTAACTTCTCTTACCATTTTCCTTAACCGATGATTTGGTCTTTCCAGTTGGGTGACCCCTAGTTTGTTACTTCTTCCCTATCTAGTTCTTCTTGTAGATTGAGTGAGTTCGTTCCTCACCAATCCTACTGGGAATAGTAGAGGATCTACCGGTTCCCTCTAGACCTTTATGACTCAGCTTGCTGAAGAGATATCACCATCAAAAAATGATGATTTTTCTTCTATCTTCTCCTCAAAGGAGCTATTTGATTCCTTTTTGAACCAAATTTGTTTGATTGACTTCTTAGTCTTTTCTTCCTTGTTGATCTTGTCAATCGGTTTTGCTAGTTTTTTCTTCTTATTGAGCGACTGGTTCCTGCAATTTTTTGCTAGGTGTCCAACCTTATTGCAATGATAGAAAACTACCCTAGTTGTCCTCCATGGGTTCACCCTTCTTGGATTAGGTGACTTGCTCCAAGAGTCATTGTGGCTATTTGGTCCAAAGTTTGCACAATTGGTTGTGCCCCAGTTCTTGTTTCTCTTGGTGAATATCGGTCTTGGAGACCTAAATGTCATAGTTTTTGATCTGCATTCTTCAACCTTGTGCCCAAATTTGTTGTAGCCATAGCAGTAGCCTTTGAAGCTTCCCCTGCTTCTATTAGACACTGATGTAGGGATGGACTAGCATTCATTGGTCTTATGGCCATTTTTACAACAGTTCTTGCGATAACTGTTATTGGGCCTTACCAGTGCTTTTCTGCAGTCATTTGTTTTATGACTTGGTTTCGCACAAAGATTGCAAGAAAAGTTAGAGGTATTTTTGCCTTTGTGTTTCAGTAGCCTCTTCTTTGCTTTCTTTCTTATCTTGGCTCTAGAGGATTCATTGGTCACTTTGGTGACTTCACCGGTGAATCCAAGACCAGTTTGATCTTTATGCCTCCTTTGAGCTTTTAGTTGTTCATCGAGCTTGGCCGAACTTTCGTTGTATCTTCTCAAGATTGCATTTCTTTCTTCAAGGAATTTCTTTTGTCCCTTGAGTTGATACACCTCTATCTCTAGTCTCTTGCATGCATCATCCCTCTCCTGCCATGCTTTGTGTATGCTGGTGTTTTCCTGGGTGATATCCTGCATGTCCTCCTGAAGTTGTAGAAGAAAAGGTTCATTCGCCCATACATCATCCACTACCTGGTCCCTTTCTCTTTCAGGGGCAATCAAAGACTTGACTACTATATTCCTTTCATCTTTAACTTTTCTCAATTTCTTGATTAGTTCAGTCATCCTTCGAGCATTCTCTTCTTGCTCCCTCTTAAGGTTGGAGATCTGATCGGTCAGGATCTCATTCTTTTCCACAAGCTCAGATACTGCCTCCTCCGCTTCATCAGATCCACTTTTCCCAAAGAGTTCATCGATGGTTTCATTTCTCTCATTCAATTGTAGAGCTGGCACCTTTCTCTTTTCAAGTGATCTCCTCAGTCTATTCTCCAAAGAGGCAATAATGTCGTTGGCTTCCTCTAGCTGTTTTTGATACTAGCAACCTTCCATGATATTTTTTTCAAGTTGTTAGACTTTTAAGTATAGAGAATCTAGATCTGATACCAATTTTTAGTACTAACCAGTTACTGAGAGGGGAGGGGTGAATCAGTAACCACTATTTCTTCTCTCTTCTAAAAACTTGTTTGAACAATACTTTTCTAAAACAATCAATTATATGCAAGCATAAAAAGTAAGTACATAGATTAATACCAGATATATATGTGGAAACCCTCAGTTAGAAGGAAAAAACCACAGTGAGATAGAGCTCACAACTTCACTACTATAGAATGAAGGTACCCTGTTAGGAGCTTACAAAGCACTGGTTAAGGTGCTACCTAATTAAGGGATTTTACAAAAGATCTGTTAAGATCTGAACCCTGTTAGGAGCTACCTAGTTACAGGACTTTGAACATAAAAAAGGATGTTACCCCATTAAGGGATTTTTACAATGAACCGATTAGGTATGCCCTAATGAAGGGATTTTAATTGCTTCCTCTACTTAACAAAAGCAATGATCTAATATGACACTGAATGTTTGCTTAGATCATACTTCTTTTTCAATTTTCCTGGCTGTTGATCTTTGCTACTTCTAAGTCTATAGCTCTTCTCTCAGATGTCTCTCCTCTACTCTATGAAATCGCTAACAATCAACAACAACTTCCTTGTGTCCTATGACCTATATTTATACAAGGGTTCACCGTCATGAAACCCTTAATTCATAGAACTACTAGGCTGTAAACTCAACAATAAAATCATGCAACTAGAAGTTAAGATTTCCATTCTGATCTAGATTTTACCTTGCAATACATCTGTAGATATAAAGCTAATTCCTATTAAAAAGTTAACTCCACTTACAAATGTTGGATATCTCGTATAATCTAGTTTAATTCAAAATGCTCCCCAAAATCCAAAGTGAATCTTTAGGTAGTTTAGACCAATGTTCCCTTATACCCGGTTAGATCAAAGTATCCTCATACCCGATACTCTTCTGTACGCAATCCAAGACCAAGACTGTAAACTTGAATCAGCCCACCGGTGTAGTGCCCTTTTCAGTATCTACTGGTGCATACACTCATCTCCTCGACTACCGATGTCTTCTAAGTATACGAAGTGACCGATGATCTTTTACCCATGTATGGTGTTTTGTGAATATACAACAATGACAATATTAAGTAGCTAAAATTCATTTCCAATAGTATCCTATGCAATTCAACTTTAGTACTAAGGACTTACCACTGGCATGCCCTCTAGTGCACCCCGAATGGGCTTCATGAAGAGAAAGGGTATTTATACCTTAGTTAAACAATGCAGGAGGAGGCTATTATATGACCTGGGATATAGGACATTAGCCAAGATTAGACACCAAGCATAAAGTTTTCTTATTCTAATGTGAGCACTTTAACTCGCATTATCAGGAAAATTCCCTGTTTCAGGATAAGTATATATGTCAGAAAACCATTTTCCATAATCTACATGAGCATGCACGGGGTTAATTGAGATAGTTTCATCTGATACTACTAGAGAATACACAACCTATACCATAAAGTGTTAGGCATCAACATTAAAATTAGGTCAGACCAATGAGGTTTACCATTACATCCTCATGCCAATTTTCTCTCCTTGGGATATTTTCTATAGTATAATGAGAGAATTGTGTGAGAAGAATCAAAGCCAATTATTTGTACTAAGATAGTATTGACTGATTTTCTTTTTACTTTACCATGATCTGGTTTACAATCAACTCAAAGTCACCATGTAGACAAAATTTTAATCTCAAAAACCATCATAGTGCATAACCTTGCAATGAGGGCTTTGTACTTAGTGATGTTATTTGTACAATGGAATTCTAGGTGAAAGGAAAGGGGAACACCTTCCCCTAAACTTGTTTGATACTGGGACCCATCAAAGTACATATCACAAATAGGATCATGACTAATGCTACATAGATTTTCATTAGGGAATTGGTCTAACATAGTAAATTCTTTTGGGGATGGTGCCTCTTCTAAATGATCGATAACCACCTGTCCTTTAAATAACTTCCGAGTTATGAACTTTAGATCAAACTCTAAGAGTAGCATAACCCACTTAGCTAGTCTTCCAGACATATCAACTCTAGAGAAGAGGTTCTTCAAAAGGTTGTTCTTGGTGAAAACTCTAGTTTTCGCATGGATTAGGTAATGGCTCAGGTTTTGCATGGAGAACACTAAAGCTATGAATTAATTTTATATAATGGAATATCGAGTTTCATATTCAACCAAGATGTGAATAATGTAGTAAATAAACCTTTCCTTACCATCATCATCATATTGTACTAATGAGGTTGTGAGAGAATTCTAAGATGATGAGATGTAAAGAGAAAGAGACGATCCTACATAGCTGCCATCAAAATGGGGGGATTTTTCAAGTAATCTTTGATAGAACCAAAGGCTACCCAACATTCCTTGACCTATTTAAATTGCACATCTTTGTTCAACAACCACATAAATGGTAATGTCCTATCGACCAACTGAGAGTTAAATATCCTTATGGATTGGATTTTACCTTGAAATATGTGAAGCTGAGAGATGCTCTTAGGTGGAGGCATGTTGACAATGGCATCGATCTTATTTGTATCAACTTCTATTCCTCTTAGAGAGATAATAATCCTAATAGTTTTCTAGTGTCGACACCAAAAACATATTTTAGAGGATTCAATCTCATCTTATAGAGGCATAGCCTTTCGGAGATAAGTCAAAGATTTCCAACATGATCATGGTGTAAAATTGATTTCACTAAGATTCCATCAACATAATCCTCTAGGATCTTATGGATGAAACCATGGAATATCAAAGTCATCGCTCGTTGATATGTAGCACCAAATTTTTTCAATCCAAATGAATTGTCTACATAGAAAAAGGAACCCCAAGGGGTAGTGAAGGTAGTCTTATACTAATCTTCTAGGTTTATCTGAATCTGATTGTATCCCAAGAAGCTTACATGAAAGAAAAGAATGCATGACCTACCATGGAGTCAACAATTTATATTGATATTGGGTAGTGGAAAATCATCCTTAAAAATGCCTTATTAAGATCATGAAAATATATGCATATACGATTGCATTTGTCAAGCTTGCTAATAGGGACTATATTTGATATCCAATGTGAATAGTCGATGGGATGAAAAAAACCAGCTTTCAAAATCTTTTCTATTTTGGTCTTGACCATCAAGGAAATCCTTAGACTTATTTTTTGGATCTTTATTTTTACGAGCTTAACATTAGGTGTCAGGACTATGTTGTGAACAGTAATGGATTCATCAATCCCTAGCATGTCCTTGTATGCCCAAGAAAAAAAATGGGATGTTGATGAAGGAGGTGTTGGAATATTGTTGAGCATGCCAGAGTTTGGTACTTGGGTGTACCGACTGTAATGTTTTGTCATTAATGTCAACATGCTAATTGTTGTTTTAGACAGTGTGTTTAGCATTTTTAGTGAAGAGGATTTCAGTTGAGTAGGTGATATGTTGATGATCTTGAGTTGCAATCGTGAGTTTGTTTTTAGAGGTGTCTATAGATGGTCTATAGAGGTTTGCAAAATTTTAGATGACAGTTTGAGTGAGGTATGATCGAGTTGCTAGTTGCTTAGTATACATTGTATGAGTTTTTGGTTTGATATGTATTCGATTTGATGTTTCAAAGGTTTCAAAGTTATTGGTTACATGGTTCCTTATCATTATGTTAATGAATAGTGTTGTTCATGACTCAAAGTACAACAAGCTATCTTTTTTTATGACATAGTTTGATATTTTAGTGTTCTTGATGACCAGAGACAAAGATGAGCTTGGATTTCATATTAAAGATTATGTGAAGATTTTGGATGTTATTCATGCTTCTTGTTGGTGTTCTTGTGTCCTATGATAATTATTCTATTGGTTCACATTGATTGATTTGATAATATTTTCTACTTTGGTAGTGTGTTGGCATTTCTTCATCATGGTCCTAGCCGACTTGATAGAGTAACATGTTGTGATTCTTGATGTTGTCTTGGCAACATGCAATTATGTTTGTTGTTGAAATTTGGGTCCTATCTAAGTATTTTTTGACTTGATTTGGATCACATTGGAGATTGAGCATAATGTTTATATCTTTTATTGTAATAGGTCTTAGTCGACCTAGTGGTTGATTATTCTTTATAATTGGTATAAATGAGAAATAATTTTGTAATTTTGAAGAGAGAGAGAGAGAGAGAGAGTATGTGTTTTTTGTACTTAAGGTAGAGTTTTTACTTCATTGGAACTAATTTGGCATAGGAGATTATATTTGTTAGTTTAGTTGTAATGGACTATATGTTCACCCTATTTTTATTGAAGATATATTGGTGAATTTGACTGAGGTCTAGATTTGAGATTGTATTGTGAGAAATGTGCTTTGGGTAGTGAGCTTGCAAATTGGGATGTAAGCCTATGATTGCAAGTACATCCTTTATTCTCTATTTTATCTTAACTAGGTAGTACTTTTAGCAAAGTACATTCATTTAGTGGGTTTGACTCCCACCGATGTTTTCCCTTAACTGGGTTTCCTTGAGAACAAATTTTGGTGTTTTGTGTTATATGTTGTGGATATTGCATTATTTTTTTATCTTTTAGATCTATGTGGCTAAAGTAGAATTAAAATTACTATGTGTACACAACTAATTCACCCCCCTCTCAATGGTGCTTGTCTCCTTTTGGGCCTAACAGGAGATTGGCATGTACTCTAACTTATTATGAAGAAAGATACTTTCCTACCTTAATGATTTGTTCTTTATGAATTAAGTCCATAGGGACATCGTTACTGTTAGATTTTATAAAGACACTATAGTCTTCTAGATGTGGTGCCAAAGGGTAGTCATCGACACAAGAAAGGGGAACTTCCTCATTCACATCTTTGAAACCTTCCCCAAAGTACACATAAGTCTCCAAACAATAAGGGAACCACTTCTTGTGATGATAGAAGGGTAGGCCATCATAGACACCCAAAAACTCTTGAAGAGCCTCTTTTGAGGAGAAAAAAATCTAGGGGAACAATGTTTTATCTCATGCCAGAGTCAATGAACTCTAGATGGATCAAATCCAAGGGATGGGAAAGAATCATGTTAATGTTTAGCTATGGTTTTTCCTTACACTAAGAAGGATGAAATCCTTTTCCAATAGTGTGATGTCTGAAGTTAGGTTCAAGGGGTTCTTGATACCTTCATGGTCAGGTCCACAACCTATTCCACCATAACCACACTTAGAAACAAGCTCATACCCTATCTCATTAATCAATTGAATCTCTTGGGAACTTGGATGATTGGTGTAGAAGAGATGATCAATGTGATAAGATTATCCAGGCTTAACATTTGACATAAATGAATAGCATCAGGATCATGCTTTATCATGACACTAATACATTTGGTGTGAATTTATGATGGCAATTTCCGATGAAGAAGGTATTTTGGTGTGAATTTGCATTTTTTTAAAAGTCACTGATATTGTCGGAATGCCGACTTTCATCCATATGACGTTGGAATTATGACTGACACAAGTAGTATTAAAAAAAATCTTCATTCTATATTTCATATGCGCTGGCAATTTTGGAGTGGCAAAGAAGGGAATTGTTCACCAGGAGCGACGAAGAAGGCAATTTAGCACTGAGATCTACATATGAACTTCATTTTGGAAAAAGGTTAGTCTTCCATTTCTTACAAAGTAGAAAAATCAGTTTTATTGTAATCTAAAAGATAGCTAAACAAAAATTGTAATTGCTTCAAATCCTCCCTCAGCTTCTGTTGAACCACAACCACTAGATTATTTCAAGGGTTCAACCCTCTATCATATCTATATAGAGCAAGAGATAGCTGTAGGTTCTTTATTATTATTTTTATCAATCATATACATGGATAGTGCAGTGATAGGACATCACAAAATAAATAGAAAACATCAAATTCATCACCTACAATCTTAAGAATCATTAACTTCACCCTTAAACCTTCAATCACCCAATTTATAGAGAAATTGTATGGAGAGAAGAGTATAAACCTCTAATTTTATATACAAGCCTCAATGATCAAGGATTCATACTTGAGAATTAATAAAAAATAATATATTGTAGGAAAATCTATAAAAGATAATAAAATTGGTGCCAAAAGAGAGGTGATTCAATGATTGATATTCTTAAAATGTGTGTAGGTTTTGTTGGGGATTTTCCAGCAAGCCAGTGCTGACTGTATGTTTGTCATTGATGACAACATATGGTAAGTAGCATGTGTGGAAGACTTATGTAGTAAGATTTAAATATATGTAGCATGGACATTTTATCAACATGATATCATGGACGCAGAGGTTAACTGTTAGTATAGACAGTTATATAGAAACTTGTGTCAGTAGTGTTCCTGACAGAGTAACAAGCAGTGTTCTATGAATGATTTTCCATATAGTTATCATGGAGCCTTGCGCATTTAGATATGTGATGGAGACATGTTAGGGATGTTACATTCATGGATGTAGAGTCTGATGATTAGTAGAAGTGAAGTTATGTAGTCACTATTCACCAGTAGCAGTTTCCTATGTTTATTCAGAAGAGTTGACAGAGACTATATTGGTTCAGGAGTTGCACCTATCATTTTAGTATGTGCCCTTGGATTAGTGCTTGGAGAAGAGTTAGTAATGTTCAGTTAAGAGCACATGATGTAATTCAACTTGAGGAGAAAGATCTAGTTATTTTGGTAGAGCTGACAGTGTGTAGCGTGCGTCTACAATTATCATTATTGGACAGGTTCCAGAATGTGTTGCATGCTTAGTAGAGCCAACTGAATTATTATTGGAGTTTTTTATGGATTCTCTAATATGATTTCAAGGTGGTTCTAATAGGCTGACTTGATTATATTATTTAGAGGAAAGATATTTAGGCAGTCATTTGTGATTGCTAGAGTGTGCTTCATAGTTGATTGTGAATAGCAGAGCAGAGTGTGTGAAGTGTTGAGCCATAAGAAGGTCTATGTGACCAAGTAAAGTATTTTTGCTATACATTGGAACTGATCTAGATAGCAGGTCAAAGTGCAATTCACCAAGATCCAAATATAGCATGTATCTGTTATTCAGAAGGTTGTAGCCTTCACCCATTTGAGCAGTGTGCTCTTGGATAGTGCGTCCTCACCCCTAACAGGGTTAATTGTAAAAGAATCCTAATAGCGTCTGATCCTTGACAAGGTCTACTATACTAAATACATTGTAAAGCAACTCCTAACAGGGTTAAGGATCTTCTAACAAGGATCATAATACACTAGTACATATTATTAATGGGTGTCAATTCCCACCAGTGTTTTTACCTATTTGGGTTTCCCCGTAACCAAATATTGGTGTTGTGTTCAAGTGTTCTTTCATTGTGTTTATGCTTTATGTTTAAGTATGTATGCAAATTAGTTGGATATTATTCTAAATGATGAATTAACTAATAAAAGATTAATAAATCTATCTAATAAGCAAACTACAATGAAGAATGCAATAACAAATGAAACCAAATTAACAATTTACCTTCACCTAGAAATGCAGCTTGTCTCCATTGTCCTCCTAGCTTTGATTTCTTGAAGATGTTGAGCTCTCAAATTTCCAAATGAAGCTCTTTCCCAAGATGATTCCAAAGTGTGGAGATTGAATGAAATGAGTGCACAACTAAAACTTGATTATGCAAATATGGTGGATGAAATGCAAATGATGGGATGATAATATGGATGCTTGGTTGTTTGATTGCTTGGATGCTTGATTGCTTGGATGCTTGAATGCTTGTTCTCAAAATACCTATTAGCTTTCAAATGGAAAATGAGGCTCCTTTTATAGAGTTTTGGAGGATCTAGGCCTAGGTGGTAGAATCCTAGGGTTGAGAATGAATGGTGGAAGATCCTAGGGCTAGAATTGACTTGGTTGAAGGAATTGAGAGAAAGGGGGATGTAGTTGGGATGTGAGAGAAAGAATAGGGATGATGTTCCTCTCACATTGACATGGAGGAGAAGAAGGTGGAAGGGAAAGACACATGTCAAGTGTCTCACAAAGACCAAAGAGAGAAAGAGGGAGAGACCTTTTCCTCATGAAGACTATTTGCACAAGTGTCCTATGAGTCACCCTTGACCCTTAGAGGTGGCTTGAGAAGCCCCTTAGGAATAGGGAATGTCTCTTGACTTGGTTGTTGAGAGGACAAGTGGTCATGAGACCAAGTCTTATGAGGCCACATAACCCTT
Organism: Chamaecyparis obtusa; assembly: GCA_027943335.1. Classification (NCBI taxonomy): domain Eukaryota; kingdom Viridiplantae; phylum Streptophyta; class Pinopsida; order Cupressales; family Cupressaceae; genus Chamaecyparis; species Chamaecyparis obtusa. Next base: position 489,162 of record BSBK01006658.1, on the reverse strand, counting down.
AAGAATAAGACATGTGTGGGTGAGGATAAATATGAATAAATAATTAATAATAATTATTTATCTTAGCCAAGGTGATGTGTTGAGTGACTAGGTGGATGAAGTGGACTAGGGAATTTAGTCATATTTAGGTGATTGTGTATTTAATTAAATCACTTTAACAGACTTTTTAGAAGACTTAGGATATAGAATTAGACTATAGTGAATTTATTAAATAAATTGAATAATTTACTTAATAAATAGAGGAAACAAATATTAATTAAATAATAAATATTTAATTAATTTATCAAGTCAATAGTAATTAAATAATAAATATTTTATTAATTAATGAAGCTATTTTTAGGTGTATACATTTTGCCCCTCTTTGAAATAATGTGCTGGTCACATTGTTTCAAAGAAAAATCAAGCATTTTTTCCCCTGCCCCAGACAATGTCTCAGACGACCTATGGATGCCCCCTCGAGAGATTGATTGACAAAAAAAAGATTATGTGAATTTTTATTTTTTTTGTTTTTATTTTATTATTTTTTATTTTTTTATGGGGTTGTTCAATCAATCTCACGAACAAACGGTAGGAAAGATGGATGAAAATGAGGTAGAATGGAAGAAAAACATCAGGTAGGGTCCACACACCAAGCACATCAGGTCCATAAGCAATAAATACGGCCAAGGGGTCCACAATAGGCTCATTGTGCACACTTGTCACTTGGAGATTAGAGCATGAGAGAGAGAAGAGAAGAGCCGCCAGGATGCTATTCCCCTTGTCAGATCACCACTTTGAGAGAGTCAGATGCTTCCAATGACCACCCGATTCAGGTGAACCGGTAGGTGACTCGATCCTACTTTGTATTTCCATGATTTGATGCATGTTAGATTAGATGTGGAGTATGTTTAGGGTAGATCAAACGATAGATTAGATTAGAAAATTTATTTTGTCTAGGCGTAGGATGAATGCGCATTTTTGGCACATCAATGTGCAGCAACTATGGATGTTTGCGCAAAAAAGCAAAATTTCTACGCATTCGTTAGGAAGAAGTGCACATTCATACTAGGAGAATGGCAGTGCTGTGCAAGCATATAATAAAAGTGCGCATATGTACTTATTGCGCATGTGTTAGGAAAAGCTGCGCAAATGGTCAGTAAAAGTGCGCATATGTATAAAACTGCACAAATGCTGATAAATGTTGCGCAAATGTGGAAGAAGACTGTGCATCGGTAAAAACCTACGCAAAGGTGAAAGAAAGTTGCGCATGCATGTTTCAATGCTGCGCATATGTTTAGGTGGTAGAAGTTGGTCATAATGGATAGTCAATTAGGTCAAACTTGATGTCGATAAGCCAATTTGATCTGTTGGCGGTTGATTGTGAGTGATTTGATCAAGATTGGCAACATTGTAGCATGTTCACTAGTTAGCCAGTCTGAAATAGACAATTGATAGAATCATCTGTTGAAACACGTGATAAACATGTTTGAAATTGATATGATAGGATAGATAGATTGATAGATCAGTTTATCAAAATCTGATAGGTTGATTGTTGTTGACTTGAATAGGAGGATATCACAGATGTTCTGATGTCATGGGAGAGATATCCCATCACACAGAACCTGAGACCAGCATTATCGGAGACAGAGAGACTGGTGATAAGACCATCGGGACTTTACCATGTGATTTACACACCTGAGATTCGGGTGAATCTGAGCATGATGACCGCATTAGCTGAGAGATGGCACTCAAAGACGAGTACATTCCATCTTCTGATGGGGGAGATGACAGTGACACCAGAGGATGTATATCGCATCCTCCAACTTCCCATCACAGGAGAGTTAGTGTAGTATGATCGACACGGCGGAGTTACAGAGTGTAGAGCCATCTTTGGGGATGATGACATAGAGGATGGGGAGATTAGTTGGGAGGAGATGGTCGACATGTATGACCCTCTACCAGTGGTTCTAGTAGGCACTATTGGGGGATTCGTATGCCCTGATTGGAGGTCACAAGGATTTGCAGTTGGATGGGGCCGCACATTACAGCGGATGATGGAGGGGACCCAATTTTCTTGGGGGGTGTGCTTATTAGCACATCTTTATCATGATTTACATCAGGTGGTTTACCATGGGGGTGCATCTCTATCAGCAGGTGTGACACTGCTCCATGTTTGGGCATGGGAGCATATTGCAGTGACGTGACCAGTGGCCATTAGATTTCAAGGTGCAGGGCAGCCTTACATTCATTTGTACTCCTCAATTTTATCACAGGCAAAACTGGGGCATTTAGAGTTTTGGTGCTACACTTTTGACACACTAGACACAGTGACATGGAGACCTTACCTAGGGTGCAAGCCATGGGATGATGAGTGGCAACTTGGTTTTTGTTTTGAGGCGTGATGGCTGATAGGGTAGACACCCTTTATTATTGAGAGATAGCTGGTTAGCCGGGTTCTGTGACAGTTTGGCAGGATACAGGGTATGCCCCAGGGAGTGATCAAGTTTGCACAGACACATCAGGAGAGACAAAATTGGGGGCCCATGGCATCATTTGATGTTGAGTGGCAGGAGTTTTTGGATGCACCATACCAGGCATCATCCATGAGATAGATAGTGGTTGACCCTAGGATGACTACGGATTTAGAGCAATTTTTGAGAGATCATCCTGTGCCACGAATTACAGATCTAGCAGCGAGACCTCCAGAGAGAGATCCAGCAGATAGGCATCAGGGGAGGCAACGAGGTCGAGATAGGAGGGGATGAGGGAGAGGAGGAGATGGAGGAGGAGATGGAGGTGGAGATGGAGCTGGTGGAGATGGTGGTAGAGATGGAGATGGTGGAGATGGAGGGAGAGTTGGCCCACGAATGAGGGGAGGTGGAGTGAGGCAGAGGGGATAGGGATGGAGACAACCGCCAGCACAGCCAACTATAGGAGTGCCATTACAGGTACCAGTCGCATAGGTACAAAGACCAGTGGCTTTAGTATAGATACTAGTTGCTGTAGTACAGGCACAGGATGAGGCAGACATTCTATTGGCCCAGGTTGATGTGGCTCAGGGTGGTAGATAGGATGAGCTAGATGTGGAGATGCTAGATATACAGGCACAGGATGAGCAGGCAGAGATGGACATCGGGGGACAAGATCCCTATTTACACAGAGATGCTGCAGAGGAGGAGCCTGATATTAATGCACTATTAGTCCAACTAGCGGTTATCCAGGTAGAGGTAGACCGGGTTCCAGGTCTGGAGAGACAGATTGAGAGGATGGGTAGATAGATGGATGTGCTACGAGTTGAGAGAGATTTAGCTGTGGAGAGACTCGGGGAGGCAAAGATGCTGCTAGATGAGTTACAGAGGACAGAGGACCTAGGTCCCCATGGGGATACCATGAGAGCCATGATACATGCTAGGTTGGAGATATCCTACTAGCGAGAGGCATACAGACAGGCAGTCTCGAGAGATCAGTGGATCGGGAGCTATAGAGAGAGCTCAGTTGGCATCAGAGTAGCAACATATGAGCGACAGGCACCAGCTGGCAGTGGAGGGGTATCATCACATCCTCCCAGAGCACCGACAGGTTCGGGAGGTCAGGGTGGATCCTCAGCATCAGGGAGTGCAGCAGCACAGGGCCACATTGCCTCCCATAGATAGCGACATACAGAGTCTGGAGGTAGTGGTTCATAGATTTGTGAGAGATCATTGTATACACTTTTGTATCATTATGATTCATTGTATCAGTACATTTTGACTTGACAGACACTGACTATAGACACATTGTTATTGATTTATATCATTGGACATTCATATATTTTTGTTGTTTTATGAATTGTATGTGATGCAGTTCTATCATGATTTACGTTGATGATTTATATACATGTGCGTACTGACATATGCAGGATGTGATGATGTACTTTCAGATGCATAAAATGTATGTCTTAGAATGCAAAATAAATTATATGCATGTTTTGATTTTATTGATGCTGAATGGTTAATAATCATATGATGGTGACATAAATGCACGTCTTAAATGAATTTATTAATGCTATGTGACTATCAATGCAATATTTGTGATAAACAATGTGGATAATGAATAATAAATGATATAATGCAAATGATATCTAATGTAATAAATGATGATGATTTAAATGTAATAATGGATAACATGCTAAAAGAAAATGAGATGAAACAATAGCTATAATAAATGACCAAATTATATATACATGAACACTCCTAATGAAGATAAATTATGTCTCTAAATGATTTAAGTGTTAAATGCAAAAAGTCATAATATGTGTGGTTGTTCAAATGTCCTCAACTTAAATAACAATGTATCTGACACAAAAAGAATAGACTAAGAAAATAGATAAGCTAATAAGAAAGGTAACCTATAAATCCCTATAAAAGGAGCACTGATATGCAAATCTAGGAAATGGTATAATGCAATGCAAAATGAAATATGAAATGAGGATCTCCACAACTTCATGTAACATCTTAGAACTTCATAATAACTGGAATTTGATTTTCATCATTGAGCTCGTTATGTTGCAAGAAAATGCAAGCATCATGGTATAATTAAACCAGGATGACCTGAGCACTTTTTGCATGGAGTTTAATATTGCAAACTTGACAAGCATCTAGGTATAATTGAACCAAGATGACCTGAGTTTCATTTTCATAACAGACAAGGAATATTTCCTCCTCAATCAAGGAACAAATATTTGGAGTCGAGGTATGCGATGGCGTATCATCATAAATAGTAGTTGCAGAGCAACATGATGTTTATGTTGTTCATACTATGAAATGGATGAAGGCACTTATACACAGACACCCCAAATTATTGGATCCTTTGATTTCATTAGAAAATACCCCACAAATAGCAATCAAAGAAAATACCATGCTCCATCTCGACTATTCTAATCAATGACATATGGGAGTTTCAAACTTATGTAAAAAGATATCCCAGAATAGCATAGGAAACATGATAACAATGAAATCTAGATATGAATGCATAATCTACAACAAACCATTCTAACATGCCTATCATGAATATACATTTCTTTTTCCAAAAAGATTGATGTAGGACATGTTGATCAATTCAAGTGATGATGTAGAGTCAGGATATATAGTTAAGTGGTCATGTGTCGAAGAATAGATCATAGATTTGGACTCAGCATGAAGATATCATTGTAAAAGGACATTTGATTGTGTCTGCTTGCCTGTGAAAATAACTCCATTATGTCCTCTAAGAGTCACAACTATCATAGATCCACTTCACAAACTAAGTCAAGGACATGCCCCTAGCTAGGTGATGGACTGACTTATTATGGATGAAGAAAGACACAACAAGATGAAGATGAAGACCATTACAAAAGATCAAGCTATGGTCAGATTTTATTATGGATAAATACAAGGAATGATGCATGAACTGGCCATTTTATTATGATATATACATGGTGGGGATGAGGATTGATGAACCATTTTATTGTGGATATATACAATGAACGGACACACTAAAAGAAGCCTAATAGATAGAGGAGCTAACTTGTCACATATAGCGCCTGTTTCCAAGTTTTCACCATATGCTTTTATTGCAGTTTTTCTTTTGATTTTGTGATTTTTTTATTTTTTTTTTATTTTTTTGTTATTTACAGAATATATATACAGCCTATATACATGCCCCTTGCATTGGGATTTCAAGGATAAAACTTCTTGAGATGGATACTGTTAAGAGGCTCATCCAAGGGATCCCCTTCAGATGTAGATAATTGATAAGCTCCAGAACCATAGACTGCTGTGATCACAAAAGGTCCTAACCAATTAGGTTCGAACTTACCCTTCTTTTCACGGTGTTGTTGATTCTTTGGATTTTCTCGAAGGACTAAGTCACCCAACTGAAAGTCTCTGATCTTTACCTTGCTGTTATACTGACGGGATAGACACTGCTGATAAACTTTCAAATGATCATAGGCGCACTGATGACATTCATCTAGGAGTTCCAATTTAGTCAAGCGTGCAACTCTATACTCTTCATCAAGAATTAAATCTTTAAGAGTAACACAAAGTGAAGGCAACTCAACCTCGAGGGGCAGGACTGCTTCAGATCCATAAACAAGGGAGTATGGAGTGGCTCTAGTAGGAGTACGGATGGAGGTGCGGTAAGCCCATAAGGCAAGATTAAGTTGAAGATGCCAATCATGGCTAGCATCATTGACAGTCTTTTGTAGGATTTTAACAATTTTTTTTTTGACGCCTCAGCTTGGCCGTTTCCTTGAGGATAGTAGATGGTGGAATAGTTGTGGGTAATGTGGAATTTGGTGCACAGTTCATCCATGTCCTGATTTTGGAACTATTTCCCATGATCAGTAATGAGATACATAGGTATACCATATCTGCAGATGATATAGTTTAAGATAAACATGGATATTTGTTTCCCTGTGGCGGTAATCAATGGAACGGCCTCAATCCATTTAGTGAAGTATTCTGTGGCAGTGAGGATCCATTTGTGACCATTGGAAGATGGAGGATTGATAGCGCCCACGAGGTCAAGTCCCCACCGACTGAATGGCAAAGTAGTTGTAAAAGGCTATAACTCTTGTGCTAGAGCATGGATAAGGTTTCCATGTATCTGACATTTCTTGCATGCCCTAGCAAAATGAAAGGAATCTGCTTCCATAGTAGGCCAATAATAACCCATACGCATGAGTTTCTTAGCCAAAGAGGGACCACTCGAATGTGTCCCACAAATACCTTCATGTACATCCTGTAAGGAAAGTTGAGCTTCATCATGTTCGAGACATCGCGGGAGAGTACCATCAAAACCTCACCAATAAAGGGTATCGGATATTAAAATATAGCAGGAGGTTTGGCAGAGAAAAGTTCATTTTTGATTGCGGGATAGGTCAGGAGGTAAAGTGTTATCTTTGAGGTAAGAATAGATCTTTCCATAGGTTGGGGAGTCATGTCCAATCAGATGACATATAATACTCGTATCAGGGTCATCATATGAAGGACAAGTCAGGGATTCCACCAAGAACTCAAAACGGGCCTTGGTATCTTTGATATCAAATAAAGAAGCAATCGTTGCCATGGCATCAGCAGCCTTGTTTTTCTGCCGAGGAATCTGCTCAAAAGTGATGACAAAGAAATAATTTGTAAATTCATCCACCAACATTTATATGGCAATAACTTATCATCTTTGGTCTGGTAATCATCATTAACCTAGTTAACAATCAGCTAAGAATCTCTGTAGACATTTATTTCAGATACATTCCATTGTAAAGCCATTTTTAACCCAATCAACAAAGCCTCATATTCTGCCACATTATTAGTACAAGGAAATAATAACTTGAAAGATTTCAGAATAGTGTATCCTTGTGGCGTGATAAAAAGTATACCAGCTCCTGAACCCTGTTGAGTGTATGAGCCATCAAAGTATAATTTTCATGTTTGTGTGGACAAAGCTAAGATATGAACATTAGGAAACTCTGTGTGTATAGACTGGTCATTCATTAATGGAGCATCAGCTAGTTGATCTGTGATCACTTGACCTTTGATAGCCTTCCTATCTACATATTCAATATCAAACTCACTAAGTAGCATGACCCACTTAGCCAACCTGCCTGTCAATGTAGTCTTGCTTAACAAATACTTTAAAGGATCAATCTTTGCAATAAGCTGAGTAGAATGTGACAACATGTAATGTCGCCACTTTTGTGAAGCAAAGACAACAGCTAGACATGCTCTTTCAATAGGGGAATAGTTTAACTCATATCCCACTAGAGTGCGACTAATGTAGTAAATGACTTTTTCTTTTCCTTCATGATCTTGCTGAGCGAGAAGAGCACCTAGTGAGGCTGTCATGGCTGAAATGTAGAGCAAGAGTGGCTTGCCTGGAATTGGTGACATGAAAGTTGGAGGATTCGCTAGATACTGCTTGATTTTGTTGAAAGCTTCCTCACACTTATCATCCCATTGGAATAAGATATTTTTATGCAGCAAATGTTGAAAAGGATGACTGCGATCTGCTAATTGAGAAACAAATCTTCTGATTGATTGAAGATGCCCCTTGTGTGCTATAAATGTGTCACACTTCTATGGATCATTTCATGCAAGGAAACTCAAGAATGAGCCCTCAAAAATCGATCCATAGCTCCCTAGGCATGGAGTGCAAGGGCTTTTAAGAATGCTCTCAGCTAGAGCTATTTAGCCTATAACCTTGCTAGTAAACCATGCAATGGGAGATTCAATGAAGACAAGGGCAAGAATGCCAATATCCTCAAGAATCAAGAATGAAAATGCAATGCAACTATACTAGAAATGGAAATGCAAGCTAAGCTATGAAAGGAAATATGCAAGTGCTACAACCCAAGCTAATTAATCTATGTGAGCTAATCTAGAGCATAGAAATGAAGCTAATCTAAGAAAGCATAAATATGAAGCTAAGCTAAGAATGCAAGAATGAGATGTAGATGCTAAGAATGCTCCAAATCTTCAAAAGCTCCAAAGTGACCTAGAAATCCTGCAGCATAAAGTTAGCATAAAAAGTTGGGGATCTAGAATGAAGAAGAGAGCTCTCCTTTTAAAGGAAATGAGGAAGAATGGACCATGGAGATTAAGAGGCAAAAGATTTAATCAATGATGGAGCTTAAAAGAGGAGCAATCCATGTGCACAAGTATCCTCCAATAGGAAAATAAGAGTTGACTTTTGTGTCCATATGAGACAAAAAGTGTTTTTTCCCTTTTTATAAAATAAGAATAATGTTTTATTTGTGCAACTTAGTATAAGATGGTTAGCCCATAGAAAATAATCGAATAAATGATAGAACTAGGATTTGATCAAGAATAAGCAATTTATGATTTAGCAAAATGGGCTAATAGTCTAGGTGACCATTTTTAGGTGTATACACCCCTGTAAAGATCTTAGTTGACTGATATTAGTGGGGGAAGCCATCTCCAATATTGCTTTAACCTTTTCTGGATCTACTTCAATTCATTTAGCTGAGACAATGTACCCTAACAGTTTTCCAGATGTGACCCCGAATGCACATTTCTTTGGATTGAGTTGAATCTGATATTTTTCCATCCGAGTGAATATTTTATCTAACACTCTCAAATGACCAACTCTGTCTTTGGATTTTGCTAAAATGTCATCAACATAATCCTCCATGATGGTATGCATCATGTCATGGAAGATCGTGGTCATGGCTCTTTGGTAAGTTGCTCCAGCATTTTTTAGGCCAAAAGGCATTACATTCCAGCAGTTTGTACCCCATAAACAAGTAAAAGTAGTTTTTTCTTGATCTTCCGGTGCAATCTTGATTTGGTTATAGCCAAAAAATCCATCCATTAATGATAACATCTCATGCCCAGCTGTTAGGTCAACAATCATATTAATATTTGGCAAAGGGAAGTCATCTTTAGGACAAGCTTTATTTAGATCTCGAAAATCAATACAAATCCTGATAGACTTGTCTAGTTTTGAAACCAGGACAATATTTGAAATCCACTCAGCATAATCAATAGCCCAAATGAATCCAACATCTAGGAGCTTTTTCAATTCTACTTTCACCATTAGAGCAATGTGAGGATGCATTTTGCGGAGCTTCTGCTTAACTGGTTTTACACCTGGTTTGATAGATAAATGATGCATAATGAGATTGGGGTCCAAACCAGGCATATCAGCGTAGGACCAAGCAAAGTTGATTTGTCATTCTCTGAAGAATTTTGCAAAAGCTTCTTTCTTTGATTCTGTCAAGGAGGCTGCTACCTTGAGGATGCGTGGAGACTCCTCTATTCCAATGTTAAGTGGTACTGTCAGTTCTATAAGAATGGCAGATTGCTCTCGATCTAGATAGTTTGGAAGAGTGTCAATCCTTCCATCGTCAGGCGCCTCAGAGAGGTTTTCACCATCAGATGTGTCTTTTCTTTTTACTATGTTTGGATCTAATACTGCCACTGAGTGGTTTTCACCATTAGATCTGCTGATTATTTTTATATTTTTATGACTGAAAGGATTGGCACTCTCTCCAAAACAGGCCATGTCATTGAGTTCTATCGAAAATCCTGACTTGTGATCCCCTGGTGGTAAATGATCCCTAATACCAAGATAGTCAATGATTGCATCATCATTATGGAAGACATCAAGTTCTGGGTGATCGAGAGAATCCCAATCAATAAGGTCAGGATGGACAAGGGGCATTGGATCATTTGGGTTGGTTTCAAAAGTAGAGATGGTATTGATGGAAAAGTTGTCAAGGTTTATGATAGTATCAGCGAGGTCTATTTCCATACTCTCATTCGAATTATCTGTCACAAGATAATGCTCACTTCGCTCATGATCAACACGAGTAGTATTACATGGGACCAATCCTAGTAAGTCACTCATTGAACTCTCACCCTCATGATAATTATTACTATATTGATGGACAACATCGACTCCTATTTCTTTAGTACCATCAGATAAGGAATCCCATTCATAATCATTAGAATCAAAATCATCATTATCCTCAAGTCTATCAATGATTCTTTGAGCTATCCTTTGTTCTTCTGGATCTACATACATGCCATGCTTTCTAAATTGTAAGGCAGGAGCTTTAGATGTCTCATGAAAAGGTGGCATTTTTGCTTTTCCTTTGGTTTCTTGTGATCCTTCTCCCTTATATCCTAATCCTGTAGTGTCTCGTTGATAATTAGGATTTTGCAAAATTGGTTTTATAACACCTTCTCTTTGTAACCCTAGAGGTCCAGCACCTTGATATCCCATCTTTTGTAGCAAAGTATACCCTTTTCCATAGACATCAGGTGATTTATAATCATGTTTAATATCATCTTCAATCTTATGTGTCTTAAGCCAATAATTTGCATTACACTCAGCTGCCTCTTTGGATATTGTGCCCCCACTTATAAATGTGTTGTAAACAAGTGTGGAAGGGGGTTTTGATTGTTGTTTAGTGATCAAAGACCTACCATATGATTTAGGAGATAAAGGTAACTCAGTGATGCAAAGAGCTTGACCTAAAGTATATTCTCCCATACTTCTTTCTTTGATATCTATCTTGATCCCGTCTGATTTAGAAGTTGATGCTATATTACTAGGGTCACCAGGTGTAGTTGTAGAAGATCCAGTACAATTATTGGGAACCAAAGAATTAGAAATATGCACATTGCTACAATATTGAAAAGGATTGGAATCTCCTTTGATAGTGATCTCCTGACCATTGTGAGGAAATTTTATACATTGATGATAAGTTGATGGCACAGCTTGCATGGAATGAATCCATGGTCTTCCCAAAAGAATATTATAAGCAAGATCCATGTCCAAGACTTGACAAGATACATCTTTGACAATAGGACCGATTCTAATTGGAAGAACAATGGACCCCTTGGATGATCGCTCTTCCTCATCATAGGCTTTTATTGTGATTTTCTTTTTTTGATCAATGGCATTTTTAGAAAATCCCAATGCAAGGACCAACTTTAATGTGCAAATATTCAAGCCAGCTCCCCCATCTATTAATACTCTTTTAATCTTGTGATTCTAGACAAGGACTTCGATATGTAAAGGAGCATTATGAGGTTGGGTAATGGCTAAATCATCATTTTCAGTAAAGGACAAATAGTGTGGGGTCGTTAAATGGCCTACCATAGCTTGAAATTGATCAGGATCTAGAGTTGTTGGAACCTGGGTCTCTAAGAGAGCTTTTTCAAGGATATCTTTGTGAGATGGAGAAAGACACAAAAGCTCTAAGATGGATATCTGGGCCGGTGTCTTTTTGAGCTGTTCCAAAAGATTGTACTGGTTGGAAGTATTGGGTATGGACTTTGGAACATAAACGGACTTGTTGTGAGTAGTGCTTGGTTTAGACTGGACTCCTTGGAGAGTAACCTTGGCTTGAGCACGAGTAGTAGCATGGATTGGTTGACTCTCTGATTTTCCCTTAATGGTAATAACATTGGCATAATATGCAGAAGGATGATGGTCAGAAATGTTACCAACATATCTATACGGTGTGTTATTATAATTGGCTTGGTTGTCACCCTTATTGTTGGAAGAACCTCCCTTTTCATGCTCAGGAAGTGGATCTTTGAAGGCCGTATGCGATTCATTCGAGACATGTCTGTCAACACTAATTTCACCACTTTTGATTAAGTCTTGGATCACATTTTTAAGTCTTTGACATTCATTAGTTATATGTCCTTTTCCTCTGTGGAATTCACAATAATCATTTCCATTCCACCAAGAAGGCTTCACTCTAGGTTCATAATCTTTCGATTCACGAAGCGTGATGAGTTTCTTGGTGATTAACTTCTGTAATGCTGATTCGAGAGATTCCCCTAAAGGAGTAAAGTTTCTTCGAGGTGAGATAAAAGGAAATCTTGGTTTAGGTGAATCCTTGGTGGTATTTTGACTTGCCGATTGATTGTTGTATGTAGCTTGAGTAGCGTTGGTCATACTTGTGAGATTGAGAAGAGGTTTTGTTGGTTGGACATTATGATTATCAACAATTCTGTCATTGACAATGTTTTTGTTTTTATTCCAATATTTTGATTTGTCATTGTTGGAATTGGAGTTATAAGTGTTGGAATTGGAATTTGAGGATCCAGCATTGTCTTTGGAATAAAGTTTTATCTCACCTTTTTGGACCATGGCTTCCTCAATCTTGATACCATTTTCTATGAGCTTATTGAAATTTGGTGGACATTGCAATTGTAACCTATAACTCATTTTTGGTGTAAGGTTATGCACAAAAATATCCATCTTTTCTTGTTCAGGAATCATTCGTGGATATTTAGAAAATAATTGACGCCATCTTTGCAAAAAAGTAAGGAAAGGTTCTCCATTCTTTTGATGTGCATTGCAAAGATCAAGCATAGTGACCTCATGTTTGATGTTATATGAATAATGAGTTACAAATTTGTCAAGAAGCTCATTGAAAGATTTGATGCTGGGGGGAAGTTTGGAGAACCATTCCATGGCTTGTCCTCCTAAACTTCCTAGAAATAGTCGCATAAGATAAGTGTCATTGTGAGCGACTTCAATAGAAGCAGCACAAAACTCACAAATATGGTCTTGTGGATCCGAATTCCCTTTGTATTTGTCAAATTTTGGTACCTCAAAATGAGGAGGGAATGGAATCATTGCTAAATTCTTATCAAAAGGATAAGGACATATATCATCCAAAGAATACTTCTTAGTTGATGATCTAGTTTGAATATCATGAATTTGTTGTTGAAGCATCTGGATTTGTTGTAGGACGGGATCCAAAGATAATGTGTTTCCTTGCGAGTTTTGGGAAACATTACATTGTTGAGTATGTTGAGGATCATTGGATTGCTGATTATTTTGAAAAATATTTTGTTGTTGATCACTATGGGACGCATTGGATTGTTGATTGATTTCCTTTGCTCCATGAGGATCTTGAGAACCTTTAAGGATATCTTGATTTTGTGTAGGAGTTGGTTCTCTAAGATTTGTAACATCAAAATCACTTGGTAACTTAGCTCCTTGTTGAGCAAGCATGAGGAAATACATCTCTTTATCCAAGCCTATAAGTCGTTCCATGACTTGTAAAAATTTAGGATCTTGTGTAGCATCCCTAAGTTCCTCATCAGTAGGTTCGTCATCAAATGTGAGAGGATTAGTCTTCTTAGGAGGCTGTTTGGGCCAAGGATTCTCATCATTACTCTTATTGCCTTCCATTTTGTCTAGGGATTCTGGATTAATAGTTTTTTTGAGTTTCTGAGATCAAGTTTGAACCATAAAACAAATGAAATTGATTGTGGAAAAGAAAGATTCTTGATAAAAAGATATGGAGAATGATTGGTAGAAAAGATATGATAAGTATTGAAAATTGGGGTCAAGAAACAATAATCTAAGTAAGCTTGATGGTTAAGGATGATATATCCTGATATGATAAGCTCACCAAGATCAAAGTCTGATAGATAAGGTAAATCTTCAACACCACACTGAAAATCTTAAGATTGGAAGAAAGTGATTTGTTGACTCTTGAGGAAGGAATGATGATGAAAAGTGATGAAAGTGGTCAAATTAGAAATTAGAGGTCTATGTAACGTAACTATTTTTCCAGAATCTTACTAAAGACAAAAATGGGTATTTGAAAATGTGATTTTGAAATTCCAAAAGCCTGTGAGAATGCTCTTTGTTGTAAATGTGCAGCAACAAATGCGTAGGACAGTGTAATATATGCGCAGTAAAATGAAACAAATGCACAGCACATTTTGACAGATGCGCACTGATAAATGCAAATGCACAGTAACTTGAATCGTATGCACAGAACTTTTGAATGTATGCACAGGTTGTCAAAATTTTTGATGATTTTGCTGTTTTGATGATAGGGAATTTTTATTTTTATTTTTTTGATGTTTTCTGGTTTTTGGCAAAGTAAAAATGCATAAACACACACACACAAGAAAAAGATGATTTTAATCTAATTTAATCTAGTATGAATGCACAAACACGCTTACAATCCTAAGGTTGGCAAGGACGATATCTGCTGAATCCCCACTAGGATAATAAAATCCAGCCACGCAAATCCACAGCGGACAGCCTAGGAACTTGGAGGCACGGGCTCCTCCTTACAGTGCACTCACTTCTCAGGCACACCAAGTTCTGAATTCAATGGGTCATTACTTCCCAAAGAATTGTTATCTCTACTATGAACCGTGAGTAATGCGGGGTGTCTTCACGAGCTTGGGTGACTCCTTGAGCCAGCAGATAGAAGGTTTTTGGAAACTAAACAAAAGTTGTTAATAAGGACATCCATTCAGGTGGTTGTGATCAAGTCATTTTCCCAATTAAGGGGGCTCTCCCAATCCTTTCAAAGCAAGGCTTTCACCTCTACTAAGTAGGACTTTAACGCACCACTGGGGTACTGGAGGAGATTTTGGTTGCCACAACGAATTCACACCTGTCTAATGTGAGACTAATCCCACTAGCATTTTTTATATACCGGTTTGGAAGGGCTTGGCTTTAGCCTGTTACCGGTTGGGTCGTTCCTTGGGGTATGTACCTCTTTTCCCACCAAAGACCACCCTCTAAAAATTATAACAATTTCTCTTACACCCAAGGTCCACGAATGGCGAGGGGAGAGGATACGTTGTTATAATTTTGGGATTACAATTATGCTATTAAGAAAAACACAACAGACATGTGAATCTATGCTAAGGAAAACACACAAAGTAAAAATATGTCATATTTTAAGCCCAAACGAGATTTTAGTTTATTTTGCAAACCCCTTGGCAATCTGCAAATAAAATTGTTAGAAAAATGTTTTTAGCAATGGGGTCTTCAAAAGATTTACATCCTGCAAAACAGCCTAAAAAAAAAAATACTACCAGAACGAATAGACACTTGTCAAAATGTTAGTTAAAAACAAATCTAACAGAAAATTGAATTTTTTCTACAGAAACTGATAAATGCACAGAACAGTATGATATATGCGCAGGAAGTATGGATGAATGTGCAGTAAATTGTGTATGCGCAAAATAGTTTAATGAATGTGCAACCTGATGGAATGTATGCGCAGTTACTATGGATGCGTAGGAACAGCGGACAAATGCGCAGGAACAGCGAACAAATGCACAGGAACAGCTGACAAACACGCAACAATTCTAACAAAGAGGAAAACAAATGAAAATTTTATGCTAGAGAATGGATGCGCAGTGAAAATGAACAGATGCGTAGGAATCATGGACGAATGCGCAGAAATAACCTGTAGAAAAACCTGCACACGAAAAACTAAAACTTGAAAGTGAAAAGCCCAGTTGGGCCCTCCTTCTAGTGCCAAAAATGTATGCAAATTAGTTGGATATTATTCTAAATGATGAATTAACTAATAAAAGATTAATAAATCTATCTAATAAGCAAACTACAATGAAGAATGCAATAACAAATGAAACCAAATTAACAATTTACCTTCACCTAGAAATGCAGCTTGTCTCCATTGTCCTCCTAGCTTTGATTTCTGGAAGATGTTGAGCTCTCAGATTTCCAAATGAAGCTCTTTCCCAAGATGATTCCAAAGTGTGGAGATTGAATGAAATGAGTGCACAACTAAAACTTGATTATGCAAATATGGTGGATGAAATGCAAATGATGGGATGATAATATGGATGCTTGGTTGCTTGATTACTTGGATGCTTGATTGCTTGGATGCTTGAATGCTTGTTCTCAAAATACCTATTAGCTTTCAAATGGAAAATGAGGCTCCTTTTATAGAGTTTTGGAGTATCTAGGCCTAGGTGGCAGAATCCTACGGTTGAGAATGAATGGTGGAAGATCCTAGGGCTAGAATTGACTTGGTTGAAGGAATTGAGAGAAAGGGGGATGTAGTTGGGATGTGAGAGAAAGAATAGGGATGATGTTCCTCTCACATTGACATGGAGGAGAAGAAGGTGGAAGGGAAAGACACATGTCAAGTGTCTCACAAAGACCAAAGAGAGAAAGAGGAAGAGACCTTTTCCTCATGAAGACTCTTTGCACAAGTGTCCTATGAGTCACCCTTGACCCTTAGAGGTGGCTTGAGAAGCCCCTTAGGAATAGGGAATGTCTCTTGACTTGGTTGTTGAGAGGACAAGTGGTCATTAGACCAAGTCCTATGAGGCCACATAGCCCTTAAGAATAGGACATGTGTGGGTGAGGATAAATATGAATAAATAATTAATAATTATTATTTATCTTAGCCAAGGTGATGTGTCAAGTGACTAGGTGGATGAAGTGGACTAGGGAATTTAGTCATATTTAGGTGATTGTGTATTTAATTAAATCACTTTAATAGACTTTTTAGAACACTTAGGATATAGAATTAGACTATAGTGAATTTATTAAATAAATTGAGTAATTTACTTAATAAATAGAGGAAACAAATATTAATTAAATAATAAATATTTAATTAATTTATCAAGTCAATAGTAATTAAATAATAAATATTTAATTAATTAATGAAGCCATTTTTAGGTGTATACAAAGTATACTTAATTGGATAAAGAATTGAAACTTGTAGATAACTAATTCACCCCCCCCCCCCCCCCCCCCCTTCTCAGTAATCTCTTGGGACTATTCCTAACAATTGGTATCAGAGCCAAGTGCCTCAGAGAGAAAGTTTAATAGCTTGAGGTTTATTAGATGGCATACTTTAGAAAAGACAGTCCTAAGTTTGATGGAGAGAATTACCTTGACTGGAAGAACAAGATGATGACACATTTACAATGCATTGCCTTTGAAGTTTTTTAAGTGGCTATCAAAGAAGTTAAGATCCCCTCTCTAGCAGATATTGCAAAGGAAGATGCTACTAGCCAGCATAAGAATTTGTTCCATCATAATGCAATAGCAAAAGAAGCCCTTATCAACGCCCTATCTGATAGTGAGTTTTTAGAGATAAAGAAAGTAGATACAACCCACAAGATATGGAAGCACCTAGAAGACATGTTTTAAGGAGACAAACAAGCAAAGAATGCATGCAGAAAGACATGGAAGAAAAGGTATAATACATTGGAGATGCTACCTGAGGAAAATATAAGAGCCTACAATCAAAGGATTGATGAAGCAGTTGCTGGAATCAGAAATAATGGTGGAGAAATTTCAGAAGAAGACATCATGGATAAACTAATGACTACATTGACACTAGAATATGAAAACAAGATAAAACATCCTTGATGAGACTATGCAATTTTTAGAAAACTTTAAAAGAGAAACTTTAATTAGCAAGATTGCTGCATTTGAGATATCAAGTTTGAAGACTGAGCCTAAAAGTGAGACAACCTTCAAAGCTTCGGTCCATGGTAAGAAATCTGTAAACACTTCTACTAATTTTTATGATGATGAAGAAGAGAAAACACTAGATGATTTCATTTCTATGATTTCTAAAAGAGAAAAGAAAGGAAAAGGAAAATATGAAGGTCAATTTCCATTTAAATGCTTTTCATGTAACAAGATTGGTCACTTTGCATCTAAGTGTCCTACAAGAGTTAAGAAGTACAAAAATAACTACAAGCCTAAGTATACAAAGGAATGCTACTATGTTGGAGATGGAGTATCAGATGAAGAATCAACAAAAGAGGAAATTGGATTCATTTATCTTGAAGATGAAAATAATTCACAAGAGTTAGCACTGATTTCACAAGCTGACATCAAGACAAATTAGATCATTGATAGTGGTTGCTCACATCATATGACAAGAGACAAAGATAGATTTATTCATTTGGATAGATACAAAGGAGGCATGGTTAGATTTGGAGATAACACTCCTAAACCCATCATTGGAAGAGGAGCCATCACCTTGGATGGAAATAATAGTACTGATGATGTTCTTTATGTTGATGGTTTGAAACATAACCTACTAAGTGTTGGGCAGTTACTTGATAAAGGTTACAGGTTGGAATTCAATGGAAACAAGTGCATCATTAACAAAAAAGAAGGAGAAATAATTTCATCAAGATCAAAGACTAAAGGTAATGTTTTTCAGCTTAACCCAGAAGCAAGTTTTTTTGTTGCTAAAGTAGATGATAGTTGGTTGTGGCACAAAAGACTATGTCATATCAATTTTGATAACATAGTAAAGATCAATAATGTTAAGGTAGTAAGAGATCTACCTAGCATAGAAAAATTGGTTGATACTATCTATAGGGAATGTGTTATGGGAAAGCATGTGAGGAATTCATTCAGGAGCAAGCATAATTCAGCAGAGAACAAGCTAGATCTGATCATATAGACCTATGTGGACCAACTCAAACAAAATCATACTATGGTGAAAGGTATTTCATTATATTTGTAGATGATTATTCTAGAATGATGTGGGTTGCATTCTTGAAAGATAAGTCAGAAGCATTTGAGAAGTTCAAAATATTCAAAGCTAAGGTTGAGAATGAATATGGACTAAAGATAAAATGTCTAAGATCAGATAGAGGAAGAGAATTCACATATGATAGATTCTATGAGTACTATGAAGAACATGGCATAAAGAGACAGTTGAGTGCACCTAGAACCCCTAAGTAGAATGGGATTGTAGAGAGAAGGAATAGGATCATCCTTGATATAGCGCACACCATCATGATTGAAGGAAAAGTTGAACACACCTATTGGAGAGATGCAATCAATACATCAGTCTATACCATCAATAGAATAAAATTGAGGCCTGGCATGGATAAGACACCTTATGAGCTATGAATTGGTAAAGTTCCTACAGTAAAATACTTCAAAATCTTTGGAAGCAAGTGCTACATCAAGAGGGATGAAGCAATAGGCAAGTTTGATGCAAGAACTGATGAAGGTATTTTTCTTGGTTACTCTACTAAATGTAAAGCTTATAGATGTTTTAACTTGAGATTAAAGAAGATCATTGAAATTGCTCATGTTAAGATTGATGAAAAGTTTAAGGTTCAAGAAAGATATCATGATTACTCACCTATGATTGAAGAAGAACCCAGACCTTCCACTAGTGAGACAGTTGTTGAAGATATGTTTGAAAGTATTAATGTATTATTCAATGACCCTGAAACAAGTGAAGAAGAAACTCAGAAGGAAGATGAGTCAATATCACCTAAAGTTCCAAAGTATACATCTAGATATCATTCTAAGGATGACATCATTGGAGATCAGAGAAAAAAAGTCACAACAAGATCAAAAGCTAAGAGTTCTACAAGAAATGAGGTGGTATGTTTACTATCTCAGATTGAACCCTTAAGTGTTGAAGATGCATATTATGATTCAGATTAGCATGGTGCTATGAAAGAAGAACTAGATCAAATTATCAAGAATGATACTTGGGAACTAGTCCCAAGACCTAGTGATAAGAATGTGATTGGAACAAAGTGGATATTTAGAAACAAGATGAATGAAGATGGTACAATAGTGAGGAATAAAGCAAGGTTGGTATGTAAGGGATATGTACAAAGAGAAGGTATTGATTATTCAGACACTTTTGCACCAGTAAGCAAGTTAGAAGCTATTAAGTTGTTT
Source organism: Chamaecyparis obtusa (assembly GCA_027943335.1). NCBI lineage: Eukaryota > Viridiplantae > Streptophyta > Pinopsida > Cupressales > Cupressaceae > Chamaecyparis > Chamaecyparis obtusa. The sequence continues at coordinate 469,206 of BSBK01006658.1, read as the reverse complement.
TTAGCTTTTGCAATATTCAAAAAATTCAAAGTTTATCAAATGGATGTTAAGTCAACATTCTTGAATGGTGAGCTAAAAGAAGTGTACATTGAGCAGCCAAAAGGATTCACCCTTTCAGACAAACCTGATATTGTATGTAGATTGAAGAAAGCCCTCTATGGACTTAAGCAAGCCCGTAGAGCATGGTATGAGAGACTTGATGGATATCTAACAAAGATTGGATTCACAAAGGAGCAGAAAATTGTAATCTATTTATAAGAGAGACATCTGAAGGACTACTACTTGTGGCTATATTTTTTGATAACATTATCTTTGGGGGTAATGACAAACTAAGTGCAGAATTTGCTAAAGAAATGTAGAGTGAGTTTGAGATGAACATGATTGGTCCTATCAAATGCTTTTTGGGACTAAATGTGCAACAGAAAGAGAAAGGTATTTTCATTAATCAGTCCAAGTATGTGAGAGATACTAAAGAAATTCAAGATGGATGATTGCAAGCTAGTAGGAACACCTATGATAACAGGATGCAATCTTACAAAAAAAGATGATTCTCCAGTAGTAGATACAACATTGTACAAGTATATGTTTGGTAAACTCATATATCTTACTCAAACTAGACTTGATATTTCCAATGTAGTTGGCATAGTTGGAAGATTTGCAATAGAGCCTAAACAAAGTCATGTCATGCAGTAAAGAGAATATTTAGATATTTTTAGGGCACTATAGATTATGGTCTATGGTATCCTAATTCAAAAAATATTGAGCTTCATGTATATACTGATGCTGATTGGGAAAGATGCATTGATGATAGGAAGAGTACATTAGGTGGAGCAGTGTTTCTTGGTAACAGACTTGTCACTTGGACAAGCAAGAAGAAAAATTGTATCTCTCAGTCAACAACAGAAGTGGAGTATGTTGCAATAGCCCTGAATTGTTCTATAATTGTTTGGATCAAGAAAATGATAAAGGATTTTGGAATTCAGATTGATTATCCTATTATTATTCACTGTGATAACACTAGTACTATTAACATGTTGAAGAACCCTGTGATGCATGTAAAGACAAAGCACATTGAGATCAAGTATCACTTCCTAAGAGAGAAAGTGGCAGAGAAAGAAGTCAAGTTGGATTATGTGAGCAATAAAGATCAGTTGGAAGAGATATTCACAAAGCCCTTTCCAAAAGATACTTTTGAGTATCTCAGGGAGAAGTTGGGAGTAATTCCCTTCTCTGATTCTGCTTAGAAGAAAGAAGAAAGAGCATCAGTCCTCGGGGACTGATGAATGGTTGACTACTCTACTTCAAGAGTAGTACCAGTGCTTAAACTGATTGGTACCCTTTTCCATTGATGTCAAAGGGGGAGTAATATATAGTAATAAAAAAAGAAGTAAAAGGAGTAATATACTAAGGGGGAGCAGTATTCAGTTATGGAAGCAGTTCAGTTGAGGAAATGGAGAATGTTGAAGAATATTGCAGCAGAAGGAGGATTCATCCTTGGGGGATTTTTGAAGAGGAAATGGAGAATGTTATAAAATAAATATTCATTTAGATTGGTGGTGTTTTTCATTCCATATGTTGCCATCAATGCCAAAGGGGGAGATTGCTGGAGATTTGCGAGCAAGCTAGTGCTGACTATATGTTTGTCATTAATGACAACATATGGTAAGTAGCATGTGTGGAAGACTTATGTAGTAAGCTTTAAGTATATGTAGCATGGACATGTTATCAACATGATATCATGAACACAGAGGTTAACTGTTAGTACAGACAGTTATATAGTAGGTTGTGTCAGCAGTTTTCCTAATAGAGTAATAGACAGTGTTCTGTGAATGATTATCCATACAATTATCATGGAGCCTTGCACATTTGGATATGTGATGGAGACATGTTAGGGATGTTACATTCATGGACATAGAGTCTAATGATCAGTAGAAGTGAAGTTAAGCAGTTTCTATTCACCAGTAGCAGTTTCTTGTGTTTATTCAGAAGAGTCGACAAAGACTATATTGGTTCAGGAGTTACGGATATCATTTCGGTATGTGCCCTTGGATTAGTGCTTGGAGAATAGTTATTAATTTTTAGTTAAGAGCGCATGATGTAATTCAGCTTGAGGAGAAAGATCTAGTTATTTTGGTAGAGCTGACAGTGCGTAGCGTGCGTCTACAATTATCATTATTGGACAGGTCCCAGAATGTGTTGTGCTCTTAGTAGAGCTGACTGAATTATTATTGGAGTTTTTTATGGCTTCTCTAATATGATTTCAAGGTGGTTCTAACAAGACAACTTGATTATATCATTTAGACAAAATATATTTATAGGAAGTCATTTGTGATTGCTAGAGTGTGGTTCATAGTTGATTGTGAAGAGCAGAGCAGAGTGTGCGAAGTGTTGAGCTATCAGAAGAAGGTCTATGTGACCAAGTAAAGTATCTATGCTATACATTGGAACTGATCTAGATAGTAGGTCAAAGCGCAATTCACCAAGATCCAAATATAGTGTGTATCTATTATTCAAAAGGTTGTAGCCTTTACCCATTTGAGTAGTGTGCTCTCGGACAGTGCATCCTCACCCCTAACAAGGTTAATTGTAAAAGACTCCTAACAAGGTCTAACCCTTGAAAAGGTCTACTATACTAAATACATTGTAAAGCAACTCCTAATAGGGTTAAGGATCTTCTAACAAGGATTATAATACACTAGTATAGATTATTAGTGGGTGTCAATTCCCACTGGGGTTTTTACCTATTTGGGTTTCCCCGTAACCAAATATTGGTGTTGTGTTCAAGTGTTATTTCATTGTGTTTATGCTTTATGTTTAAGTATACTTAATTGGATAAAGAATTGAAACTTGTAGATAAATGATTCACCCCCCCCTCTTAGTATCTCTTGGGACTATTCCTAACAGGTTTAAATACCATCAAATAAGATCATACAAAACATTGTTATAGTGACAAAAAAATGGAAAAATAGTTAACAATCAATTCTTTATTGATTAAAATTCCTCTCCATACACCTCCTTACACACATGATTCCATTTTAGCATCCAATATTTTTTAACAAAAAACCATGACAGCTACAACTGATTTTGAAGCCCCCACGACCATTGGGCTTCTACATTCTAAAATTTTCAATTTTGCATTTGCATTATGAAATTTTTTTGACAACTTTATAACAACTTACACAACTTGTCTAAAGTCTTACATATTGGACCTTTTAACATCAAAATGACCTTTATATGCTTCCTTACATTATATGGATGCTCAAAACACTAATTTAGACAATTTTGACACTATTATCCATTTGGTTGCAAGAAAAGTTTCTTGACAAATTTTCTTGCAACTTGACAAATTTTCAACCTATGACTGCTTAAATTTCAATGAACCTTATTAAATCAAGAGTGGCCTAGTATGACCTCATTACAATTCCAAAATGACTCAATACATCTAAATCCAATATTTGACCATATTCATGAAATGAGGCTAGGTGCTCCTGCACCATACTCCCCATGGAAATAAAACTCAAGTCCTCTTGATGAGGACTTGTAACAAAATCATTTTTGATCACCTCCTTCTCTGATCTCTAAATACCTCTTTCACTCGGTGTATGTTTCCAATGAACTAGGTACTAAAAATATGCATCATTTCTTGAACCTGCACCAACATTCAAATTCATCTTCACTCTTGGTTTTCCCATTATCTTGCTTAGGTATTTCGACCTATCAAAGGAAAATTTCATCCTTTTCCAATCTTCTTCTCTTGATACTTGCATTGAGGCAGATACAATAAAAACTTCATTAACAAAAAAATTGGATTAGCATAAATATTATTCATGAAATATTGGTTTTGTCTCTCAAACTATCTTGGATACTTATTCCATTCTTTATCAACAATAAATAGATCAATCTTATTATCCACCTCAACATTATCATCCCTTTCTACTAGTTCATTTGCAACAATAACTTTATCAACAACAGTAACCTCCATGTATTCTTTTTCTTCTACCATCACCACCTCAACTTGTTTAACTCCAGCCTTACTATTCCATTCATTCTCAATAGTTTCATATGTTGTCCATAAATATGATTCTTTATCGTCCTTTGTTTGTTCATTGTAATCTTTTTCCATCAGGGGTTCTTTTGCCTTCACATCTAGTTCAAAGGATTTCATTTGTCTTCTTTTATGAATCAACCTTTGAATAGGCCACACAACTCTCTTTTTAACTATCAAATGCCAACTTGTGGCCTTTTTGATAAATTTCTCTATTCTCTCTTTCATCTCTTCCATATCATTTACCATTTGTTCCATATCTTTTCCTATGTCTCTTATCTCTTTCCTAAACTCTATTTGCCTCATCTTTTCCACTTTCATCTTCCTCTCTTTTTATTCTTGTCTCTTCTTTTGGTTCTTCTCTAGTGAACCCTCACTCTGTAGACACATTTTCAAAAAATTCATCTCTTCAAGAAAGTCCCTTTAGCCTTACTTCCACTTTTCATTTGCCTCGCTTAAGTCTCTTCTCCTCTCCACCTAGCCTTTTGGCAACCATGTTTTATTTTTAATCCACACAAACACAAAAACATAAACTCCAAACTCATGTGCCCATACATTTTGAGCTCTAATACCAATTTGATGTAGAGGTGGGGGTTCAAACACAACTCATTCTCAATCACACAAGTACACTCTTGGAAATGAATTTATAAAGAATCCTCTTTTGGCACTTCTTGGCCATCCACACAATATGAAACAATGTCAAATAAAATTTACTATATGTTTCTCTGACAAACCCAATCCTACAATACCCTTCAAACATTATAAACTCTTAACAAATAATGTTTCCTTCATAAAGTGACATATTGGCTAGTAGCACTCAAAATAGCCTATTTTGACTATAACTCTCCCCAAACATCTCAAACCCACAAACAAATTAACTCTTAGAATACCCATTATGAAGTTTCCAGACATATCTAATTTTCATATACACTTATTTTGGGAAAATAAAATAGAGACCTTGCCTCAAAATGCCCTTATTATTTATTTTATGACCATATCAGTCATATTACATATTTTATTGCCTCTCAAACCTATCCAAACTAAAAACCCCACATCCCATTACATAGTGACCCTTATAGGGTTAATGACCCAAGTTACATTTATTTAAGACCTTAGGCCCTTATTGCCTTCATTTTCTCAAGGTCGTCGAAGTGACCCCCTGGTAGCCTTCCAAGCCCTAGGTGCTCCTACACCATACTGTTAGGAATAACAGTCCACAATACAACTAAGAGGGGGGGTGAATCAGTTGTATGACAGATTATTAAACTTTAAACTTTAAGCACCTCAATATCAGATCCAATGAACACAATGAAAACCAACACAATAACACAATATTTTGGTCTTGGGGAAACCCTATTAAAGGTAAAAAACCTGGTGGGAATTAGCACCCACAAATGATGTACTGAGAGTATAGTTATCCTTGTTAGAAGATATAGCCCTGTTAGGAGCTTATTGAAACATTATAGTACATATTCCTTGTTAGAGGAAAAAACTTGTTAGGAATCAAGAACAAAAGGGAGGTCTCACTGCCCAAGGCTCATTGCCAAAAGAAGGTTAAATCCACCTTCAGAACTCACTAGTTCACAACACAAGTGTATATGAAGAACTATTTGCTAGCAAATTGTCTTTGCTTGATCGATTCCAATGAAGTCCACCAATAAACCTCTTCTCTACATGCAATAGACAAAATCTCACAACTTTCACAACCTCTTTATGTCATATACTTCATCCTTGTCTTTTCCAAAGAAAAGACTCTACATTTATACCTTATTACAATTTTCAAGATCAGGTCGACCCATGAGGCTTTCCTAATTACAAACAATTACATAAACCCTTGCTAAGATACAAATGATATCTAGAACAAGTATACCATGATTACAATACAATAATTAAGGACTGACATCCTTACTTTACGCTCTCCAAACAAAACACACACTTCCTTTCCTGAGTCGGCTTCTAAATAAGCCATCGCTAGAACACATGCCACAAATGACATCATAGATCATTTTGTACCTTGTGTTGACCAATGAACATAATTTAGTATCCTGTCTATCATCCTTCAAGCTCACATACCTTGAATCCAAATCCTCTGAAGCTATACCAGAAACTCAGAGACCGACTCTGTCAATTCTCACTGTCACAGTCCAGTGGCTAGTCTTCACTAAATCAATTGTATCTCTCTCAATATGAAACATATAATGATGCAATATAAGATATAAGATCACAACATCCATCTAAACTCTCATCTAACTTCGCAGCATTTAAAGCATTTATACAATGTTTGTACACTGTGATAACCAGCTTGTTCTTCTCTCAAATACATATGTTGACATCAGTGACAAAACACAAATGACAATAGTATGAATGCCCATTCAGTAACATAGTGATTAAACATATCAAATGTCTCAATCACCTCTTCCACGCATCAACAATATCCAACACATACTCCCCATGTTTGAAAATTTTCCAAGTCCTTTTGGAAACACCTGCAACAAAAACATATTAGAGAAAAAATTATGCCTCATTTTCACCTTAGGCTTAAATAGGTCTTCATGCTTGACCATGGTTCTCCATGGTTTCTCCTTCTTCTTTGTATCCCTAATCTTCACCTTAGGTTTTCCCTTCCTTGGTATTGTAAGTCCACCTTGTATCTTACTGCTTCTTAGCAGTCATATCATCATGTTTATTATCATAAGGATTACTTCCCAAACTTGTAACCCAAATGCTCCCATCACACCAAGACATTGTTCCATCTTACCAACCATTTCATACCACAACTTAGGAACCTTCTCATGGCCCAAATACTCTATTTTAGTCTCTTCATATGAGACCACATTAGACTACTGCATTTTATCATCCTCTTCCTCATGCCATTCCCTTTGGCATATCAACTCACCATCTACCTGCAATGCTTCATCTTGTGTCTCTTTCTCTCTTACCGATTCAACAACCTTTCTTACTTCATTCCTCCTGGTACACTTAGGTAATTAGCTTCTTTGCACCAATTGATCATAGGTCGACAAAGCTTATACAATACCTTGGAAATTATTTATAGGCAGAAATTATAAGATACCATTTTTCTATTTTGAAGTCTCTTTATCTAAATGGGATCAATTTCCTTTCTCTTCAATTGAATCATGGGTGCAGAGGTTCTTTGCATCATTTGGGTATACCACATAATTGAGTGTTATACCAAATCGATGCAAAGAAACCTCTACACCCCTAGTTCCAATGAAGAGAGAAAGGACATTGATCCCATTTGGATAAAGAGGCTTTAACACAGAAAGATGGTATGCTACTATATGTACTTGAAAATAATTTCCATGATTCGATAAGTCCTTCCATTGTACAATTCTCATGCATACATAGTTTGACCATCTTGGGGCATTCAGGTCATTAATTGGACAACTAGAACATTTTTGTCACCTAATATAAGTCTTGACCATGGGTCATAATTATGAGACCCATCAAAACTATCTATATTATTGAAGTGAATTAATGATGTAAGAAGATAGGTAGGAAAATTTTAGTTTTACTTTCAAATTGGAATTGTATTTTTTTAATGCACTTTATATAATTATTGTTGTGCATACAAGTTTCTTATACATATCTTAATTTTTAAGCTATCATCATAGAAAATAAATGTTGAAATTAATTTTAGGTAATTATACAATGAATGTCTTTAGTAGCCTCAATCTTGGTCATCTATCAATTGGAAGAGGATAAAATTTTCTTCATCATTTTAGAAAATAATCTTAGATGTATATGATATCACTAGATCAATAACATATATAAAACCTATCAAATTATGAATCAGGTTCAGGCTGCCATATACAGAATGAAAGGCCAATATAGTCTTGATCTACAAAATTGAGTGGTATACCCAAATGATGCAAAGAACGTCCTTCCGCACCCTCAATTCTATAGAAGGTTCTTTGCATTGTTTGGGTTATACCACTCAATTATGAGTTCCCAAGGATTCTAAATTATGTAAGGGGCATGCATGTTGGTGAAGTATGAACCTCAACATTTTATAATCTAAATTTGATGTCTCATCCCATTCTCTCTTTAAATTTTATGTCTCATACCCTTCTCTCTATTTCCTTTTCTATAGAGGATTAGAATTATTTATAGGCTATGAATGAACCTCAACATTATAGAATCTAAATTTTATGTCTCATCCTCTTCTCTCTTTAAATTATGTTTCTTATTTTTATTTTGATAGGTAAAGTGAAAGGGTTTTCAGGGCCTTTTTGGTAGCCTCTTTGTCTTGGAATAAAGCTATTTTTATGATACATGCTCTTCTTATAATTATTTAGGCCTAATGCTTTCTTTTCTTTGGAATTAAAGAGAATGCATTGTAACTTTTAGTTTAATGTATATGCATCTTCCATGTCTTCCCTGAAGTACTTATGTTTCATGGGACCATTTCACTACTAGTGTCTTATGTCCTCCATGGGATCATCACCTTAGATAACTAATGGTGACCTCATAGGGGTCTTGAATCCCATGATTAATTGATGAGATTAAAAGGCTTTTCTTTTTAAAGCTATACTTTTCATTGTAATATTCATTTTTAATTTTCCTTACAAATGATGTCCTTAATCTCATTACTCTTATTGATGAGAGGAGCAATATTGATTTTATTTTGGTGGATATTATTTTGTGTAGTTTGTGAAGGTTATAGACTGAAGTTTCCATAGCCTGATTTTTTTGCCTATGAAGAAAGACCATGTCAGATAATATCAGTGAAAAACAAAATAAGGAGACAATTTCTATATTGTGGTCTAACTTGAAAAGAAAAGGTGATGAAAAATGTTATTGTCCCTGCAAAATTTTTAAGGGCTTAAAGACTAGAAGACTTCTAATCAAAATAGCTAAGAAAAATTATATGGAGCATGGTCACATTGAAGGGGGACATGATTATCATCCATTGGTAAGTTTTTCATTATATCATTTTAAAAATTAATATACATAAGAAATCACTTGATGATGAGATCATGATCATGATTTATTTATGTTGATCATCTTTATATAGGTCGAGCACCCTAGGGCACATGATATGGACCACCACAACCCAAAGAATATGGTTTTTGAAGTGGATGAACCTGGAGGTGTGAATATAGAAGGTGAAGATAATGGTCCCATTGAAGATGATGATCATGCACCAGAAAAAAAAATTGAAGATGATGGTACAAATACATTGATCCATGACACATTTAGTACTAGCACAACTGATCATGATGGTCAAGATGACCTTGATGTTGTTCATTATATACCTCTACTTGAGAAGGCATACAAGGCCCTTTACAAAGGTTCCCAAACAACTATTCTCTCCACTATATTATTATTGGTGAACTTGAAGGTTATGAATGATTTATCCAACATAACAATGTCATGTATGTTAAGGTATGTGATATATGTCATTATAGTTAATAAAGGGTGAATCATGTACAATTAATATTCTTTATATTAATATTTTTTTTTAAAAAATTATTTTTATTTTTTATTTTTTTTGTAGGTTTATAGGTGAGTTTTTCTTACCACCATCAAATATTCTACCTCGCTCATACTGAGAATTATCCACCATTATGAAAGATATTGGAATGGAGTATCAAGCAATAGATGCTTGCCCCAATGATCATATTATATATCATAAACAACATGAATTTGCAACAGAATTTCCTGAATGTCATATGAGTAGATATCAAATAGATCAAATAACAAAAAAGGTTCCACACAAGGCTCTTCATTATATTCCCATTATTCCACATATGCAATGATTATTTAGGTGCACTAGCTTGGCACAATTTATGGATTACCATGCACACAATAAAAGTTGATATGATATTATTTGAATGCCTGCAGATGGTTCGACATTTATGGACATAGAGGAAAAGTGGCCACACTTTAAATAAGAACCTCATAATCTCAGGATTTCATTGACAACATATGAAGTTAATCCATTTGGAGAGATGAGATTGTTTACTCGGTGTGGCCTATTTTTGTTATCAACAATAACATTCTTCCATGGATGTCAATAAAGAGGGAACACATAATGTTGGGAATGATTTTTTCAGGTATTTTATTATTTAATAGTCATCTATATTTAATTATAAATATTGCAGTAAAATAGTCATAATAATTATGTAATTTTTTTGCTCATTCATCTAGGTAAGTACCAAGTTAAAGATATGAATGTATATATTGAGCCTCTCATCAGTGAGTTGCTGGAGTTATGCAATGGTGTCACTAAGTAAGATGTCTATAGACCAATAGGACAAAGAAAATTTTAATTCTATGCAATGCTTATATGGACAATAAATGATGCCCAAGGGCTAACACATTTTTGTGGTATGTTATAGTGTTTGAGTTGCACATGACAACTATAATTATAAAAATTAACATATTTAATCCAATTATACATTATCTTGTAGGTCTTCAAACAAAGGGAAAGTTTGTATGTCCAGTTTTTGGTCCAAAGATGAAATCTCATAATTCAAAAAGTTTAGGAATGAAGATGTTTGATGAGTATAGACACTTCCTCCACATAAATCATAAGTATCAAAATATTGAAAAATGACTTTTCAATGGGAAAGAAGAAACTGCATCATAACCACAAAGAATGACACCTCGCCTGTGGAAGTTGAAATATAATAGAATTAATAGTCAAGGTAATGCCATTCCATCTAATGGTTTATGTTTGGAAATTATAGTTTTCCATTGTGATTTCTTTAATGATGATGTAATTGATGATTGTGAAGGTCGTCAAGGAAATAATGAATACCTTTCAAAGGGACTAAAAATTTATCCCAGATAATTTAGTAGGTTTCCCTACTACGAGTAGCTATAAATTGTGCATTTGTTTGATACTATGTATATTGGAAAGAATATAATAAAGACATTATGGAAAATATTGCATGGAAGACATGAAAAAAAAAATTATCAAATTTGTTATAACATTCATGAATCCAATATGCAATAAAAAATTTAATTCAATCAAATAGCAATGGAGACCAAATTAATATAAGTTCCATTCCTTGGTTATTAACAGACCACCAAAGCAAAGCTATAAAAGAAGTCATGAGAAAAATTCTTTTTCCCATAGGATTTGCTGCAAACATAAATAATCTCATATAAAAAAAAGTGAATTTGGGCTAGGGATGAAAATGCATGATTGACATAACTTCATTAAGGTAATTCATGTTCTTCAGTATTTACTATATATTTATAAACTGCATTTACTTTCCATTGTATTATGTTAGAAAATAAGGAAAAGATAATCTTATAATTGTTGTAGTACGTTCTACCCTCTATCTCTCCCATATCACTTCAACGATAATTTCAAGCAAGTCATATATGATCTTGGAAAATAAATGAGGTAAGTAGTGATATTTGTTCAATTTCTTATATGGATATTATATTTGTGATTTATTTTACTTGTTATGTAATATATTATATATTATATTGTAAAGTCTCATTTATATTATTTTGTGTATTGAATCTTTTGTAGGTGTTTTTCATCTAAAGAAATGTAAAAAGAAGATATAAAATATTGGAAGATAAAAATTACTCATCTAATGTATGAAATTAAAAAGTGTCTACCTTTAACTTTTTCAATGCACAAGAACACTACCCCATACACCAAGTTGAGGAGATTGAATTGTGTGGACCTATACACACTAGGTCAATGTGGATGGTTGAGAGACACTTTAAATTTTTTAAGGATTTGATTTGACAAAGAGCACATCATGAGGGTTCTATGGTGGATGGATATATGGTATACTAGACTATGATGTACATTACTAAATATCTTCCTAAGTTTACAAAAAACATCCATGTAGATCACATTTGGGATCCCAACCCCATTAAAAAATTCAAAGGGGAGTACTTGATGGGGAAATGTATATTGAGGAAAGTGAGAGGTAATTATAAGATGTTATTGTGGTTAACTAATTCTTAATCTTTAAAATAAATTAGTTGTAAGTCATCTATTTATTTTTTGTACAGTTGGTCGAGAGTAGAATGCACTACATTTGTATATTGCAAATAATCTCTATTGGATGATGATGTGAATTGAATGATGTAAAAATTATGTGATGAAAATCTAATATGGGAAAGTGAGATACTGAGTGTGGGGGGGGGTAAATCAGATATCTCCAATAACTCACTTCTTTAACTAATTCCACATGCATATCATAAACATGAATTTCAATACTGAAATAGATCTAACATTCTAATCACATCCATCAAATGAAACACATAACACATAAATTTTGGTTACCCAGAAACTATTGAAAGGTAAAACTAGGGTGGGGATGACACCCAGAAATCTTCACTACCACAGTATAAAGTATGCCTATTAGGGATACAAATTTTGATCACTTCAGATGATCTACCCTATGAGGGGTTTGCCTTGTTAAGAGATTACATAATTATATAATCTACCTTGATTAAAGGATTTGAAACTTATAGCTAAGTAAGCACTCGGTTAAGAGATTTATGAAAGTCCATTAGGACTACTCTGTTAAGATATTTACCCGGATTCACCTACTAAAATGTATCAATACTAGATCCTTCGGTTTGTACTAAAAATAATGATAACAAATCTCCTTTCAATACTTGTTTGATCTCCAAAATTAAATGTATCTCTGTTCTATCCTTCACTACTTTTCTCAGTCACTTTGTTTGATCTTTGCCTCTGATTATCAAAATACGGTCCTGTTCTGCATAGAAGAGATCTTCTCTATTCCACTTACTTGCATACTATCACATACATTATTTTAGGGTTTAGATCTCATCATATATAAACATCTGATCAATCTTCTAGATCAAGATCGACGATCTAGATTTATTACTTATGCCACTTAAGCATTCCCTTTTTTTGATAGGTTATATGAATTGCATTAGGATTGAAAAATAATAATTATAAAAAGTAATCATCTCCTTGATTCACTCAAAAATCCTTAAATCACACATAAAAGTCAACCAAAATCTAGCTTGCTTGACATATGAAGTCCCTTATGCTTGACAATTACTATTCTTCATATACTGGTTCTCGACAGTGACTATTCTATATAAATCAGCATAAGATGATTGATGACTACTGAAGTATTCAATGACCTCTGACTTGCTCGACAATAACTACTGCTCGATAACTATAAAATATTAGACATGACTCGACCTTAATAAGATGGTTCAGTCGCAGTGATGACCGACCAACATTGCCTAGAAAATGACTATGTGTTAGACACTAATAGACAACAAAACTTAGGAATCAACAATCTCCAATCAACAATCTCCCCCTTTGACATTAGTGGAAAAAACACTTTGTCATGACTTCTACATTACAAAATAGTACTTAGTAGTTTTGAGTACTCCCCCTAAAACTTTGACTCGGTCTTAAAAATATTTTACACACATATATATACAACTCACTTTTTGACATACACTGAATATATATTTACATTGAACTATAGTATGTCATACCTTTCTATATCTCTTCTTCGATGATCACTGTATATACATTCCTCACTATATCATGATTGATCTTGCTAATTCCCTCTATGTTACTCATGTCATTCCTGTCATTCCACCTTATGTTACTCATGTCATGTCATTTCCCCCTTATTTTTGTCACTTGAAGCTGCTGGGGTGTAGGGGTGAGAAAATACTTATCCAAAAATAGTTTGTGGAGCTACATAATCATTTCTAAGGAATTGTCCTCCTCATTTGGACCTGTATCTTTATTTCTAGTTGTGAAGCTAGATCAACTAAACTCTCAAAAATAGAGAGATGAGGATCTCTCTGTACTAGCTCCTTTGTCAATGCCAATTCTTTTTGCATAACCTCTAGATGAGGTGTTAACATTGTCTGTATGGAGATTAGTTTGGCTCTTATTCTCCCATCATTTTCTATCAACTCAGCTAATCTCCCTTGTGCATGACGTAACCTTGTGAAATGAATGGAGCTAGAGCTTGTATCCATGCTCAATGAATGACTAGTAGACCTTAATTCTAGTTGTAATTTATCAATCAAATCTTGATTATCCTTAGTGAAGGTTTCTACATTACAAAGTTTCTTGTATAAAGAGTAGACATGTTATACAACCTCTTCTAAATTATTCACTAACTCGGAAAGTTCTACCTGTTGAAGTGCTATCTCAGGTGAGACCTTTTCAAGTACCTTTGTCTCAAACTTTCTTTTGGACCATTGCATAATATTTTCATTGGCTTCACTGTCATCAGTGTTCACCTTCTTAATAATATGAACTAATTTTTTGAAAATCGGTGAAGTTTCATTCACATCATCCATTTCAAAGGCTTATAAAAATATACATTTTATTTGATGCAATACCTATTTCTGCTGATGGTCTCTCCTTAGTTCTTCTTGCTTCCTTTTCCTCTTCAAAATATCTTTCAAAATTTTCATTTTCTCACATGTCAAGTTATCAGTGTCCTACTTTGGAATCACTATAACTTCATCAAGTGTTACCTAAGTGGAAGGAGACTTCTCCTTTTTCTTATGAACTTTCTTCTTTGGAGTATTTCCATTCAACATATGTACTAAGGTTTGGATAGCCTCTTGTTCCTTGGGATCTGGATGATCCTTAGTCTTCTTCTCTTCCTCCATATGAGGTCCTATGACTACTGTCATAGATTTGTCTGCTTGATATTTTAAGTTATCCTCTCCATGTCCTTGATTAACTTCCTTGACATGTGTATTATCTATTATTTTTGTTGGCTTGTCCCGTTTCTTGGTACTGGTACTTTGTGAGACTTTTTGTTCAACTGTGACCATGTGGGAGCTTGAAGACTTAGTGTCAATAGCTAATGTACCCTCAATCCTTGTATAGTAATGTATCTATATTAGAACATGATTGGTACTTGGTAGAAAGGGATATGAGGCTGCCTCCTTAAGATCCTTAAGATTTTGATTCTTTATTTATTCCTTAGTCAATGTATTGGTGTTAACTTGTGTATCCTTAGAGATATCCTTAATAGTGATCACATCCTATGATGCAATCTCTTCTACCTTCTCTCCTTCTCCTTCCTGAGATTATGAGGCCCATCAATGTCTTCTTTATTATCCAATTCTACCTGGCTGGATGTACCTTCACCTTGTTTTGGACTCTTATCAGTTAATAACCCAAAGATGATCTTCCACATCCTTTTTCTTTGTTCCATAACTTCATCAATGTTATGCTTCAAAATAGAATAATCTCTTAGCTTAGGTATGAATATGTTTCCATGCTCTGCCATAAATTTTCCTATTTTCTTGGGTGTTAGCTCAGACATAATTTGAGCTAAAGTGCCTTCCCTTATTTGTCTCTCGGTCATAATGGCATACTTCCATTTCTGATCAATCTTACTAAATAGTTCTTCTGGGATCAAATTCCCTATATCTAGAGTTTCATCTTGAATGTCCATAGCATTTCTAATATTTCCTCTTCAATTTTATCCTTGTCATCTCTTCTTAGTTTTTCAAATTTGATAAATTTGAATCCTGCAAGTCTTGATGTGCTTTTGATGTTTTGGCATATCTCATCCACACTAGTTGGATGCCTATGTGATGCCACTCTCAATTTAGTATTCTAATCTGTGTTAGTCATTTCTTCATCATCATCATCCTTCTCCAATACTAATTTCCTTCTTGATTTCTTCTTAGGATGACTTGACACAACTTTAGTTTGAACTTGTTTTCTTTTACATGACCCTTCCCCTTTTGTTCTCTTTGTTAGCATTTTTTCTTTGAGGCTTGATAGTAGAAGCTACCCTAATTCTTGGGCTAAGAACTGTAGGAGGAGTGAGCTTTTATTTTTGTACCTTAATTTTACTAGGCTTGAAAACTAATACCTCCTTACCCTTCCTTTGAATTTTAGTTTCCTCCTCATCACTTCATTCAGCTTCGCTAGAGTGAACTTTACCTTGACCTTGTGTTATTTCAAGAGGCGCATTTTCCTCTTCACCTTCTCCTAGCATCTTTTCTAGGTTCTTGGCTATTTTATTCCTTTTCCTCTCTAGGGTTGCAGACTTTAAACCCATAGTTATTTTGGAATTAGCCTCTTCACAAGCTCCAAAAGGTTTGGTCTTCGTATCAATATCCTCTAATAGTAAAGCAATTATTGCTGCTAATTTTTCATCTACATTGACCTCATAAGGTAATGGCCTTATCCATGCTACCCTAGGCATAACAACCCAAACTTAGGTATGGTCGGTATCCACTAGAAAGCATATGTCATTGTAGTGCTTATCTACTAGGGATACAAGAATTCTACTCCTCTTTCTCATTTTTTTCTTGAATTCCACAAGGTAGCTTTCCATAGCACTATTAAAATTATCTCCTAACTAATGAAAAAACTCATTGATTTTCTAGGTTAGTGGTCGGTCCTTACTCCATATAGCATCTCCTATGGTAGGAAAACTATTTTTCACATAGAAGAATAAATAAATGATTAGGGAACCAAAATTACACATTGAATTCTTGGCCTTCCTGATTGATGTTTGGCTCTTAGCAAGCAGGGTTAACTACAACTTGAGAAGATCATAAGTATGATCTTTCTTTACCATCTTCCATGCTTGATCAACTACAATGCAAGGAACACTATCCATTTTTCTTGACTAATAAAATTTGTGAGCAATAAATCTCACTACAAAATCTATTTATGAATTAGTGATCATAGGGATTATCATTCATCTCTTGTTCCATACTGCTGATGTGTTGGCTTGAATTATTTCTTTGCTTTGACATCTCATTGCTTTATTCTTGGTAAGAATGGGATAACTGGTGACTCGATGAATCATTTCCTTTGTGCTCTTAACTAACCCATTCTCCAACCATATTCTCATATCGTGAACTCTGCTCAAGATAGTCTTAATCCATTCAAATTTGAAATTACGTGGGAAATCTAGGGCTTGCACTAACCCTTTCTCAACGACTTGTTGATTTTCTTCCTTTAACACTCTATTGATACACAACTTGTTGTAAGCTTCTCTCAGCTCATAGTCTCCAATCTCTCCAATTTTGCACATGTATCATATGCGTATATCATGTATCATCAAGAATCTTTTGGTGGAATTGACAACAGGGCTCCCATGAGATCTCCCTTCACCGTGATTTTTAGCACAACTTGGAATTTCATTGGCTTGCATGCATCACTCCTTACAAGTTGAACATTCAAAACTTCTTTCCCTTTCTTCCTAACTGCTGTAGATGAAGTAGATGCAATTTCTCTAATCTAGGGTTCAAAAGATAAATTTAAGTTGCTTGGTAATACCTTGTTTCAACATTCCTTCATGATGTTTGCCGATGACATGCTGAAAAATCTTCACAAACTTAGTTTAGCACAGATTTCTCTTCTCAATCTCTTAGAAATCACTCTGGAAATTCTCAAATCACTGGGTGAAATGAGAATGAAAAATAATATTTCACTTTATAGAATTAAATAGTCAGATTAAGTCTTCATTTAATGATCTGTACACTTTGTAGGTGAATACAGCTATCTTCGCCTTCACATGATAACTCGGTTACCATATACTCAATTGAAACCATGAATCAGTCAATACTACCATTTAAATTTTAGCTCAGTATATATAACATCTCATCTATTACAGGATCTTGACACACACTGAGTGACTCGGTCACTATAGACTTAAATACTGATGTTCAACATCAATCATGCAATTTTACTCTTTTCTCAAATATTTTGTAATGCATCTTAATTCATTCAGATATGGATTTTAACATTTTAAATATCAGGAACTGATGTGAAATATGAAATTAGGAAGTTTAGTTCCTCACATACCTTCCTTGCTTAGTTAGAAGTGGTCTGATCACTTGATCCATTGGATTGGGTGACCTCAAGTTCACTGGATTCACTACTGCTTGCTTCCTCTTTCTTTTTCCATGTCTTATTCATCTGGTTCCTTATCTATTCAACAGTCTCTTCATTTATTCAATTTGTTCATTTCTCGGTGCTTGTGATCTACAATCTCTTTTTATGTGACCAATCTTGTGGCATTTGTAATATAATAGACTTCCACTCATCCAACTCTTGGATTTACCTCTAAAATGTGTCTTTACATAGTTTTCTCCAATATGACCATATTCTCCACAATAATGAAAACTATACCATGTATTGTAATTCCAATTGAATGTGTTACCTTTCCTAGGTGCTTAATTATTCTTATTGGACATCCACTTAGTATTGGATCTACATTCTTGTGCTCTATGACCATATTTTTGACTATTGAAACAATGTCCTTGAAATCTAGGTGTAGTAGGTGCCTTACTAACCTTTGACTTGCATTCAGGTGCTTGATGTTCTTGCTTCTTATAGTTAAAACAATTTACATTGAATTTAGGTTTAGGATTGGACTTACCATTATTTCTTCTATAGATGTTTGCTATGTGTCCTAGCTTTCCACAATGATGACATGTAGGCTTGTTTTTCTTTGACTTTGCATTCCTCCCTTCTCCATTCTTTGATGATTCTCCTTCTTCTGTGGATGATAGGTGCCCATCATGTCTGAGCCCAGAAGTGTCACTGGATCTTCTTGGTGACCTCACTAGTTCTTCAAAGTATTTCATAGCTTCATTTGGCTTGTTCATCCTTTCATTGAGTTCCTTTTCAAATCTCAATTCATTCTTTAGTTGACCATTCTCTGATCTCAGATTTGTGATTTTCATATATTTCCTGCTCAACTCTTGATTAGCAAGTAATGGTTGATTTACCATGTCCAATTGATTGTTTATTAGCCTCTACATATCACATGTCCTTTCATAAAGTATTATAGACATTTATTTTTTGTGTTCTTCTGACATTGTCTTGTCTTCTTAAGCTTTCTTTTTCTATTCAATCACTTCACATAATCTAGCTGATTGAATATCCTATTCTCTCTTTAGAATTATGACATCTTCATTCAATGAATTGTTTCTTTCTAATAGATCTTCTATAGCTGCATCACTTTCAATAGAGTTTCCATTTTCAAATTGATCTTTAGTATCATCTTCTTGATATTGTGTGTCATTCAGTTGGATTGCCAGTTCTTTCCTTCTTCTTAAGGATTTCTTCAATTCTCCTCTGGCTGGTTTAAGATGGTGTAATGCAAGCTGGATGTCAATTTTTTGATTCTCTATGATCTTTCCCTATATATAAACATCCATCTCCAAGACCTTAATTCTCAAGTGGTTAGAATTCTTCTAAGATAACACTTCTTTGATACCAATTGTTGGAAATCTAATATGGGAAAGTGAGATACTAAGAGGGGGGGGAGGGGTGAATTAGATATCTCCAATAATTCACTTCTTTAACTAATTCCACATGCATATCATAAACATGAATTTCAATACTAAAATAGATCTAGCATTCTAATCAAATCCATCAAATGAAACACATAGCACATAAATTTTGGTTACCTAGAAACCCTTGAAAGGTAAAACTGGGGTGGGTATGACACCCACAAATCTTCACTACTGCAGTATAAAGTATGCCTATTAAGGCAACAAAGTTTGATCACTTCAGATGATCTACCCTGTGAGGGGTCTACCCTATTAAGAGATTGCAAAATTATACAATCTACCTTGATTAAAGGATTTGAAACTTATAGCTAAGTAAGCACTCGGTTAAGAGATTTATGAAAGTCTGTTAAGACTACTCTATTAAGAGATTTACCATGATTCACCTGCTAAAATGTATCAGTACCCGATCCTTCGCTTTGCACTAAATATGATGATAACAAATCTTCTCCTTTCAATACTTGTTTGATCTCCAAAATCAAATGTAGCTCTTTTCTGTCCTTCATTGCTTTGCTTCATCACTCTGCCTGATCTCTACCTCTGATTATCAAAATACTATCCTGTTTTGCATACAAGAGATCTTTTCTATTCCACTTACTTGTATAATTTCACATACATCATTTTAGGGTTTAGATCTCATCATATATAAACATCTAATCAATCTTCTAGATCAAGATCAATGATCTAGATTTATTACTTATGTCGCTTAAGCGTTCCTTTTTTCTGATAGGTTATATGACTTGCATGGGGATTGAAAAATAATAATTAAAAAATGTAATCATCTCCTTGATTCACTCAACAATCCATAAATCACACATAGAAGTCAACCAGAATGGTTTACCTTGGTGTTTTTTCCATAACAAACACATATGTCAAAACTGGATTGCTCGGCATATGAAGTCTTTGATGCTCAACAATTACTATTCTTCATATACTGGTGCTTGACACTGACTATTCTATACAACTTGGCATAAGCTGATCGATGACTACTAAAGTACTCAGTGACCTCTGACTTGCTCGATAGTAACTACTGCTCGGTAAGTATACAACTTTATACATGACTTAGCTTGAATAAGATGGCTCAGTCGCAGTGATGGCCAACCAACATTGCCTAGAAAATGACTAAGTGTTAGATAAAAATAGACAACAAAACTTAGGGATCAACATTATGATTGCACATTAACATGGGAAGGTGTGGCTTCATTGGTTAAAGAAGCTCATCGTAATGGAGATTCCAATGTTACATGAAGGGAAATTAATTTAGCATATGGTTTAAGAGATAAATAGATACGTATAAATATATTAATCACCCATGTGTTTATCAACTCATGATGCAATAATTATTACATGTTAAACATAATGCAAGTCAAACACCGCAACACTATGTTCTGCAATGGTCATAAATTTTGCATCAAAAAGTTGGATGACACGAAGAAAACTTGTGATTCTGGGATAACTGCAGTCTTTGAGGTGACTAATATATCATATAGAAATGACATACATCCTCAAGAATCTCAAAATTGATACTATGGCATTTTGGATGATATACTTGAGTGTAACTTTAATTCCTTCAAATTAGTTTTGTTTGTCATCAAATGGTACAGGCTATGACTAGATCAAAATGATCTTGATAGAAATATTCTTGAACATGATAATGTATTTACAATGGTCAATACAAGGTTGTTTAAGCCATTTGGGGATGAGCCCTATGTTCTTCCAAGCCAATGTGAGAAGGTATTTTAAGAGGTTCTACATAAACTGGATTGGTCATTTTTTGTTAGACATGATCCAAGAGGAAGGCTGATAAAGTATAATGTGATGGAAGAAGAATATACCGAAGAAGTAGAAGATGATGTTGATGATGATCATGATTGACAATTAGCCAATGATGTTCCTAATGGAAATGTTCATGAAGAAGAAAAATATGATGATGATGATGATGATGTCGATGGTGATGGTGATGGTGATGGTGATGGTGGTGATTATATGAACTAAATATGGGCCTTTGATTTAGCTCCACACTTCAACATAGTCATTGTTCACCAGCTGTAGCCAAGAATGAATATGAGATTATCCATCTCGACTGTCTGGTTGATTCGACCTATTGCCTTCTATCCAAGTAGGGTTTTTGAATTGCTCTCAGAATTGAGAGTCCTGCAACCATAGACTAACACTAGAATGGAGGATTTATGCAGTTTAATCTAGAAATGAATATGCAAGATTAATCCAAATGGGTATGCAATTAATCTAGAAATGATGAAATTAATCTAATAACAATGAAAGAAAACTAGATTAAGAAAATGAAGTGCATGATTAAACTAAACATGATATATTATTCTAGAAATGAAGATTATGCAAAGAAATGAAAGCTCGAATGCAAGATGAGCTTTGGTGAAAATGAGACAACACTTCGTTGCTCGCAAAGTTGGGATCCTTTGAATGAGGAATGAGGGTTCTTTTATAGACTCCTGAGTTCAATCAACTATTGAGGTTGAATCAGATGAATGGTGAAGATTGAATGAGAGTTCAATTCAAAATAGAAACTTTTAGCAAGGAGGCAGTCAACTGCCTATTTTTGTCTGTGTTAAAGTTGTTTTAATTGTTTTATTCCTTTTTTTGATTTTCAATTAACTCAAAGTTTCCTTCTCTGAACTAAAGAGAAGATTTTGTGAAGAATATTTGATTTAAATAAAACAATATTACCTCATAAGTGGATTTTATCAATTTTCTAAATAATTAAATTCAATTATTAAGATGAGGATATTTATTTAAAATCAAATATTTATTTAATTCCCTTTTCATGTGTTTTAGCTAAAGAAGGTGGATTTAATTTAATTAAAGTGCTAGGACTTAATAATTAAATTAATCAATCATAGGGTTTATTTAGCTAATTATTATCAATATTTAGGAATTAAATATGATGTGTGATTAATGCAAATTTAAGGTTTTCTACATTTGACATTAAGTCGAGTAGAGTCAATTAGAAGACATAATTTCCTAGTACAATAGGACTTTGATGATTATAAATTGATAGAAGGGGACTAAATGCAAAAAAAATTTGATTAGGATATCAAGATGCCAATTTTGGGGTATTACATTTTGCCCCTCTTTGAATTGATGTGTGAGCAACGTATTGATTCAAAGAATAGTTTGACGTGACAATTGATGAGATTTTTAGGATTATCTTCAGAATGAAGCTTAACCCTTGTAAGTCAAGGTTAGATTGCCAAGACACTGATCAGATCGAGTTGTAGAATCATCTCTAGAATGAAGCTTGATTCTCTAAAGTCTAGGTTAGATTGTGAAGACATCGGTCTAATTACCAGTTTTAGTAAGACTGTCCCCAGAATGAGGCTCAATCTTTAGGAGCCAGGGTTAGATTGCCCCGATACTAGTCAATTAAATGATAACTGATGTGAGATTTTAGGACTATCTCCAGAACAAAGCTTAGTCCTCTGAGACCTACGTTAGATTGCCTAGATAATGGTCAAAAAATTTTTTCAAGAGCCATCTCCAGAACGAAGCTTGACTTTCAGGAATCAGGGTTAGATTGCCCTAATACCTAATAGAGAGTTTTCGAGAACCATCTCCAGAACAAAGCTTGATTCTCAAGAATCCGAGTTAGATTGCTCATATACCTAAAGATATTTCAAGAACCATCTTCAGAATGAAGCTTGATTCTCAGGAATTAGAGTTAGATTGCTCAGATACCTAGCAGTATGATGATAGGATGTAAAGCATAGAGATGCCCCTAGTGATTCAAGATCATGGAACATCCAATTTTGACCATGAGGTATGAAAAACTGAATGTGCCCCAAGTGATGAGATGCCCCTAGTAATGAGGACTTTGGTTTAGATCAAATTGATTCAAGATTGATAAGATTCAATGATATAATCATCCTGCCCCCTCGGGAGCGAAATCAAAAGATGACATGTCATAAAGATGATTGACAAAAATAGGTTGTAGATAGAGATAAAATCAGAGATCTAGAAGAACTCAGAATAGATTAGAATTGAGAAGACTCAGAAGTGAGCTAGAGCAATTTGGAGGTCTTAGTTGACCAAGTTTGACCATAGTTGACTAGAGTTGACTTTAGATGAAAAAGATGAAGAAGTCAATAAGATGATGATGGGATGTGATTCTGTCAAGAATACGACATCAGAAGGTTGACTGCACAAGCATTTGATCACATCGGTCCAAGGAATTTTAAAATATGATTTTGAGCTACCTAGAGATGTCAGATTTAGATTGGTTGGTTTAGCCAAGGGTGAAGTTTTTGAGCAAAATAGAGCACTTTTGAAAATTAGGTCAAAACCTATATAAGGCCCAAAAGGGTCATTTCAATTCATTTGTAACTTTTGACTTTGAGAGAAAAAGAGAGCTCTGAGTGAAATGGAGAGCGTGCCAGTGAAATCGCATAGATTCTAGCTCTTTCAACGTCACAACTAGCCACTGGAGTATGACCCACCTATGAGTAGTTGATAACCTACCTTGTACTTTAATTTTTAATGCATTTAGGTAGATTTAGAAAGGATTTAAGCTAATGTTAGGAGTCTCTCACAAGATCTCGCGTGAGGAAACAATTTCCTCGTGTGGGCCATGGAGGGATCTCACATGAAAAAATACCAAAAGAGGGCTTCCTCATGCGGGGTCTTCTCACAGGCTCACGCAAAGAGGCCATCAAAGCCATGTGAGAAATCCTCCTCAAGGAAGATCTCTCATGCAAGTTGAAACAAAGTCTCGTGCGAGGCTCCTACTTCCTTGCATGGGAAACTGCTACAAAAAATCAAAATTTGTGTCCAAATTTGCATAAGTTAGCCAAGTAGACTGTCTGAGAGGCATGTTTAGGATAGGTGCATAGTTTCAAATGTTGTTTTTTCTTGAAAAAATATCATGATCAAGGATACTAATCATGTGTTTTCACTTGCATTGCAAGTGGACCTCCCTGATATTGTATTTCAATCTCACCACCCAGTCATCGATGAGCTAGTGTGGCGATTAGATTATGTAGAGTTCATTCACATAGATGGACTATGATTATCTTATCTATGTGATGTACCTGACATCCAAGTAAATCACAAATTACTAGGTGCACTGGTCGAGCATTTCCACTTGAAGATGAACACATTTCATTTTCCACAAGGGGAGATGATAGTGACCCTAGAGGACATATACAAGATCTTGAGAGTACCTTTCCACAGGCCACGCATGGAGTACAATACACAGTTGAGAGAAGGCACTGTGGCATTTAGAGAGATTTTTTAGGATGATCTAGTTATGGGTCGGGCCATCTCATGGGATGAGTTGGTCAGAGACTATGGTGGAGGTCATAGATTAGCAGTTGTATTAGCAATATTCCTGGGCTGCTACTTGATGCCAGACAAAGGGTAGTATGGGCTAGAGTGTGGTTGGGGACGGATGCTATAGAGGATGTTGGTGTAGCTGCAGTGAGATATGGATGGGGCTAGTGCATGTTAGCATAGATGTATCATGAAATGCACGAGCTCGTATATTGAGATTCATGGAGCATGGTAGTAGGAGTGTTCACACTATAGATATGGGCTTGGGAGCATCTTCCCGTTTGTAGACTAGTGTTCTAGGACACAAGATATCCTTTGGAGCCATACATTTATAGGTATGGTGGCCCTATGACCCAGCTAGTGCTGGGTAAGACTGAGCAGTGGCAGGCTCAACTTGACGACATGGTTGTAGTGACATGGAAGCCATGGATAGGGATAGAGGTTTGGGATGATGCCAGACATGAGCTTCAATATATGTTTTGTTCATGCCCTCTGATTGATCACACCATTTCTATTATTGAGTGCTTCCCACTATCACGGGTCCTGAGGCAGTTTGGTAGGCCACAAGACATATTTTAGGAGTATTGCACATATGCTCATTTCACCAATGAGGTGAAGAAGGGGTGGCAGGTGAGGCTAGATTAGGGTTGATGCATGATAGAGGCATGGGTACTGCCAGCCCAATGTGATTATATGGTAGCTGTAGCTGATGGAGGGATGACACCAACATATCAAGATCACTTGTTAGCACATCCATACCCTCAGTTTACAAATCTAGTTGGCATGGGCTAGTGGGTACAGCAGGTGGTGCAGCAACAAGAGGCACAATAGCAGGGGGCACAATAGCAGGTGCCACAACCACCACCACAACAGGAACAGGTGGCTAGGTGGAGGACTAGGTAGACTTCCATTCTTGCTAGACAGATGAGGATAGATCATGGTGCAGGTAGCAGTGGAGGTTAGGATAGATCAACAAGGTAGAAGACTGCGGAGACATCATAGCAACCACCGGCCACAAAGACACAGGATGAGACTATGCAAGATCAGGCTGCACAGGGTCCACCTCATAGAGATCAGGTCACCTAGCTGCATGATATGTTGCAAAGGACCTGAGATAGGATACGATAGTCACAATAGGAGGTGAGCGATCTCCATATATAGGTCATCATGCGGGATACCCAAGTAGCAGAGAGAGATCGAGAGATCAGATATCTGTAGGACAAGCTAGCAAGGTCACAGATAGAGACCCAAGATGAGGCTACACAGGTAGCGTATTATTATGCAGGTTATGTTGGTGTGGTTCCAGAGGTAGCAAACAAGGTTCCACAATTTTTAGCCTATGCCAAAGCACCATTGGTACCACAAGGACCTCCTCCATAGGCACCACCGCAAAAGGACATGCCACCTCCCCCACCTCCTCCAGGTGGTGACAGTGAGGGCTAGACTATGATTGATATATCATGATGTTGTAGCCCCATTTTTGATAGACTGTGCTCAAATAGTACCATTTTGTACTGACATTTGATATATATATATATATATATATATATATATATATATATATATATATATATATATATATATATATATATATATATATATATATATATATATATATATATTTGTGTGTGTGTGTGTATGAACTCATCTTTTGGTATCATTGTACATGTCATACATGTTAATATTTTTAATGTTGATGCTTTATGAGATGTATCCTAGATGAGTAGATGAGTGGATGTATGAAAATGTGAATGAATATGTATGAGATGCACATGGTTCCTTTATTTATGGATGAAATGCACATTTTTTTTCTATGTATGTATGCAATGTAAAATGCAATGATAGGATAAATGTAATGTATGATTTGATTTATGCTTATGATGGATGCACATGCATATGTAAATGTATGCACTTTGTGAATGCAAATGTATGGTACTAAGATCTCATGCAGGATATGACAACATATGACAGGTACTAACCAAAAGAATATTTTTGAAGATCAAGAGCGAGGATTAGACACTTGTGTAGTCATGACAAACCTAGGACATGGGATGAGAACCCTCATACAAATCCAGGAAAACACAACTAACAGAGCCTCAAAGCACTACCGCAAATGCAAACCTAGAATGAAAATGCAAACCTAAGCTAGATGCAATCCCTAGGACTTGGTTGCTGGACTCATTAGATAATTATCATCATACAACTTTTTATTATAGGATGGTCATAGGATGTCATACAACCCTCAATAACATTGCAATCATGAGAATATGAATATGACATTGGCCTTAGATTTGTTAGAATGAGGTGTAAGCATTAAGGCACAAGAAGCTAGAATGACCTGAACACCTATTCCTGTTGATTTAGCAAGTTAGCATAAACATCAAAGCATAGTTGCTAGGATGACCTAAATGTTGCTTGCATACAGACACATCGAACACACAAGAGTGGCTTCTTTTTCTAAGTGATTAATGAGTATGTTTACGAAAGCTCATAGTGACTCTTACATTCACTTAGCAGGACGATCATTTGTAATTTCACTTGTAGCATAAAGAAGTCACTCAAACAGACAAGGAAAAGAACCAACCTCACCAAAGTTTCCATATAAAAGGAGTCGAGGTACACATGGCCATCCAACATGAGATGAAGGCTCTCATAGTGGACACCCCTCTTATATAGATATTTTGGATCATTGGAACTAAACCAGAAAATAGAAAGAAAAGAAAAGATCATGCCCCAGTCTTCACATCGCTCGGTCAGGATAGACGTCCTAGATTTTCTCGAGGAGGAATGATAAGGAAAAAGAATAAGCACACAAAGAAAAGCTCAGCATCTCTTAGAGTAAGCACACAAAGAAAAGCTCAGCATCTCTTAGAGAGTTTCAAATTCAGTGTTTAGTTTCAGTTTTGAGAAGATTGATGTCGAATTGGAAGTATTAAGTGCGTATGCAAGAAGTCTCAATAGGATAGCAACAATAGACAGACGCAGTGAGAACCACTAGTGACTGACGCAAGAGAGAGTCTCAAGGAGAGATCGAAGTGCTAATGAAGTATCAGTAGGTAAACACAGTGAGAACCACTAGTGACTGATATAAGAGAGATTCTTGAGGAGAGAAATCTTAGAGGTACTAGCTAAACATCAATAGGTAGACACAGTGAGAACCACTGGTGACTGATGTAAGAGAGATCCTCAAGAAGAGAGATATGATAGCTAGGCATTAGTAGGAAGATAGAGTGAGAACCATTGGTGACTGATGCAAGGAAGATCCTCTAAAAAAAAGATAGGACAGTGCCCCCTAGACCAAGAAGATTCCCCCAAGTGTGTGACTAGTCTCAATCCATGTAGAGCCAAGAAAAGTCTCGAAGGTAACTGAGAGCAAATGCATGAGCAAGAAAACTAAAGCAGGGAAGCGGGAAAGAAACTGTATAGAGCCAAGTAGTGCTATGATAGGTATAGCATTGTAGAACAAGAGGTGCTTGTTTACCAAGTTTTCACCATCTTGGCAGAAATTCTATTTTTGCTACCATGATGCCTATTTACCAGGTTTTCATCAATGTCACATTTTCATCTTTTTTCAATTTTTTTTGTGTTTTCAAAATTTTCAACTTTTTGTATTTTTGTATTTTTTAATTTTGTTGATGCATCAAAGTGCCTATTTACTAGGTTTTCACTAAGATGATCATTTTTTCAGGACTTTTAGCAATTTTTAGGATTTTTTCAGAATAGAATATGTACAAGGAGCATTTTGAAGATGTCTCAGCTGTAGAATCGCTTCAGGTGCAACGCGTTGATCAACTCTTTGAGTTGTTCTCCTTTAGTAGTAGAGAGTTGATAGGTGCCAGACCCAAACACTGTAGTGACAATATCCAGACCAAGCCAATTTGGTTCAAACTTTCCTTTCTAGATCCATTGTTGCTGATTCTTAAGGTTTTCTCTCAAAACGAGATCACCCACTTGGAAGTCCCTTGGTTTAACTTTCTTATTTTAGCTCTTGGAAATTCATTTCTGATATGGTTAGAGATGATCGAATGCCACTTTCTGACATTCATCCATTAGTTCTAGCTCTTGTAGCTGAGATATTTTAATGTCATCATCAGTAATGAGGCCTCTCGGAGAGACTCACAGAGTAGGAATCTCAACCTCAATTGGTAGCATAACATCCACTCCATAAACCAAGGCAAAGGGTGTGGCCCTTGTTGGTGTTCTTATACTTGTGCGATAAGCCCAGAGAGCCATACTAATCTGGAGATGCAAGTCTCATCCAGATTTGTGGACTGTGTGATGCAAGATTTTAAGGATCGCTTTGTTTGATGCTTCTTCCTGCCCATTACCTTGAGGATAATAGATTGAAGACCAATGCTGAGTGATTTTAAACTTAGAGAAAAGCTCTTTTAGATCCTTGTTCTTAAACTACCCCCCATTGTCAGTGATTATTGAGAGTACACCATACCTACAGATGATGTAATTCAGTATGAACATGGCTACAAATTTGTCATTTTCTATGGTTATGGGGACTGCCTCGACCCACTTAGTGAAATAGTCTGTAGCGGTGATAATGAACTTGTGTCCATTTGATGAAGAAGGATGAATATGACCCACCAAATCAAAGACCCATTGTTGAAATGGCTAGAAAGTAATGAATGGAATTAGCTCCTTGGCAAGAGCGTGAATCAGATTTCCATGAAGTTGATACTGTTTACAAGTCTTAACATATTTTGTAGCTTCCTTCTCTATATCTGGCCAATAGTAACCAACTCTATTAAGTTTATGAGCCAGTGTCAGACCGCTCGAGTGAGATCAATAGATGCCTTCATGCACCTCAACTAACGCACACTTAGACTCATTGGGTTCTAAACACCTAAGGAGGGTATTGTCTAGACCTCGTCTATACAAGTCATTAGCTATGATGACATACCATGAAGTACTATGAATTAAGTGACATTTCTCATTCTGGGTGTAAGTATTTGAAACAATTTGGTCACAAAGGTAGGAATAGATATGATGGTAGCGAGATGAATCATGTCCAATGACTGAACAAATCATCTGGGATTCAGGGGTATCATAGGCTAGGTAGTGTAACGTGTCCACCAAGAATTCATATCAAAAGTCATTCTCTGGTATCTGTAACATGGAAGCAAGAGTAGCCATGGCATCAGTCACTTTGTTATCTGCTCTTGGAATTTGCTAGAAAGTAATGTGTGCAAAGTATTTTCTCAAGTCATCAACCATCCATCTATAAGGAACTAGTTTGTCATCCTTGGTTTGATAGATATTGTTAACCTAATTGATGACTAGTTGTGAGTCTCCAAAGACATTAAGTTCATCCACTTGCCATTTGATGGCTATCTTCATGTCATTGATTAGGGCTTCATACTTAGCGATGTTGTTTGTATAAGGGAACAACATCTTGTATGCTTTGGGTAGTGAGTATGTTTGTGGAGTGATGAACAATATTCCTACACCTGACCCCTGTTGGGGGAATGATCCATCGAAGAACATAGTCGATGTATGATATGTGAGAAGAATTATAGAATCATCTGGAAACTCAATGTTCAATGGTTGATAGTCTATGATAGGTGCATTAGCCAATTGATCTACGATCATTTGTCCTTTGATGGTCTTTCTCTCTACATACTTAATGTCAAACTCACTAAGTATCATGACCCATTTCGCTAATCTACCTATAAGGGAAGCTTTGCTGAGCAAGTACTTTAATGGATCAATCTTAGAAATAAGATGTGTACTATGAGAAAGCATGTAATGCCTTAGTTTCTATGAAGCAAACACCACTGCTAAGAAAGCCTTCTCTAAGATGGAGTAGTTTGCTTCATATGAGACCAGAGTTCTACTAATGTAGTAAATAGCTCTTTCTTTGTTATTCTAATCTTCTTGAGCTAGTAAGGTACCCAGTGATGTGTCTGTAGTAGAGATATAGAGAATGAGTGGTTTCCCATGAATAAGAGGCATTAATATTGGTGGATTTGCAAGATACTATTTGATCTGTTGGAGTCCTTTGTCACAGTCTTCATTCCATTCATAAGTCACACCTTTATGTAAAGTCTTGGTGAATGGTTGTGACTTGGCTGCTAGTTGTGCAATGAAGTGTTGGATAGACTGTAACCGACCTTGGAGTCCTCTCATTTGACTAATGTTACATGGCAAAGACATCTCCATAATAGCTTGAACCTTTTCTGGATCTACTTCTATGCCTTTTGTAGATATGATGTAACCTGGTAGCTTGCCAGATGTAACACTGAATGCACACTTTTTTGGGTTGAGCCTTAAATTGAATTGTTCCATTCGATCTAATATAGGACCTAGATCTACAAGATGTACTTTCTGTTCTATGCTCTTAGCTAATGTATCATCCACATAGTCTTCCATCATCTTATGCATCATGTCATGGAAGATAGTGGTGACAGCTCTTTGATATGTGGCTCCAGTATTTTTAAGTATGAAGGGCATGATATTCTAATAGAAATTTCCCCAAGCACATGTGAAGGCATTATTCTCTTGGTCTTCTAGGGCGATCTTGATTTGATTGTAGCTAGAGAAACCATCCATCAATGAGTACATTTCATAGCCTGTTGTCATATCTACAATCATGTCAATGTTGGGTTATGGGAAATCGTCCTTGGGACAAGCTTTGTTCAAGTCTCAGAAATCTATGCAAGCCCTGATAGATTTTTCATGTTTGGTAATTGGAACAATATTGGAAATCCACTTTGCATAGTCAATTACTCTGATGAAACCAGCTTTGAGAAGTTTTTATAACTCAACTTTGACTAATAGTGCCACATGCGGGTGCATCTTACGAAGCTTCTATTTGATAGGTTTGATGCCTGGTGTAATAGATAAGTGATGCATAATCAGATTAGGATCTAATCTAGCATATTAGAATAGTTCTAGGCAAAATTGATTTTCTTACTTCAAAAGAAATTGGTGAATTCTTCTTTCTCTTCTGTGGATAAGGATTGTGCCAAATGAATAATCTGAGGTGCAGCCTTTGTACCCAAGTTCATAGGTTGAGTAGGCTCAATTAGTATTGAAGATCTCTCCTGAAAATGACTTGGAAGCGTATTGAGTATCTCATCCTTGGGTGCCTCAGAGAGGTTTTCACCCTTGGACACATCTTTTATTTTAACTTTTTTTGGCTCTGACATTGCCACAATGTGGTTTTCACCATCAGAGTGCCTATTCTTTTTTTTTTTTTTAATTGTATGACTGAGATACTTTGATATCGGCCTCAGTCATGTTGACACTATCTGATGCAGGAGCATCCTAGGTGTAAGAGCAATCTTGCATCACCCAAAAAATATTTTTGGTTTCTTTTCAATAAGGGCTATCTTGTGTAGAGCTGCTATTTTTGGAAAGTTACTATTTTTAGTAAGTTTTCCGTTCGACCTCAGAATGGTCTATTTTCTTTCCTAGAGGTTCATTTTGGTCATATAAGCCTGCCAGTAAAGTTTCATTGCCAGATCAAGTCTAGTTTTGAAGATATTGAAAATTTTCAATATTGGCAGTAGGGTAAAGAAACTTTGAACTTTGTTTTGAAGGCTTTAGAGGCCTCGGATGAGGTTGAAACTTTGGCTAACTGAAGCTTACTTACTTCAAAATTTGTAGAGCACTTCACGCCCTTTCTGAAATAGGGTCATAATAGTCAATCGGGTTAATGGGTGATGACTTATGGTCTCCGAAAGTTGGACCACCTAAAATGGCAGAAATAAATTTCCTTCAAAATTTTTGTTTGGGTTTCAAAAGTTGTTTTTAGCCAACTATGATGTAATAAAATGAAAAATAAAATAATTCTAAGTTTGGTCGGCCTTAATGGCTAAAATTTTGGAACCTTCCCAGGCAATGGAAAATTGCCTATATAAGGAAGGCCTGTACCATTGTCTTAGGCAATTCATAGCAGTTCTGGGTAGATCTGGGTAATAATTCAAGGCTTTGTCCTATAGAATATTGTAAGGGAAAATGCCCATGTGGATTTGCATATTGTAATTATGAAATTTGTAATTCCACATTTGTAGAGATAATAAGAAGCCCATTTTCTATTCTTGCAAATTGTTGTTGTTTCTTTGTTTCTATTATGTGTTTGTGGTATTAAAGGGATCACCCTTCATCAAGTGGTATTAACATGGGAGTTCCTGAGTGTGTAAACAGGTCACTGAATGTGAGGTAGTTTGCACCAAGACTGTGGTTTAGGGTTTTAGCGAGCAACGTGAAAATGCCTCCACAAAGGGAATGTGGCAGAAGAGCTGGTGGTGTGACACCTGAGGTTAGAGCGCTCCAGAGAGAAGTGCGAGCATTGCAAGAAGGGATTCACAGAGGAATAAATTTTAATGTCAAAGATAAAAGTGAGGATGAAGTTGAGGAAGAAGGAAAGTCGGAAGAGGAAGGCAAAATTATGAACCAAGAAGAAGAAAGGCTTTTTCGAGCCATTTCCAAGATCGGGAAAAGACCTAAGATTGAGGTTCCTACATTTTCAAGAAATATTAACCTAGAGGAATTGATCAACTAGATCAATGAATGTGAAGAATATTTTGAGTGTGAAGATATTGAGGATCCTGATAGGGTCAAGTTTGCGAAGGCCAGATTGAAGGGTCATATAAAGATCTGGTGGTAGGAGATTCAGTTGGAGTGAAATAGAAGAGGAAATGAGAAAATCACAAGATGGGATCGAATGGTGGATAAATTGAAGTGACAGTTCATTCCTATTGATTATGAGCTTGACCTACTAAAGAAAATGCAAAGTTTGTAGCAAGAAGGAAGATCTATTTAGGAGTATACAGAGGATTTTTATCAAATCCTCATTAGAACAGGCCATGCAAAAGCTGATAAGGAGAAAGTTGCCCATTACCTTAATGGGTTGAGGCCAAGCATTCAAGAGGGGTTGAATTTGGTTTGAATGAACAGTATTGAAGAGACATACCGGTTTTCCCTAAAAGTAGAGGAAAAGATGAACAAGAAGTTTGAGAGTAGACAAAATGGAAGAGGTCATGGTGGAAGATCATATGGAGGCCAAAATGAAGATTTGAAAAAGAAGGATGAGGCTAGTAGTAGTCAAAATTAGAGAGGAAACAATTCCAATCATTTCCATGATTAGAATAATAGAGATCAAAGATGAAGAGGAAGAGGACAAGGTTCAGGAAGAGGAGGCTTCCATGGAACATGTTTTCACTATGGAGAAGAAGGTCATAGGGCATATGAATGTCCTCAACACCAACAAAGGACAGATAGGAGAACTGAAGGCCAGGCTAGAGTTGCACATATAGATGATGTCAGATCATCACATTCTGAAGATGCTAAAAGAGGTGAAATGCTAATTAACAGAAGAGTCTTGCTAAGTGGGGAGAATGAACCTAAGCAAAGAAGAATCCTATTTTGCATCAAATGCAAATTTGAAGGTAAATGTTGTGATGTGATTATCGATAGTAGAAGCATTGACAATTTGGTGTCAGAAGAGATGGTGACAAAGTTGAAGCTCAAGAGAGAGAAACACCCACATCCATATTAGATTGCCTAGGTCTAGGATGAACACAAGGTCATGGTCAATGAACAGTGCCTAGTAAAGTTCAAGATTGGCGGATACCATGATGAGGTATTATGTGATATCATACCTATGGATGCATGTCATATGTTCTTAGGTAGACCATGGTAGTTTGATAGGTGTGATGTACATGATGGTCGTGCAAATACCTATTCCCTCAAAAAGGATGGAGTATGACTTAAGCTAAAGCCATTGAAGGACATAGAAGAAAAGGTATGTGGTAATCCAAGAATAACTTTTGTTGATGGAAGAAAATCCCTAGAGGGTATGAGGCATGAGCATGTATGTTTCTCTTTAATTCCAAAAGCTGGTAAAGAGGAAGTAGAAGATGTACTTGTAGAAGTTGTAGATTTATTGAATGAGTTTTAGGATATTGTATCCAATAATGTACTTGATGGATTAGCACCAGTAAGGAAGATCATTCATTAGATGGATTTGATTCCAGGGGCCAGTTTGCTGAATAAGGCATCACATAGAATGGCACCAGTAGAAAGTGAAGAGTTGAACAAACAAGTACATGAGTTGTTGTGGAAATGATTGATTTATGAGAGTTTGAGTCCATGTGCTGTACTAGAAGTATTAGCACCAAAGAAGAATGGATAATGGAGGATGTGTACAGATTCTAGAGCTATCAACAAGATCACAATCAAGTACAAATTTCCTTTACTGTGGATGGATGATATTATAGTTTGTTTGAGTGGAGCTGTGTATTTCTTGAAGATAGATCTGAAGAGTGGATACCATCAGATTCAGATCAGAGAAGGAGATGAATGGAAGACTGCCTTCAAGACAAAGTAAGGATTGTATGAGTGGTTAGTCATGCCCTTTGGGCTAACCAATGCACCGAGTAGTTTCATGCGGCTAATGAATGAGGTTCTGAAAGAATTTTTGGGTAAGTTTGTCATTGTTACCTAGATGATATTTTTATCTCTAGTAAGACATTGGAGGAGCATATGATGCATACTCGTATGGTGTTTGAGAAGTTGAGGGAAGAGAAATTGTTGATTAATTTGAAGAAATACAGTTTTGTGAAGAAGGAATTAGTGTATTTGGGATTTGAAGTTTCAGCAGAGGTCTAAAAATGGACCTAGAGAAAGTGCAGACTATCCTTGAATGGCCTACTCCAAGGAGTGCTACTAAGGTAAGATCTTTTCATGGTTTGGCTAGCTTTTATAGAAAGTTTATCAAAAAATTTAGCAGTATTTATGGACCCTTGACTAAAACAATGATAGGGGATAGAAAAGAGTTCAAGTGGACTAATGGGGCAGACAAAATTTTTAAACTATTGAAACAAAAAGTTACAAAACAACCTATTTTAGCACTTCTAGATTTTAATAAGGTGTTTCAAGTAGACTGTGATGCTAGTGGTACTGCAATAGGAACTTTTATGAGCCAAGAAAGTAAACTTGTTGCTTATTTCAGTGAGAAGTTAAATGATGCCAAGAGAAAATATTCTATTTATGATCAAAAATTTTATGCTATAGTTCAAGCATTAAAGAAGTGGAGACACTATCTACTTCCTAAGGAGTTTGTTTTGTATACTGATCATCAAACTTTACAATAGTTGAATAGTCAAGGAAAGTTGAATCAAAGACATTTGAAATGGATTGAGTTTTTGCAAAGTTATACATTTGTTTTAAAACATAGGAGTGGAAAGTCTAACAGAGTTGCAGATGCGCTTAATAGAAGGAAAATTTTGCTGACATAGATGTAGATTGAGGTGGTTGGGTTTAAGGAACTCAAGAATTTATATCCAGAGGATCCTGATTTTGGAGAAGCTTGGAAAGCTTGTAGAGAACATGTTACTCTAGATAGAACAAAATGGTTGGATTTCATCATTCAAGATGATATGCTATTCGAAGGGAGTCAGTTGTGCATTCCACAAAGTTATAAGAGGGAGAATCTCATCAAGGAGAAGCATAGTAGAGAATTGGGTGGACATTTTGGTCAAGATAAAACCCTTGCTATTGTTAGTGATAATTATTATTGGCCAAAATTGTAGCAAGATGTCAAGAAGTTTGTACAAAGTTGTAGAGTATGTTAGATGACAAAAGGAGTGAAGAAAAATATAGGGTTGTATCAACCATTACCTGTACCAGAGAAGCCTTGGGAGGATATCAGTATGGCTTTTGTTCTTGGTTTACCAAGGACTCAGTGGGGACATGATTCAATTTTTGTGGTGGTTGACATATTTTCAAAGATGGCACATTTTATTCCTTGCAAGAAGACTAATGATGTTGTTCATATAGAAGAATTATTTTTCAAAGAAGTGGTGAGACTACATGGTTTGCCAAAGAGTATAGTTTCAAATTAGGACACTAAGTTTGTTGGATATTTTTGGCGTACATTGTGGAAGAAGTTGAAGATAGATTTGAAGTTCAATTCATTACATCATCCACAAACTGATGGACAGACAGAGGTGGTGAATAGGAGTTTGGGAAATTTGCTAAGATGTTTGGTTGGAGACAAGCCAATAGGATGGGATTTGATTTTACCATAGGCAAAATTTGCATACAACAATTCTGTTAACAGGAGCATTGGTAAATCACCATTCTAGATTGTATATGGAAGTAGTCCTAGAAATGCATCTGAGTTAAGGAAGATAGATAAAGGAGAAATAAGTAGTGTTGAAGCTGAGGATTTTGCAGAACATGAAGAACATCCATGAGGTGGTGAGGAAGCACATTACCAAGATGAATGCGATGTATAAGGCTAAGACAGATGAGAAAAGGAGACAAAAGAAATTTTAGGTTGGAGATGAAGTTATGGTTCATTTGTGGAAGGATCGATTTCCAGTTGGTACATACAACAAGTTGAAAATGAAGAAATTTGGGCCATGTAAGATAATGAAGAAGCATGATTAAGGAAATGTCTATGAGGTAGAATTGCCTACTGAATTGAATATTTCACTAGTATTTAATATTTCAGAGCTAACAGAGTATCATGAAGGAGGTGTTGAAGATGAGATCATAGCATGACAGTGGAGTATTCCAACAACTACTTCAACTACCAAGGAGATTGAGGACATACTGGATAGTCATGTTGGTAGAAGCACAAGGAACATGACATATGAAAAATATTTGGTCAAATGGAAAGGATGACCTATTGAAGATTCATCATGGATGACAAGGGAGGAGGTAAACCATCTTGGTTTTCCTCTTCATACCTGAGTCGTGACAAGGTCACTTCTCAAATTACCTCGAGTGTTTGATGCAAGAGCATCCTGGGTGTAAGAGCAATCTTGCATCACCCAAAAAAATATTTCTGGTTTCTTTGCAATAAGGGCTATCTTGTGTAGAGCTGCTATTTTTGGAAAGTTACTATTTTTAGTAAGTTTTCTATTCAAGCTCAAAATGGTCTATTTTCTTTCCTAGAGGTTCATTTTGGTCATATCAGCCTGCCAGTAAAGTTTCATTGCCAGATCAAGTCTAGTTTTGAAGATATTAAAAACTTTCGGTATTGGTAGCAGGGTACATAAACTTTGAACTCAGTTTTGAAGGCTTTAGAGGCCCCAGATGAGGTCCAAACTTCGGCTGAATGAAGCTTTCTTATTCAAGCATTGAAGAGAACTTCACACCCTTTCTGAAATGGGCTCATAATAGTCAATTAGGTCAATGGGTGATGACTTATGGTCTCCGGAAGTTGGGCCACCTGAAATGGCAGAAAATAAATTTTAGTCAAATTTTTTGTTTGGGTTTCAAGAGTTATTTTGAGCTGACTATGATGAAATAAAATGAAAAATAAAATAATTATAAGTTAGGTTGGCCTTAATGGCTAAAATTTTGGAACCTTCCTAGGTGGTGGAAAATTGCCTATATAAGGAAGGCCTGCAGTGTTGTCTTAGGCAGTTCAGAGCATTTCTGGGTAGATCTGGGTAATAATTCAAGGCTTTTTCCTATAGAATGTTGTAAGGGAAAATGTCCATGTGACTTTGCATATTGTAATTCTAAAATTTGTAATTCCACATTTGTAGAGATAATAAGAAGCCCATTTTCTGTTCTTGCAAATTGTTGTTGTTTCTCTTTTTCTATTATGTGTTTGTGGTATTAAGGGGAGCACTCTTCATCACTATCTTATCTAGTGGATGAAATTATAGGTTTGACAATGTTAAGGTAGCATGCTAGAGTGTAGTCATTCTAGAACGTAAGGACTTCATTAGATGTAGAGGAGGGGTTCCATTTTATCAACTCGGGATGGTGGAGTGAAAGAGAAATGATAGGTTCAAGTGCGTTCACGGTATAGTTGTCAAAAGCGCAGACAAGCAAGTCAAGACCTACAACAATCTCATCTAAAGGTGCGTTTGAGTCCCTTCAAGACCTAACATTAGAAGTAGAGGGTATGTTAATGTTAGCGGAATCACACTTGGTCATCCTAACACTAGACCCTTCACCTACTTTGAGGAGGTTTTCAAATGTGTATACAGTATCTATGTCCTTGTTGGAAGTTGCATCGGACAAAGAATCAAACTCATACTCATGTGAATTAGTGATGCTTGATATAGGAACCCCATCGATACTTGTTGTACCATTTGACTCATTCTCATCCCTTGTAGCATTGATAGTCTATTCTTGTTTGAACCATTCTTTGAAAGGAGACAACATGTACAATTCTCGTTGATAGTTGGAATGGGCAGTTTGCATTTTTCTCAACCACTCATATGTGAGTGGGGTAACTGAAGTGATGTCATCAAAATCAATGTTAGCCTCTACCTGACTAACATGTATAATAGGATCATCCGGTTCTACAAAGAGTGCTACAAGATCTGGAGGAATAGGACAATGAAATGTATCTTCAACAAAGCTTTTCTCTGAATTTGTAGCTGAGGTAGTGTCTTCAAGTTCCGGCTGGGATTCCGGTTCTGGTACAAATTTGTTTATCCCTAAATAAAATGGGATCTTCTTAAAGCCTAGACCAGTAGTGTCTCTTGTTCGGCAACATGTGGCTTCAATTGGTTCAAGAAAGCCATTGTCATTTACCCCTATAGGGCCACTCCCTTTATAGCCAAAGCATTTCATGATTTTGAAGCCTTCACTGTATGGATCTTGTTCTAAGTTATGAGCTAGAGTGACTTCCTTAGGTGTGTCTTTGTTCTTGTAAATCCAAACCATGATGGCTCTGTCTTCATCCTCATCTTCTAATGGTGTA
This sequence comes from Chamaecyparis obtusa, assembly GCA_027943335.1. Classification (NCBI taxonomy): domain Eukaryota; kingdom Viridiplantae; phylum Streptophyta; class Pinopsida; order Cupressales; family Cupressaceae; genus Chamaecyparis; species Chamaecyparis obtusa. The sequence continues at coordinate 429,871 of BSBK01006658.1, read as the reverse complement.
GTAGCCTGTACAAAGGTACCATCATAAACTACCTAGGGTGGGCCAACATAAGGTTTCTTGCATTTAGTGGGTCTCTCATAGGAACACAGAGATAGAGGTAGAGCTGTCAATGACAAAATAGGCTCCATCTAATATTCTTCCATGCCTAAATGTTAGAAGTATAATCTTTCCTTGGTGAATATATTATAAACCAAGGTAGTTTAGTTTAGTTTATTTATTATGTAAGTAGGAGATTCCTATAGAATCCCTACATGAACACTTGTCCTCTTTTCCATGTGTGAGGACATAATATTTATTTGTAATTTCCTTTTATTCCTAGATTCCTCCTTAAGAGGAAATAGCACAAGTGGCTCACACACTTATGAATGTGGCTTACATGCACATGGGAGTTACTTTTTGAACTCCTTCACTTATCTCTACATATAGAGATATTTCTCCACACACTTAAAAAGCTTTTTCTCACAACTCTCTCTCAATTTCTCTCTTTCATAGTTCTATCATATTGTATTGAGCTAAGAGCTCATATTCTCTCTCTCTTTAGGCTTTTCATGCCTCATTCATAATTCACAAGGGGTTTTCTTAGCTTTCCCCTTTCAAATTCTTGTCTCCTCTTTACTTGTTGGTGTATGCTCCTAGTTATTGTGCAAATTCATGGTATTGCTTCCTAACTCCTTGCTCTTGGATTAAACAATTTCCTATTTGTTCTTTATCATTTTTTAACATGGTATCAGAGTAGGTTGGTTTAATCTTTGTTTGAGTGTATAGGTGAAGGAGCTACCATATTTTGGAGCACTCCAAATTGGAGACTCTTGAGAGAGATTTTTTTAATATTTTTTTTGCCTAATCTTTTTAAGTGAAAAAAAATTGAAATTTTTTTTTGGCTTTGGCTGGTTTACCGCCAAAACCATTTAACTATTCATCTCTTCTTTGTTCTAACTTGTGCAGGATTGGATACTCCTTGATAAAGAAAATAGTTCAATTTAAAATATCAAAATCTTAAGCTAACATTTCATATTTTTTTTGATATAAATATACTTCAATCACACTTTAGTATTATAATATTAAAAGTAAAAGAATTCTTAATTAAGTGTAAAAGAATTTCTATTCTTAAGTATAGTTTTTAAGTGTAAAAGTTTTTTAAAGTTTTAAAAGTATTCCTTGTTTCTAATTTCATTGCTGCAAGTATAGTTTTTTTTCAAAATTGCCTTGTTTAAGAATATCGTAATTTTAGAATCTTATCTTGCTCAGGACCATTTTCTTGTTCATCATTGCCTTTCCTGACTCTGCATGCGTTTCTTAATAATTTTTCATTCATTGCATGCGGTTCTTATAATTTTTTCAGTTGCATGCGCTTTCCTTTTTATTGCATTGTCATTACATCTCTGCATGCGTTTCCTTCCAACTAATTAAATTCATTCTCTATCATTCTTCTTTGCTTGCATTGATAGATCTGCCTCTAATTTCTTTTCATGTCTTCGCTATCTGTTTATGTTTCTTTAAATCTTCAGCACTGTTCTTTTTAGTCATACCTCTGTTTTGTTTCGTTATTGGATAGCACTTCTTTTTTGCATTCATTTCCTTCTATTTGAAGGTGTTAGTATTCTTGTTTTTTCGTTGCATGCAACGTTTCTGTCACTGGTATATAGCAAAGAGTTGAATTGTTCAAAAGAGCTGCTATCACAGCGATAAAGGGTTGAATTGTTTAGAAGTTTCATAGTAATAAAAAATTTCTGTGCATCTTTTAATCATATTAGTCTTGCTAATCAATCTTTATGCTTTCAAGTTTTTTGTGCACATCTTCACAATACCACATGACTACAAAAATTTGCATGCACTAGTACTGCTTTCAGCTCTCTCAGTTATCATCTTCGATTTGTGAGCACTGTTTTTTTGTGTATCGTTGTTTCATTGGTGTTCATTGATCTAAAGTTCTACTATCGGTGTTTTTTACAACTATCTTTAGATTTGGATAACGTTATCTTTATTTTGCAACTGAAATACGTTAACAAGCAATTGCAAAATGCATATAAGAGTTTACATTTTTTAATATCAGGGTTTAACCTTTTTAATATCAGGGCTTTAAGCGTTAACGTTAATAGTTTCTTTTTAACATTTTTAATAGTTTCTTTTTAACGCTTTTAACCTTTTAATATCCTTCTTCATAACGTTAATAACGTCAATACCAGCAGATTATACCAGCATTGATAGCATTTCTAACGTTTAGTCAACTTGTTTGGATTTCATATTAGCGTTAATCATTTCATATTAGTGTTAAAAGAGCATTAATATCGCTGCATGCTTGATTCCAAATATCTGTATTTGCTATCTTCATATCAAACTTTCTAAGGTACTTGCTATCTTTGTTTAGTTAATAACAGTATATAAACTTTTAAAGTTTCACAACGTTTCAAACCTTTTTTTAAAGTTTCATATCGTTTCTATCGGTATAGTTTTCCTCTAAAGCAATACTTTAAGTTTCTTTTTCACTTTTAATAATATTAATTAGTAACGCAAGAAATTATTTTATCATTCTAAGCCTTAATTTCTTTTTTTTTTAAATATAGTATTTGGTAATTGATTACTAAATCAGGTCTTTTTTCGCTCCAATAACATCTGCTAGATTCTCATAGCTATTTATAGTTCTTTTCTGTTGTTTATGCTAGTTTATCGCATTCCCTCACATTAATATTATTGTCACCTATCACAGCATTTAACATAAGGTCAAATCTCAATTTTGTAAGTCTATTAATTTTGCAGCTTTCAATTTCTTAGATCAACAGTTATTATTTTCTTTCTTACGTAACTACTTTAAGTTTCTTTTTCAAAGTCTTAGTCTTTCCTTTTAAAAGTAAATAAATGCATAGCTTTTTTATTTAAAGTATTAAAATATTTATCCAAAAGTTTTTTAATTATAAAACTTTTTAACAATTTGTTTTTACTAAAAAGTTACTCTATTGTTATGACTTTTTAAATCCTTTTTTAATAAAAAAATTCAATTTTTCTTTTTTAAAAAACAAAAAACAAAAACTGGGGTAAGTTAGATTTAAGTTTTTGGTGTAGTTTTTTATGTTAAATTTAGAATATTAATTTTTTTTAAAACTTAATATAGTTTTAATTTAATTAATATTAAGTTTTTAAAAATTTAATTCTTTCAATTTGAATTTTAATTTCTAATTTTTTATATTAAATTTTTCATGTTAATTAAGCTTTTAAAATTAATTTTAATATAAAGCTTTATCAATTCGGTTAAGTAGCATTAATTTGCATTAAGGAAATTTTATCATTCTTCTCTAATATAATTTCATACTCCTTTTATATAAGGGGGATTTTTTTTTGGCTCTATTTATTCTCATCATGTCTCTGTGTAGCAAATAGAGTTTATTTCTGCATAGTTGTTTCATTACTATTTAGTTCTGTTTAGATCAGTTATTTTTATTCTTTTCTGCCCCCTGTTCTGTTCAAGTTTTTTCCCTTCTAGCTTTCTTGTCCATTCTACTTTATTCATGCATCCATCATGTCTACCCTAATGCCTGAGATCAAACTGACTAGCACCAACTATCATGACTGGAAAACCCACATGACTTGGATATTTAGATTTTGTCATCTATTAGACGTTGCCACTAATGCCAGCACTAAACCCGCTACCACTGCTTCTCAAGCTGACCAAGATGCTTGGCAAGCTAAGAATGATGAAGCCCTTGGTTTAATTGGCATATCCTTAAGCACCGAACTATATGTCCTTATTTCCTCCTGTACAGAAGCCCATTAGGCTTGGGACATCCTAAAAAACACCTATGACAGTGCAGATGAAACAAGAAAGATTCAACTCCAAGATCAGTTAGAAGACCTTAGATATTCTGATTTTAATTCTGTTGATGATTTCTTGCTCAAGTTTGATTCTATTAAAAATTTACTCACTGGATTACAAGTTCCTCTTTCTGATTTAAGGATAATTCATATTATAATTCGTAAATGTTTACTTAGGCAGTTTCAACAATTTATCACTAATATCTATTCTCAGTTAGCTATTCCTTCCTTAGCAACTCAGTTAACTTATGCTATTTTTCAAACTATGTTGTGTCAAGAGGAGGCTAAACTAATTCAATTTGGTATATTGAAATCTCATGAACATGCTTATGTTTCTCAATCTAATAATAATATGAATAGACCTCGTAATAATTCTAATAACAATCAAAATAATCAGAGATCAAACAATTCCAACTATAATCAAAATCATCAAAGATCTAATAATAATAATAATAACAATAATAATAACCCTTCAAATAGGCCTTATTGCACTTATTGTGGTAAAAATGGTCATTTAATTCATAATTGTTTTAAGAAACAGAAAAATGATCAACCAAATTCTCAAAATTACTCTAATGGAAATCAATCTCGTTCTACTTTTACTACCTATTTTAAAGCACCTAAATGGATTATTGAGCGTAATGCATCTCAACATGTTACGTCTAATAATGTTGTCTTTGATTTTATTGAACCTGATACATCTAACATTCCAATTCAATTGGCTAATAATGACAGTTGCAAAGTTGAAGGTTTTAGAGATGTGTCTGTTCCAAATGGTAAATTACATAATGCTCCCTATGTATCCTTTGATGAAATACTTGATCAAGAAAATGACATTATATCCACTTTCCTAGATGTGACCTTACCTTCCTTGCATAAAACTGCTTCTCATGATCTATCCATTATTCATTTTCCTAATCCTACTGTTTGTGCAGAAAATATGCATCCTAATCTTTTTGAAATTTTTGATGAAACTAATGCAAATGATGATATTCAAAGTAGTTTTGATTCTAATCCTAAAGATACTACTAGAAATGACATACATGCTTTTGATAATGATTTCTATTATTCTGATTTTGAAGATTTAAATTATACTTTTGATTCTAAGGAAAATGTTGATGTTTCAAATTATGTTGCAAATGCTGCTTATAATTCTAATGTTTCAAATGATCCTTATAGTACTTTTGATGATGATTCAAGTTCTATTTTTACCATGAATGATGATTCTGCTTATGATGTTGGTTATAATTCAAATTCTGGTTACAATATGTTTGATTCAAATTCTGGTCATAATTCAAATTTTGGTTGTAATACCTTTGATTCTAATACTTTTGATTCAAATTTTGGTTATAATTTAAATTATGGTTATCATTCAAATTCTGGTTTTGATACCTTTGACTCAAATTCTTGTTATAATACCTTTGATTCTGATTCTGATAATGATGCAAAATTTCTATTAAATTCTAAAAGTTATTATCCAGATTATACATTTACTAATTCAAATCTAGGTGGGCAATCCACTAGAAGTACTTGTTTTCTAGATTCAGGTTATAATGATGCAGATTATGAAGACACTCCTTTTGACAACTTGGACCAACAACAATGTGAATCCACATCTTAAAAGCATTCAGATTTTGCTCACTCACCATGCTACATAAGAAGTTCAGTTTTACCAAAGAAAGTGCCTCACAACCATGAACATGTTGCAGATTACTGTAATAATTTGGGTCTCATACCCATCAAGCTCATTTCCCCAAGTAAAGATTAAAGGGGGATGTTAGAAGTATAATCTTTCCTTGGTGAATATATTATAAACCAAGGTAGTTTAGTTAGTTTATTTATTATGTAAGTAGGAGATTCCTATAGAATCCCTACATGAACACTTGTCCTCTTTTCCATGTGTGAGGACATAATATTTATTTGTAATTTCCTTTTATTCCTAGATTCCTCCTTAAGAGGAAATAGCACAAGTGGCTCACACACTTATGAATGTGGCTTACATGCACATGGGAGTTACTTTTTGAACTCCTTCACTTATCTCTACATATAGAGATATTTCTCCACACACTTAAAAAGCTTTTTCTCACAACTCTCTCTCAATTTCTCTCTTTCATAGTTCTATCATATTGTATTGAGCTAAGAGCTCATATTCTCTCTCTCTTTAGGCTTTTCATGCCTCATTCATAATTCACAAGGGGTTTTCTTAGCTTTCCCCTTTCAAATTCTTGTCTCCTCTTTACTTGTTGGTGTATGCTCCTAGTTATTGTGCAAATTCATGGTATTGTTTCCTAACTCCTTGCTCTTGGATTAAACAATTTCCTATTTGTTCTTTATCATTTTTTAACACTAAATCTGTAAGTTTTAGAGTCTTTTCCATTTCTTTGAGTTTTGCATCAAAAAATTTAGAAGACTCATAGTTGGTGGGGACAAAGGTGTCAGCATATTGGGTGAGCATATTGCAGGCATGGCTCATGTTGGAAGGTACAGTCACTTTTGCTTCATGAAATGAGAATTTTATGCACTGATGGTATGTTGAAGGAACTGCTTGCATCTCATGGATCCATGGTCTTCCCAACATTATATTGTATGCAAGAGGAATATCCATAACCTCACATATGACATCCCTCTTAATAGGACCAACTCGGATGGGTAACACAACTAAGCCTTTGGATTTGCATTCTTCTTCATCATATGCCTTGATGGTGATCTTTTTGCGGGCATCTATATGTAATACCCCAAAAATGGGCTATAGGTTCATTAACTTCCTATATCAACATATCAAACGAAATCGACATCAAAGTCCTAACCAAAGGCACATCGGCACATCATCGAATCCTAATTGATTATCTTAAATTTTGCATCGGGGAATATTCCTAGTAATATTCCTAATCATCATAATTATCTTTAATTTAATGATTATTTGGTGATAAATCTTATTTATCCTAAAGTTTGATTCATTGAATATTCTAAATATTTAATTAATTAGATTTAATTCTGCCACTTAATTATTTAATTGAAGTTAATTCTATTTATTCCTAAATCGTATTATTTAATTTTGATAATAAATCCAAAATCCTATGAATAATTGATTAAATTCTTATTTAATTAATTAAAGCAAGTTGTCAATTTTTAATAATATTATTTTTGAATAAAAGTTTGATTAAATGATTGATTAACCCATAAATCAATTATTTTATTTTTCAAAAATCAGTTAAATTGAGAATAAATCACTTTATTTATTTATTAATTCATAATTATCCATGTGCACAATCAAAGAGCAGTTAAACTCCAAATCAGAAAATAATGCAAGTTATTGACTTTTTGGAACTCAACATCATTTTTGAGTTTTAAAATTGATCTAAACTTCTAATTTGAGTTAAAGCCTTGCTTTTGCATGATTTTATAAATTAAATATCCTTTATTTAAAAATAACTCAAAAATCAAGTTGAGTTTATTTGAGTGATTTATGGATTTTTCCATGCACCTCCAAAGCCTCGGATTTCTATAAAAACAAGGCTCAGCTCTTCATAATTCATCTCTCAAATCCACAAGAATTGCATAATCATGCTGGAGAATTGAAATTGGAAGAATCAAAGCTTCTTGCGAATCAACATTGTTGTGATATCAATCTTGTTTTTACATTCATTTTAGCTTCATATTGCATATTATTGTTAGATCATTTAGCATATCATAGCATATCAGTTTTTACATATCATAGATTCATATCAAGTTTTTATCATCCTTATTGCATCTAAAATAAATAAAAATATAGATTAATTGCATTCATATTTCGTATCCATCTTTTGCATTCAAATCCTTCATTTAGGTGTCGTCAAGGTCACTGATCTTGATAACAATCTGAGAACATCATACTCACACCTATTAGAAGGCAGTAAATCACCTGGTTAGTTTAGCTTTCAATTCATTGCACGATTTCATTTTTGCTAGCCTCTAATGTTTTACTGAAGTGTTGTGTCTACAGATCAGGTACAATTTTCACACACACACTATGCAGTCTTCACCATATCCTAGCTGGGTGAGTAGGTTAGCAGAGAAAATATTAAGGCTAGCACCATTATCAATGAGAACATGATGGACACGCTTTGGGCCTATCATGATTTTGATATGTAGAGGGGCATTGTGCAGATGGCTCAGTGAATGATCATCTTCTGTAGAGAAAGACAGATAATGGGGTGAGGTCAAGTGAACTACCATGGATTGAAACCGGTCAAGATCAAGATCTTTTGGGACATTTGCCTCAGTGAGGGCTTTGTTAAGAATCTGCCTATGTGCAGGTGAGATCTTCAATAGCTCAAAGATAGTGATCTGAGTGTTGGTACATTGCAATTAGTCTAAGATGTTGTAATTAGCATTGCTAGTCATGGGGGCTGATTTTGAATTCTTGTTGGCAGAGCCAACAATAGCTGTGTCTACAGGTTGTTTCAATGTAGATGTAGAAGGCTTGGGGCCTTTGAGAATGACCTTCTCACGAGATCGAGTGATAGTGTTCACACAAACTAGAGATTGTTTAGATTTAGAAGATTGAGACATAGGGCCTCGGAGGACAAATAGAACCTTGGGTCTGGGAACATCCTCACCCCCTTTGATAGTGATCACATCACAGTATTTGACATCGACAGGCTCAACCATATTAATAAAAGTGTCATTAGAATTGTATATATAGTTGACCTTGTTGTTGGCAGTCTTAGGTTTGGAAGATTCACCCTTCTCATGAGGAGGAAAGGGGTCTATGAATGCTTGGTGATCTGAGTTCTTGTTATGACTGCTCACAACAACATCACCATTGTCATTAAGATCTTGGATCTTATGTCAAAGTTGAATACAAGTAGAAGTCTTATGACCCTTGTTCTGATGATAATCACAGTATGAAGATTCATTCCACCAAGTGGGTCGTGGTTGTGGATCATAAGGACACAAGTTATCCAGAGGTGTGAGTATTGGGTTTTGCAAAAGAATCTTGGAAACCACGTCAAGAGGTTCCCCTAAGGAAGTGAACTCACGTTTGGGTCGAGGTGCCCAAGTTTTGTTTCTGGAAAACCTAGAAGGTTGCAGAGTATTTGTTGTAGCCTTCTAAGTAACTTTGGCAGCTTGCATATTGGAGGTAAGATTGAAAATAACTTTTGAAGGTTTTGGGGTCACATTGTCAATAACTCCGTCATTCACAACATCTCAATTTTTGTTAACAAATTTATCTTTGTCCTTGCTAGAGGAGGACCCTTGTTTGTTATCCTTGTGTAGAGTCAGTTCGCCTTTCTTGACCATGAATGCCTCTATTCTCATAGATTGTTTGATCATGTCGTCAAAGTTCAAAGGACCTTGTAGCTGTACTTGGCACTTAAAATTAGGAAGAAGATTGTCTAAGAAGATATTAAGCTTCTTAGATTCTTGTATTTTATGAGAATATTTGGTGTAAAGTTATGTCCATCACTGGAGAAATTTCAAGAAAGGTTCCCCAGATCATTGTTTCAAATTGCAAAGATCGTAGATATTAACCAGATGTTGGATGTTATGCGAATAGTGCTGGAGGAAAAAAATGGCAATCTCATCAAAAGACTTGATGCTAGTAGGAAGTCTAGAAAAACATATTGGCAATCTCATCAAAAGACTTGATGCCAGTAGGAAGTCTAGATTGGTAATCTCATCAAGAGATGCATGAGATATGTCTGGTCGTGTATAAAATCCATGTATAGAGCACCAAACTCTCTCAAATGATCTTGAGGATCAAAGGTACCCAAATATTTATCGTATTTGGGAAGTTTCACACCTTTGGGGAAAGGTGGCATGCTAAGACTCTTGTCAAACAGAAATGTACAGATACTTTCCAGTGTAAACTAGGTCATTGGTTTGTCCTTATTTTTCAAGAGTTGGCTTATTTGGTTTTGCATGTCTTGAACTTTTTTTTTGCATTTTAGTGGTCTCTATTTCCTCTTCTTTGACCACAAGGGTTTCAACATTGTAGTTTGGAGGTAATTTGGCCCCTTGATTGGCCAATTTGAGAATGTACTTCTCCTTCTCTTCTTTCATTAGGATTTCCATCATCCCATAGAGGCTTTTGTTAGATTGGCCAGCCTCAACATCTTGTTGGGTTATCTCTTCCTCATCATTACCCAAGATTTCAAAGATTCTTGGGGCTTTATCTCTATCATTGCGAGCTTGAAATGGATCCCCATCATTTTGGGATTGATCAAAACCTCTACTATGTTCACCCTTATCGTATTCGTCATCCATTGTGTTGGTACGAAAAAACTCGATGCGAGGGTGAGTAGTATGTCGAGAGGTTTCTACTAAGGAAACTTCGGGTTCCACAAAAGGATTAATCTATGGTAATGAAGCCTTGGGTGCCTCAAAAGGATCAATGTCTGATGATGACTCTTCAAAGTCTTGGCATTGTCCAAACAAGGGATTCCGGGTCTGACTGAAGTTCATAGTATGAGTGCACTGGATACGAGGTCGGATAATAGGAGGAGAGCAGAAAGACTCCCCTTTAGACACATCTGAGGAAGTGTGTGAAGATCTTTTACAATGCTCAGATTGTATGGCAAGCTCATAATGACCTCTTCTTTGATTGTGAGGTCTACCTCTATCCTGTCTGGTGAGGAGTGGAGAGAACACATTTCCGCTTCTAGTCGTCACGGGCATAGACAAGGATTAAGTAACAAGAGAGAATTAGGATTATGCTCAGAACTCCATCTCTAGAATAACAAAGAGTGATATGAGTGAAATGCACCCAGCATGAATTATTGAGAGTAAGGCTAGAACAACTGAGATGTGACTATTGCGTCGCAAGGTACAAGAGCACAGTAGAAAATGATAGATAACAAAGAGACAAGATGAGTTTAAGCAGCAATTACTTGGTTCTCAACCTGAGACATCCAGTTTCAAGTAGTGTACAATGGGAAAATAGGTAGATGGACCCCAAACAAAAACCAAATCAGATAGAAAAGTGACCAACTGACAGGAATAAGCTTGCTATTTTGAAAATTTGGGGAGAGTCTCGCATGAGGAAATGCTAGACTGCGCCTGAAAAAATGTTGTCTCGCGTGAGAAAAGGCATAGAAAGATGAAATCTCGTGTGGGAAAAGAACAAAGTTTGACAGTTGGACATAATTTTTGAGGCAAAAAATAGATTTTGAGACACAACGCTGGCTGTTCTCTGACAGAATACCTAGTTTTCAAAAAAAATTTAGACAGTTTAAATCAGCAACTCAACTTCTACATGCATCAATAGATTTCTATTGTAATCAGGCACATAAGACAATAATTAGGGATTTCAAGCAAACAATGTCTTCAAACAATGAGCAAGGGACAAAGAAACCTTGCACATGAACAAGAATATGTGACATAGTATTCTATTCCCTAAGAATTTTGCTTGTGTATATTCTCAAAATGTTTTGCAGTCACGTACATAGTCCTAGAAAAATAAAAAGTTGGTTGCACTAAGGTTCATACTAATGGTTTGACTCTGCAATGTTTGTAATCTCAAGAGGGTGAACTCTAATCCAGGCGCACTAGGTTTTGACACATTCTAAGAATTTAATCAATCAGAGATGTTGGGGAGATCTGATAGCCCAACAAGAAACTACACCCATGGAGATTTCTTCCACAAGGACATTTATATAGTGGTTGCTGCTACCACGATGAAAATGACTATTACCGCTTGAGGTTCCATCCATGTGGTTGACCCAATAAAGGGAATGTCAACTACAGTTAATGCTCTCTAATAAGGAGACACAAAAATGACCACATGGGGACTGGTTCAAATTCAAGGATCTGAGTTTCTGATGCTACCCAAAAAGGGAACAGAGCATAATCCTCTAGCCTCTTCACCTCACCAAAACATAGCAGATAGACTCTTTGACACGCTAAGACTAAAACTACCTCACCAAGGTTTGTGATGTCAACAATAATGTCTACTGAGCTCTCTAAGTGGGTCCAAGAGAGAATGCACTGATCAAAGTTGAGGACTAAACCAAGTAAGACCATGAGATAATAATAGTATCCTTCCCTACCTACAAGGGGATCTATCTTCGAGAAGAGCTTCACATGTGAAACAAGCGAATGAAGCCCGCTCTCTCAAGAAAGCCACAAATAGTGTTCATAGGGCCTATTTACTATGTGTATCAGATATGCTAAAAGTGAATCTAGATGCTTTTTAAAGCCCAAAATTGAAGTGTGATTTATCAAAGTAGGAAACACTCAAGTTAAACACGTAAGAGATTCATTTTAATGTCCAAAACTGAAATTTTATAGAGATTTTAGCAACTCACCTTAGGTCCAAATCTCTGCAATCTAGTATTATGCCGCCTTCGAAAAGCAGAATTAAGAAAATCCACAGCAAACAATAAGTGTCAGAAATCAACAAGCTAAATGTACGAATCTACAACTTTTAAGTCTCTTGTGTTAAAATTTTGCACGAGATTGTGCACAGTCCCACGCGAGAAAATACCTTTTTCACGCGAGGAAATACTAGAACTAGCAAAAATTTGTGCGGTACAATGAGAATCTTTGCGCGAGGTTCCATACAGGGATGTAAGAAAGTATGAACATAATGCAAAATCTAGCTCCACACTTTAACATAGTCATTGTATGAACTAAATATGGGCCTCTGATTTAGCTCCATACTTCAACATAGTCATTGTTCACCAGCTATAGCCAAGAATGAATATGAGATTATCCATCTCAACTATCTGGTTGATTTGACCTGTTACCTTCTATCCAGGTAGGGTTTTTGAATTGCTCTTAGAATCGAGAGTCTTGCAACCATAGACTAACACTAGAATGAAGGATTTATGCAATTTAATCTAGAAATGAATATGCAAGATTAATCTAAATGGGTATGCAATTAATCTAGAAATGATGAAATTAATCTAAGAACAATGAAAGAAAACTAGATTAAGAAAATGAAGTGCATGATTAAACTAAACATGATATATTATTCTAGAAATGAAGATTATGCTAAGAAATGAAAGCTTGAATGCAAGATGAACTCTGGTGAAAATGCGACAACACTTCGTTGCTCACAAAGTTGGGATCCTTTGAATGAGGAATGAGGGTTCTTTTATAGAATCTTGAATTTAATCGATGGTTGAGATTGAATTGGACGAACGGTGAAGATTGAATGAGAGTTTAGTTCAAAATAGAAACTTTTAGCAGAGAGGCAGTCAGCTGCTTGTTTTTGTCTGTGTTAAAGATGTTTTAATTTTTTTATTCCTTTTTTTAATTTTCGATTAACTCAAAGTTTCCTTCTCTGAACTGAAGAGAAGATTTTGTGAAGAATATTTGATTTAAATAAAACAATATTACCTCATAAGTGGATTTTCTCAATTTTCTAAATAATTAAATTCAATTATTGAGATGAGGATATTTATTTAAAATCAAATATTTATTTAATTACCTTTTCATGTGTTTTAGCTAAAGAGGGTGGATTTAATTTAATTAAAGTGCTAGGACTTAATAATTAAATTAATCAATCATAGGGTTTATTTAGCTAATTATTATCAATATTTAGAAATTAAATATGATGTGTGATTAATGAAAATTTAAGGTTTTTTGCATTTGATATTAAGTCAAGTAGAGTCAATTAGAAGACATAATTGCCTAGTACAATAGGACTTTGATGATTAGAAATTGATAGAAGGGGACTAAATGCAACAAAATTGGTTAGGATATCAAGATGCCAATTTTGAGGTATTACAGTGATGATGGTGATGATGATGATGATGGTCATGATGATGATGATGGTTATGATGATGAGTTGGATGAAGAATAAGATTAATGACATGAATGAAATATGTGAGGTATGTTTAGAATTCTAGTGCCATTACATAATTAATTCATAAAGTACCTTTTAATGTTTTTAATTCATGTTCCACCTCTATTAATTCATGGTGACACATATGTGATGCTTATTATGCTCAACTACATATATGATGATACATGTGTGATGCTTATGATGTTTATGATACATATGTATTTATTGTTTATCAAATTAAAAATGTAATACTTATAATGCTCAATTGTTGGTGTTGATTTAATGTATATATTTTGTGTGATGCTTCCACCCTTGGTGGAAATAGGTAATTGACTACATCCACCATCAACCTTTTTGTTGAGTATCCTGCAAAGTACATAAAGTAAAGGTAAGGAATAACAAATATACAATGATTATGATGTTTGCATATTGTTCATGTTGTCTAATATGTAATTTTTAGTATACGTATTGTTACACTTGTATTATTCTTTTCTCTTATGGCCAATTATTTTGTCTAGGTAAAAGTCTCAGTTGAAGTTGAAGTTGAACCTTGAACCTTCCTAAGTTCAAGTTGGAGGCCTGGTGTGAAATATTTTACAATTCACAAGGTTCAACAGTCTGTAATCATGAATTTCCTAATGGAAAAATAGGTCTTAGTGCGGGGGCCATAACTTTGTGCTCCACCATTGCATTTTTCTCTTTTTTAGATATGTTTTGGAAAATCTAATTTTCTAAATTCTCACAAGAGGGATTGTAAAAATTGTATCGGGTTTGAAAGATACAAGTAACAAAATACATGTCTGTCAAAATAGACATGTTTCCAGATTTTTCTAATGACAAAAAAAATAGTCTTGTTGCGAGGCCCATAACTCTCAACTCAACTATTGGATCTTCCTATATTTTGGATATGTTTTCCAAAATCAAGTTTTCTAAATTCTCACCAGAGCGATCGAGTAAATATTGCTTGGAAATCTAGCAAGTATCTGTGTGTGTGAATTTTGTACCTAGTTGTAGATACAACACTTTAGTAAAACATTAGAGGTTAGCAAAAACCAAAATCTGCAAGTAATTGAAACTATGCTAACCAAGTGATTTACTACCTTCTAGTAGGTGTGAGTATGATGTTCTCAGATTGAAATCAAGATCAGTGATAATGCAACACCTAAACGAAGGATTTAAAATGATGAAAGCAATGAAATATGAATGTTAATCTATTTTTTTGGATTTTTGATGCAATAAGATTGAAAAATTGTATGAATCTAAGCTATAATGTATGAAATTGAGTTTGAATGCAGATTTAATCTAAGAAATGCTATGAATGCATATAAAAATCTATGATATGAAACTATGAATGCTCAAAACAATAAATGAAAATCTCACAATAGCCTTGATTCACAAAAGATTGATTCTTCAGTCACCAATTCGCTAGAGTGAGGATGCAATTTTGAGTGTTTTGATTGTGAAGATAAAAATTGTATAGATGTGTCTTAGGTTAAGACTTTTATATCAATTTCATTTGATTTATAGATGTAGGAGGTTAATGAACCTATAGCCCATTTTTGGGGTTTTACATTTTGCCCCTCTTTGAATTACTGTGTGAAGCGCAGTGGTTCAAAGAATAGTCTGTGTATGATATATGTGCATGAGACTGATTTGAAAGATTAACTGATTTTGAGATAGAAACCGATTGAAAGATTGGAAAAAGATGCCGACCCAGGTCCAGGATGACCATAAATTGAGATGATGCTAGCTATATCAGCAATGAACCGGTGATTATGAAAAAGTGCCAAAAATGCCTGATTCTGAACCTTATGATTGCAAAGAAGTGAGTGACCAATTCCAGACTTGAATGTCCTTGTATGAATCATATTGGTATCACATCCTAAACCCATCAGTTACGAAGAACCAAGGAAATAACACTAATGAACAGATGGTTACGAAAAGCTAATACAGTTTACAAGATAGATTTAGGATACCAAATTGATATGGATCTCAATGAATCTGATATGCCCCAAGTGATGATAGATTTTCCCCAGATGAGGACTTTTGATGAGTCAACAACTAGACGTGGTTGTTGTCTTGATTACTGAGGAAAGATTAATTACAAATTTAGATTTACAGACTTGAATGGTGTGCAATACCATGCCCCCTTTGGGATTAAAATTGAAATCTGACAAGAAGAGTCAGCGTTATAGTTTAGAACCATGTTAATTGATTTGAGAAGTGGTTATACACATTCGAGAATGTGTTCTGCATCATTTATAGGTCTTGGAGACCAAGTTTGACTAGTTTAAACCATGAGTTGACCATAGTTGACCAAGTTAAAATTTTGATAGTTTAATGTAAGATAATTAGTTAAGTTGAATTCTAGATTTCTATGATGATTGAAGGTCGATTGTGCAAGCAGTTGACAATATAAATGATCTTAGATTTTGATTTTGATCCCGAAAAAGGATTCTACTTGCTATGTCATTGGAGGAACCTTCATACAATGCTCAATCCTTGTGTCATGTTTAGCATTTTTTATTTTGAAGAATCATTTAAGTGTTCAAGCAATTTGTGAGATCATGCAAAGTGCAAAATGAAATGCAGAATGAAATGCAAACCTAGGACCTAGGACCTAGTCATTGATCATGTGTCGATTTGTTGTCATCATTGAACTTTTAGGTAATTGGATAAATCAATACAATGCCCACTAGTTATGAAACCATAGACATATGAATATTGATTTGTATGCATAGGAATCAACACAACACCCACTGGTTAGGCAACCATGGACATATGAATATTGATTTTATTTTTGGAATGTTAGATTAGATATAAGCACCAAGGTACAAATGCCAGGATGACCTAAATATCATGTCCATTTTGATATAGCAATTTGTATAAGCATCAGAACATAGACGTTGTGATGACCAGAATACACCTTTCTTTCAAACACATCAAACAGTTAAGAGATCATTCTAAGTCCAGTGTGAATTACTCGTAGTGACCCTTTATCATTCACATCCTTAGGAAAGATCGTGTTTCACAGTAGGAGAAAGAACTCACTCAAAAAGAAAATATTTAGATCAAACTTCTTTGAATTTTTTGAGTATCAATGGTCGACGTATGCATGGCCATCCAATTCGAGATAGAGGCTCTTACAGACGAATACCATTTCAATCCAGAATTTCCAAAGTTGTTAGATTTTCACATATAAGTAGAAGACAAAGAAAGGATTATGCCCCCAGTCATCACTCTCTAAATCCTATAAAGGACATCATCAAAGAGCTCAAAGGGACACAATATGCAAAAATATCAATGCGAATCAGTAAGCATACAAGGAGATAAAAGCATGTAAAAAGCATAGATTGTTTTCGGTTTTTGTTTGATTACGTTGTTGTAGATGCAAAATCTTTTCTGGAGAGGAGACTGACTGGCTGATTCGAATGAAGCTTCAAAGGACTCTGACTAGATGTGACTCATCTAAGATGTACTGGAGGCCATAGGATATGACATTGATTGCCCCCAAGTGTTAAGCATTGATAGGATACAGACGCTTGAGCTAATTGGTGTACAGACTGACTTTATTAAAACAAGGATATATACAGACTAAAGCAAGACTGAAAGCTGGGAAGGACCAATATTGCACTGATAGATGGAGCATTTTAAACAAGTTGCGCCCATTTGTTAGGTTTTCACCATCTTGGCAGAGATTCTATTTTTGCTACCAAGGCGCCTGTTTCCAGGTTTTCACCAAGGCACTTTTTTCTTTTTCTCATTTTTTTATATTTTTTATTTTTCCAATTTTTTTGTACTTTTGATATTTTTTACTTTTTTTGTGAATCATCAAGGTGCCTATTGCTAGGTTTTCACCAAGATGTTCATTTTTTCAAGACTTTTTCCAATTTTAAAGATTTTTTCAGTATATTTTACCATCCATTGAATGCCTTAGGCATAGAATTTCTTCAGATGGAGAATGTTGATTGGTTCTCAGAGCTGTTCTCTTTCAGTCATTAAGATTTGATAGGCTCCAAAGCCAAAAGTAGTAGTGATAACAAAAGGACCCAGCCAGTTGGGTTCAAACTTCCCCTTGCATTCGCGATGTGATTGATTTTTAGGATTCTCTCTGAAGACTAGATTGCCAACCTAAAATTCTCCGTGTCTGACTTTCTTGTTGTAGCCTCTAGACATTCTTTTCTGATACACTCTGAGATGATCATATGTTGCTTGTCTGTGCTCATCTAGTAGTTCAAGTTCTTGCAACCTAGACATTATGTAGTCATCATTAGTTACTATACCATGCATTCTGATTCTTAGTGATGGGATTTCAACCTCAATAGGCAGTACTAATCAGTATGTACAAAGGATGTCCCAAGATAGAATGGGCATCAAACTCTCAAGTAAGATCACATCATGTAGTCCCAATGTCTAGCAAGGTGGAGAACAAGAGGTATTAGCAAGCTAGTAGAAGAGATGGAAGATAAGAGAATGAAGGATAATGAAGGGAAGAAATCTTCAAGGGAAAACTCCTCAAGGCTACCCAAGCTAGGGAAAAATTGTCATGTAAAGCATATTTGGACAAGCAATGAAAGGCCAACATAGGATAAATCACAAAAGCGTAATGCCAAAGAAGGACAGGATGTAGTCCAAAGGAGTAGACATGTAAAGAGGTTTCAAAGCATCGTGTTCTACTCTTTTTTTATTAGATCAAGACCAAAAGGGAAAAGGATAGCGAAAGGCTAGAATGAATGGAGGAAAATAAATATGAAGGCTAAACAGGAAGGGAATGAAAGCTAGAACATTGTAAGATAGCTCACAAGATAGCCAAATGTTCGTGTATATATCAACATTGTCAAGATCAAAGAGAGAAGATGGAATGGATGAAATATGTAGAAGAACTACGCATGATGCCTGATTGTGAGGTTTTCATCATGGTACTTATCCAAGGCACCACAAGGGAGTGGTTTTCACCATAGGATGAATTTATTTCTCTTTACTTTTGCTACCAAGGTGCCTGTTTCCAGGTTTTCACCAAGGCACATTTTCAAATTTTTTTCATTTTTTTTTCATTTTTTTTTTGGAAGAAGGCAAGCTCTTTAGATAATGCTCCTTGAAAGGATAAACCATGATATGCCAAGGATTCAAAATGATATGATCAAAGATGCTAATAGAGAAAGGGAGATAGAAGAGAAAAATGGAGGAGAAGGTTTTATGTAAAGCGAGTGAGGTTGGAAGATAGGAGGAATAGGAAAATGAGGAAAAATGATAGAAGGTAGAAGGATAATGAATGGAAGGATTTTGAAAGGGTAGATGGAAAGGAAGGAAAGATCAACATCAACACACACCTTGAAGGGTGGCGAGAGGATGGAGGAAACGTGAATGAAGGAATACGTGAAGGAATATAGTGAATGGATAGCAGAGGTTGTGGTTTAGGTGCATGGAATGGAAGAATATTTTTGGAAGAAGATGAAGTGGAAGCCTTTGGAAGCTTGAATGTCAACTTCACTTATTGTTCAACACCAGACTCTTTCAAGAGAGATTTTGGAATCCATATAGCCATAGGCTTTTCATTTCTTTTTGATGATCTAGAGAGAATATCTTTAATGATGGATTTTGGAACCCATACTTGTCTTGTAGTTTTTTTTTTAGATATCTCTTTTGACTTTATGCCTCCATGTCGATTAGAGGAGACATGGTGATCTTCTTTTTTTGATGGATTCTTGTATTGCTTCTTTTTCTTGTATTGAACATTCAAGTTACTTCCAAAGGACTTGGGACTTGTGGAAGAAGGAGGATATGATTGGTTTAAATGGGTGGGTGGATGAAAAGGATTCAAGGGTATGCATTTATGTTGATCTTGAGGAAAGATGGGAGATGGAGGGATGTAAGGACCCAAGATGGATGGTGAATTAGGAGAGTTAGGAAAGGAAAAGTGAAGGGACATAAGGACCCAAGATGGAAGGTAGACGTGAAGCCCTTTGTAGTGGTGGAAGAGGTCCAAGGATGGAAGTGGAAGATGCAAAAGGATAATCAACAAGTTCATCAACATTTATATGACAACCAAGGACATCAACACCTTTAGAGTGAGCATTAAGATTTTCAATAGAATCATGGACATCTTGAATATGAGCACCTTCTTTGATAGGATTGTTCAAAGCTTGCAAATACTTAGGAAGAGTAGAAAGTGGAAACAAACATGGAGTGGTAGAATAAGAAGATGGAAGACTTTGATCTTGACAAGGATCTTTGGATAGCATAAGCACATAATTTTTCTCTTGATTTTCAATAGGCTTAACATTGGAAGTAACAACACCATTTTTACCAACCTTAATGGAAGTGTCATCTTTGGAAATTGGAAGTGGGTAAGGTTATTTTGATTGTCAATAAGTTCAACGGTGTAAGTAGTAACTTGATCTTGCTTAGGAGAAGACTTAAGACAAGGTGGAATGAATGAGAAAGGGTGTGCGGGATCAAAAGAACCATGGAACGGATAAGAGAAATCATGAAAAGGATTGGATGACATGAAGGTTTCTTGATCTTTATCTTTCTTTATGTTCTTTTCTTTATCATTTTTAGAGTCCTCTTGACATGGAGCCACTTCTAAGGACAAGGTATCATGCTGCAATTGTATGGAAGACTTTGGAAGAGATGGTGAAGGACTAGCTGGAGTAGGCATTATAGCGTATAAAGGCTTAGGCTCTTTAGGTTTAGCATTATTGAAAGTATTTGCAGCCAAGTGAAGGTTAGCTTGAGTATCTTTAGGAGGTAGCCCTTGAGGATAACTATAGGGAACCGCATGAAAAGTATTAGGATTTTTGTCAGATAAAGGATTTGTGAAATATTTGAAAGACTTAGAAGCTTTAAGAAATGTATGGGTATTAGAGGAAGTAGGGGATGAAAGGGAACCATCACAAGACAAAGGTCCATCATTAACATAATCCTTCTTGAGAGTATAATCTTTATTTTCAGCATGAGAGTTCTTAGAGGAGAGATCCTTATAGTATTGACATTTATAATCAGTGCGGTAAGCTTTCTCTTCCTCAAGTGAAGTAGATGTATCATCTAGATATTGTTCACAAAAATCATCAAAGTCTCTTTCAAAATCAAAATCATATGGATCACCATCACGATCTTTCCAATGTGACGTCCCATTTCTAGTAAGCATGAGCACACGATGAGGAGGACTCTTAGGAACAAAGGTGTCATAGGTATCATTATATTTTCTGTAATCATAGTCATCATAGTCTTCAAAGATGGGCATGTCACTCTCCGTGGAAGAGGTATCAAAAGGGTTATCATGTTGCTCATTATGGTATGTCTTTAGAAGAGAAGTAAGACTCTTGGGAGAATTAGAAGAGGAACGAGATCATGGAGAAGAGGAAGGTGAAGATCTAGCAGAGGAAGAAGACATGGATGATGAGGAATGATGAGAAGACTCAGAATATGAAAGATGTTTGGAAGAAGAAGGTTGTGACATGACCATGCGTATGATCCTAGCAAAGGCATCTGATTCAATTAATGTTTCCTTTATTTTCATCATAAATTTATCACTCATGGGCTTTTTGGAATAATACTCTTCGAATTGAGTAATGAGTTCGAGATTATCCATTTTCAAGAGAGGTTCCATAACAAGATAGTTGAAATTCATGGTTCTGGAAGAGGAGGAATCAAGCATGGAAGTGACAGAAGAGATGAATAGAAGAAAGAAGAATAGATAATAAGAGGAAAAGAATCAAGAAGATGTGAAGAGTTTTAGGAAGAAGAGGAAGAAGCGTGAAGGAATAGGAGAAAGGATGGAAATGGGAGACTAGGAAGACATGAGAGATGTGGAAGAAAGAAGACCAAGAGTCATTTTGTGCTAATTGATACCATTTAAGTTCATTTGGATGATGAGCAACATGTCACAACACCTAAGATTTGACCTAGACCGACCAAGGATGACTAGAAATGATAAGAATCAGTTTGCTATTTTGACAAAATTTGGGATTTGGCTGTAAAAATTGGATTTCTGACAAATTTGACCAATCTCTAACAACTTTGACTTTGGCTTTGATACGAGTTTTGAAATTTTAGGATGAATTTTGACACCAAAAAGGATTTTTGCTTCAGATTTGCAATTTTTTAGTTTTTCAGTATTAGTTTGTTTGCAAATTTTTCTGTCCAGTTTTTGAAGATCTGTGTAAAAGTTTGTCTCAAGTAACCAAGTAGATATCAAGCATGCAAAATATCAAGCAAGGGGAGAAAGCAATCATCTGAAAACAAAGAACAAGGGCAAAAACAACCTTGCGTATGAACAAACAATAGTGACTTATTGTGCTAATCCCTAAAAATACTACTTGTGTATGTTCCAAAAAGTTTTTCAATAATGCACATATCCCTAGAAAATGAAAAATTGGCCTCACTAGGGTTTGTATTAATGGTCTGACTCTGCAACTTTTTTGATCTCAAGAGGGAAAACTCCAATCCAGGTGCACCGGGGTTTTGACACAGTCCAAGAATTTAATCAATCAGGAGCTGCTAGGGAGATCTAATAGCCCAACAAGAGACCACACCTGTGAAGATTTCCTCCACAAGGACATTTATATAGCAATTGTTGCTACCATAGTGAAAATGGCTATTACCACTTGAGGTTTCATCCATGTGGTTGACCTAATTAAGGGAATGTCCACTATGGTTAACCCTCTCGAAAGGTGACTCACAAAAGATACCGCATGGAGACTGGTTCTAGATTCAAGGATCTAGGTTTCTAGTACTATCCAAAAAGGAAGTAGAGCATAATCCCCTAGCCTCTTCACTTCACCAAAATAAAGAAAATAGATTAATCTAACACGCTGAGACTAAAATTATCTCACCAAGATCTTTGATGTCAACAACTTATGGTCTATCAATCTCTTCGGAGAGGGAATGTATCAATCAAAAGATGAGGACGCAAATCAAGGGAACGCGAGACAATCTCAGTATCATCCCTACCTACAAGGGGATCCTTCGTCAAGAAGAGCTTCACATGAATAAACAAGAGAAATAAGCTCAATCTCTCAAGATCATCCACAAATAGTGTTCATAGGGCCTATTTACTATGTGTAACAGATATGCAGAAAGCAAATCTATGTTCATTTTTAGAGCCCAAAACTGAAGTGTGAATTATGAAAGTTGTAAAGGCACTCAAGCTTGACACAAGAGAGTTTGTTTTATGTCCCAAAATGAAGTGTTATCAGATGCAATAGAATACTTGAGTTCCTCACAATGCGCTTAGTATATTTTACCTATTTTAGCAATTTTTGAGCATTTGTCTTCTATCTTTTGTACCCACAGGATGTACCTGCACCTGCACTTGCAAACCACTATTATGAAAAACTTACCTATTCTTGTACATGAAACCCACTGTTATAAAAATCCATAAAAAAAAGAAATGCAACTTATCAACCCCACATGGTAGAAAATTAGGTTAGTCAAAGATAATATGTCATTTGATAATCGAAAAACCTGTTGTCATAAAAAATCATATTCTGACTAGTCTGTACTAAATCAATAATAAATTTTGTAAATAAAAAATAAATTAATCCAAACCAATAAAAAATGAAAGGTGACTCAAATACCTTTCCAAAAATATAAATTTTGGATCTGTATCATGTCATATGTTTATGGACCAATAAAAACATTAATCGGATTTCATAAAATCAAGTTCAGACCAGTCTTGACTAAAATGATCATAACTTTTGCAAATAAAAATGAAATTAATCCAAACCAATGAAAAATGAAAGATAACTCAAATAAATTTTGAGAAATATAAATTTTGGATTTTTATCATGTCATATGTGCATGTACCAATAAAAACATCAGTCGGATTTCATAAAATCAGGTTCAGACTAGTCTTCACTAAAATGATCATAACTTTTGCAAATCAAAATGAAATTAATCCAAACCAAAGGAAAATGAAATATAGCTCAAATACCTTTTCAGAAATATAAATTTTGGATCTGTATCATGTCATATGTGTATGTACCAATAAAAACATCAGTCAGATTTTTGGAAAAACAGCCTAGAAATTTATCATAAAACTCACAAAAATTAACCTTGTGGTCATGGGTTTGAGAAAAATGATAAAAATTTGATAGAATAGAATAGAAACCCATTTCAGGGCCCATGGTGGGTGTCATAAATGTGTGTGTGAATTTTTTACCTAGCTATAGACACAACACTTGAGTAAAACATTAGAGGTTAGCAAAAACTGAAACCTGCAAGTAATTGAAACTATGCTAACTAGACGATTTGCTATCTTCTAGCAGGTGCGTGTATGATGTTCTCAGATTGAAATAGAGATAAGTGACAATGCAAAACCTAAATGAAGGATTTAAAATGATGAAAGCAATGAAATATGAATGCAAATTAATCTATTTTTTTGGATTTTTGATGCAATAAGAATGAAAAACTATATGAATCTAAGTTATAATGTATGAAATTGAGTTTGAATGCAGATTTAATCTAAGAAATGCTATGAATGCATATAAAAATCTATGATATGAAACTATGAATGTTCAAAACAATAAATGAAAATCTCATAATAGCCTTGATTCGCAAAAGATTGATTCTTTAGTCACTAATTCACTAGAGTGAGGATGCAATTTCGAGTGTTTTGATTGTGAAGATAAAAATTGTGCAGATGTGCCTTAGGTTAGGAATTTTGTATCTATTTCATTTGATTTGAAGACGTAGGAGTTTAATGAACCTATAGCCCATTTTTGGGGTATTACAGTATCCAATTTACAGAAGAATTTCTTCAAAGAACAAAATGAAGGAGTTATTGAGGCTATGTCACATGTCAAACACATATGAATGTTGGATCAGATGTTTGATTAGAGATCATTTAACAATGCTGGAGATATTAAATTAATGTTTGGTTTTCATAGCCAAATATTATAATGGGATGTATTAAAGTTTTATTAAAATTTTAGAAAGTATTCAGTTTTCAAGAATCAGTTATTTAAAACTGAATGTTACGGGAAAGTAAAGAGCTTCTCTGGATTTTTATTTAAATGGGGGAAACAGTGATGGAGTTGGGGTTATTCTCTTTTGGGAGGAGTCCTATGGCTACAGGAAAAATAGAATATTTTCTGCATGTTTATTGTAACAGAGAGAGTGGGGAATTAGTTTATTTTTCTGTAGCTTGATTGTACTGGCATGGACAAAATGATTCTACAATTATTTTGTTATGATTTCTTGAAATAAAGAGAAATATTTGCATACCAGATCTTGAGGTCTGAACATTTATTTTTCTGATTGAAATCAATCATATGGTTGTTTCTTTTTGATTCTGGGATGCTGTCTTGTTGTATTATGTTAAGTATGTGCATGTTTGTAAATCGGTTGATTGAAGAACTTGAAATTTGCAGAACAGGTCATGTGATTCCCTTAGTTTTCTCTGAAATGTGAAAGACTTAGTAGATAGTCCTATGGATATTTTCTGATTTTTCTCTCATCACCAATCTGTAAATCTTATAATCACATTCATCCCATAGTGATGGGTGAATGTTATAAAGCCTTTATGTCTTCTGGTAAAAGACATAACCAGTTATTTAATTTATTGAATATCATTGAAGAGGGAGCTATACCTCACAATTCAGAGGAAAGATATCAATATCATGATAGCCTTTCCAATTGTTAGTTCAGTTTGTCTTCTAAATTTGGGCATCTAAGAGTCATTTGTGAAGGCATTTCAGTGAAGACAAATCTGTTTACTAACAATTTTTGGCGACTTTGTTGGGGACTCGGAAGCAAAGATCAATGCCTTACATTTGGTTCCTCAGTTTTTATTTTGTCTCTATGTGCAAGAGACTGGCGACTCTGTACAATGACCATGCCCAATAGAAAGGCTTGAAGAAGGATGAGACCCAACCCTACCATTCTTGACATTATCCAAATAAATGACATAGTGCTGCAAGTTTTTTTGGAGCACTTCAAAGAAAGCATATCTCATGTTGTAAAGATTAACCTAAGAATTGAAGATGATCACACATCTACCCTATTTTAGAGAAGTTTATGTCATGGATTTCACAAGCTAAAATATTTGGAAGAACATAGAAAAAGGGTGCATCAACTTGAAGAAGAACTACATGTTGATGATGAAGAAGCCCTGGTAGTTTCATCTAATTATATTTCTTGTAATTATTCAATTTTAAATGAACAAGAAGTGCAACAAGAAACCTCTCAGCCTCATGAAAAGAAATCTTGGATGGCCAAGAATGGCCAATAAATTGGAATTTCAATGAGTTTAAATGAAAAAGATTTATCCGATTTTATTTCTCTCCTAGAATTTCAGAGTTTTGGCTTTAAAGGTTTAGAAAATCATCTTGCTACAACAAGCATAGAAGATAAAGAATGTAGTAATCATATTCTAAAATATTTTCATTTGCAAGATGAGGTTATTTCATGCCCTTCTAATGAAGTTTGTGATGAAGGTGAAGTGGAATCATGCCCTAGAAAAGAGTCTTTTAATTCTAAAAGTTCACTTGAAAAGGTAGATTCCATAACATACAAAGAGAAAGATGATGATTCACTTGAGATAGATGCAAAATTTAATGATGATGAGATTGTCAAAGTATTGCAGCCCTAATCATCATTGGCCTACTCGGGTGGTGATTCTTTAAATGAGGCAAAGATCATTGAAAGATTCTTATCAACAATTAAGAAAGGGCATTCTAAAAAAAGATTCAAGTATTAATCTGCTTGATACATTAATCTTGGAAAGAAATTTTTTAGATTTAGTGGCAGCAAGGCATGATGAAGTTATTCCAGCCCATGTTGACCCTATGCTGGATGAAGTCCATTCTTATTTTGAAAGTATTTTAATTATTGAAAATTCTTTCAAAAATTAGGGTCCCATGAGTGTTGATGAGGTGGATGTTCTAACCTTTTCTTTGGGAAAAGATGAGCCTTATTTTTTTCATCCATGGATTTTAAACAACCTTGAGAGTTTCTTGCTAAAATCTCAAGAGAAATATGAAATCTATGATGACATGTGGCTCTTTGGACATGACAGCTGGTCCACAAGATCCCTACACTTAATCAATTTGGTTTGCAACAATGGAGATTTTTCTAAATGGAGGTGGTATCGGGGTCTTTCATTCAAATACAACCCTTTGTTCCAGAAAGGCTCATTCTTCTCATAGCCTGTAAACTGTTTTGTGTAAGTCTTTCTTGGTTATAGTGGTAAGGAATGTGTAGACTAGGATTTGAGCGTGCACCTAAACCTGTTTTGAAGGCCAAAGACAAACAAACGTCATAGCATATTATCAAATCAAATTTAATGGTAAACAAACTAAAATCAAAGCCACCTCAGTTTAAGCCTAAAACGGATGCGCCCATGCACCGTTTGATATGCTTGGATATAAATGGATGTGAGTGTGCAAACTCAAGCACTTGGAGCATGCAAATAGGATGATTTGAAGATCAAGAAGACCCAAAATGACACAAAATAGGTATGAGGAACCTATTATGCCTCAAAGGCCTCAAGAACACACAAATATGCAAAGCTAAAAGATGAACTAAGATTGATTAAACAAGAAATGAATCTATGTTAATCCAATTAAGCTAATTTAAATATGATTTAAGCTTGAAAATGATCTAAAATGATGAGTTTATGCTTATGCTAGAATGAAAATGGCATTATAACTTTGCTATTGAGTTTGAGAGTTAAAAGATGATTTGCCTTAGGAAGTGAGGGTATTTATAGGAAAAGGGAAGGGCTTGGTTAAAAAGGATGAGTCAGAGTTAGGGCTAAGGTTAGGGTCGAGTCAAGGACAAGTGTCCTAACAAGTGTCAAGGGAGGATTAAGTTGAAAGTTTGAGGGCATATGCACAATTTGGTAAATGTGCCCAAGGCCAAGAGGTGGCAAGGAAGGGATAAGAAGGTCTTAAATGCATAATGAATGCATGTAAGAAAGACAAGGAAGGCTTAAATGCATCCTTAAATGCATTTGTAAGAGGTGGCCAAGAGGTGGCCATCTTTGTTGACTAAGGAGGATGACTAAGAGGAGGTTAGCATAAGTTTTGGTAAACCTTTTGCTAATGGAATGTGACAAGATTAGAAAGGGGATTAGGATTAGGATTAGGAGAAAGGGATGGGCAAGTGGCTTTTGGTGAGATTTAGATATTTATTAAAGGTAAATTTAATAAATATTAAATATCTAGGCTTAGGGTTTGAAGGGACTAGATTAGGGATTTGACCCATTTAGAGGAAGGTTTAGGACTTTCTAGAAGAGTTTAGTGCTCTTTAGAATTTTGGCCAACTTTGGGATAAAAAATAAATTAAAAATAAATTAATTTATTTTTGAGGTTTTTTTGGTCAATTTATTAATCAAATAATTAATAAATTAGGGATAATGTCCAAATGACATTTTTAGGCTAGATTCCTTAATTAAAGATTTTTAATTAAGAGAGAGGGATTTAATGCCATAAAAATAAATTAATTAATTAAATAATTAATTAATTAATAAATGATGATGTCATCAAGGATTTTCAGAAAACAAAAATAATTTATTTTCCGAAGGATTTTCCGGTGTCTACATTTTGCCCCTCTTTGATGCGATGCCGCAAGTGGCATGGCGTCAAAGACAAGAAAACAAGATGCCAGGGCTAGAATCAGAAGAAGAGGGTACGACGCCCGGGTGGACTGGAAGAAAGAGGATACATGCCCCGGTGGGACAAAATCATGGAAGATGTGCCCAGTGGGACAAGGAGAAAGAGGGATTACGCCCTGGGACAGAGTGTGCTTGGCGGGACGAGGAAGGAAGGGCCTAGGAAGAAAGGGGAGATAAATAAGCTCACTTCTAAGAACAAATATGGATGATATGCAAGATGAGATGGAAATGCAAGATGCAAGATGCAGCTATATGTAAAGATGCAAGATTAATCTATATGATAAATGCAAGGGACCAGATAGCTCCAAGTGCAAACGGGAGTGCACAACCTAGATTTAATATAGCTATGTTAGAGACCTGCCAAAGATACTGGGATCACGAGGCTTGTCAACAACGTCGTAGAGGACTGACGAGGACTGACACTAAACAAACACACAGGGTTGCCCCAACATCACACATGAAGCGCAGAGGCGACATGGTGGATCCGATGCTGAAGGAACCACAAACACACAACTGACTCACAGGCAAAAGCGAAAGATCAAAAGACCTTGCCCCAGATTATCCGCACACGCAGCACACCGTGATATAAAGAATCGTGGTGACCCTGGTGGGATAAAGAGAAGCCAAAAAGATTAACAAGACCCAAAGGACAAAAAATCCAAGATCAAAATGATAACTCCAAAAAGACATCCTTTGCCAAGGAGAGAGATTAGGTTTGATTGATGGTGGGAAGATTGGTCGGACAGGAGGAACGATATATCCTCAAGGACCAGGATGGAAGATTAGGTCAGACAGGAGGAACGATATATCCTCAAGGACCCATGGGTTGGTGAGAGAATAAGTGTAGTTGTTCATTGGCAAAAAGCTGAAGTTCAAGGAATAATCAGGATGAGCAAGGATAAGTCGTCAATTGATGTTGCTGAAGCACAAGGCCTGAGTGGGACTACAAATTTTCTGAGGCTGGGGATGGGACAAGATATTTGATCAAATGCTGCTGCAGGACGGACAAAGGTTATGTACAACAAGGAGGAACGATATGCACAAGGGATATGTACAGAAGCTCAGGATTGGGGATAGGAAGATCACACTCGGCGGGACTCTCACTAGGACAAAGACAAGAAGGATATTTACAGAAAGGATTGCGCTGTACAGGAAAGGGATAAGGATATGGTACAAGATATGGTACAAAGCTTTGGAATAGGATATAGATTGTAGATGGGTTGGAGGAAGATGGAAGCCGAATGCTTGGAGGATAGGGGAGATAGAACTGCTGGGAGATCTGTTATGGATGGAGGAAGAGGACGGTAGCTGAAAGGACAACTGAATAGATAAATAGCCCAGTTTACTATGTTGGCGCCTGTTTACCAGGTTTTCACCAACATACTTGTCCAAGGCACTTGAATTGCCAAGTTTTCACCGTTTGGACGATTATTTTCTCTTTCTCTTTTCTTTTTTGCTTTTTTGCTTTTTTTTTGCTCTTTTTTTTTTTTTTTTTTTTTTGGATTTTCTGAATATGTAGGATCTGGTTCAGGCATAGAACCTCTTCAGATGTATGATGTTGATTGGATCATTCAAAGGCTCTCCTTCTAGTGTAGATAGCTGATAAGCTCCAGAGCTGAAGCATGAGGTGACCACATAGGGGCCCAGCCAAGTAGGTTCAAACTTGCCTTTCTTTTCATGATTTGCTTGGACCTTTTGATTTTTTTTGAGAACCATGTCACCGACTTGGAACTGTCTAGGATGGACCTTCTTGTTATAACTCCTTTTGAGTTGATTCTGGTATGCAACCAGGTGATCGTAGGCTTGCTGTCTCTTTTCATCTAGCAGATCTAGCTGTGTGAGCTGGGCTACACGATAATCTTCATCAGTTGTATAGTTCTTCATGGAGACTCGCAATGAGGGGAGCTCGACCTCGATCGGCAGAACGACTTCAGCACCATATACAAGGGAATATGGGGTGGTGCCTGTGGGAGTGCGATAAGAAGTATGATAGGCCCAGAGGGCAGGATTAATTTAGAGGTGTCAGTCACGACCAGAATCATTGACAACCTTTTTGAGAAGTTTCAAAAGAGTTTTGTTGGTTGCCTCAGCTTGGCCATTTCCTTGAGGGAAATATGGACTGGAGAAACGGTGATGGATGTGGAGCTTGGCACACAGATCATCCACATGCTAGTTTTCAAAAGGTGTGCCATGGTCTGTGAAAATGGTAGATGGTATGCCGAAGCGGCAAATGATATGGTAGAGGATGAACTTGGATATTTGGATGCCAGTAGTAAGGGTGAGCGGAATCGCTTCAACCCATTTGGTAAAGTACTCTGTGGCTGTTATGATATACTTGTGTCCATCCGAAGAGAGGGGGGTGATCAAGCCAACGAGGTCGAGGCCCCAACATGAAAAAGGCCATGGTGGTGCAATAGGCTATAGATCCTGTGCTGGTGCATGTATCAAATTGGCATGCTGTTGACATGGGAGACATTTCTTGACAAATTCACACGCATCATGTTCCATTGTTGGCCAATAATATCCAACTCTAAGCAGCTGCTTTGCTAGAACCATGCCACTCGTGTGGGCACCGCAAATTCCAGCGTGAACTTCTTGTAAGGCCAGGACGGCCTCGTTTGAATCTAAACATCTAGATAGGACATTGTGATACCCGCGATGATATAGGGTGTTGGCTATAAGAGTGTAGCGGGAAGCTCTACGAATAAGGTTTTGGCATTGGTTATTGGTGAGATGGGGAGATATGATACCATTTTTTAGATATGCATGGATGTCGTGGTACCATGGGGATTGGGGACCAACCAAGACACACACCATGTTTGCATCCGTGTTCTCATAAGCTAGCAAGTGTAGCTGCTCGACTAGAAATTCATATTGTGTTGCGTCACGTGGGATTTCCAATAAGGATCCGATGGTTGCCATTGCGTCTGCTACTTTGTTCTGAAGTCTTGGGATCTGTGTGAACTGTAGATGTAGGAAATGCTCTTTCAGTTTATCGACTAGTTGCTTGTAGGGTAGCAATTTGTCATCCTTTGTCTGATACTCATCAAGGACTTGCTTGATAATGAGCTGTGAATCTCCAAAGACTTGTAGTTCTGTGATGTTCCATTGGATAGCTGTTTTGAGACCTAAGATGAGTGCCTCATATTCTGCAATGTTGTTGGTACATGGGAATCCCAATTTGAATGATTTTGGGATGTAGTCACCTTGAGGTGTGACGAATAGGATTCCTGCGCCTGATCCATGTGATGTGTTGGAACCATCAAAGTATAGTTTCCACATGGGCTTCTCTTCAATCATGCATAAGTGTTCATCAGGGAATTCCATGATTAGTGGATAGGCATCCACCAGTGGTGCTTTTGCTAGTTGATCAGCAATGACTTGTCCTTTGATTGCTTTGCGATCTACATACTGAATGTCAAATTCGCTGAGTAACATGACCCATTTTTCCATACGGCCTGTGAGGGTTGTCCTTGATAACAGATACTTAAGAGGATCCACCTTTGATATGAGCTTGATTGTGTGGCTAAGCATGTAATGTCTAAGTT
The DNA here is from genome assembly GCA_027943335.1 of Chamaecyparis obtusa. Classification (NCBI taxonomy): domain Eukaryota; kingdom Viridiplantae; phylum Streptophyta; class Pinopsida; order Cupressales; family Cupressaceae; genus Chamaecyparis; species Chamaecyparis obtusa. Next base: position 398,124 of record BSBK01006658.1, on the reverse strand, counting down.
TTTGAGTGGCAAAGACCACTGCTAAGCATGCTTTCTCCATGGGTGAATAGTTAAGCTCATAGCCCACAAGAGTGTGACTGATGTAGTAGACAGCTCGTTCTCTATTTTCATCATCATGCTGTGCTAGGAGTGCCCCTAGTGCTGTAGCTGTTGTTGAGATGTAAAGGATGAGTGGGCATCCTGGAATTGGTGGTACTAGGATTGGAGAATTGGCAAGATACTCCTTGAGCTTATCAAAGCTTCTTTGACATATGGGATCCCATTTGAAGCTTGTGTCTTTGCATAGGAGATGCGTAAAAGGTTGGCACTTGTCTGCTAACTGAGAAATGAACCGACGCACTGATTGAAGCTTTCCTTGTAGGCTTCTGAGCTGTTTGAGTGTTCTTGGTGGAGGCATCTCTGTTATTGCTTTGACCTTCTTGGGGTCTATCTCTATGCCTCGTCGCGATACTATGAAACCTAGGAGCTTTCCAGATGTAACACCAAAGACACATTTCTTTGGATTAAGCTTTAAGCCATAATGATTTAGACAATCAAACACACGCTCTAAGATGTTGAGGTGTTCATCCCTTGTTTTGGATTTTGCAAGGATATCATCCACATAGTCTTCAAGGATCTTGTGGATCATGTCATGGAAGATCACTGTCATTGCTCGCTGATATGTTGCTCCTGCATTCTTTAGCCCAAAGGGCATCATATTGTAGCAGAAGGTGCCCCATGGAGTTGTGAATGCTGTTTTATGTTGATCTGCTTCTGCTATATGAATCTGGTTGTAACCGGAAAAGCCATCCATGAGTGATAGCATTTCGTGACCCGTTGTGAGGTCTACAAGCATGTCTATGTTTGGCAATGGGAAATCATCCTTAGGGCATGCCTTGTTCAAGTCCCTGAAATCAGTACAGATTCTGATGTCGCCAGAAGGCTTTGTGACTGGCACCATGTTAGAGATCCATTCTGAGTAGTCGATTGCTCTGATGATTTTTTCTTGAAGGAGCTTCTCAAGCTCTGCTTTAACTAGTAATGCTACCTTTGGATGCATTTTCCTTAGCTTCTGCTTCACTGGCTTAACGTTTGGATCTACTGATAGATGATGAACAACAAGGTTTGGATCAAGCCCAGGCATGTGGGCGTATGACCATGCAAAGTTGATAACTGATTCCTTGAGCAAGGTGCTGAGAGCCATTTCTTCTCCTTCTGTTAGGTTGACTGCAATGTAGGTGATCCTTGGACATTCTTCTGTTCCCAAGTTGATTGGCTTGGTTTCCTCTATGATGATCGGCGACTGCTCTGGTCTATAATCTTGGATAGGGGGAAGAGGCAAGGCTTCATCTTCTAGTGCCTGAATTGCCAGGTTTTCGCTAGAAGATATGCCCTTTATTTTTACTATTTTGGAATCAGAATGTGCCCCAAGGGGGTTTTCACATAAAGACTCATGATGTTCTTTTGCTATTTCATTTTTGCGACTAAAGCTTGCCTCTTCCCCAAAATATCCTTCTGGGTGAAGCTGATAGACAGAGGTTGATGTTGGATCCTGATTGCTTGCTGGACCTGATGCCCCCATGAATTCTAGGAGTGCTTGTGCGCTTTGGAACTCGTCGATGTGTACGATGCTTGGTTGGTCCCAATCTATGAGGTCGGGGTTTGTGAGGGGAAGATCTATGAGGTTAATGGAGAGTTGTTGGAGAACAGAAGTCCCCAGGAGGGTGTCGTCGGCAAAGATATCATCGTAGGATCGGATGTCTTTCTCTTCGGGGATGTCTTCGATTTCCACGAGGTCATCCCGGCTATTCGAAAAGTTCACGTTGGTCATGTTAGTGTCCGTAGTTGTGGTATTGGGCTCTTGTTCAAGCAGGCGAGAGGTATTAAAGCCAAGTCCTTGCTGTTCTAGATTTTGGGATGGTATGATAGGAAACAAATTTCCGTCCTCTTGTGGTCCTAGACCACCACCTTGATAGTTATAGTGTTCTGTGACATTTTTGTAGGGGATTGGATATTTCTCTTTGAAGTACTCAAGAAGTTGTGTGTCACGTGATGGGGGATCTTTGTATAACCATTTGTTAATATCTGGATCCATTTCTTTGCTGTTGATGGTACCATGAGACTCAAAAGTCATGTTTCTGATTTGCTTGAGCTTATAATGTTCCTCAACAGGCTTGTTTTGACAACTTGGGTGCCCTTGAGTATGTGGATCACGTGGAAGAGCCCCTACAACAAATGCATCACTGAGGCTGTATTCGCCACAACCCTAGTTGTTGATCTTGATGGATGATAAGGTGGAAGAGAGGATGGTCTCTGGATCGCGATGGGATCGGGATGAGCTAGCAATAGAAGTACCAATATCGGTTCCAGGACAATGAGTAGAATGAGGGAAAGATGCTTCCATCGCAAGGCAGTATGCGAAGGGGTTAGGATCAGCGTGGATGGTAACCTCAGTGCCTTGATGTGGAAACTTGATGCACTGATGGTAAGTAGATGGTACGGCCTTAATGGAATGGATCCATGGACGATCGAGGAGGATATTGAACGGTAGGTCAAGATCAACAACGTGGCAGAGAGTCTCTTGCGCTGCTGGGCCTAGCTGAATAGGCAAAGTTAAAGTACCTTCAGAGGTACGCTCCAAGTTATCATATGCTTTGATAGTGATTTGTTCATGTTGTATGTTGGCCTCCGTGAACCCGATCTTCTTGATGAATTTTAATGTGTACAAGTTGAGGGCTGAGCCATTATCTATTAAAACCCGTTTGATGGCAAAGTCTCTGACCATGACGGCAATGCGGAGAGGGAGAGTATGGTCAGGAGCGACATCTGGTATATCAGATTCTTTGAAGTATAAGGCACATGCTGCTGATAGGTGTCCCACAAGAGTTTCAAACTGAGTTGTGTTAATGTCCGTGGGGACATGGCCTTCTTTTAGAGCTTTGTCCAGGATCTCCTGATGGATGGGTGATGTGCGGAGCAAATTCAAGATAGATATTTAGGCTGGCATGTTTCCAAGATGCTCTATGATATTGTATTGTGCACTTGGTGCATTATGCTGTGTTGCGCGTGCATTTGATGCTGGCCTGGTGTTAGACTGTGCTGTGGATACAGTAGACATTGGCCTTGGAGGAGCAGCTGATCTCGGAGGAGCACCGGCAACAGTTATCCTACCACTGCGGGTAGTTGCAGCACATTGTCGATCCGGCCCTCTGACGTGGATGGTATTGATGGTGGGCTCATCTTGGATGGGCTCAACTTGAGTTATGCATCCGACATACTTGTCATAGTTGATGTAGGCTGCTGTGTGATCTTCTTGCTTGCCTTTGCCACGATTTTGGGGCTGATTGGCGCTGGCTTGATTCTTCTCGGCATCGTGTTGAGGGAACACATTTTGATATATTTGCAAACTGGCGTTGGGTGAAGCTTGAGCTGGTGCATCGACCTGGATCTCCTTGCGATCAATGAGATCCTGGATGTAGTTCTTAAGCCGCATGCACTTCAATGTTGTGTGCCCCTTCACACGATGGTAATCACAGTATTCATTTTCTTTATACCAATCAGACTTTGGTGCGTTGTCATCCTTCTGTGGGATGGGCGGATATGTGATCATATTTGCTTTGGCTAGCCGATAAAAGATCTGATCCAGAGGCTCACCCAAAGGTGTGAAAGTCCTCTTTGAATTGTTCTGATTGTTGGGCTTGTTCTGCCTTGGGGCAACGTTAACTGTGTTAACAGGATTGCCTTGATGTGCTGGCTGTTGCTGTTGGTATTGCTGCTGATACTGTTGCACAGGTGGTTGATGAGCTTGAGGAGGCTGCTGATAAATAGGTGCTTGATATGCGGGAGCTGGTGGTTGCTGATAGATGGGCACTTGTGGCGGTTGGTATGTTTGAGCTGGTGTAGGACTAGCCACAATGAATTGTACATTCTTAGTGTCAGTGGCTCCATCTGTAACAACATTCTTGTTACGATTCCAGTAATGGGATTTATCATTGTTGGGTTTGTTCTTGGAATCATCCTTGAAGTGACGAATAGTGCCTTCGTCTAGGAGAGCTTTCTCGATGCCTATGCCTTTGCTCTTGATGTCTTGGTATGTCTGGAGACAGTTCATTCGCATGTGATGGGATAGCTTTGGATGCAGGTTATCAATGAAGATCTTTGTTAGATGCTTCTCTGGTGGCTGATATGATAACCTGGTTGTAAGATTCTGCCATCTTTGCAAGTATTCTGCAAGGCTTTCTCCATCTTTTTGCTTTGAGTTGCATAGGTCTAGCAAGGACAACTCATTCTCCACATTATGGGCATAGTGTGTGATGAACTTCTCAGAAAGTTCAGCAAAGGTTTTTATTGTCCCATGTGGTATTTTGTAAAACCACTCAACAGCAGTTCCTCCCAAGCTCTTGGAAAACAGGCGCAGGAGATAGTTATCACTGTAAGCCACTTCTTGGCATGCCATGTAGAACTCTTTGATATGATTTACTGGATCTCCTTTCCCCCGATACTTGTCGAACTTGGGCATCTCAAAATGCTTGGGGAAAGGGATAGTTGCTATGGACCGATCAAAGGGATATGAGCACACCTCTTTGAACTTGTATGTTTTATTCTTTGTTCCGCTTTGTAGCTCCTTTAGAGCATTTTTCATTGCTTCCCACTCAGCATTGAGTGGCGAGGGAACTGGGACTTCTGCTTGTGATGGAAGTTGTGGAACTGGATATGGCGCTTGCTGTGGATAAATGGGTTGGAACTGATTTTGGGGCAATGGTTGCTGGGGATATTGCTGGTGTGGCATAGGGGGATATTGTGGTAAATGATATGGAACCGCTTGATGTTGTTGGGCTGCTTGCTATTGTTGAACTGGCGGTTGTTGTGGGACTGCTTGCTGATATTGGACATTTGGAACTTGCTGTTGTAACTGATGGGTGGGAACTTGTTGTTGTTGGGGGATGATAGGGTTTTGTTGCTGAGGCTGATAGCAAGGGACTTGCTGTTGTTGAAGAATGATGGGTGTTTGCTGAAAGGGGACATGTGGTTGCTGTGGGGGAGGCTGTTGGAACAATGCTGCTTGCGGGTATGATGGTGGTAGTTGCTGAGGTTGGCTTTGGGTTTGGCTGATATAAGTTGGGTGCATGCCCTGCATTACTTAGAGGTGGAACAGATGTGGGGAAGCTAGAAGCAAAGGGTGATGGGGTAAGATAGCTGGGGAAAGTTGGCTGTTGAGGTGGTGGAACTTGCTGGAAGGTATTTGGGATTTAGGATGAATAGCTTGATGCCGGCGGTGGTTGGGGTAGTTGCTACTGTGCTGCTTGGGCGAAGGCGATTTGTTGATTTGCAACCATAGATGTAGGGGATTGAGATGGGATCCCCCATGCCTTCATTTCTTCTTGCGTAAGGCCCCATTGAGAGCTTGTGTTAGGGTGCACTGCAGCGGATGATGGAATGGTAGGAGCAACGGGAGCTTGGGACACGAATGATGGTTGAGAGAAAGGAGCTTGTTGAGGTTGTGGTTGAGTGGATGCTTGTTAGGAGGAAAATGAAGGAAACACCCAAGAGAAAGATGAGGTTGGAATAGGAAGCAATTGCGCTAACCCCAAAGAAGAAGGTACAGGTGCTTGGGTGAAGGGTGGCGGTGCTCCTTTGATGGTGAAAGGCGTTGCTTGACTTGCGGATGGTGGCGAAGCTTTTGGTGTAAAAGCTTGTGTGAGAGGTGGAAGCTGACTTTGGGTTAAGCGTTGGTTTTGGGCTTGGGCAGCCATAGCAGAAGGGGTAGGAGATGGAGCGGATGGCGCTGCAGCTTGTGTTGCAGGACTGGCGAGGCTTCCTTGCAAGAAAAGGGGAATGGTGGAAAGCTCTTGGGGTGTTTGCATGATAGGATCAGGGAATGATTGATCAAACGGAGAATATGCTTGTGCTGGAACTTGGATTGTTTTGATTGGGATGCGTGGATAGAGAGATGGTGGGATGGAGGTACTTTCTGGCAGATAGTGGGCAAATGTGCTTTGCTGATGTTGCGGTACAAGGGCATTGGTCACTGGTGGATTTTCTGGAGGATTTGCAAATGCTTGGATTGCCAACAGGGATGAAGGGATGTTTGGATCTTCACATGGGTTATTGGCTTGGATCTGGGGATTGTAGGTCATCATGGCGTTGGTGAAAAGGTTGGGATTGGATGAGGTTGTTGGTGGATAAGGATTCATGCTTCTTCTTTTCCGAGATCTGGTCTCAACAGGCATGGAGATGCAAGTGCTAAATGTATGCAAGATGTTTGGCTAAAAGATGTTGATGGATGCAAAGTTGATGAACTTCTAAAGATGATGACTTCTAAGATGCAAATGCAAAGACAGGGATCAAGATGGCGATGATGGAAGCTGGATGGAACGGATATGGATCAAGACGGTGGAGGAAAGATAGGTTGCTGGTGGAAAGCTGGTGAAAGATTACTGAGTGGTCAACAAATGAGCTGCTATTTTTCCCAAATGGAGGATCAGAGAATGGATGGGGTCAACCTAGGATAGACTGATGATCTTCGGTCAACAAGTTTCTTATCAACACACTCCAATCTCTTGCTCGAGATGATGGCTATGCAAGGACAAGGTTTGATTTCTTTATGACAACACGTTGTGTCAAAAAGAGGATGATGGTCTCTGATCTTGGATAAGGGATGAAAAATAACTCAAAAGGTAGAACACTAAGTGTTGGTGGGACTCTGGGTTTTGGAGCAAAAGATGATGGATCTGCTGGAAAGATATGGAAAGCTAATGGGGGGATGCTGGTGGAAAAGGTATTGAAGGGTGAAGGGACAATGCTCTATCTAAAGGGATAATGCAAATGACAAGGATTGATTCTAGAATGCTGGTAGGAAGATGAATGCAACTTTTATGATGTTCTTGAGATGCAACTAGGGTTTTGATGCTGATGCAAAGGGTGAAACTAGGATGAAACTAAGATGCAAGGCTGTTTGAGACAAGATTTCAAGATCTGAAGATGGAACAAGACATGAACAAGGAATTGGCTAATCTTCTGGCTCAAGGTTGACAAAGTGATGGTTAACTCAGAAACGGAAGGTGAACTATTTGATGTGAGCGTTATGGGCAATGTTCTCAAATCTGGCTTGGGACTTCTCCTCTGCTTGGGTTGCTTGGATAGTGGATTGATAGGTCTTGAGTTTCTTCTTGGTAACTTTTCGCTCTTGATAGGTTTGGGATTTGGGCAACTTCACTTTAGGATGTTTTTTCTTGCTGGGCATCACTTGGAAAAGAGGCTTCTGATTTTGAGACAAAGGTTTCCAATGGCAAAGGTTAAAGTCAAAGCAATCCCCGCAAGGGACAAAGCAACCTTGCGGGATACAAACAAAGACAACTGACTCTGACAAAGCTTTGAAAGCGTATGTTTCAACAAGTGTTTTCACGGAGTCTTTGACTTTCAAGCACTTCAAACAGATCTACCTAAGGAAGGTGAGTATCAAAATCGCTTGCCCACAGCTTGGTATCTCCCAGAAGGGAATACAAATGGTGAGTAATCTTGAGGCGACCCGGTAAACCCCTTGGAATCGGTCCTTGCACAAGGATTTTGATACTTTCAGATGTAGATAGGGTAGCCTCTATTTTATCCGATTTTTAATAGTTCCGTGGTGTCTCCATACCCGATTTTGCTGATCATTCGTGACTCACCTAAGAGCCTTGCCAATAATGCTGGGGGAGAGGAATGTTTACCATCCCCAGTCACGTGTTTGGCACGAATGCCCGGCGATTAGGAGATGTAAGTGATTATTTTGTTCTTCACTTGTTTGTATACCGGTCGGAGGGGCTACCGGTTTGAGGTCGTTCTCCAAAGAGGAAGCGCTTCTCCTTGGACAGGCCTCGCTAAAAGTAGAACAGGTGAACTTGTCCAAGTTCAAATGTTCCACGTTGCTTACTCTAACAAGGATTATGCAAGAATTGAAAAACTCCTACATGCACATCAAGCAGATTTTGTTCATTTTCCCAAATTTGATTAAGTGATGTTTGAACTTTGAAATGAAGACACTCGTGATTAGATTTTGATTTGTTCCTTTCTCCAAAAAGTAAATTGAGCGTTTGCAAGTTTTTTGACTTGGGCATTCAAGATTGAGTGTGCGTGTTGATCAAGAACTTTTAAAAAAGCTTTGTTTTGATCTTTAAGGCATTCAAGATTGTGTTTGCTTTTCAAATGGAAAATGACGCTTTAGGACCTAAGTTCTTCCTTTTAGCTTCATTCAAGATTTTGTTTTGACTCGTTTGAATGCAGATTTGATGTTCTTTTTATGCCCAAAAAGATATGATCATTCCTACTTTGCATGAATGCATTGTTAAAAATCCTTGATGTTGCAAGGATGCAAATGCCTTGATTAATTTTTTGTTTTGTTTGTTAGAACAAATTTTGCAAATTTTAGTCCTTAATGCATTCAAGAATGATTTGGGGGTTCATTTTAAGCACTAAAATAAGGTGTGTATGATTTTTCTTCCTTATGGATTTTATTATTATTTTTGAAAAAAAATGGCCATGACCTCCTTGCTAGAAGAAGAAGAAGAAGGAGACGGAATAGAAGAAGAATATAGACAAGAAGAGGAAGAAGAATATAGACAAGAAGAAGAAGAAGGGATCGAAGTGCTCCGTCCGCCTATAAGCTTGAAAAATCTGAAAATGGTCTAAAACCCATCAGAATGTTTGCAAAGAACCCGTGAAGTGGGTCCCACCGGGCGTGCCAGAATGTAGACTAGGATTTGAGCGTGCACCTAAACTTATTTTGAAGGCCAAAGACAAACAAACGTCATATCATATTATCAAATCAAATTTAATGGTAAACAAACTAAAATCAAAGCCACCTCAGTTTAAGCCTAAAACGGATGCGCCCATGCACCGTTTGATATGCTTGGATATAAATGGATGTGAGTGTGCAAACTCAAGCACTTGGAGCATGCAAATAGGATGATTTGAGGATCAAGAAGACCCAAAATGACACAAAATAGGTATGAGGAACCTATTATGCCTCAAAGGCCTCAAGAACACACAAATATGCAAAGCTAAAAGATGAACTAAGATTGATTAAACAAGAAATGAATCTATGTTAATCCAATTAAGCTAATTTAAATGTGATTTAAGCTTGAAAATGATCTAAAATGATGAGTTTATGCTTATGCTAGAATGAAAATGGCATTATAACTTTGCTATTGAGTTTGAGAGTTAAAAGATGATTTGCCTTAGGAAGTGAGGGTATTTATAGGAAAAGGGAAGGGCTTGGTTAAAAAGGATGAGTCAGAGTTAGGGCTAAGGTTAGGGTCGAGTCAAGGACAAGTGTCCTAACAAGTGTCAAGGGAGGATTAAGTTGAAAGTTTGAGGGCATGTGCACAATTTGGTAAATGTGCCCAAGGCCAAGAGGTGGCAAGGAAGGGATAAGAAGGTCTTAAATGCATAATGAATGCATGTAAGAAAGATAAGGAAGGCTTAAATGCATCTTTAAATGCATTTGCAAGAGGTGGCCAAGAGGTGGCCATCTTTGTTGACTAAGGAGGATGACTAAGAGGAGGTTAGCATAAGTTTTGGTAAACCTTTTGCTAATGGAATGTGACAAGATTAGAAAGGGGATTAGGATTAGGATTAGGAGAAAGGGATGGGCAAGTGGCTTTTGGTGAGATTTAGATATTTATTAAAGGTAAATTTAATAAATATTAAATATCTAGGCTTAGGGTTTGAAGGGACTAGATTAGGGATTTGACCCATTTAGAGGAAGGTTTAGGACTTTCTAGAAGAGTTTAGTGCTCTTTAGAATTTTGGCCAACTTTGGGATAAAAAATAAATTAAAAATAAATTAATTTATTTTTGAGGTTTTTTTGGTCAATTTATTAATCAAATAATTAATAAATTAGGGATAATGTCCAAATGACATTTTTAGGCTAGATTCCTTAATTAAAGATTTTTAATTAAGAGAGAGGGATTTAATGCCATAAAAATAAATTAATTAATTAAATAATTAATTAATTAATAAATGATGATGTCATCAAAGATTTTCAGAAAACAAAAATAATTTATTTTCTGAAGGATTTTCCGGTGTCTACAGAATGAAATGTGGACCACCTTAACCAATATAACTCACCTCTCACAAGCCAACACACAACACCATCTCCAAATCCATCAATTTCAATGGACATGATGAACATTTTACATAGTAACTCCTGGGACTGAAATAAAAATGAACATGCTCCAAATAGGATTGACCCCAAAAAACCAATCCACCATATGTTACGCACAAAGTATAACCAACTCCAAAAAATGATAAGGATAGATATATGAAGCACATCTTTTGATAAACACTTCTACTGAGACACATATACTATTGGTACAATTTCGACACCACAAACACTATTGATACACACCAACCAATACAACAAAAATATAAAAATGCATAGGATATGTTGACATCGATGACAACCATTAATGAAAACAACACGAATAGAATAAACTTAACAATCTAAAAAATTGTTGAATGGTTAAAGAGATAGCTTGAACTATTCTAAACAAAGACAAAACATCAGATAAGTTTTGGGTGGAAGAAGTGCATATGATAGTACACTCTTAACATAGTATAGTTAAGGCCTAATAGTAAGAAAAATCCTTGTGACCTATGGAATGGTAGACTTGCTCCCATCAAATATTTTAAAAATTTTGATAGTAGATATTTTATTACAAGAGATGATGATAATTTGGGTAGTTTTGATTCAATATGTGATGAGGAAATATTTCTTGATTACTCCATTCATAGAAAGGATTATAAATGTTATAACAATAGATTGAAGAGAGTCATTGAAAGCATTAATGTAACAAATGGTGAGGTTATAGAGGAAGATAACTCTAAAGATATTGTTGTAGAAAAGGAATATGAGAATGCTAATAAAGATGCTAAAATTCATGCTCCTAAACATATTGTTGTTGAAACAAGTTTTGAGAATGGTGATGAAATAATTTTTGACAATGTTGATGACAAGTCCCCTTCAAAGTTTGTGAAAAGGAATCATCCCAAGTAAAAAATAACAAGTCACAAGGATGATAGATTTCAAACATGAAGAAGAGTTTCCAAATTGCATAACAAAAAGGTATATCTTTCTCTACTATTTGAATTTGAGCCTAATCCTATAATGTGGCTAGTAAAGATAAAAATAGAGCTAACATGATGTAAGAAGAATTAAGTTAGGTAGAGAAAAAAAAAATGTGTGAGCTACTTCCTAGACCTCATAATAAAAAAGAAATTGGTGCAAATTGGGTATTCAAAAATAAACTTAATGAAGATGGTAAAATAGTAAGAAATAAGGCTATACTTGTATGCAAGGGATATGCATAGATTGAGGGTATTGACTTTGAAACATTTGCACCTGTAGACAAACTAGAAGCTATTCACATATTTTTGGCATTTTTTTATTACAAAATATTCAAAGTTTGGTAGATGGATGTTAAATTAGTATTTATGAATGGTCATTTAGAACAAGAGGTTTACATGGAACAACTAGAAGGTTTAGAATGTGTAGGCAAAGAAGAATATGTCTATAGGTTGAAAAAGGCCTTGAATGGTCTCGAAAATGAACCTAAGGCTTGGTATTCCATGATTGATCAATATCTTCTTCAATAAGGGTATAATAGAGGCAATGAAAGGATAAATATATATTTTAAATTACATAATGATCATGTGTTTATGGTAGTTGTTTATGTCCATGACATTATGTTTGGTTGAAATGATGATTTTTTCTAGGATTTTCCTAACCAAATGCAAACATAATTATAGATGTCAATGATTGGAGAACTCTCATTCTTTCTTGGGTTACAAGTTTCTTAGTTGTATACAAGTATCTTTTTTATTTCAAACTAAATATGTAAAAGAAATGCTTAGTAAATTCTAGGAGGATAGTAAACCCATTAGTAATCTAATGATCATTGGTTGTAAGTTAACATAATGATTTAGTTGATACAAATTAAATAGAATATCAGTCCATGATAGGAAGTTTTTGTATCTTATTGTATCCAAACTTGACATTATGTAGGTAGTATGCATGGTTTCTCATTTTAAGTCTTTTCCTAACATTACTCATGTAAATGTAGTGAAAATAATCTTTGGGTATCTTAAGGGTACAACCAATTATGGTTTATCGTACCTCAAACTAATAATTTTACTTTGAGAACATATACAAATACAGATAGAGAAGATTTCATTAATGATAGATGGAGCACTAGTGGTGGTGCTTTAATTTTGGGGAACATGTTCGTTGCTTGGTTAAGAAAAATAGGAATCTGTCACATTGTCTATTGTAGAGGTTGAGTATGTTGTTGTGGTTTCTTGTTGTACTCAAGCATTGTGGATGAAACATAAACTTAAATATTTGAAATTGATCTATGATAAACTTATCTCTATCTTTTGCGATAATAATAATGCAATTAACATTTCATAAAATATAGTTATTCATTCACACACTAAACATATTTCAATTAAATATTATTTTTTGAGGGAAAGTGTTGTAGATTATGATGTTAAACTTGAGTATATGGAAACTAAAGAACAATTGGATGATATTTTTACCAAAACTCTTCCTAAAGAGAGATTGAAAATTCTATGTCACAAGCTTGGTGTTGTGGCATTTCCAACTTGGTTCTTATTGACTCCATGCATATGCCTAGGGGGAGCATTGTCTTTTTCATATTTTGTATCCTTGATCCTTTGTCATTGATGTTAAAGGGGGATGATGATTACAATAATATTATTAGTTGATGGTTACAAATTCTTATGATTACATGTTTATGTTTTAGTTTGATGATGCAAATGTAGATTGGTTTGACAAGTTTTAGATTGATTTTGAAACAGATTGATTTGATAGATTGTAGATTGATTTTGATATTTCAGCTTGATGTTGTTTTAGATTTCTAATTTTGATGCTTAATATTTGAACAAGTCCCATTTCTTATGAAATTGATGATGGTGCCAGATTATGATATATTATATATGTTTTTTCGATGTGAAGGGTATGGACATCAATGCCAAAGGGGGTTAGTGTTAGACTTTTTGTCATTGATTTCAAGAACATTGTTAGCCCAATATAGGAGTTGCAAAGGTTTTTGAATTAAATGAAAAAATAATGATCATTATTTTTTTTATCAATCCTGATAAAAAATAGATTGTTTAATATTAATATTGGAAAATATAAATGATTTGTATAGTCTTAAATTGTAAGCACCTAACTTGTGTTCAATCTGGGGACCATTTTGTGCCTACTTTACTATATTTTCTATGGTAGGATCACGCATACCACTTAAAGGATATCTAAATTCAAATAGTGTTTCTCGATTCCTTTCAATCTTACTTTAACTGAAGGTTGGACCTTATTTCTAGGTGTATTTATCTCTTTTTTATCCAGTCACATAATTCATTTCCTCACCTAGGCCCTACACACTTTTTTTTAGCCTTTGTGATATTCTCTAACCCTGAAATGAGTTGTCATCAGAAATCCCTACTTACCTTTTCTCCCTAGGACCCAGATCAAATCTAGGCTCATTCTCCCAAGGACATGTTTCCATTGGTGACATGTCCTATGAGAATGAGGCCCAAACTTGGCCCAAAGGCCCATGTTAGGGTTTAGGAGGGAAATCTAGTCCCATGGTCATTTCAGTCTTCCGATCGTACTCCCCAGGCAGAGTGTTTCATGCGTTAGCTGGGCCCCTGGTCTGGCCCCAGCTATAGTAGTTGGGGACCAAGGATGAACACTCATCATTTACGACATGGACTACCAGGGTATCTGATCCTATTTTCTCCCCATGCTTTCACACCCCAGCGTCCGTGTAGACCCAGAGAGCTGCCTTCACTTTTGGCATTCCTTCGTAGATCTCCGAATTTGATCGATCCTCAAAATGATGTGAGATGCATATAAACTCCCTATCTCTCCTCATTTTGGAATCCATGATTCATCTAAAGTTTGATTAACAAGAATCCACTATTGTGAAGTTATTTCAACAATCAATCATCCAAGTTATCAAGTGCAAGGAAGAAAATCAAGAATTCAAGAGCCATCAAGTCCAAGCATTCAAGTCATCATCCTTATCAAGTAACCAATGTGTTTTCTTCCATAGATATAGCTTCTTTCCCATTAGAGGTCAAGTGAAGGAGTTTTCTATCAAGGAAGGAGATCCACATCCATCCATTCTCATCTAAGTCTCCTTTTCTTTCTCCTCAATCAACATGGTGACAAATTGCAATATTTATTCCACAAGGTCTTTTCTTTTCATGATTTCCTTTTGGGTTTTTTATGTTTTGTCAAAGTTATTACATCAACATACTTGATAACCTTTTCAAAAGTATTTGCATTCACAAGGTATGATATGCTTCATTTTCTAGATCTATCCCCTACTACATGACAACATGTTTTTCATTATTTCATTTCATTTCATTTCAAGGTTGATTCCTCAACATAGGTTTGATTGAGACAAACCTATTTTCAACATTCTTTCCCATTTTTCTATGTGTAGAAAAGGATATTGAATCGTCAGATCTCATCTGGGATGAGTAGGTATAGTCATAGAATCTATTAAAATTTTAGCTGAAAACATTAGGGTCATGTCACCAAACTCAATGTGTCTTGGCCACTTTTAATACAAATTTTTGTCACAAGTCCATTTCATCTTCTGATTTCCATTTCTGTCAGTTTCAACTCATTATCAATTTATATTAGTATGTTTTTTTCTAAATTTTAGTGGCTTCTTAAATAGGTCATTTATATCTTCTTATCCTATCATTTCCATTTCCATAATTTACATATTCAAGGAAGGAAAGACCTTATCCCCTTTGAGTGCTTAAGTCACATTTTGAGCCCAATGGGGTATCTTCCTTCCTAATATGCAAATTGTGAAGTGGGAAGAGATTTCTTATATACATATCTCATTACTTCCCATTTCTTTCTATACATGATCATATCAAATTATTGCTTTGACTTTGATGAATGGTCAAAACCTGAATTTGCAAACATATGTATATCTACACACAATTTGATCAAAGTTTGGATCTTATTTTATACAACAAAGATATGTGATGTATTTGATAGAAGTCTGGTTCTTAATCTGCAAAATAAAAAAAATTATGGAAAATATTTTTATAGAGCATGTCTTAGATATGAAAGTCTGGTCATCATTTATTATTGGCATTGATTATATTGCAGTTGAATCTGTTACAAACACTTTTAATATTCCTTCAATCAACTTTGAAAACTACTTTATTTCCATCAATAAAATATACAAAGCCTTGACAGATTTAAGGAATGCTACTTAACATTGTTGATTTAAGAAAGGTTGGAGATGTATTTGTAACTAATGATAGTTGGTAGGTGTAACCGACATGGTAACTATTGAATTAGTTAAAAGTACCTTTCAACCATATTTCCAATGGAGAAAGGAAGTATTATTTAATGTTATTTGAGTTCAATGAGAAGTGTGTGTGAGGTGTGGTGCATAATAAATAAAGCATCAACAATAAAGTGACATGTATTCTTTGTTATGAAGAATGATATTTATGCACTAGAAAGGTGAAGAGTTGCAAAAAATAAAAGTGCTTGAAGATCATTGACATGTTGTACCTTGCTAAATTCTGAGATTAAAGAAAGAGAGATAATTAAAAGTGAGCATCAAGTATACTCTATACAATGCCTAAATTCTAGTTAACAGTGTTTTGATTTGGTATGTTTTGAATCCTATACTTGGAATAAGAACTGGATGTTGTTCTATGAAGTATATTTCACAATCTGTTGATAATAGAGAAGTTTTTAAGGTTTATTTGCAGATATATTCTTCCAATTTCTATACATATTGTAAAAGACTTGTGATTATTTTTATATTGGAATCAATTTGCAAATATTACACTCTTATTATTTTTGTTTGAATTCAATTTATAAAATGGGATTTTAACATTTTAGATTGAAGTCATTTTTGCAAAGAAATAATCAAAATTATCTTGTTGTATCAAAATCTCAATTCATTCATATTTGCAAAAGGGAATTATAGATTTGTAAATGTTCACAATTCTTGTATATTTTAAGTTGGTGCTCAAGTAATTGGTGCCTTGGTGCTCACATATGTGAATTTGGTGATTCCTTGGGTTGTTTCTGTAAAGACTTTAATTCTTCATTTTTTGAGGCTGGATTAGGATAGTGGGTGGGTATTGGAGGGGGGTGACAAAAAAAGAGTTTGGGGCAATATTTTTTTAAAATAGGAGGATTATTTAGTATGCCATGAATGGACACCCTATGGTTTAGGTTCACTAAGTGAAGCCCTGATGAGTTATGTTCTTCATTTTGAACTAATCTAGTTTTGATTGGGAGTTCGTGTAGGAGATACTTTTTGATCCTTTTGTAGAAATTTACAAATGGTAAATTCATCATGGACAATAGAGGTGGAGAAAATTTATAATTTTTTTTTGAGATTTGGAAACTAAAGATGGAGGATTTGATAATAGATAGAGATTTGTGGGATGTTGTTGATGATATTGTATTGAGATCTATAGATCCAACTAAGGCTACTAAATATGATTTTATGGATTGTAAAGCCAAGGGTCTAATCACATTGTGCCTTTCAAACACTATTTTAATCAATGTCCATGAATGGTTCTTTGTAAATAAGACATGGAAAAAGTGCAATGAGATGTATCAAGACAAACCTTTAGTGAATAGAATTTTCTTGAGGAAGAAATTGTATTCCTGAAGAATGGAGGAGGATAGACAAATTGCTGACCATGTTGAAACATTCAATATGATGGTGGTGTTACACTTGAGTGTTCGGTTTTCATTGATGTAAAAATTGGTGATCTGGATAGATCACAATATACATAGCATTTTGTGTCAATCTTGGTAGTCCAGACTAGACCAAATATAGATCTAGCATGATAAGCATAGTCAAAGATAGTGGAAGATAAGTGTTTTTGAATAAGGTATTGATCAATGTCAAAAACTTTGTGTTGTTGAATAACAATAACTATGGTTATGCTTTTCAGAATATCCTTTCCCTAGAAACTAATAATTATGGTGTGAAAAGATATGCTTTCTAGAAGATCCTTGCTCCTAAATCTATCAACTATGGTATGAAGAGTTGTTCCTCTCAATGGTTGTGTGCTTGGTTTGAATGTGACATACTATATTATGTTCTAGATGCTCCAAATGTTTTTGCTATAATAATTATCATGTTACAGTCTTAAGAATTACTATACCTCACACTTTTAAGTAATCTATATAGCCATGGGAATATAACTTTGGCACAATACAAAATGTCTAGTTGTTTGAAAGTGCATGCAGTCAAGATGATTTCTTTTGTTGATCTAAAAATAATGAATATGTTTATTGGTTTTGTGGGAACATGAGGTTGGAATTGGATGCTATGGTCATTTAAATCTATTCGACTTCAATTGCTAAGTTTTATCTAGTGATTGTAGCATGTTATCTTGACTGTTAGAAGGAAATATGTGGATAAAATTTCTCTTGGATAAAGTGTTTTGAGGATGACTTAGTATTTACATAATTGATAGGTATATATGTATGAATTATTCAAGGTGAAGTGTATGAGAGTAATAGTATATGTAAAGGAAAGGATAAGTGATGAAGAAGGTATGAAAAATAGATGTATTGTAGATAGATTTGGCTCAGGCATATAGGCTAGAGAATTTTTTGGTACAGATTGATTGATTATAAGCAACTTGTAGAGATTCCTAACTGAATCTGTTGTAGACTATTGTGGTTGTTAGTATTATCAAGTCCAAGATTACTAAGAGTGGGGCGGGGGGCAAATTAGTAATCTAACAATTAAAATTCTTCATAAACCATTCAAAAAATTGCATTAATGATTTTCTATAGCATGAACAAATAAACCATTAAAAATAAACATCCACAACCATGCAACAAAATAACACCAATAATTTTTTCTTGTGGAAACCCAACTGGGAAAAACCACGTATGGGGATGGCACTCACATAATTTTGAACTCTTTTCAAGTACATTTGGTTAAGAGCTTAGCCCTATTAAAAGCTTACAAATGCTAGGTTAAGAGAAACACCTTGTTAGCAGCCACTTGATTAAGGGGTTTACCTCTAGCCTTGTTAGGAGATTTACCTTGTTAAGGGATTTCTAACCCTAGTTAAAGAGTCACTTAGTTAAAAGGATTTACAAATCAAAGTTGTTAGAGTCTACTAGGTAAAGGAATTTTCTTGTAGAAACTATTAGGAATCAACAAGTACAATGATCTAAGAAAATAAAACTCCTCCCATGCTAGTACAAAATTATTTCAAGATCAATCTCTACTTCAAATGCAGGACATCCAAACCCTACAATCACACATATGCATTCATGATCTTTCTCTCCCACACTTTCTCATAATAGATAAAAAATATATATAAATACATTTTTACTAACTAGATTAGCCAAGACCTAATTACATTTGAATTCCATCATTACAATTCATTCCTACTCAATCTTTGAATCCTAAAACATGTTACCAATTATCAATTACAATTTCAAGTTCATGTCAGCCTCCAAATCCATCACACAGTCAATTTGACAAAGAAAAGTCAAAATCACATCACATTCTCCAATGTCCTTGCACAACTCCAAGAGATTCGATCCTCATGATCATGAAAATGTGAACTCATCATTCCACGTCCATCTGCCAAGTCACTACAATCCTTGAAACATATAACCACTTATCAAAACATTGTGCAACATCATCGGTTAAGGATCTGATCGATTTTTCTAAGAACTTATTTTCCTTTTCACTGAGTGATCTTTTGTCCATTGAAACTTTGTCTTCTGGTCACCAATCATAATGCAGTCACAACAACCACCCCATAACATAGTCAAGATAACATATCTTGAATTGCAACACCTAATTCCAAACCTATTCGACACAATCATCAAATCATTCTTGCTTGGCTTCATCTTGTTCTTCCTATTAACTTGACAACCTTCAATCGATCATAAGTCACAACACATATAATAAACATGCGCAGTCATAGATATAGCATCTAGAAACATCACTAAGGCTTCCATTATGATCACACACTCCAACTCTTACCACAACTCTAGAGCCAACCTCTTGAACATACATTAGGATAACAAGCTCATTGTCAGCCAACAAAACACTTAGTTGACATCAATGACAATATCATAACTGATCAACCTATCATCAAATCTACATCAAACAAATGCCATAATATTCTCAACTTATCTCTACAAAACTTATGCCAACAATATCCCCTTTTGCATTGATGGCAACACCAACAATACCAAGCAAACAAATACTTCCTTTAGCTGTTATATACTTGTAGTTCTATGTTCCTATTCTTATCCTATAGAAATGACTCTATAGATGTATTAGTTTAAAGATTTGAATTAGAGAAATATTAAACTATCCTCACACTCTCTGACTAGTAATATAGATTACATTCATTAGATCACATGCACATTCATTGAGATCATCCCATGCTCATGTATCTAATCTTTAACAACACAGCCAGATTTCTAGGCCAAAAATAAAGGACATAAAATTTAAACCTCAACTTATACATTACTAATGCTTGGACATACCTTATCGAATCAAAATAAAGCTAAGTTCCCATGTTGTTAACATATTTATTTTTTTGTATTAAATTTCTACATATTAGTCTATAAGTGTTTTATTCTCTACCTTTCTTAGTTGTGTTTGGTATTGTGGGCAATAAATTTTTAGCTCTTTAGAGCTTAGAGAAGCTTATGGAGTCACAATAATTAGCTACCATATGTAAAGAATTTTACATATTGAGTCAATCCATACTCTAGATAGCTAGGATTGTGTTCTCCATGAAAAGGGGTAAGAATTTTATGCACTAAGAAGTAGATTTATCCATTGCCCGTCATTTTATGATAAAATTGGCTACTTTGATGAAGAGTTTGGATATGTTTGAATGGATTATCGATAATGTGGGAGTAGGTGTGTAATACGAGGACAAATAATTTTTCAACATTTTAGTGAAATGTAAACACAGAGAGGAATTGACAATAGATTCTCAAACCAAATTGTAAAATCTTTTATAAGTTACTAGGACTTTACCTTAAATGTGGATGGGCTTATAATGTTGCGTGTTGATGATGGGTTGGTTGTGGATAGAGGGAGGGTTTATAAGGGCCCTATAAAAGAAGATTTTAAAAGAAAGAAAGAAGAAAAGAAAAGTTTTTAATGACGTCCACGAGACCACCAATCTAAGGGACCAAAAAACAAGTTAGGTATTCTGCTGTGATTTCTCCAGGCTGTTCCTTTTGTTGTGGATCCGGATTAGGAAGCTTGTTGTCTTGTGTAGTCTTGCCTCTTCGAAAAGTTCCTTCATGCTTCTCACCTATAGGCACTCCCTATACTCACTGCGAATATCCTCATACGCCCCACATTCCTTAATAAAATGTCACTCTGTTTCCACCACTCCCTTGCTGTAGAAAGCACAAATTCTCTCTTCCCACCTCTCTTTAGGGACTGTCCATCTACCAGTTTCACATCGTAAATGGTGGGAGCTAGTCCTTAACTGAGAAATTAGAATCTTGGCCTTTTCTTTAATTGTGGATCCTAAATATGCTTTATCCCCATGATCCCATGTGTGATTAAATTCCTTAACATAGTAGGCCTTTTTTCTTCCTATCAGATTCCTTAAGGGTCTGTTTGGTTGCGGGAATTAGCCTGGAATTGGCATTTGCGATTTTCGATCTCGTTGAATCTTTAGTTTGAGAGTGCAATATGAAAATAGAATAGGAAGATGTAAATGCCATTTTGGCCCAAAACAAGCATTTACATCTTCCACTTGAAAAGGTGGAATTGGAATTTGAAATTGGAATTGGAATAGGGGTAATCAAATTTTTAAATTTTTCATGTCTACCACTTAATTTTTTAATTTTTTATTTGTGTGAGAAGCAATTTAATTTATTTTTTATTTGTTTGGGTGGTTTGTAACTTTGTTATTTATTTGAATTTTTTCGAAAAAAAATTCAAATTTTTTGTTGAATTTTTTTTTTTTTTAAAATTAAATTTATTTTTTTTTAAAAAATTTCTCGAATTTATTTTCCAATTTCTTTGTCGAATTTTAGTTGCGATCAATGATTGTAACATGGTTGCTACCTCCAACTTTGGCTGCCTAAAATGATTTGCGATTCTATTTTCTGATTTTCATTCACGTAGGTTGCAATGACACAAAGCACATTCAGGTTAGGTTTGTTGACGTACATGAATAAGGCAAAAATTCATTTAAACTTCACTTTTCTACCGATGACCTTACCTTGCTATTTGACGTGAATTAAATTCCTTTAAACTTCGCTTCGATTTTCTATATAAAATTAAATTAAAAAAAATTAATAAAAATGAATTATTAAATTCAATAATATTAAAACAATTCAAATTTTTTTTTAAAAAAACCATACTCAAATTCCAATTCTAGTTTCAAAATGTGGAATCAAATGGAGGAAATGCATCTTCTCGCTCATATTCTGGGTCAACCAACGGTCCAAACTATATTCTGAAAATGGAAAATGGAATATCAAATCCATGATTTGACCATTTCCAGCATTTGATCAAATCTGACATTCCCTAATTCTCTCAACCAAACGGGCCCTAAAGTTAGTGAAATTATTGAGGCTTAGGACTCGAGAGTTGGTTGTTCGTACAGGAATGAAACAAGAGATATGAGAGGAATTGCACATCAACATTTTTGTCGAGGTGGCAAGTCTACCATTCTTGGGTGATGTGTTTAGCAAAATCTCACTTCAAGAATTAATTCATGTCTCATTCATGCCTCAACAGAAATCGAGTACCACACCAGCCTAGATTCCACTAAAAGAACCATCATAGTCATTAACCCTTAATAAACCCTTACGAAGCTTCTTCGAAGCCATTGCACTATATCTTCTTTCTATCAATTACATTTTAAACAAGAGCTATGTTACAACAAGAGTCCAGCCTAATAGGAAAGAAAATCGTGATTAAGAAAAAAATTAAAAGACAAATTGACCAGTTGTAAGATAGAGTTACTTGACAAGAGGCATATTTACAACTTAACACCTTCAATAAAATAGCTTGTGTAATCAGACAAATGTTGCTAAATTATGTGGCTAGTTTGAAATAGAGGTTAAAATATTACTTTCCACTAATTACTAAATCTTTCAATACAAATCTTTGATACTTATTGTTTACAATGCAAATAAATTATTATAATTTGATTTACTTAATCCTATTACTTTATTGTCTTTGACGTTGAAAGTATCTATTGAAATAATGTTTATCTCAATGGCTGCACTACGGATTTTCTATTTCAAGAATCAATTGGATACATGAGACAAATTTAATACTCAATTCATGAGTTAAGGATCCAACGTTGCATATTATAATTTCTCAAAAATCAAATTCATGGTTACATGCTTGATTTCTATTTATTTAGAATAATTAAGGCCTAGTCATTCAATGAAGTTTTCTTTCTTTTGGCATGTGCACAATTGCGGTAGGTATAGTCTAGACTAGTATGACCGAATCTGCGATAACAAATATGTCAAAATTAGAATCATTAACTCAAGATGAACAAATTTCACATTGTCCTTGATATTTAGCTCTTGATAAACAAATTTATGAAATGGTTGAAGCCTATGAATTCACTTAGCACTCAATATCTAGAGAAAGAGATAAAGATGGGCATTGTATACAAAGAGGAAGAAGAACACACTTTTGCATAGTCAAAATTTGTTTTGACACATGGAAAAACATTACTAGGAAGAGACCTGGGTGTATTAGTCCATGCGAAAAGAGCTCCACCATCCATGTCATATTTGGAGGGAAAGAAACTTTTATTGCTAGATCTGATACATCATACCCAAAAATATGCATACACTTTTTTAGAGAGAATAAGAAACATAGAGATATGGGGGGAGGCACTAGTACATTTGACATCATTTTTCTATGAAAATTATCAACCATTAATGAAAATGGTTTAGGTTGGTCGGGGTATAGAAGGAAATTTTTATTTTTTTTTTAAAACCATGCCCGTGTTGGTCGAAATTTCCACCAATACCATGTCGGTCAAAATTTTGACCAACACGGGCATATTACTTAAAAAAAACATTTCAATTCTCATTTTCATTTTTATGGTTGCAGCGCGCGAATTAGGATTTTCATTTCTAAGCTAAGGAGTAGAGCTTATTCTAGGTCGTGAAGAGCCCTACACCCAAGGTTAATAGCACATTTCATCATTTATCTTTCATGGAGTTTGAGGTATCTTCCGTGTTTGTTATATTTCATTACGTACTGGATTGTCATTTTCTTGTCATCTCTGTTAGTAATATGCTGGTAGGCGATTGAATCAATGAGTACTCTTAGTGGTGACTACGGTTTGACTAGGGTTTGTAAATGCTATGACCGAGAATTATGAAGGTTGTGACTAGGGTTTAGGATGCAGCATGACATTGTACATCTAGTATAACCAATGCATTTGTAGATTTAAGGCATTTGCAAATTTAAGGGACGCACGTAAGAGAATTTTTGGCATGCTTAAACACAAACGCACATATCATTGTTTAGGATGTAGCATGACATTGTACATCTGGTATAACCAATGCATTTGCAGATTTAAGGCATTTGCAGATTTAAGGGACGCACGTAAGATAATTTTTGGCATGCTTAAACACAAATGCACATATCATGTTTCACCTGCTAGGTCACAAGAGCATATACAAGATTCTTGATAAAATAGACAGCCAATGCATCCTGTTGAAGGGAGAGAAAATAAAAAACAATAAAATAGAAATCAACAACAACACGGGAACCATAACAATGATCAAGTTCCATAAAACTATTGCCAGTAGCAGTTCAGTACTCAGTAGTGAAATCAATGGTTTGGCAATGTGCCAAACCCTAGACATCAAGTTTGATTACGAGCTCAAAGGTTTGTTTCTTTCAAAGTTCAAACACCCTATAGGAGCAGAAATATATAGACATGAATTGGATTTCTTTGGAATTTCTAATTACCCAAACACAATCCCCGGTGAAATAAAAGGAATGATTCATATGTTTCAAGGTAATAATGCAGTAATTGGGGAAGAACATCTAAGTTATTTCATCAATACTACACATGAATATGAGACAGACAATGAGGATGCCATGATACAATTGTTTGTGAATTCCTTAAAAGAAAGTGCCAAAGAATGGTACAAAAATATCCTAGACAGTAGTACTATTTCTTCATATTCACATTTCTTCATATTTCTTCTAAATAGTGTGATGACTGTCCCAACTAGAGAATCACAACTTTATATTATAGGTTCTTCATGGCACCTTTCAACTTGTCCAATTATGGAAACTAGCTTGCCTGGGGTAGCTATATCTAGTTGTGAGATTTTCATATCATATTTCTCTTAGTAAGAATAGTTGTGGCATAGGATCCTTCAATTGTTTGTGGACCCTTGTGGACCAACATGAGCCAGGCATTCTCCAATATTAGACCAGCTCTTCTTTGTCCCCTTGATGGAAGTCGAGTCAATCTTCTTTGTCACGAACGAGCATTCCTCTAATACTAACATTCCTTTCACTTCTCACTTCTCCCAACTCTAAGTGAAATCTGAATGTTTTATTGGCAATATTAAAGTCAAATAATTTCCCATTCTTTTTTAATTTCTCAGGTTCCTATATAATATACTAACACCTTGTTTCCTGGAGTGGCCTTTTGGCTTTCTGTTA
This sequence comes from Chamaecyparis obtusa, assembly GCA_027943335.1. Classification (NCBI taxonomy): domain Eukaryota; kingdom Viridiplantae; phylum Streptophyta; class Pinopsida; order Cupressales; family Cupressaceae; genus Chamaecyparis; species Chamaecyparis obtusa. The sequence continues at coordinate 373,395 of BSBK01006658.1, read as the reverse complement.
TCTGGGATACCAAAGTTCTTGCTACCATATTTTAGGAACATCATTGATGAGACATTCATTTCACAACCCACTCATAAATTTTAATTTTTAAAGGTGAGAATTGAGGAACATAGAATTGTGTGAAATTTAATGTTGATTTGAGGCATATATTATTAAATTTTTTTGGTAAGTTAGTTCAAACATTAGGTTTTTGGTATTATACATGATGACAAATGTGTGACTGTAAATGCACACACATAGGCATTGACATTTCAATAGCTAGCAATATGGAGAGTTAATTTTAACATGATAAAGAGACTTCATGACACATAATATTATAAATACCTATTATAAAGGTAGCTTCGTAGTGTTTATAAATAGCTATTATAAAGGTAGCTTCATAGTGTTATATTGAAACCAACAAACATGTGACCATTCACTCTGGTGGAGATAATTGAGAACGTAAGACTATTATTCATATTTTTCTTATAGAGAATCATAGGTGTGTATGTATAGTTTTTTTAGACAGTAAAAATTGACATTCAAATAAAAAGATATATTGATAGAAATGTAAGTGTTTATTGTTATACATATTCAAACATATACTCAGACATTTATATATGATAACAGTAGCTTATTATTTTCTGTTAAATTGGTTTGAGTGTGTGCAGGGTGGGAAAATGTTTGGCTTCTTAGACAAATATTCATTTTTTAGCTTTGTGAAGCTAACTTCTCTGCTGAACCAAGTTTAGGATTTCCTACTTAAATGAAAATATTTTTTGAAATCATTTTGTTATTTGAACATGTGATGAGTACTTGGCAAGCTGATTTTTGACTTACACTTGGATTTGGATTTGGTTTTGGTTAAAAAAATTAGCCAGTAACTTGGCATTTAAAAAAAATACTAAATTAAAAATTTGATTTAAAGCTATTTCCTCTTTCTTTTCCATTGTATTCTTTATTTAAAGTGCTCAATATGTTTGACTAAGTTCCATATGTCCTATTATAGCTATATTGGGACAGTCATCACACTATTCCCCTAAGTACACTATGGCTTTGCCTTCTCATCCACAAGAAACTCTAACATCATTCTAAACTCTTCTATACTCTGCCCATATCCATTCCAATCTATTGATCCAATCCATTCATACTTCTACACAAACAAATTAACTCACGAAAATGTTGTCATTCTAGGACAGTCATACCATGTCCATAAAACTGTGCGAATAGTTGAAATAATAGGAATGATTCATATGTTTCAAGGTAATAATGTAGTAATTGGGGAAGAACATCTAATTTATTTCATCAATACTACACATGAATATGAGACAGACAATGAGGATGCCATGATAAAATCGTTTGTGAATTCCTTAAAAGAAAGTGCCAAAGAATGGTACAAAAATATCCTAGACAGTAGTACTATTTCTTCATATTCACATTTCTTCATATTTCTTCTAAATAGTGTGATGACTGTCCCAAATAGAGAATCACAACTTTATATTATAGGTTCTTCATGGCACCTTTCAACTTGTCCAATTATGCAAACTGGCTTGCCTGGGGCAGCTGTATCTAGTTGTGAGATTTTCATATCTGATCTCTTAACATATTTACTAGAAGCCCTCATATTTCTCTCAGTAAGAATAGTTGTGGCATAGGATACTTCAACTGTTTGTGGACCCTTTGTCTATCTAGGAGATTTTTGTACATCGTCACCCCTTCTATTGACGATCTTGCATTCCATATATAAGGTAAATTTGTTCATGTTTACGATGTTGCATATTGTTCATGTTGTCTTCTAAGTTATTTGTAGCATACGTATCATGTAATTTTTAGCTAACTTAAGATAAATGATTAACATATGCAGGAAATTTAACCCCTTTGGCATGGATCGTGCAAAGTGACATGGATCAGCAGGTATAAGTCAATAAATAGACATAATTTTCTTATATTCTTCTTGTTTATCATTGAGCACGTATGTTATAAATAGACATATTATATAATCATATAATATATATATATAATCACTTTCAACTTAGTACATTTTATATCTCTCATGTATAGACAAAGAAGAACCGTACGTATGGGTCATGACTAGATTATTCTATATATATTATTTAAATATTATCAAAATTCTATTGCAAGCGGGGACGTGATGGATTGCAGGACCCACCAAATAGGTACTTGTCAGATCTATCTACATCGAATGAGGGAAATGAGGGAATGCTAGATGAAAGTTCTACATGTAGTACAACTAAAATAGGGAGATCAACTAGAGGTCAAAAGATTAGAAAAAAATTTGATAAACGCATGCAATTTTTCCTTGCTAATGGGGGGTCATGTTCTTATGATGATGAGACCAAAGGTGACATCAAGGTGCCCTTTCGGTACACACACATGAGAAAGAATGGGTACCCAATGAGCTACCTCCAATTAACATTGATTTTTGTGTTAATGAGAGGATATATCGCATTGCTCCATCCTCATTACATGGTTTGGGCCTATTTTCCATGGATGGGATAAAGGTATGTTACAACAAAGTTGTTGAATTGTTCAAGTATGTCGGTCCATGTTATAATTACAATGATTGGATGTAGATTGTTCAATATAAAAAAAGTATGCGTAGGTATGCACTATCAGCTAATTATATACAATGGAAAGAAAATGATCAAAGTAAAAGATTTGCAATGTACATTGATGGGAGACCAAAAGAAACAGGTAATATTGTGGGTTTTATAAATAGTACGTGACCTTCCTCAACTAATAAGCAACCCAATTGCATATTTGAGGTGCGTGAGGGGAATCAAGTTTTTGTATGTGCAATAAAATCAATAAGTGCAGGGGAAGAACTGCTAATAGATTACCATTTAAATCGCATAGATACAAACAAAGTTACTATCATGAGGGTGGTAAGTACTATATACCATTTTATTAATAACTCTTTTTTTGCTAAGTCTATTGCTTTCAGTTCACTGAAGTTTTTATATTTAATCTTTGTCATGGGACGATATGGATCCTGCACATGAAAGAGGCCACGAGGATGCTCCTCCCACCCATTCTTCAGCAAGGGTAAACCTTATTGAAATTGTACAAATTAGATAGTTGAAAAATGTTATATTATTACGTTATTTTATTTACGATTTTGGAGTTTTTATGATAGTTTTACTAATATTCCTGTCACAATTTGATGTTCAAGATACGGGAAAAGCACCTGCAGTAAGTACAGAGGCAATAGCTACCCCTTCTGATAATTATATTGTGGAAACGCCTAATGTAACAATTATGTTGAAGAAAAAAATTAAAAAAATCAATTTAGAAATAATGAGAATTTTGGATGAAGCAAATATTCCAACCGAGGAGATGATGAAGAGGCTATCTAAATTGAGAGCGCAAGCACATCGTTATGAAGTAAACAGTAATGAATCTTTAGTTATAACAAAAGTTCAATAAAGGTTTATATTTTATACTCTTTTATGTTGTGAAGTAAAATATGTAATATGTGTTCTTGTTACAGGAATTTTTGGCAACTGATCCAGAACCTGGTCAAGGACAACGTGGTGAGGCCGATACTAGTAGAGCTCCGATTGCCTTAGGTAAAATAATCCTTTAGTTGACAAGCTACAAGGAATTTTTTCTTTGGAACATTCAAAAAATTCTTAAGTTAACTCTTACTTTTATTATTTCAAAATGTCTTTGCTAACAATGTATTGTTCAAGTCATCAAGTGCAAGAGACTCCTCCTAGGAGGTCAACGGACGTCCATTCGAAATTGCCGAGTGTAATGTTGGCAACAAGGGGCATGCAAACATCGATGCCTTCAGGGTCTATGCCACCTTGTAAATCCTTGTTTTGCTATATTTGGTTTTGTGTTAATTATGATTTGATAATTTATACTTTAATCTTGGGTGCATCACATAGTGGATTATTTTTTTGGAGTAGGAGATACAATGGCGGCACCGTCTGGTACGCTAGATACAAATCAAAGTACATGTATTGGTGATAATTCACCATCATTTCTTGGATCTACCCGTGTTTCTAGCACGGGAGTTATGCAGACGTCATTGTTGATTGACAATAATGAATCGATGCCTTTAAAATGTCCTAAGCTTCCAGGTACTTTAAATAATTATTTTCTATATTGTAATATGCATTTACCTATTCATAACAAGTTTTGGATTGATTATCCCATGACATTTTTTGCAGGAAACGATACGTTTTATAAGAAGCTTTATGACCTCACACTGCATATATTCGGGCCCACCATACGTACAAGGTGGAACATCATAAGTGAACTAACTTTATCCCACTATTTTTTTTTCATATCATTAATTGGTACAGTATTTTTCCTTTCATTCAGGTCTTTTCTTTTACTAGCTATATCTAACAATTTTGTGTTTTTTCTTAAAAGGTGGAACTTGCAAGCAAAAAAAATTAAAAGATCAGCTCGTTAAAGATTTAGAGCATGAGTTTGGTAATAATATTTTTGATGAGAAGAAAATTTTAGAAAGAGCTTGCAAACATCTTAAGACTATGAGGGACTCATATAGAAAGAGTCTCATCCAGAACCCAAAGTATGAGCATCCTCCCTTTATTTCAGTGAGTGATTGGAATGAGTTCATTTTGGATGCAAAGGAGAAAGGGGATGCTCAAAGAGGAATTACACCAGAAAATGCGAGAAGATATGCAATAGTATTAACTACTAGTACAATGTAATAATGCACTAATTAGTGATCTTTATATCTATATCATCTAACATATTTCAAACTTTTCATAGGTTGCAGGACACATCAATGGCAACAAAGGCAAGACTGCAAAAGATTGGGCAGCACAGACTTGGCTCTGGTGGATATTCAAAAATTAAAGCACGAATTATAAGTAGCAGTAAATGAATTGCAGAGAAAAAATATTTATAAAATGCAAATAATTTTGTTTAATAAAAAAATGCAGGGCTTTGATTTTAATTTAGAGGCCACGGAAGAACACCAAAAAATTGCCTTCAAGGAAGGCTATCAAGCCGTGGTTGAACGCCTGTGGCAAGCTTCCACTGGCCCAACTGAAGAGTCTCCTGCATCATGTGCACAGGTAAATATGCCAAAAAATATATTAGAAATTGAATACTTGAGCAACAATCTATTTGATAATAATGTGCATGACATTGCAATGCAGCCTCTTAATCGTGACACAGATCATACGCCGCATCATGAAGCCCTTGATGTGCATTGTACTATCCATGGAGGTGCTTATTTTCTATTTAAAACTAATTATGTAATTATTAATACAATTTAACATCTTAAATTGAACTTGGTGTAACCTTTTTGTGTATATTTTAGAGGATACAGAATCATGTCATGCTGAACGAGTGTCGGTGGATGTTCAAACTGATCACCATGTAGATCATGTGGCACATTCAGGTAAAGAAAAACTATGTTTTGTTCTTTTAAATTAATTTTTTGATTTATAGTTCTTTTACTTAAATAAATACTTGTAATTCACTAATATAAAATGGTGTGAGTTTAACTCATGAAGTAGTTGTTATTATAGCGGACCCCCCTTTGGCGCAACAGCCTCATGTTCCTGAACAAATGAGGAGGAGACACGCGTTGGAATTAGAATCAGTAGAGAAGGGGAATGAGGAGGACATTGATCTTCCTCTTAGAAATTACATGATTAAAAAAAAATCAAGAAACCCAAAAAGAAATGATTGTAATTAACATTTTTTGCTAATGAAAGAACGTTATCTTAATGGATGTAATTTTGTAGTAGTAATGTTGATGAATGATGTGTTAATGAATTCTTCATGAATGTTGTGTGTTAATGAATTTTATGTGTTAATGAAGTATTCATGAATCTTGTGTGTTAATGAATTTTATGTGTTAATGAATGTTATCATGTGATTATAATGATTGAATGTTATATTTAAAAAATGGATGAATGAATGAATGTTATTAAATGTTAATGGGGAATTTAGAGTGATGTTAAGGGGGGTGGGAGGGGCCAAATGAGCTTCCACCTTCATGTGGTTGGCCTTGTTTAGTATAGAATATTAAACTATTCTTGAAACCAAGTGAAGCTCAAACTTTAAAGACAAGCTTAGAGTTAATAGTGACAACCAATTAGCAAGTCGAAATGAAGTTCTTCGTTACAGGTACCTTTTTAGTTTTTAAAGCACAATGTCATGTTTTAATATTGTGTAGTTTTTTTCTTAAGTCAAAGTATTCTTTTACTATAAGAACATAATTTATGACCATTTTAGTAACTATTCTAACATCGCTTTATGACAAATCCTGTTTTGGCAAAGATGGCAATAAGTGGTGCTATCTATTCCTTGGGAGATTGGATTGCACAGGTCTATATCTCAAGATCATTTGCATGTGGTAGAAATGCATACTTACAACCATTTCATTCTACATTTAAAAACATTGATGACACTCTAGACACAAAATAATGCTCATGCTATTGACTTGACAGTGCTATGAAGGGAAACCAATTTTTGAATTTGATCGAACCCAGATGTTCAGATCTGATCTCCTTGGATTTAGTCTTCATGGTTCTTTGTCTCATTATTACTATCATCCTAGTGAGGTAACACCTTTGCCTTCTTTCTTAGTCTCTTATAGTTCATACTTGTTTAATTTGAATAATTTTTGAGTTCCTTGCAAAAAGGGTATGACAAACAAATATGGTTATACAGGCTCTATTTCCTTTACTTGAACTTGATGTTATGATTTATCATTTGACATTTTAATATTTTGATGTTGAGCTTGATGTTATGATTTATCTATTCAAGCCATATACACTTTTGGAAGCATCTTGCTTAGATTTGAGTCAAGATAGATAATTTTTGTTCACCTATTGAAGTGACTAGGGTTACTCTAATTGTTTGATTTGAAGCTACAGACAGCGTATATGCTTCCTGTCAATTTTGAAGAAGTGGCAACTGGTATTCTAAAGATTATGAATAATTTGGCTCACTTGAATCTTACTGTTGTACAAAGTATGATGGTGAGTTGTGTACTATTTGGAGTAACTAATCAACTAAAATATTCAATGTTTCTTTACTGTTCTAAAGACATTTATTTATCGTCTTGTAGAAATTATCTTCTTTATTATTTGGATTTGATTATTTCATCGCCGTTTAACATATTTTAATAGCTATCATCAATTAAATATTATTAGGCTTCCATGTATACTAGTCAATTAAAGGATTCAATATGCATGATTTGAAATAGTTTTTTATTTTTATTATAGTGTAAATAAACATTTTGTTGCAGAGGTGGTGTGTGGTATCCATCTTCATCATATTAGACAGCAAATCCATTCCACTTTGCAATAACTTCTTTACCTCAATGTCCCTCCATGACTTGTCTCCCAAGTGTACCTAGTTCCTCCTAGACACCATATCTTCTCCCAAAGCCCCAACCTTTGTTCTAACTTCATGAAACACCTCCATATAGCCTATCTACCATGTTTCATCAACCCATTAAGTCTGGATCACTCATCTTCTATCCAACACACATAATCAGTCCTTGAAGCTAGTAGCCCTCACCAGTCATTAATTTGACTTTTCCTCCAACTTTCCCCAAACAACTAAGGAAAATAATACATGATTTCGATACCCTTTTGGGATCTTTAAATCCTCTGAAATTTTTAGCCTATGCTCCTTTGGACCATACCCAAGATCCAATACCCCTAGCCTATCCTCACTAGGCCTAATTCTCCACTTTTACAAAGCAACCCCTAACTCCACTTGCTCCCATGACTCCAAATACTGAAACAGTCTTTCTAGAGGTTGATAAATAATGGATTCCAAACTTACAAGGTTCTACCCTTCACCCAACTCATTTGCCACCAAACCCTTGGTTCTAGGGTCACTAATCTAGGGCTTGTTCAACATGACCTCTAAACTCACTCCCAAATTAAAAAAATAGCACAAACACTTCATAAATGATCCCCCCATACACATTCCATCACCAAATCTCCACTTCCATGGATCAAATCACTTTCATAATGATTGGTGTCTCAATCCGGGCTTAGTCTCCATCAACAAACAACCAACTTTTGTGGTTCTTCCAACAAATCTGCACTCCACAACATACAATTCAGTTAGCATAGCTTAGTTAATTCAGTTTCTTTATTCCGCATTTCATTTCCCGTAAGTCTTAAATTATATTTAGTCTATTAGTGTCATTGATTGCCTTAGCTCACCAAAGTGCTAGTAGAAGTGAGGTGGTGTTGGGCCGATTCGTCTTTGAGATTTCAATCTTGAGGGTGGTAAATTCCCTTCTCCACAAGCACAAAAGATAAGACACTACCTCAATGAACAAGCAGCAGACAAGACTTGCAGATTTAAACCTCATCAACTCACAACAACCGAATTATGAATTAGAAAAAATTGCTTTTAAAGTTGAAATACTCTTAAAGTTGGCGTTGCAACAAGCACTCACCCAACAATGACAAGTCATGGCTTCAATACTCAAATAACTCACCCTTCCAAAGCTATTGTTCAAGGATAGTTCCATATGATTGACCTATTGAAATGCTTACTATAACTATCGTGGATTGATGAACAAGTTATCACCAATGAACCAAAGTTTGATTAACCTATAAAACTGATTTGGCAGCTTGATATAGACATTGCAATGCTAATTGTAATGTATATAAAATAACCCAATTGAATGAGTTGATTTCATTTGGAATTATATTGATGTCTGTTTAATATGCTACAAAAGGATGTGAATATGAAAGACTGCAACTCTTCACTAATCCTTAGTAAATCAAACCACTTAGCAATTAATTATTTAACTCTTGGCAATCATGATTCACACCTTTTATGTTAATTGGTGCTTAATGCATTGTTTCATCATCTTATCTTTTGCACGCGATTAACTCAATAACTTCTCCTTCGATCGGTGATTATGGAGATTATAAGAGTGATCAAAATGCATCAAAAACATAGTAGATCATAAGAGTGATCAAAATGCATCAAAAACATAGTAGAAAATATAACATATAAAATTTGTCGAAAGGGCAGATATGGTGAAGAGTAGAAGTGGATGTGTCATGTAGTAGTTTAAGCAATGAACTCATGGACAATTTGGATTTATAACTATCCAAAATGAGTCTCGATCACTATGATGAAATCTTAGGGCAGTGATATACATTGATCTAATAGTGAAAAGTACAACAATGACATGAAAGGTGTGGATAAAGCCATGAATAAAGACTACAAAGTGGTCATACCAATGATATCAAATTGTGCATAGAATGGTGCTATCAGTTGAGCATCATATGATAGTCCAAGACAGTGAAAGATCTAAAGGACACCAGGGATAATGCATTTAGTTCAAAAAATATTTGGAGGTAGTTATCATGAGCATTAAAGAAGTAGGAATATAGACTATAAGATTAAAACACTTTCTTCTAAAGACATAATTAGTGGTTTTACACAAAGACAATAATTAAGGTAAATGTCAAAGTAACAATTATGAAGATTAAGACATGTCATAAGTGCATGGGTATGAGGACTAATAAATCAAAGCATTGATGCTACAATCAAATGCATGGGAGTTATTCTCACAAACCACAGTAACAAAATTGATTTTCATTTCTAAAAGACAACATGGCAGATGTGAAGAAGACTAGTGGTTCTTAATTCTAAAAAGTGGCAATATAGATATGTGTTGACAGTCTTAGTAATGAGATAGATAGTCACCGAAGTGAAAGGGTATACTATGAAGACAATGGTAATTAGTACATATAAAAGCAGTCACTGGAAGTGATGGATCTCTAATTTTTTGGGTTGGTAGTAGCATGGCATCTCACTAAAGTATAATGAGGTAAAAGAAGATACAATAAAAGATATAGTCATGGTTGTGATATATTGTAAACAAACATGAACATATTTATATCCTCCATGATCAAAGAACAATAAATACAAATATTTTTGTCAACATTTAGATCTTTAGAAATATTTTGAACACTGGACTAGGCCGAACTCTTGGACAGTTATGTGATTGAATGAAAAATGCATCACATTCATATGAATTAAGATCATCCCAAGAAAGAACAATGAAGAAGTGACAAAATTATACCTCTTCTTGGTGGCCTAATATTTACAAGCATTTTAACTTTTTCAAGCTCAATGGTTATCTCTACTACCAACTCATCATATGCCAAGCAACATCTTTCTCACCCTTCTTGGCATTTACCAAAAGGTGGTCACATTCTACATTCATACTTCCCCAGGTCATTATGCGTTGACTTAAGGGCATATAGTGACCCTCATAAAATTTATGCTATCAACCAGTAGGCCTTGACCAATGGAGATCAATCAAATTTTAGATCAAGAAAAGAAGCATTGGAATAGATCAACATAGGATGTACATAGGCCTGGTTTAATGTTAATGCACTTTTAAATGACACACAAATGATGCTAGGTTGAAAGTTCATAATCTTGATTCATGAATTAACAATTTTGTGGGATTCTATGAGTGAGAAATGCTTTATCACTTCTTGGGGTGGTCCCCAAATGGTGTGATGCTCACTTTTTTATGTTGATCATTAAGTAAAATGAACTAGATTGATCTTCTTCCTTATTTTTATTATTTATCAATTTCAAATTTCCTATGGCCTATCTTTCAAATAGATGCATACCAACTCTTTTAATTAGGTGTTTTGCATGTGATATGTGCCTTTCAAGACACATAGAAAAAGAAGAGAAGACAATAAATGAGAAACAATCAAAATGAAGGCCACAACGATGAAAAATTGAGTGTTTTACACACTTCATTCACATGAATTAAAACGATATGGGTGGATGAGGGTTTATGCTATCTATTAAGAAAAAATAAAAACACAAAAAAAAATTAAAAAGGCATACATATTTTTATAAAAGTGCATTTTTCATCATTTGACATTCTTCCATGTCATCAGGAATTTGTCCCAACTTCTACATTAGATGAGGAAAATTTTCTGCATAACTGGTATTGGAGTGCTACTTTGTCTTTGCTGATAGAAAACATTTATGTCTGATCTAGTAAGTAGTGGTTTGCTTGTGATTTTTTCCAGCCCAAACATCGAGAAAAGTGTTCTTAGCTAGTGATGGTTGAAAACAAAAAAAGTGGTTAACTTAGGATGAGTGATAAAAATCTTCTCATCTAAGTGATTCAAATTGGATCGTAGAAGTTACCAAGAATCAACTTGGTCACTGGCTAAGATGCAACTTGGAAACACTCTCTTAAACAATTAAAACTTAACCAAGAATGAAGAATGATGACTCAACAAGAATTTATAGAGCTCACAAATGTTTTTGAGGCCATTAGAATACCTTGGTATAAAATATGGATGAAGAAGTTTCAAGGAAAAATAAAAAAACAATGAAAAAATAGAGGCAATTCTGAAAATGACTAAATCACTATTTTTATTTGGTGACAATAGTAATACCACTAAAAGAGCCAGTGAGGGTTTCCCCATGGCTAAATTGGAAATTTTACCAAAAGGAGATGAATAAGGGGATGATTGAAAATCATTTTGGTTTTTCCCTTAATCTCTTCAACTTATTTTTTGGGTCATAGCTTGTTGATATCAATAAAGACATCTTTAGGGGTCATTGAGAACAAATCTAGAAGCAATCTAGTTGAGAAAATTGGTTTAGTTTTCTTAGTTGAGTGCATAGTGATAGAGTTATTTGTGAAACAATAAGTATTTTATTTCAAAATTCATGAAAGGTGTAAAGGCTTATTGAATAGGGTAGAGAAAGATAACAAATCGCTTGATGTCAACTCATAACCTCATTAATATAACAAGTCGCTCTTATGGAAATATCGATATATGGATTGCAATCTACTGTTGGCAATCTTTGTGATATATTGTTGTTATTAATATCAAGATTGTCTGCTTGTTATCTCATAACTATTTTTTATTCATGGTTTAGTTGTTTAGATTCAAGTCTTGAACCCATGAACAAAAGAGTAGCACTTATATTTAAGACATAGTTGATCACTTGGTTTTCTAATGTACCGTTCATGTATCAAAGTGGTGTTGTCAATGGTACCATGCTTACTCTTTCACTCTTATCAACAATGGCATACAATCTTTTCTCTTGATATCAAATGATCTGTCTTGCTGTTTATTGTGAAGTCTTATAAATAAGATGACTTTCATAGATATGATATTAGTTCAACTTTGATTTCCTTGATGCTATTCTTATTCATATTTGCTACCAATTACTTACATGGTTCATAAAACATCCTTCAATATTGACTAACTATTTGTAACTATTTAATGCTATGTACAATTGATACTTCTACTTCCTAACTAACTTGAAAGTGTCCCAGGTCTGCCTCACCTGGTCCAAAACATGTGTTTTATGCTTGTTTGGTTTCATGGATATGATGGAGACATCACAGTTTAGAAAACTAAACTAAGACCTGAATGCAAACTTTTTGATGCTAATAGGTAAGTCCCAAAATATTAATCAGATTTTGTTTCACTAGATTATATTACAGCTACAACAAAATAGATGCAATTAGGAATACTTTAGATTTTCAGACCAGTACTAGTCATTCATTAAAACCATCTAATAATCCAGATAAATAAACAACTATTGTTTGAACTTAAGTTTGTAAATATATGGTTCAAACAAACCTCATCAAATATCAATATCAACAAATTTTAAATGGCTTTGAGAAGCAAGAAACCATGCTAACATTCATGCTGCATTTGACATTGCAATACTAATTATAGACAACCAATATATTCAACTAAAAGTAGGAATATATTGAAAATGATGTACCACATTTTTTTTTAAAACAAAAGTTTGAATTGGTCGCAATTTCGACCTTTACACAGTACTATTTTTGACTAGAATGCTATACATTCGACGGTGGATTTGTCGCAATTTCGACCCTTACACAGTACTATTTTCGACCAAAATGCTATACATTCGACGGTCTTTTCGACGAACGAGGGTGGATAATTCGAGGACATAAAGGTCGACATTTCGACCTTCACACCAATTGACTTCGACGAGGTGATGGTGTTATTCTTCCAGTTTGAAGGGATTGTTTCAGTGGATAATTCGACGACTTGTTTGGTCAAAATTGTGACTATTATTCACCATGTAGAAAATTCGATGAAAAAAGATTGATGACAGTTTTAGTCGTCTATTCGACCAATTGTTGTAGAAAATTCGACCAATTCTCGTCGAAATTTAGGGTAAAATTTACTAGTGAGGGGGGGGGGGGGGGTGGGTGGGTGTAGAGATAAAATATAGAGTGAAACATTGAAAGGGAGAACAAGAGAGAGAGACTGAGAAATAGAGGTAGAAAGATAGAAAGATAAAGATGTATGAATTGATATATGAGAGATATTTAAGAGGGATTATAGATATATAAAGAGTTAAAAATATAAGATTAAAAAATCTAGAAAAAATAGTCAAAATATAAAAATGTAAATGTTAAAAATAACAATAATTTGAAATATATAATATTATTAATAAATAATATAATCTAAGTATATCATTAGCTTATTAAATTATTTTTTCATTCTGAAAATTAAAAAAAAATCAATTGAAAACATAAAGTCTCAGCCTATAGATAGGCTGGACTAACAATCGATTTATTTAGGTACTGTAGATGATTACGCACCCATTCCTTACCCATTCACTAGAGCACATGGCATATTTGTGTAAAGGTTGGCAAATAACATTGTCCTAACCTTATTTGTGTGATGTATTTTTTAAACTGGAAGAAAAAAATTTCAATTACAAAAGAGACAGCTTCAAAGCAGGAACAAAAAATTATAGAAAAGAACTGCATTGGAGCAGCAGAACGAACGTACAGCAGCTGCCAGGAAGCCAAAATCCGAAGAAATAGTTTCGGCAATAGCAACAAGATGGACTTTTTCTTAGGGCTACGCCTGACAGAAATTTGCACCAACTTAAGTGAACGCCAAAAAGACCTACTTCAATTGAATGATTGGGGATCACTTTTAATCATACAAACTAGATTGTACTTCCATGCCTTACATGTTATGCCATACGATTAAGCTACTTGCAGGTATAATTTCTTTACCAGAATATTCATTGAAGGTCGCATATACCTCGCATTTACATAAGTGTAGCCTATTATTGTCAAGAGTCTAGTATGACTAAATATTTTGTTCATTGATATTATATATAGTTCTCATTTCTCTTTCCTAATATCTTGACAAACTCTCTTCCCCTGAATTTGTGGCTTTTGTCTGTCCCATAGACCTTAATTTTTTATCTTATCTTATTATCATGGCTGCCGCATAATCCATCAGTAGTCCCAAGATATATGATTTTAATACTTTGTAACGGAGTCAAATGGGGTTCTTAAAGAAAGGTGAGGGGCTTCAACATTTACTTAAACGGTCAAAAAGACTTTAATTTCCATCATTATAAACAGTTTGCCTGCCCTTAATAGAAGATGAACATATCACTAATCCCATAATGAGATACGTCAATGACGGTAAAATGTGATATCAAACTATCCAATTAAATGCACACCCAACATTACTTAGATATTGACGAACTACTTCTTGAGAAGGGAAAACGTAGTTCATGTTCAGAAGTTCTTTGTATCTCTCGTACCTTACAAAATTCCGTTTATAAATATTTTATCATATAGTAATATGCTTATGCCAGAGTGCATGTAGAGGGAAACCTATCAAATATGGCATATATAAAATAGCTCTCACAGTTCAAAGATTTAGCCTAAGCACATTTTGGATTGATAATTCTACACAATGTAAAATTCAAAATTGATATTGAATGTCCGACGTGGTTCACCCGTTTTCCTTAGAAGAAGCTACTGAAGTGGTAGAAAAATCCGACGGAAGCTCGACTACGTGAGAACTACTAGATTTTCTCTGAATGGCAAGCCCCAGCTCATAACCTAATGCTTTAGCCACAGGCATAGCCACTGCATTTCCAACTTGCATATACCTATTCATAAACTTAAAAATATTAGAAATTCCCAAAAAATCAGATTTTGGATACAAAGTTTCAGGTTCCTGCCATTAGGGGGTATAAGGTTAATGTTTTAGATATTTAATGGACATCCAAAGTCGATATACACAAAGAAGCTCAAGCATACCTTTGCTTGACAGGACCAAAAAACCTGTAGTAATCAGGAAAACCTTGTATCCGTGCAACTTCACGAACTGTGAGAACTCGATCCTGCTCTGGATGTAACATTGCCTGCAAGAAAATCAAAATTCAAAAGCAAAGACAAAAGACGACCCATTGAATGTCCTCAATTTTAACCAAGCAACTAGCCTTATTTAAAGACAAAACTTGAGAAGTCTTTATAGCTTTAAAAATGGAAGAAACAGACCTGAGAGCGAGGTTCTGGACTTGTCACAACAGTGCTCACGATTTCATCCCACCATAACCTTCCGAAGGGCCTGGAAATGATGATTGGTGAATTAGAAATCACAAGCGGAGATTGTAAGCAAATTACTCCAAGATACTTATTATTGGAAAATAAGACTCATTGATCATTAGGCAAGGACGTTGCCATTATATTTCAGCAGTTGATCTTGAGTTAGTTTGACCAGGTCAATCATATGTAATGCATGTCAGAAATGCTCTTCACAATTATGTAAGGGATCATTGTTAGTTTTGGTAGCTTGGACAGCTGTTTGTCCATTTGTTAAGAATTAGTAAATAATTGTTTTCTAAAACAAATTTGTTAGTGTAGAGACAATTATTTATTAATTGCTGATTTCCCTAGGTGACACCTTGCAACCAATTTTGTTATTTATTGTTGGGTTGTTTTTAATCTCAGCCGTCGATTGGGCCATTGGTTTACCAATGAGGGTAGTATAAAAGGGGGTCTAGGGGCATTTGGAAAACACAAGTTGGAGAGCATTTGTAGTGTTAGCAAATGAGTTTGTAGTGATAGCAAACAGTCTTGCAGTGTTAGCAAGGGCGCAGTGATAACGATGGGAATAGCAGTGGAAGAATATCAGTAGGAGGAATTGGGAGATTGTCAGAGTTCTGCCAGTGAGAGGCAAGGAATTTTGTATCTCTTAATTAGATGAAGTTTAATATATTTCTCAACTGCAGTACTGGTTTTCCCCTCGGGATTTTTCGAGGGACAATTGTTTGAAAATATTGTGTTCATTGTGTTGCATATTTCTTTCCGTATTTTTATTGGTGAAGTTGCAGTTGTGTTATTTTTCAATATTAGCCGTGAATTAATTTTCGGCAGTTAAATAATCTTTATAAGATAGGAGATTAATAATCAGTGACTGCAATAGAATTTTCACATGGTATCAGAGCTAAGTTGAGGGTAGAAAAGGTTTACCCTAAGCAAGGAAAGAAATCGAGGGTTTATAAAACCTAGTTTGACCTCTTTCGAGTTATTATTTCTTTGAGATGGCCTCAGCTAGTTTGAGAGATCAAGACAGATTAGATGGTGCCTCAAATTTTGGTGTTTGGAAAGCCAAAATTTCTTTATTGCTGGAAGAGAATGGTATCAAGGAGTATGTTACCAGTGTTGTAGCTGTACCCACAGATGCAACACAGCTCGTAGCATACAAGAAGGACGATGCCAAGGTGAGGAGGATAATCCTTGATGGTGTCAAGGATCATATTGTTCCACATATCGCGGAGTTAGATATTGCGAAGATGTGGGATGCCATTCTGAATCTGTACCAGAATGCTACCACTAACCTGAAGCTGATTCTCAGAGAAAAGTTGAAGAATACCTGGATGAACAAGGGAGAAGATGTCACAAGTTACCTCACTAGACTTAGACTTGTCAAGGATGAGTTAGCAACTGTTGGAGATAGCCCCAGTGATGATGAGCTAGTTAGAATAGCCCTAAATGGGTTTACTAAACGGTAAGCCTGCGACCGGTACTAGTGTTGTCATTGATTGGCAAAAGAGTGTAGAGACTTGTTAAGACTTTTTATCTCTATACTATCTAGAGATCCAAGGAGATTTGTATAAAGGAAGGATGGTTTGGTAGATGGTGCCAATATATAAGGACCGGTCTCTTGTCACAGCATCTGAAACCGGGTATAGTAAACAGTCAAGGAATGAAGGAAGGACCTGGCTACAACCGGTGTAGTCAAACACATAGAAAAGAGTGAACAGCAAACTGGTGTCAACAATAGCAACCGGGGCTGGTGCAACCGGTGAGGAGAGCCAAGAAAAGGGACACTAACAGGTTAACGATGATTACCTGTTCACAACATGAGGATCTTAACCGATCTATGAAATGACTCCATTATGAACCGAGGAAGCCATAGTCAAACTATCTGTTCTAACCAACTCTTTGACTGGGATTTTCTGCACTAAATCCGGGAGTCTTTGAGTTATACTGGCGATCGGTTTGAGGCGCGTCTGGAGGATTTAAAGCCAGAATCAGTGGCTTTAAAACAAAGCGTTATCTCCTATGAAGGAAAGTTGCTTGACACGCAACTATTATTTTCTTCATAAAGCAGATAAAGCATGAGCATGCAGCAGATGTTTCCTCAGCGAATTGATACTTCACTGAGTGATGTTTCCATTGAAGATCTGAGGTTAGGTCATGCATGGGAGACGCAACTAGGGCTAAGACTATATATTCTTCTCCGTGAGGCAAATAGAAGTTGCCTTCATTCTGCCAGAGAAAAGAGTGAACCTGAAAAGCTTAAAAAGAGCTAGGGTAAATCAGAAAGAGGAGAAAAGAAAGAAGTGTGTGCAGACAAGCACAACAGTAGAGGAGAACACACCTGTGGCGACCGGTGACGATTCTCAGTTGAGCTCAAACAAAGATCTTATCAGGCTATGCAAATCCAATTGTAAAAGGTCATTCTTCTATTGTTTTCTAGCAACTACAATAATTAAATCCCAGTATTTGGGTGGACTCTAACAGGTCCCTTATATCAAATCCCTTGATCGGGTAGCATCTTGTAAGGTGTTCAAAGTCCTTTAACCAAGTAGGCACTAACCGGCCTTCTTGTAACAAATCCCTTAACCGGGTCGCACCTAGCAATGTGTTATTATCCTTTAATTGGGAAAGCTCCTTACAGGGCGTACTCCAGAAGAGTACAAAATTTGTGAGGTTTCCTCACACCGTGGTTTTTACCCTAACCAGGTTTCCACATGATAAATCTGGTGTCACAGTGTGATTGTTTGCTTACTGTTATTATATGCTTATATTTGACTGCTTGTCTACTGTAAGTTTACTTCATTGAATTTAAAAAAGTTTTTGAGGTGCTGATTCACCTCTCCCCTCTCAGCACCGGTTGGGATTGTCAATTGGTATCAGAGCCATGTCTTGTTTTCTTTGCTGCTTGACCGCACAAAGAAAAAGGAAAGATGATGAGAAAGGAAGGACCAAAGTTTTCAAAAGAAAACTTTACTCTCTGGTGCAGCAGGATGAAGCTGTACATGAAGACCACCGGTGATCAATACTGGAACCATGTCACAACTGATTACGTTGAGCCCGCTGGCACGCTGACACCCAATCAACAGAAGATCAAAACCGAGCACATTGCTGCTATGGACATGATAGCTAGCACGCTACCTGATCATGTGTATGTTGAGATAGAACATCCTGATTCTGCCTTCAAGATGTGGGGCAAGTTGCAAACGGTCTATGGAGGAGATCCAAACATTCAAAGAGCCAAGGTGGAAAGCCTCAGAGAAAAATATGATGATACGAGGATGAATGAAGGGGAAGACATCGAGAAATATAGCAACTGTATCAAAGAGGTGATCAACTCCATCAAAAGTGTTGGAGGAACGCTCAATGAAAAGGTGGTTAGCAAAATACTGAGAACTCTCAGACCTCAGTATGCAATCAAGATCTCCGCCATTCAAGAGCTCAGATTGGTGACCAAAGATCAAGTCACCTTAGAATCCCTAATCGGTAAGCTGACTACTTTTGAATTAAGCAATTTTGATAATAGCTTACCCATCCAGGAAGTAGGTTCTAAGTCCTCTGCCAATATCTCTTCCAAAAAGGGAAGAGAAACTGGAACTGCTCTATTGGTAAGATTGGTAACCTGGCTGAGAATTTGCTCTCAGAAGAAATGGAGCAAGAAGAGTTTGAAGCACTCATTGCTAGGAGATTCCCCAGAGGAAAAGGGAAGTACAAGGGAAAGCTCCGTCTGAAATGCTTCTCTTGCAACAAGATAGGACACATTGCTGCAAGGTGTCCTGATAATAAACACAAAGATAAAAGAGACCGGTTCAAGAGAAAAGCAAAGAAGGAATGTTATCTTGCAGAGGAAGGAGTAATAGACAATGAGTCCGAAGACTCTGAGGATCCTAAAATTGCATTTGTTGCAATAAAGGAGGAGAGCCCAGTAATAGAGGAAGTTGCACTTATATCCAGATCTCATCAGCTTGATGACTGGATCATCGATAGTGGATGCACCCACCACATGACCGGTGACAAGAACAAGTTAATCTGCTTGGAGCTCAATGACAACGGATCAGTTACCTTCGGAAATAATGCTCCTTGTGCCATTAAAGGTAAAGGTTCTATTGCGCTTTGCAACGATGCTGTCTGTGAAGATGTGTACTGGGTTGAAGGACTCAAGTACAACTTAATAAGTGTTGCATAGCTAAACAACAAAGGATTCCTATTGGAATTCGGACAAGGTTCCTATATAGTAAAGAATCAATCCGGAACCCATGTTGCAACTGGTAGACAGAGTAAAGGTAATCTGTTCTACCTAGACTCAATGGAAGGAGCTTGTTTCATAGCCTCGGTCAAAGGAGAATCAAGCAAAATCTGTCTTATGACCAAAGAAGACAACAACTGGCTATGGCACAAGAGGCTCTGCCACATCAACTTTGACAGTATTGTCAAAGTAAGCAAAAAGAAAATGGTAAGAGGACTTCCTGAGATTACAAAGCCCATCAATGGTGTTTGTAAAGATTGTCAGTTAGGAAAGCTGACCGGAATATCTTTCAGTAGTAAGCCCTTCTCTGCTGAGAATGTTCTAGACTTGGTGCACACTGACTTGTGTGGACCGATGAGAATAAAAAGCTACCATGGAGACCGGTACTTTATGCTCTTTGTAGATGACTTCTCCAGGATGATGTGGACACTCTTTCTTAAGGAGAAATCAGAAGCTTTCCGCATGTTCAAAATCTACAAAGCTAGAGTGGAAAAAGAGACCAGTAAAAGCTTGAAGTGTCTGAGATCAGTCAGAGGAGGTGAATATACCTCTCAAGAGTTCACTCACTATTGTGAGGAATATGGAATAAAAAAATAGTTTTCTGCACCAAGGACTCCGCAGCAAAATGGAGTAGCAGAAAGAAGAAACAGGATGCTGATTGATTGTGCTAGAACCTTGTTGATTCAGAAGGATCTGCCTCATCACTTTTGGAGAGAAGCTATCAGTATTGCTGTCTACACACTCAACCGAGTTCAAGTCAAAAAGGGAACCGGTAAGACTCCTTATGAACTATGGTTTAAGCATACTCCCAGTGTAGGATACTTCAAAATCTTTGGTAGTAAATGTTACATCAAAAGAGACATGTATTCTGGGAAGTTTGATCCTAAAAGCGATGAAGGAACATTTCTGGGGTACTCGACCAAAAGTATAGCCTACCAGTGTCTAAACAAGAAAACAGGCAAGATAATTGAAAGCATCAATGTAAAAGTTGATGAATCTTCAGAACCGGATAAGAAGACCGGTCATGATGATCATGATAGTCTTGAAAAACTAAATGAAGGAAATGCCTTCGAGTTCAATGAAGCAGTGACTGAAGACGAAGAAGAACACCATGTGAACAGACATCCGGTGCTGGAAATTGTACCTGAAGCACAAGATGGTGAACAAGAAGATGTTCAGAATCACGGTGAGGAAATTGCTCAACCGGAAGAGCCCGACTGGGAACAACACCCGATTCTCCCAAGGTATCTCACATATCACTCTACTGATAACATTATTGGTGACAAACATGCAAATATCTTAACCAGGAAGAAAGCCAAAGAGAACATCTGCTTACTTTCCTGTATAGAGCCCAAATCTACTAGGGAAGGTCTAGAAGATGACAACTGGTTCAAGGCCATGGAGGAAGAATTAGAGCAAATTGAAAAGAATGATACATGGGAGCTTGTGCTAAGACCAAAGGACAAAAATGTCATAGGGAACAAGTGGGTCTATAGGAACAAGCTTAATGAAGATGGTAAAGTCATAAGAAATAAGGCAAGATTGGTCTGCAAAGGGTATGCCCAGGAAGCTGGACTGGACTATGGGGAAACCTTTGCACCGGTAGCAAGACTGGAAGGAGTGAGAATTCTCCTTGCCTATGCTACTCACAAGAAATTCAAAGTGTACTAGATGGATGTTAAGTTTGCATTCCTAAATGGAATACTGGAGGAAGAAGTATACATCGAACAACCGGAAGGCTTCACATCTGCATATGAGAATGGAATGGTCTGTAAACTGAAGAAAGCTCTTTATGGGCTTAAGCAAGCTCCGAGGGCGTGGTATGAGAGATTGCATTCATACCTTCTGACCATAGGATTCACAAGGACCGGGGACAACAATATGTATCTCAAGACCAGAAATGATGGAAATTTGATTGCTGAGATTTTTGTGGACGACATCATCTTTGGAGGAGATGACAAGATGAGAAAAGCCTTCGCTGAAGAGATGAAGAAAGAATTTGAGATGTCTATGATAGGCCCTATAAAATTCTTCATTGGACTATAGGTCCATCAGTTGAAAGAAGGTATTTTTATCTTTCAGTCCAAGTATATCAAAGAAATTCTTAAGACCTTTGGACTTGACAATTCTAAACTAGTTGGAACCCCAATGATAACTAACCTCAAGTTATCAAAAGAGGATGATGCAACAGAAGTAAATGAAACAATGTATCGGCCCATGATAGGTAAACTGCAGTATGTTGTTCACAGTAGACCGGACATTGCACATGCGGTTGGCATAGTGGCAAGATTCTCTGCTAATCCAAAAGAGACACATCTAATAGCAGTAAAGAGAATCTTCAGATATCTAAGGGGCACTGAGGAATATGGATTGTGGTTTCCACATAAGGGAGGATTTGAAGTAAAAGTGTTGATGAAGGGTGCTCCCCTTAATACTACAAACACAACAAAAACAGAGAAACAACAACAATTTGCAAGAACAGAAAATGGGCTTCTTATTATCTCCACAAATGTGGAATTACAAACTTTCAGAATTACAATATGCAAAGCCACATGGGCATTCCCTTACAATATTCTGTAGGACAAAGCCTCGAATTATTACCCAGATCTACTACCCAGAATTATCCCGAACTGCCTAAGACAACACTACAGCCTTCCTTATATAGGCAATTTCCACCACCGAGAAGGTTCCAGAATTTTAGCCAATAAGGCCGACCAAACTTAGAATTATTTTATTTTTCATTTTATTACATCATAGTCGACTCAAAACAACTTTTGAAACCCAAACAAAATTTTTGAAGAAAAATCATTTTTTGCCATTTCAGGTGACCCAACTTCTGAAGACCATAAGTCATCACCCGTTGACCCGATTGACTATTATAACCCCAATTCGGAAAGGGCGTGAGGAGTTTTAGAACATTTGAAATAAGCAAGCTTCATTCAGCCGAAGTTTCGACCTCATCTGGGGCCTCTAAAGCCTTCAAAACCGAGTTCAAAGTTTTTGTACCCTATTTCCAAAGTCAAAAATTTTCAATATCTTCAAAACTAGACTTGATCTGCCAATGAAACTTTACTGGCAGGCTGATACGACCAAAATGAACCTCCACCTGTGAAATCAGAACATTCCGAGATCATATGACCAACTTACTAAAAATAACAAGTTTCCATAAATAGCAGTTCTGCACAAGATAGCCCTTATTGAAAACAAAACCAGAAATATTTTTGGGTGATGCAAGATTGCTCTTACACCCAGGATGCTCCTGCATCAAGTGTACACTAATGTAGACTGGGCTTGCAACATTGATGACAGAAAGAGTACAAGTGGTGGTGCATTCTTTCTCGGTGGAAGAATTGTTTCTTGGACAAGTAAGAAACAAAACGGTATTTCACAGTCTACTGCAAAGGCCGAATATGTTGCTGCAGCAATCAATTGCACACAGGTAATTTGGATCAAACAACTGCTGGAAGTAAATGTTGAAAGTAGGGTTGAGGGATCTATTCTAATCCTAAGAATTTGAAAGATGAATATTGCTACAATGAAATATACCAATTTTTTCTTTGCCAAATTCAACTACACAAAGCTGGTGCAATCTTCAAGGATTGTGCAAATAATTGTCATATCACAATGAATACCATTATAAAAAACAATGTGCATCAATGATAGAAGCAAAGCATCCACATAAGGACTCAAAACCAACCTTACAATGCGCTTAGGAATCACATAAGAATAAAAGGTACGAGCAAGACGATTCCACCATAACATTATTATCAATCGCATTCATCTACGTACTTGAAAACAAATCTACTCTAAGTGGGGGAATAAAGAGAACGTGCAAGCACCAAACGATACCAAGAGATCACCAAACTTCAATAACTACTCTATTATCTTGGCAGCTCTTAAGCAACAATCTCAAATTCTGTCTTTACAAATGAGAAGTTGTAATGTTCCCACTTTCTAGGCTGAGCATTTTGATGCTAAAACCTGTAACAAGTGTTAGTAGATAATAAAATAAACATTAATTCAATAAACTATATACTAATCCCATGTAAACCCAACAAATCCTTAGGAGAAAAATCCAATCAGATTGCTTAGCCCTCTGATGAGAACAACTCTCAGCTAAGCAACCATCTCTTTGAGAGCATCCCCCTAAGGCATCTGGGATCTCCACTAATGGATAAACCCATTAATGATTAATCTTGGAAGAGATCTCACCTCTATCCAAGCCTCTTATCTCTCTCACATATGTATATGTTAACTGTTATACACTAAGTTTGCATCCTTGTTTCAAGCTCTCTTGGTCTTGATAACTTAGTATAACATGGGAATCATCTCCAGGTTGTGGGACCTATGTTAACTGAGATGAGACCTCCAGGTTCTATGCTGGTTCCTCTTGGATAATCACCTTAATTTGCTTTTGACAGGAAAAGTAAATCTTTTGAGGGAAAGGGATAGAAGGAATGCTTTGAAAGGGAAATGATTGAAAACAAACTATCCTACTAGGTGATACACCGAAATTAGGGTATGAATTGCAGCATAGAGGGATAGAATCAATGAAAGGCTTAGGTCTAGTAGGTCACAACTTACTGAATAGGCTTGCATAACTGTTTCATAGGAGGGCCTGAACATAAGACACAACCTATGACTTGCAAGCAGACATCCACTTCTGCAACTCGGTGTAGGATTGAGACAAGACTGTTAGGGGGCTGAAGTATACCCACAAAAATATCTAAATCAGATCAAACACAATAACACACACAATTACAGAAAGTAAGAGGGATCAGGAACCCTAAGTTGTCATTGAAAACATGCATAGACTTCAATTCATTAAGAGATGATTCAGACAAGGAAGCATAGCGACATGAAGAATTGTCACAAAATACCTTTGCAATGTTTGAATAATCAATGAAAGATTTACAACTGTATAAGCCAGAGGGTAGAAATGATACCACATATGACCCTTAAGAAAAGTGAAATTCTTTTACAATTGTCCAACTCTAAGCACTAAGGCTCCAAAAAAGAACTATATACCTCTCACTGCACGCAGGCAGGAGTCAAAAACTAACCTAACTAGGGTTACAAGATTTTACAATACAATAATCAAACCCTAGCTGTACTGATGACCCATCATCAAAACTTTGAGAACACCGGCAATCAGATCAAATCTTTTTTTTGCGTGTTGATCTTGTACTGAGCCCACCTGCAGACACAACAACCTCGACTCATCTACCCACCTGCAACTCGGCCTTGCCATGAAGGCTCCAAAATCTGATCTTGAAGATATTTGTATTTTCAATAATAACACTGGCAAAAGGTGGCGCCAATCCATTTAGCACCCTCAACACGACATGGTACCCCTGTAAAATCTGCGGCGCCGACGATCAGATCATCCATCATCATCCCTTCAACAACCGTCCTGCAGACATAAATTTCTTAGCTACCTCACTGGCCGTAGCTTGTTTGAATCAATCGCTGGCAGAAAACCCTTTGCAGAGATATTCGAATTTGAATTATAACAGCTAGCCGGTCATTTTAAAACATGATCGTCGATGAGAAACCCTTCCCGGCAGATGAACGGCTACGATGCACTTGAATACAGCTTGAAAACCCATCTTTGACAAGTTAAAGCCACCGTGGAAGTCAGCGGCCAATTGGAAGCGAGAAAATCAGAACCTCTGACAAACACGGACCCACGACCCTGAGAACACCATCGAACGGCTGTCGCATGACCTTATAACTCTGACAGATCCCTTGCGAAATAACGACGGCCGCCGATCTTCCTTCCACCGGGACCCTACTGACACATCGGATCCGCTGTCAAGTCCCCATCATCACACAACAACCAATCACATGCGAGCATATCAGCACTAGGTAGCACATCGAACCCACGACCTACTAAGATTCTCATCGGCCGGTTGTCGCATGATCTCATAGGGTCAGAAGATTCTATGAGATCATACGACCACCGTAGATCTTCGCCTTTCTAACAGCCCTTCAGACCCTCTGACACGGTCCGCTGACATATCCCAGTTGTCGCCTGGCCAACCAATGAAGAGCGAGCACGTCAGAAACCGAGGACCCACTTGACAGAGCCTGGAGATAAAGTAAGATCAACGGCTGTCGCATGATCGCATGTGTCTGAAAAAATCCTTCAGACCATGCGCCAGTCGTTAGATCATCGTCGATTGACAACCGCCGGGCCCGCGCTGACATGGCGCCGAATCACAAGCCTTAACCAATCATAAGTGCACAGCTCGGACTACGTGGGAGGAAGATCGACGATCGTCGCATAATCTCATGCCTCTGACAAATCTTATGAGAACTTACGCCCATCGTAGATTAAGATGGTGTGAGAGAGCCTGGGCCTGGAAATAAAAGGCGTCGGGACTTAGGAAAAATTAAAGCGCTAGGCGCTTAGACTTAGGGAAATATTAAAGCACGTGGAAATATGATCACTTAAGTGGCCGAAAAGGTAATGCAGAAATATAACAGGCCAAAAGGATTTTTTAGGGTTTCTTTCTCCAGCGGCTACTTTATGAATTTGTTGACCTGCAGACTAGGGAGTAAAACAATTTGCAGAGGCCAGAGGACAAGGCACAACTTCATGAAATTTTCAGGGATGCTTGGCAGGATAAAAACAGAGACCTTGGGATAGATATTAGCCAAATTTGCATGCACAGGAAAATTTAGGGTAACATTTTGGCAATTTCTGCTGGATGTCAGCTTGCTAGACATGGAAAGTAGTGGCCTTGAAGCAATCCATTGGGCATGGGGTCAATTCAGGAATACAAAAAACCTTTCCTCCTGACAGAGAGACAAAAACTGGAACCGTGCTCAAGCACTTCTTGGAAAACAGGAAGAACTATCCTAGAAAACTAAAGAAAAATAGGGAAAACTAACCTAACCTAAACTAACCAGTGCAGAAAACTGGTTAAACAAAACCATTCACTGGTATGCTGAAATAACTACCCTTCCTCAGTAAGACATTTTGCATTGAATGCATAAGGATAGCTACAAAGATATGAGGCACATAAAAATTTGTCAAATAGTCATGAACTGCCTCTGCAAAAATAAGATCAAGTTTACCTTCCTCTGATTGATCATGTGGAGAGGTCTCAGTAAACTCCTTTTGGGCCAAGTATCTGATGGGGCAGCCTCTTGAAAGTCGGAAAACAGATCTCTCCTTGATGGTTTCTTCTTTATCTTCATGGTTGCCCTCCATCATGAATAGCCAGGTCAACTCATCCTCTATAGTCAGGGGACTGCCATCTTCTTTCAAACAGGCCAAGAGCTCATCAAGATTGTCAATATCCTGAAGATCCCTAGGAATGATTGGCTCTTTATAATCAAGCTCAACACACGAGCCTCCTTCTATAGGCCCATGACTTTGAACCTCCATTCCAAGGAGTAGAGATTCACCATTCAATTTATCACAAAAGGCCTCTATGATGTTTAAAAAATCATGCTCTACAAGGCTTTTGTCTATGTTCTTCTCTTGGAAAAGCTCTTCCATAACTTTATCATCTTGCTCAACGAAACTAGGTAGCTTATCTAACAAGGACAAGACATCCTCGTCCATATCAACCTCCTATTGATGGTGACCCTTTTGTTCTGATTGACCTTCAGCCATAGGTAATGGCATGGCCTCTTCTTCATCATCAACAAGGAAGGGGAGCTCATCAAAGTTGTCAACCAAGAGCTCAGGCTGAGTATCAATCTCCATCTCCTCTCCTTGCTGTCCCACCTTATCACAGTCATCACTCAGCACTGATACCTCAAATCTCTTCTCCTCCTCATCACATGAAAGTTCATCTGTCATAGGTCCTTGCTCAGACACTAGACTGGTATCTTTGAAAAGACTTGACATTTGACAGCTAGGAGGCAGGGTCCATTGGGGTATCCACAACACTTCATCATCTTGAGAGACCATGGGGGCCTCTTGAGATAAAACATTCTCTTGCATAGGCTGTTCTTGCAGGGTGGTAGACTGAAACTCAAGTATAGGCTCTTGGGAAGAACCTTGTGCCTTAAATCTTGGGATATGAAGTTGAGAGGTCTCAAAGGGAGACATAGAAGGCATACCCGTCCTGAATCTTGGAAAACTGAAGGCCCTATCATCTTGGTGTTGGTCCCTTGCAGTTGGCTCTGTCTCAACATAGTCTTTAGGTTGTTGCAAACCACAATAAGGTTGCAACTGTTCCAAAATAGGTTCAGATTCTTGAAGGGTACTCCTAAAGCTTGGAAATGAACGCTTTGTAGGCTCTTCGTGTGCAGGCTCCTGAGCCAAGTGGGCCCTCCAACTTGGAATCTTAGGCCTAGGAGCCTCTTGTTGAGCAATTTGTGATCTCAACCTTGCTGTCTCAACTTCAGCTCGGCGTCTGATCTCTTCTTGAAATTGTCTTACTTGTTGCTCATCAACAAGAACCTCTGCCACTTGGTGGGGAACTGTCTCCTGCTCATAGCCTTGAGCCTCTATCTCCTGCTACTCTCTGATCTCAGACACTTGCTTAATCAAATCAAGCAATAGATTCTTTGTCTTGTCTTGCTCTTTCATTGAGTCTGGGCTCTGAATCTGCTGCCAATTAGGCTGAGAAGGGGCGGGTGGGTGGTAAGCGGGATGGGGCAACTGGCTTTGCATTTGTTGTTGTGCCCTTTGTGCCCATGATCCATCTTGACGGAGGGCTCGCTCATAATCTTGTACAAGGGCGTAATTGTTTGGGGCATGTTGGATATAATGATAGCCTTGTATTGTATGGAAGCTTGGGATAAAAGGAGGCTTTAGGTGATTTGCATAAGGCTGATAACTAGTCCATTGAGCATTACTCTCATAAAAGGATGGTGGGTAACCTGACTGTCCATAATAACTTCACATGTCTACTCATGCAATTAGCTGGGATTTGAATATGAAAGATTTATAACATACCAGCACTTGATCTTTGAAACTAGTAGACTTTTTGGAGTCGCCAGATATGCAGCACAATGACCTCTTCTAGGTTTATAGGACACTATCAACATATCAGAGATAGCATACCTTGGACATGAATATGAACTTTAGTCACACCGGGCGTGCCAGAATTGTTATACACTAAGTTTGCACCCTTGTTTCAAGCTCTCTTGGTCTTGATAACTTAGTATAACATGGGAATCATCTCTAGGTTGTGGGACCTATGCTAACTCAGATGAGACCTCTAGGTTCTAGGCTGGTTCCTCTTGGATAATCACCTTAATTTGCTTTTGACAGGAAAAGTAAATCTTTTGAGGGAAAGGAATAGAAGGAATGCTTGGAAAGGGAAATGACTGAAAGCAAACTATCCTACTAGGTGATACACCAAAATTAGGGTATGGATTGTAGCATAGAGGGATAGAATCAATGAAAGGCTTAGGTCTAGTAGGTCACAACTTACTGAATAGGCTTGCATAAGTGTTTCATAGGAGGGCCTGAACATAAGACACAACCTATGACCTGCAAGCAGACATCCACTTCTGCAATTCGGTGTAGGATTGAGACAAGACTGTTACGGGGCTGAAGTATACCCACAAAAACATCTAAATCAGATCAAACACAATAACACACACAATTACAGAAAGTAAGAGGGATCAGGAACCTTAAGTTGTCATTGAAAACATGCATAGACTTCAATTCATTAAGAGATGATTCAGACAAGGAAGCATAGGGACATGAAGAATTGTCACAAAATACCTTTGCAATGTTTGAATAATCAATGAAAGATTTACAACTGTATAAGCCAGAGGGTAGAAATGATACCACAGATGACCCTTAAGAAAAGTGAAATTCTTTTACAATTGTCCAACTCTGAGCACTAAGGCTCCAAAAAAGAACTATAGACCTCTCACTGCACGCAGGCAGGAGTCAAAAACTAACCTAACTAGGTTACAAGATTTTACAATACAATAATCAAACCCTAGCTGTTCTGATGACCCATCATCAAAACTTTGAGAACACTGGCAATCAGATCAAATCTTTTTTTTGCGTGTTGATCTTGTACAGAACCCACCTGCAGACACAACAACCTCGACTCATCTACCCACCTGCAACTTGGCCTTGCCATGAAGGCTCCAAAATTTGATCTTGAAGATATTTGTATTTTCAATAATAACACTGGCAAAAGGTGGCGCCAATCCATTTAGCACCCTCAACACGACATGGTACCCTTGTAAAATTTGCGGCGCCGACGATCAGATC
Organism: Chamaecyparis obtusa; assembly: GCA_027943335.1. NCBI lineage: Eukaryota > Viridiplantae > Streptophyta > Pinopsida > Cupressales > Cupressaceae > Chamaecyparis > Chamaecyparis obtusa. Next base: position 343,569 of record BSBK01006658.1, on the reverse strand, counting down.
GTCCATCATCATCCCTTTAACAACCGTCTTGCAGACATAAATTTCTCAGCTACCTCGCCGGCCGCAGCTTGTTTGAATCAATCGCTGGCAGAAAACCCTTTGCAGAGATATTCGAATTTGAATTATAACGGCTAGCCGGTCATTTTAAGACGTGATCGTCGATGAGAAACCCTTCCCGACAGATGAACGACTACGATGCACCTGAAAACAACTTGAAAACCCATCTCTGACAAGTCAAAGCCACCGTGGAAATCAGCGGCCAATCGAAAGCGAGAAAATCAGCACCTCTGACAAACACGGACCCACGACCCTGAGAACACCATCGAACGGCTGTCGCATGACCTTATAACTCTGACAGATCCCTTGCGAAATAACGACGACCGCCGATCTTCCTTCCACTGGGACCCTACTGACACATCGGATCCGCTGTCAAGTCCCCATCATCACACAATAACCAATCACATGTGAGCATATCAGCGCCAGGTAGCACATCGGACCCAGGACCTACTGAGATTCTCATCGGATGGTTGTCGCATGATCTCATAGGGTTAGAAGATTCTATGAGATCATAGGACCACCGTAGATCTTCGCCTTTTTGACAGCTCTTCAGACCCTCTGACACGGTCCCGCTAACATATCGCAGTTGTCGCCTGGCCAACCAATGAAGAGCAAGCACGTCAGAAACCGAGTTACCACCTGACAGAGCCTGGAGATAAAGTAAGATCAATGGCTGTCGCATGATCGCATGTGTCAGAAAAAATCCTTCAGACCATGTGCCAGCCGTTAGATCATCGTCGACTGACAACCACCAGGCCTGCGCCGACATGGCGCCGAATCACAAGCCTTAACCAATCATAATTGCACAGCTCGGACTACGTGGTAGGAAGATCGACGATCGTCACATAATCTCATGCCTTTGACAAATCTTATGAGAACTTACGCCCATCGTAGATTAAGATGGTGTGAGAGAGCCTGGGCCCGGAAATAAAAGGCATCGGGACTTAGGAAAAATTAAAGCGCTAGGCACTTAAACTTAGGGAAATATTAAAGCATGTGGAAATATGATCACTTAAGTGGCCGAAAAGGTAATGCAGAAATATAACAGGCCAAAAGGATTTTTTAGGGTTTCTTTCTCCAACGGCTACTTTATGAATTTTCTGACCTGCAGACCAGGGAGTAAAACAATTTGCAGAGGCCAGAGGACAAGGCACAACTTCATGAAATTTTCGGGGATGTTTGGCAGGATAAAAACAGAGACCTTGGGATAGATATTAGACAAATTTGCATGCATAGGAAAATTTAGGGTAACATTAACCACTATAGTATATTTTGTCTCTAAGAGATTCTTTAAATCTCTCTCTGGATTCCCATTTAGAATCACAACATTCATTAAGAATGTTCTCTTAGATCTCTGAGTTCCCATTAGGAAAACTCGACATTCATTATGAATGCCCTGTACCAAGCTTAACTTGGTCTCTATATAATTACAAGATCTAATACCTCAGACATAATATCAATTTCTAAATGAAAATACCTTCGGAGTAAATACCAATCCAAATAATAATACTCTTGACATAAATGTCAATTCCTATACAATAATTTCCTCAGATATAAATATCAAATTAGAAATAATAATACCTCTGATGTCTCTGCTATGAGGAATACTCTTCTCTATAAAGAATATAAATATCTCCCTAGTGTGTTCTGCAATATATTCCCTTGGATATATATATATTCATCGTTTCTATCTGTATGTATTTCTAACTGTTTTTTACTTATTCTCCATTTTAATTTCCCTTTTTGGTTTGGTCCTTGTTAACTCACTGTCGACTGTGTATATATATTAGTGTTACATTGGCATTGGGGGACGTCGAGACAAGTTTCCAGGATGGGTGGACAAAGGGCCTCAATTCGGGATGAAGGGGGGACAATGGCAGGGGTGGCGGGGGGTGGGGTGAGGAGGGGGGTAGTGGAGGGGGGTGCTTTATACTATACATATAGAACTTGAAGTGCTAGTGATGAAATGATATTTCAGTATAACATACCAAATTGAAATACTTTAACATGGCAAAATGAAAATTACGACACGAATCAAAACCACTTTGGGCTACCAAAACAATGGAAGAAGCAAAGACTTATGCAGCTCCATCATGTAATGACCCTTACTCTAAAGGCCACTAAAAACCACTAATATTGGACTGAGAAAATTTGTCAAACACTTGGCATGCGCTGAATTGTTTTGTTTTGCAATGAGATGTTTTCAGTGTGATAGTTGTTTTGAGCATCAAGTACAATTGAGATAACAAAACCAATATTGAAAAGTAGTACAATGAACAACAATGAAACTCTAAACAATGCAAAGACCCAATACCAAGTGTTTGACAAATTTTCTCAGTTCAGTATTAGTGGTTTTTAGTGGCCTTTATAGTAAGGGTTAGTACAGTGGTATCAGAGCGGTTTTCTTGCTATCCTGTTGGGTAAGAACCGTCTTTGCATGAGTGACCAGCACTCGATTGATTGCAGAATGGAAAGGAAGAGGTACACTTCATGGTCAGTTAACCGTCCTACAATGCCTACCTTTCTAAAAGAGGAACCACAAAGCAGCAAAAAAAGTAATCATTCAGACAGTTGGGTTGAGATCAAGAAAGCAATTGATGAGTTGAATGAGTCTGTGATAAAAAGAAATCGTTGGATGAATGATATGCTATCCGACCCAGCCAAGGTGAATAAGTTGTCAAGTTTTTTATTTGGCAGATCTTCTCGCAGGAGAGATAACATAAGATCGGCTGACACAGTTACCAGAAACCTTCATGAGGATTTTGAGGAACAAGTTAGCATTCCGACAAATGTTTCAGTTTCTACTCAGCCACAGGAGGAAGTGGTGAAGGACACTATGCAAATGGATAGTAACTGTCAACTTGGTACTCAAGTTGAGACAGTTGTATACAGATTGCCTGAGGACGATGTCACAGGTGCTCAGATTGGTTTGGTTACGACAGGCAGTGACTATAGCATAGTGGGTTCAGATGATGATTATGAGGATGCTGTTGTGCATGATGGTGAGATACCTGGTAGAGATGAGCAGACATTGGGCATTCATGACTTTGCTGAGAGAGAGTACCAGGCACAGTTAGATGCTTCGTCACATGAGGTTGAGGCACATAGCACTTCACATGTTTTGTCCAGTCAGCTTAGGGTAAGCGAGGATGGGATTGTGACTTCATTATCTCATCATGACAGGATGTGGGAGATGATGGAGGATCATATCCGTATGATTCAGTCACGGAGTAGACATAAGGGAGTACAGGCGCAGACCTCTTGTATTGATTTACAGGCGATTAGGGAAGGAATGGGAACGATGAAGATGAGTTATTTACATCTTTCAGATCGTGACCATCTTCTTAGCCTTGCCAGAGACCATTTAGATGCCTTGAGGAGGAAGGAGGAGGAAGTTGGCAGGCTTTCTCGAGAGTTCGAGGACACTCGAGCTTCTTTGTTGAGTACTCCATTGGCATTACAGGACTCGGAGAGACATGCTGATTTGATACAGGGAGACATCACAGGCACACCAGATTGTGTTATTGACACTGATAGTGATTGCGGTACGGTTGATCCTGATGATGTTACAGTGATCGAGGATAGTACAGTTGATTGGAATAGTGCCGCAGAGAGACATGTGGATGGGTATGGCGTAGAGTTGAGTTCAGATCCATCTTACACATGTGATACTCAGCTTTCTGCGACATGCGGATCACATGTGGTTGCTAATAGTTGTGAGAGTACACTTTTCATTCACATCCAAGATTCAGGGTCAGTATCAGACAGGTATGTGGATGAGCTTTGTCTTGAAGCGAGTTCAGTTCAGGAGTTAGCACGTGTGGCAGGGACTCCGCTTTCTTTTACAATCAGGTCCCATGTTGATGATGATATGAGTATGTCTAGCCTTCACATTCCGGATTCAGAGATTGTAATGAGTACAGTATCAGACATATATGTGGAGTTAGTTGGTATTAGTCATATTACTCAAGTGAGGAGTTTGCTTTAGTTACCAGCTGATTCTAGTTTATGGATGTGGATTCGGGATCGTTATATTGGTGTTTGGGATTGTGTTGACTGGAGATCTTTATCACCTATTGGTAGCAGTAGTTGTTTGAGTGCTATCATGGATTTGATTAGCAGATTGCATGGTGTTGTCCTTTCTTGTGCCCACAGCTTGTCAAATGTTGGTATTAGTTTCTATACACCGATGTTAGGACTTGTGTACATTTCCACTCGACCACTCAGGGTGCAGTGGGTTTGTGATGATTCTGGTGCATCTGAGGTGTTAGTATTTACAGATGAGTCCCAGGATCATATGGGTATTGATGACATCCAGGAGTATGTTGTGGACAGTTCTGAGGACTTATCTTCCTTGGCAGATTCTTTTGTTACAGTGGAGTACAGTGATGCTACAGTTTTTGATACTCCATATGATGATGTGTGCTTTGGATTTGACTTGCAGAGTATGGATGGTAGTACTCCAGAGATCAGTGATTTTGAGTCTACTCTTTTGGACAGTGCATTAGAGGAGGATTGTAGGAGACAGTCTAGCCAGCGCCATCATGTGTCTAGTCAGCTGAGAGTTAGTGAGCGAGACATTTCTGCCGCTCGCGAGCATTTCGATGCTGCTCGTCAGTTGTTAGCAGTTTATGGATGGGGTTCTCCTACTAGTGATGATCAGGGAGGTAGTTACCTTTCCTTGACAGAGATCCACTCTTTGTGGGAGGCTATGCGGGTTCTGAAGCAGAATTATATGCAGTTGGTAGCCAACAGAGAGCATCTTATAGAGTGGGGCAGTACAGCGTACGATGCATTATTGGTCAAGGAAGAGGAGGTGAGTGAGCTTACTCAGCAGCTCGAGGTGACTTCTGAGGTTCTTGAGAGTACACAGTTGGCTTTCGAGGAGTCACAGTTTCATTTGGCTGAGGTGACCATGGAGTTAGAATGACTTCAGTCTTTACCAGATACTGTACAGTCACAGACCGTGGTGTCTGGTGATCCGAGGATGTCCATGGTCGAGGTTGATAGAGGCAGTGGAGATGAGGATATATCTGTCCTCGATACTAGTAATCGCATGTTTGGTTCGTTTCCACTGGAGGCAGGTTCAATTGAGTTGGGTGCTGCAGCTGAGCATTGTGGTATGTTTGACTTGGTGGTGGTCTCTACTACTGATGGCATGGAGACTAGTGATGTTGTACCAGAGATCACGTTTGATGTTGATAAGCCGGTAGTTGGCATGGTTCCTGCTAGTGATACTACTCCCTTGGCGGTGTCTTCGGAGGTAGTAGTTAGTTCCAGCTTGGTTAGTGATCAATTGCAGTTAGTTTCATCTGGATTGCAGTCTGAGCCACTGACTGAGATTGGCGCATTCTATCGACATTACACTATGAGGTATGCTCATCAGTTTACCTTTGATGACCATGATGATGAGATGATGATACGTAGATGTACTTTGGTTTCTAGTGCTTGTCATCAGTTATGGGATGGTTTGATGCCTCGGAATGAGTGTTGTGATGGGCATGACATGGCGATAGGTTCTACGGTTGACATCTTGATAGTGCATGACTTAGAGCAGGAGTTTGGGAGTGCTATCTCAGCGGTTGTTGTTATTGATTCTACTCCTTTGGCTATGTCATCTCCTGACTTAGCTGGTGATCAGCCGCAGTGGGTTGTATTACCTGTGCATGGTGTTGAGGAGTTGATGGCCGTCAGATTTGGTTTGGGTTGTAGTTCTTGCTATCTATCATGTGATGATTATTCGCCATCAGCGGTACATGGGAGTTATGGTTATGAGACAGTGGTCGGTGATTGCAGAGTTGTTTTCACTTCAAGAGTTGTACAGTGTGTGGATTCTCCGTACTTGGTGCAGTTTTATTCGGGAGTGTCCACCGTTGTTGCAGAGTTGGATTGTGTGCTCTACATAGGCCAGTGGGATGTGTTGGTGATATTTACTATGTTGGCAGTTTGAGTTATCCTCTCTACTTGGGTTCTGATATTTCGAGAGTTTGTTTCTCGTGGGTTCCTGACACTGGCAGTTGTGATGTTGGAGTTTGGTTGAGTTGTATTTGCCAGTTTGATTATGGATTCCTCTTGATTATATTTCAGAGAATATTGCAGGAGCTTGCGTTGATTGACAGCAGTTTAGATCATGACTACATTTGGGATCCAGGTGGATTGATTGATTATTTGTTTAGCCATTACTTGGGGACAAGCAATTTCAGGAAGGGCGGACTGTTATGTTCCCATTTTGGCTGACATCGTTTGGCATGACGGATTTGCCTATCATCGACTCTCGTAGGCAAATGGTTTGGAGAGAGGGTTATTATGTTGATCATTTGATTGCATATTGCTGACAGAGCCTACATTCGGTAGAGCCTACATCCAGTTTGGGCCTACATGCAGTTGTAGTGGAGCCTACATCCAGAGTGAGCCTACGTTCAATCTTGAGCCTACATTCAGTTGTAGTTGGGCCTACATTCAGTTATGAGCCTACATTGTTATAATTTTAAGTTCAGATATGTACTTTATTATTGTAATGTTATTTTATTATAAAGTACATTAAAATTGGATGTTTCTAGAAGTTCTAGCAACTTCTCAAGGAAAAGAATAAATAGAGGGCTTGGGCTTTCATTTGGACATGCTTGGATTTGAGATTTCTTCTACTTGTTCCATTGTGAAGCAATTTGTAGCCTTGTGGTCTGCAAATACTATTCGATCTTTGGGAACGAATCACTCCCCTAGATTGGCATAACTGAGGTAGTGAAATATCTACTGAAGGGTTGCAAATTTGGAGTTGGAACTCAGCCATCTCATTGGTACTTCATTGAGAATTTGATGTAAGGGTTTGTTTGTGATTGAAACAGCATTTTAGGAGGCATTTTTAATAGGGCCGAAATTATAGGAGGCAATTTTTAGCAGGTCCGAAAAAGCAGTCTGAAAAAGCAAATCCGAAAAAGCAGTCCGAAAAAGCAGACCTAAAAAATTGATATTGAGGGTTTGCAATTGTTTGGAATAAGGGTTTGAATTCATCATTTGCATTGGTGAATTAATTTGGCAAAGGATTGAAGACAAATTGGCACATTACCAGACTTGCAATACCAGGGCCTGGAATCAGATTTTTGTTCATATCTCCTAATCTACTTGGAGATTAATTTTATGCATTTGGGAAGTGATAATACAACCCTAGGCGATTCTGTTTGCACCATTTTCAGCAGTCACAACTTTGCATATAAATTAATACTGCAGCCGTACATGTCCGTACTGTACGGCCCAGTACAGCAACAGGGTATAGTACAGATTTTGGACCAGTTTGGGGGTGCAGCGTCAGGTCTTCTTCATCAGCATTTGATACAATAAAGTTGCAGCACTATCCAGGTTCCTTTGCATAATTTGAAGTTTGATATTTGATGTCAAAATTATAATAGGAGTTGCATTTTCTATCACTGCTGTAACAGTCCAGTATATGTCATAAAAACAGTCACTGTTATTCATTTACGGGAAGACTACAACTGTTTTTTGGTTGTGAACTGCTTTTGGTTGTGATTAAAAAGTCAGGCTCACAAAGGAGGAGACATGCTTGAAAATTGGAAGATTGCACCGATAGGTAGCACAGTATTTCTACATCCTTTCCTCAGACATTTCTGACCTAGTGGAGATTAGGAGAAGGTTACAAACAACAAGATAAATAGTGGAGACCGCACTGCTGACAGATGACGGGTGGCAAATAACCTTACAGAACCGTGTGGACATGTAAAAGCAATCCACGAGCAACGTAAAAGAGGGGATTTGTCTCTTGTGTCTTACGTGAAGGAACAGTCGGGTCGCAGGGAGATTTACGGACTATCATGTGTCAAAGACTTCCTTTGGTAGTGTGCACGGCAGCTACACAAACACTACAGGCCGTAACAGTGACGTTCTAGACTGTTGACCAAGGCACGAGAGGTATCACACATTACATCCATATCACAACTCGCTAGTCACAGAAGATCTTTAAACAAATGAAGCGGCCAAGTATGACAGGAAAGGGGTGAACGTCGTCTTCTGGCAACAACGAGGATACTTCCCAGATGGAATTATATGATCTAGGTGCATAAATTTCAAACTTACCAATCTATGTAGTTTAGAGTATTGCTGCTTCTAGTCAATACGTCTCTGTAAAGATAATAGAGACGAGAATTCCTCTTTCGCTAAATTGTAATCATGTCATGAAATGAAGTTTTGCATAGGAAGATTTTGTAATTTCTTGAAAGTTTCCAGATGTGTCAAGAATAGTATTGCTACACTAATTGAGTAAAGTTGGAAATTAATAGTAAGTTTGAGATTGAACAAACCCATTGGCAGAGAACATTTCATTATCACTATGTGAAAGATATGGTAGAAAGGAATGCAATTCAGTTGGAGTATATCAGTACAGGAGATAAAACAACAGACATCCTCACCAAACCTCTTCTCAAGCTGAAAGTTGATCACTTCAAAAAGAAGCTTGGTATGATTGAAATGTAAATTTTTGATTTGTACTAATATATATTAAAGATGTTTAATGTGTAAACTTCTTTTGTCATATGTGTGACTCTGACTTTATGGGCCTACCCTTCCTGTGTATGTTTCTAAAAGGTGACGACTTTTTGGATAACTAACACTTGTATTTAACATTGCAAGGTGACGATCTTATAATGTTTAGTGGACTGATATCATGTGATTTGATATCAGCAGTTATGATAGACATTATGTCACGTAATGTCATTGCACATATCATAACTAGGATATATAAGGAGAATGTAATGTTCTCGAGCATATTATATCCTTTAGTATCACGAGATAATTGATACTATTTATCACGAGATATGTGATAATTCATATCACGAGGTATGTGATATGTGATACTATTTATCACGAGATATGTGATAATTCATATCACGAGGTATGTGATATGTGATAATTCATATCATGAGGTATGTGATATGTAACACTATTGGTATCATAAGAGATGCATTGTATCATGAGATATGTGATACTTCATTACAGTTAATATAAGAGTACTTATTTCATAAGTTGAGTGACTTATTATAAGTCAGATATCATTGTGATATGTCTATCCTCCCGAGCTAAGAGGGAGTGTTATTTATAGTAGCTTCGAATCAGATAGAAGATCAATTATAACTTACATATAATTATAATAATAATTAATAATAATAATAATAATAATAATAATATCAATATAATAATATTGATATCATTATTATTAATAATAATATAATATATATAAAAGATTGATTATATCAGATATAATATAATATATAATAAAAGAATAAATAAATAATAATAATAATATCAATATTATTATATTGATATCATTATTAATTATTAAAGTAATATATATTATATAAGATTGAATGTCATTGAATTACCATGCACTGTTGACAATATATATATAACAACGTCGACTTAACTAAAACGTCGGGTGATAGTAGATTAACGAATGTTAAAGAACTGCGCATACCGAAAGGCGTGTGACTGTTGTGAACAGTCACGCCTATGTTAGGCGCGACTCCTTGAGGAGTCATGTCTATCATAGACATGACTCTTCCCAGTCACCACTGCATATAAATAATTGCAGACAAAGTCGATGTCAAGATATAGAAATCGATTAATATAGGATCATCGAAACAGTCTAATAAATAGTTTGAATTCTCAGATTCAACAAAAGACATTTAATATCACAGATTTTATTTAAGTAGTTTACTAGCAGATTGAATTTGATATAAATTCAGTTTGCATTTACAATCTCGACGTGGTGTAACTCTACCAAGCCTAGCCATGTACCACTTAGGATTCAATGCATAGGTAGCCATGTGTAAAGAAGTGTTCAGCTTCTCCCATCTTTGGTGAATGATTGGCTGAATATGCTCATTGTAGAATACTAAAGTGCGGTCCCTTTTTCGCACAACTCTCATCTGGCCAAGCATAGATGCACTCATACACCTCTCCAAGGGTAGGTGCATCCCCATCACCATATCTAATCACCTGAATAACCAGAGTAATGGTGGAGACTATGTATCTTGCATCACTCCAAAACTGATCACTCTTCACTGTCTCCTTTACCATCTTCACCTGCTTTGTCTTGGCCTCAATCCACCGATTCCATTGTTGTGTCATAACCATGAATTGCAGTGGCTCTTGCAACTCAAGCATTCTCTCCAAGAGAATGTCATATGATGCATATCCAGTCTCAATTGCTTTCAAGAACTCCTTCATGAAGCTCCTAAAGGGTGCATGTGAAGTGTGGTGGTTGCAGATAAACATTTGCACATCTCTCACATCATTGACTACTCCTCTAATCCAATCAATCTTCCCTATGTCCTTGAGTGCATTGTTCATGGAATGCACACAACATGGGGTCCACCAAATATGTCTATAGGCTGTCTGAACAAGCTTCCTTTTAGCTCCGCACACATGTGTTGCATCTCTCACTACTTGGACCATGCTTTGTGGCCCAACCTCCTCAATAGCCTCCCTAAGGACATGAAAATGAAAATCCAGTCAATCTTCCCCATGTCCTTGAGTGCATTGTTCATGGAATGCACACAACATAGGGTCCACCAAATATGTCTATAGGCTGTCTGAACAAGCTTCCTTTTAGCTCTGCACACATGTGCTGCATCTCTCACTACTTGGACCATGCTTTGTGGCCCAACCTCCTCAATAGCCTCCCTAAGGACATGAAAATGAAAATCAACATCTTTGCGATGCCCTGAACAATCATTTGCCTTCAGAAAGTATGGGCTCTGCATGCATGTAACCATGATGTTGACGAGTAGACGATGGCTAATGTCCCTCCACCCATCGATAATTATGTTGCAACTAGACTCTATCCAGCATGCCTTCATCTGCTCCATCCATAACTATGTTGCAAGGAGCATTTGAGCACTATAGGAGGATTTTCAACGCTTAAACAATTCCTGCTCACCTACCTTTGTATTTACGCCCAAGGTGCAGCTGAGCACTGCAGGAGAATTTTCAAAACTGAGACAAGTTTCCACTTGCCTACCTTGGATTTGCATAGAAGGCACATTTGAGCATTGTGGGAGGATTTCCAACACTTTGACAAACTTTTGTTTGCCTACCTTGAACCTAAGGCACATTTGAGCTTTGCAGGAGGAATTTCATGGACTTAAACAAATTTTTGCTTGTCTCCCTTGGATTTGCACCCAGGGTGCATTTGAGCACTGTAGGAGAATTTTCTACACTTAGACAAGTTTTTGCTTGCTTGCCTTAGATTTGCACCCAAGGTGCATTTGAGCATTGCAGGAGGATTTTCAATACTAAGACAAATTTTTAATTGCCTACCTTGGATTTGCACCCAAGGCGCATTTGAGCATTGCAGGAGGAATTTCTACACTTAGACAAGTTTCTACTTGCCTACCCTAGATTTGCACCCAAGGTGCATTTGAGCACAACATGAGGATTTTCAACACTTAGACAATTTTTTACTCGCCTACATTTGATTTTGTTGTTCGTCCACGCATCTTTGTCCAACACTTAGCCATTTTTGCTCATTTCTCATGCTTTCCCAACTCAGTCTTGGTGAACACTTAGCCATTTTAGCTCATTCCCCATGCTTTCCCAACTCGGTCTTGGCCAACACTTAACTATTTTAGCTCATTCCTCATGCTTTCCCAACTCAGCTCACTTGCATTACTTTTCGGCATTGGAGCTCACCCAACAATTGAACATGTCCCCTTATATAATTTATTTGCCCCGTTCTGACACTCTTGTGGAACACAATATGCATTGTGCACTAACCCCATTTCAAACCTGTGAAGAGGTGTATGCTTTTTCAATGCTTTTTCTACCTAATGATGCTTTACACTTAGTTATTTTCACTCATTTTTTGGAAGATGGTTGTTTTTATGATTTTTCCTCTTTTAGATGCTCTTTTAGTGCCTTCTCATTTTTTCTGAAGTCAAAATTGATTTGGGATAATTAATGATGGAGTTATCATTTTATAATTATTATAAAAGTTATACTTTAATAATAATTAATTATTAAGTGCATATCATTAATTGATTAATGAAGTGACTATAATAAAGTTATAATATAAAGTCATTTTAAGTTATTATAGCTTGTTTGAGAAGCTACTTCATAGGGAGTTAAAAGTAAAGACTGTTTTATCTCACATTGCTAAAAGCACAAGCATTCACCAACCAGAAAAGCTATATAAACAAGGCCATCTTTCATTTGAGACATGTTATGAGAATTGGATATTGAAACTATTTCTCCATTGTTGCTGAAAATCAGTGGTTGGATTTTCGAAGGACAAAAACCTTTCGAATTGGAGGAGGTATGGATGAAAACCCAAGCCTTCAAACGTGAGATGGATTTAAATCAGAATTCACCAATGGAGTAGATGGCAAATTTTGGTGAGTAAATATTATTTTGGTAGAAAATAACAATCATATTATGGCAGCAGTTCATTCACAGGGCAGAATTACATGTGCTGGAGGTATGCAAACCCAAATTGTAGGGCAGATCTGAAGAAAGTAACAGGATAAATTGAGACGGTTGTGAAGTCCTTTACACTTGAGAAGTATACAGCTAGGAAGGAAGGGTTGTTACTTGGCTGTAGGTGAACAAACTCAGATTGGAATACCTGCAATCCAATGTCTGGGTAGCTACAACAGCTACATACATTAAACCAAGGAAAAAGGTTGATCATAATGATTTCAAGCTAGATGTATAATTGTTTGATAAAATGTCTCAGAGATTTTGGTGTTTAAAAACTTTTATCAGAATTGTTATCACTTTTGCCTAAGACTGATTAAGTAGTAAAAGAAAAGATTTTAATTTATACTATGGTTTCTCTTAGCTTTGCATTACTATTCCTGTGATTTCATGCTTTCTAAGCTAATTGGCAATGTTGAGATTTGAATGAAATCTGTTAGAACTCAAAATTTCGGATTAGACCCTACATTCCTATTGTTTGACGAAATTCCAACACTACTACACTGAGGATTTAAGTTAGAACCGGTTGGGGTTCTTATAGTGGTATCAGAGCAGTTTCTTGCCATCTTATTTGGGGTGGAAATCATTGAGCTCACATGTTTGATTTTGAATGACCAGCGCTCACAAATTTTTCAACTATGGGTTAATAAAATATTGTAGGAAAATCCAGAGAACAGATTGATCGGGATGCCATCAAGATAAGGGAAAGATGTGAACAAGAAGCTCTTCGACTCTTTGAGCGCTATCAGAGTTTGCCAGATAAATTTAAAGAACAATACTCTCTTCATGATTATCCGAACTTGTTTGTCACCTAAAGGCCTAAAGAGATTGGGTTGGTAAAGTATATTCAGAGGGTGTATAAGGAGAAAATTTCATCTAAAGGGACACACTTCAGTCATGAGCATGTTGACATAAAGTTAGTTGTCATTGGCAAAGTCATTGGCAAACATCAAACACACTAGTACAACACACCGGTAACTCATAATAGGTAACGGTGATGAACCGGTAGAATGACCAAGTGAACAGTGTACCTTAACCAATCACGTTTATACCGGTCCAGTCTTGACCAACCAGTCTTGGAAAATACGCAGGGTGCAGATGACTAACCAATTACACATCATATACTAGTTAAGTGCTTGAAAATCCGAACTGGATTATGCGGAGCATTTTTCAGTCAAACTGGAGTTAGCTTTTTCAGTTGAACTGGAGTCAGCTTTATTTTTTCTGCGAGCGTTTCAAGGTAAACTAAAAATCAGTTTGCAAGCTTTTTGATCAAGAATTTCACATGCATGATTTTTGGAGAGCTATAGCTTGGCGGTACTGTTAGATGTACTTTGAATAAGATAATTTCTTATAAATACAAGTCATGAGACATGAGAAAGTTGTTGAAAATCTAGAGCATAAATCGAGAGAGAGCAGAAGTGCAGAGTCTTCTGAGAGGGAACACAGTCACAAAAGGTAAAAGGGAGAGAAAGATTCAACAACCAAGCAGAGGAAAGAGTGAACAAGTATGATCTGAATCGACAGATATAGTGTCATCATAAGATCATTTCTTTTATTGTGAAGTATATTTAAATCCCTTAATCAGGGTAAACCCTAACAAGTTCCATTGTATAAATCCCTTGTTGGTAGTGGGCCAACGTCACTCGCAGTGTTCGCGACATGGCTTAACCACCTCCTGTGTCTTCTATAACTCTAGTGGTTGTATCGAGTATTAACAGGTTGATCTTTTGGTGCAACAACAACTGCTACTTGTAACAAGTGGTATCAGAGCTTGGTCACAGGTTTGAATCCACGCAGGCCACAGCGAGTGACGCTGGAAGGGGGATTGTTGGCAGTGGGCCAACGTCCCTCGCAAGGGTCACGACATGGCTTAACCACCTCCTGTGGCTTCTATAAGTCTAGTGGTTGTATCGGGAATTAACAGGTCGATCTTTTGGTGCAACGACAATTGCTACTTGTAACATCCCTTCACCGGGTGACATCTTTGTTGATGTTTTCAGTCCTCTGATAAGGCGACTCCTCACAGGGTCAAGACTTAACAGGTCTTCTATTAAATCCCTTAACCGGGTAGCACTCTCACCAGTGCTTTGTAAGCCTTTAACAAGACAACTTTATTACTGCAGTAGTGGAGTTTTGTGAGTTCTGTCCCACCGTGATTTTTTCTTTCTAACCGAGGGTTTCCACGTATAAATTTTGTGTTGACCTATATATTTAATTTATGTTTATGATTGTTAAAGTATTCTTTTGATTTCGGTATTAACAAGAATATTTAATTGGAAGAAAGAACAATAGAAATTGAATTTACTGATTCACCCCCCCTTTCAGTAATTGGTGAGGATTAACAATTGGTATTAGAGCACGGTTTTCGGGAATAAAATACTTAACCGCTTGAGAAAAGATCATGGAGGGTTACAGGTATCAGAAGCAGCTGAAAGAAGCCAACGAAATGATTACCTCTCTTGAGAACAGGCTGAGAAGGTCTCTTGCTAAGAGAAAAGAGCTAGTTCTACAACTAAGTGAAAGTCAGGAAACCATCGAGGAACACTCTGGATAGAGTGGTTCTGATGAAGCTGAAGAAGCAGTCAGTGATCTCATGGAGAAGAATTTGAATCTGATCGATCAAATCTCCAATTTGAAAAAGGAACAGGAAGGTCATGCTCTAAGGATGACTGAACTCATTGAAGCCAAAAGAAAAGCTGAAGATGAGAAGAATAGTGCCATAGAAGCACAGTTGACTGTTGAGAGAGCAAGAAATCTGGACGAAGATGCATTAAGAGAGAGTGATGCTCTCATATTGCAACTGCATGTAGACATGCAGAGCATAAATCAAGAGAATGCAATCATGCATGAGCACTTGCATGAGAAAGATGAGGCATACACAGAAATGGCTGCTGAAGTTGAAAAACTGAAGGAATAGCTGAAAACTCTTGAGGAGAGGAATGAGAAATGCAGAAGGTACAATGAAAGTTCTGAGAAGCTTGATGAGCAACTGAGAGCTCAAGGGAAGCATAAGAATCCCACAGGACTTGGGTACATTGGTCAAAGCAACAATGAAACCAGGGAATCCTCTAGAGTCAAGAAAAGAAAGAAGGAAAAGAAGAAACTGATAGAAGACAAAGGTAAAAAAATCTTCAAACCCTCTTGCAAACATTGTGGCAAACCGGGTCATAAATCCAATGACTGTAGGAAAGCACTGGTGTATTAGTCCTAACCGGTTACTGAGAGGGGGGGGTGAATTAGTAAATACAATTTCTATTCTCTAATTTATTCTTCTAAACAGAATCTTGCAGATTTAAAAGAATAAAACAATACTCATAAACATAAATTGAAATGCACAGGTCAACACAACATATGTACGTGGAAACCCTCGGTTAGAAGAAAAAAACCACGGTGGGACAGAACCCACAACTTGACTACTATAGTAATAAAGGTGCCCTGTTAAAGGCTTATAAAGAACTTGTGAGAGTGCTACCCGGTAAAGGGATTTGGTAGAAGACCTATTAGGATCTTGACCCTATTAGGAGTCGTTTGATAAGAGGACTTTAAACATCAATAAAGATGTTACCCGGTAAAGAGATGTTGGTATTAAGAGATAGTAACCTGTAAGCCTCTACCGGTACATGACAATTAAGTATTGTCATTGATTGGCAAAAGAGGAAAAAGATGTTTTGTCATCTCAATCTAAGGTCTAAAGATCTAAGGAGATATGTATGGAAAGAAACTGGGTTGGCAACTGGTGACACTATGCAAGAAAGAAAAGACTATATCTACTCATCAAGAGCAACCGGTCACTAAGCAAAGTGCATTAGCAACCGAGTAGAGGATACAACCAAGGAATGGATACAACTGGTGTCAACTAGGCAACTGAGAAAAAGGTGCAACCGATGAACAAAGGAAGGAAAAGTGATAGGTTAAAGTTCTTACCTGTTCACAACATAAGGATCTGAACTGATCAAGTAAAGACTTTGGTATGATAAGACGAACCGGGGAAGTTATAGTCAACTATCTTATTTAACCAACTCTTTGACTGGGATTTACTGCCACCGGGATTTATTGCACTAAATCCAGAAAACCTCGAGTTAACATGATGATCGGTTTGAGGCGCGTCTAAAGTTTTTAAAGACGAAGTTTGTGGCTTTAAAACAAGGTGTTATCTCATGTGAAGGAAAGATGCTTGACACACATTTATTGTTTTCTTCATAAAGCAGATAATGCAAGAGCATGCATCAGATGTTTCCTCAGTGAACTAATAATCCACCAAGTAATGTATCCGAAAAGGATCTGTAATTAGGTCATGCATGAGAGGCACAATTAGGGCAAGAACTCTATATATTCTTCTGCCTATTAAGAATATAGGTTGCCTTCATTTTGCCAAGGAAAAGAGTGAACTTGTACGCTGAAAAAGCTAGGGTGAATAGAAAAGAGAAGAAGAGAGAGAAAAGTGTGCAAAGAAGCACAACAGTAAAGGAGAACACACCTGCGGCGACTAGTGATGTTTCTCAGTTGAACATAACAGAGATCTTATCAGGCTATGCAAAGCCATTTGTAAAAGGTCAATCCTTCTATTGTTTTCTAACAATTACAATAGTTAAATCCAAGTATTTGGGTGGACTCTAACATGTCCCTTGTATCAAATCCCTTAACAGGGTGACATCTTGTAAGGTGTTCTAAGTCCTCTAACAAGGCAGGCACTAACCAGCCTTATTGTAACAAATCCCTTAACCGGGTCGCATCTAATAGTGCATTGTAATCCTTTAACAGGGAAGGCTCCTAACAGGGCACACTTTAGAAGAGTGCAGAATTTGTGAGGTCTCCTCACACCATGGTTTTCACCCAAATTGGGTTTCCACATGATAAATCTAGTGTCACTGTGTGATTGTTTGCTTGATGTTATTTTATGCTTGAATCTGTTTAGCTTATAGTTATTAGTATACTTCATCAGATTTATACAGGAAAGTTTTAGAGGTGCTGATTCACCCCTCCCCTCTCAGCACCGGTTGGGACTGTCAAGGGATTTATACAAAGAACCTATTAGGGTTCACCCTGACTAAGGGATTTAAATATGCTTCAACAATCTAAAGCAATGATCTATGATGACACTTTTTGTCTGATTAGATTATACCTGTTACCCTTTCCTCTGCTCCGTTGTTGAACCTTTCTCTGACTTTCACCTCTCAGAAGATTCTCTTTCTCCTGTTCTGTCAGCTCTTCACATTCAACAACACTCCTTGTGTATTCTCTGACCTGTATTTATAAGAAATTAATCGTATTAAAATACTTCTCGCAGTTCCGCCAAGCTGTAGAATCATCTATAAATCATGCATGCAAAAAAAGCTTTGCAAAATGATCTTGAGTTTACCTTGAAACGCTCGTAGATAAAACAAATCTAACTCTAGTAAAACTGAAAAATCTTACTCCACCTTTAACTGAGAATGCTCCGCATAACCCGGTTTGGATTATCATGCACTTAACTGGTAAAGAACTTGTACCCGATTAGCCAGCTCTTCCTTGTGTGTACCTTATGACCGGTTCGAAAAAACATAGACTGGTATAAGCATGACTTGAAAAGTACACCGCTTGTTTAGTTTATCGGTGCATATTTAAGAGTACTCGTGCTACTGATGAGATGTTTGCCAAAAGACTTTACCAATGACAACTTAAATATGTCAACACGGTGAAACCATTTACTACTAACAGTTACTACAACAATGTCATGTTCCCTTGTTTGAAACCTATTGGCGACATCCTCATCTTGTCCAACCAATTTGTGAATTATTAAAAGACAATTACAAAAGTGACATAAAGGAAATCGTGTAGAACTCTACCATATTAAGATTTAATTATAAATAATAATCAATACATAAATATAATAGATAATAATGTTAACATAAAATATATTATAATATATAAATAAATTATATCCCAAACATTAAATATATAGAACCAAACATTTAATAACAAATACCTAACAATAAAAAATATTAATAAAAAACATTGCTTGAAGTCTCCCATCAATCTTACCCATGCGTGATAGGATATACAAAATCTGATAAAGGTAGTGATTTATACGGAAGTCCTCTTGGCTGAATTATAATTTAGCTTCCTAGCGTCTAAGACTAAAGACAATACTAATCAATATTATGCATGATATTTCAACTAAACTGTAACAACGGTTCATTACCTCGTTCAAAGATGGGAATGTTAGTAATAAAAATAAAGGGATATAGTTATAAGGAAAATGTACTATGGAATGACGCGATTAAGAGGAAACGAGAGTCATGTCCATTATATGTGACTTTCCATCTCAAACATGAGATATATAATGAGAATGAATCTCTTTCCAAGAAAAGAGGGATAGATTATAATATATATATATATATATATATATATATATTAGATTCTGAGCAGATGATAATTTTATATGAGGTATTGATTTAGAAGATCATAAAAGAATAAAAGGTATGAAATATAATTCTTAATCTTCACAAGGGAGAGATAAGAAAGAATAAGATAATTGTATAAAATGGATAATAGCAAACAAGGCTGCAATGTATCTAAAATAGATACTAATTTATATATACTATGTATATATGCTATTGAGGATGAAGAGCCATCATATGGTCTCATTATATATTCAATAATAATAATATATATATTATGTTAATAGTAATGAATTCACTATAGATAATTAAAGTAATATATATTTGATATGAGAGAATATATATATATATATATACATACATAATTATATATGAATGGATATTCAATTCATTATGGTTACTCAGAAATGTATATATTTATATTTGTAATTATAATACGTATTTAACTAAGTTTTTAATCACTCACTAACACAACTAAGCGGGTAGGGAGTTTGTGAAGGGAGAGAGGAGTAATCTGGTCACATTGGGGCAGAGATTCCCAAAATGGGTGTTGTTCATGAGGGAGCCTCTTGTAGACTGTTTCCTTACCCGAGAACAGTAATTCTACCGTCCACCTTAGGGTTAGTGATTAGGAGAGGATTAAGGAATTGCGGCTTAAGTATGTATCATAAAATTGTAATTATTTTGTAGTCCAATTTAAATACATAATGATGAATGTAAAGAACATCACAAGAGGTCTCTCACAAATGTCATCCAAACCCTAATTAAGAATTTTAGAAAAAATCAAGTATGGCCATATTAGGGGTCATTACAAGTGGTATCAGAGCATAATCCTGTCATCTTGTGAGGGAAAATCCATGCAAACATATCAAGGAAATAAAAACAAGAAGAACAAATAGATAGCTAGTGAAATGAGGGCATTCATGGAGCAAGCAATATTCAGGACTAAACTTCGTGCCTTCCTACATTAATGTGTCTACTTTGTGTATGCTTCGTGTCTTCATGCATTCATGTGTCTACATCGCGTCTTTATATAGTCATGTGCATTCTTTTTGTTTCATACATTCACGTATATACTTTTTGTTTCAAGTGCATACTCCAGGTGTGATTCTATTTTTGGATAAATAGAATAGAGTAATAGATATATTACATTAAAAGCATGTATTTTGAATTCACCAAGCCTTACTGGATTTCAGTACTTACCATTGAGACAACTCATACGAATATGTCTTCATTATAGAAGGTGGGCTATAAATGAGATCGTTCATTGCTTGAGGACAAGCAAATTTGGGAGGGGAGGATTGTCATGTTCCCTTGTTTGAAACCTATTGGCGACATCCTCATCTTGTCCAACCAATTTGTGAATTCTTTAAAGACAAAATTACAAAAGTGACAAAGGAAATCGTGTAGAACTCTACCATATTAAGATTTAATTATAAATAATAATCAATATATAAATGTAATAGATAATAATGACAAAAAATGGATAATACTAAATAAAGATCAATACAATAAATGATTATCATTATTATAAATATAATATAATATAGAAAAATATAATAATAATAATAATAATAATATTGATATATAATTATAATATACATATTAATATAAAATATATTTATTTGATATATCATCATATACCTGAAATATATATTAATTAAATATTAACATAAAATATATTATAAAATATAAATAAATTATATCCCAAACATTAAATATAAGAACCAAACATTTAATAACAAATACCTAACAATAAAAATATTATTTAAAAACATTCCTTGAAGTCTCCCATCAATCTTACCCATGCGTGATAGGATATACAAAATCTGATAAAGGTAGTGATTTATACATAAGTCCTCTTGGCTGTAATTATAATTTAGCTTCCTAGTGTCTAAGACTAAAGACAATACTAATCAATATTACGCATGATATTTCAACTAAACTGTAACAATGGTTCATTACCTCGTTCGGAGATGGGAATGATTAGTAATAAAAATAAAGGGATGCGGTTATAAGGAAAATGTACTATGGAATGACGCGATTAAGAGGAAATGAGAATCATGTCCATTATATGTGACTTTCCATCTCAAACATGAGATATATAATGAGAATGAATCTCTTTCCAAGAAAATAGGGATAGATTATAATATATATATATTAGATTCTGAGCAGATGATAATTTTATGAGGTATTGATTTAGAAGATCATAAAAGAATAAAAGGTATGAAATATAATTCTTAATCTTCACAAGGGAGAGATAAAAAAGAATAAGATAATTGTATAAAATGGATAATAGCAAATAAGGATGTAACGTATCTAAAATAGATACTGATTTATATATACTATGTATATATGCTATTGAGGATGAAGAGCCATCATATGGTCTCATTATATATTTACTAATAATAATATATATATTATGTTAATAGTAATGAAAGTAATATATATATATATATATATGAATGGATATTCAATTCATTATGGTTAATCAGAAATGTATATATTTATATTTGTAATTATAATACATACTTAACTAAGTTTTTAATCGCTCACTAACACAACTAAGCGGGTAGGGAGTTTGTGAAGGGAGAGAGGAGTAATCCGGTCACATTGTGGCAGAGATTCCCAAAATGGGCATTGTTCATGAGGGAGCCTCTTGTAGACTGTTTCCTTACCTGAGAATAGTAATTCTACCATCCGCCTTAGGGTTAGTGATTAGGAGAGGATTAAGGAATTGCGGCTTAAGTATGTATTATAAAATTGTAATTATTTTGTAGTCCAATTTAAATACATAATGATGAATGTAAAGAACGTCACAAGAGGTCTCTCACAAATGTCATTGAAACCCTAATTAACAATTTTAGAACAAATTAAGTATGGCCCTATTAGGGGTCATTACAAACAACAAGTATGGTCACAGGATAATTAAGTGCAGGTCACATTCCAACAGTGTGTCTAGTGGAAGCAGGGGAAGCTTTAAAGGATATTGCTATGCATGCAATAAATTTGGACACAAGGCAGATGAATGCAGATCTAAAACCATGGCATTCAAATCTCCACCTAGAATGGTATTCCATAATAGGAATGTTAACTAGAGCACATCTAGATGTGCTACATGTGGACCATCAGGGCATAGGAATACTGAATGTCACTCACCCATGGACAAGGAAAGAATGGTCAATCCATGAAGAGGAACCAGTATGGCTTGTTACAACTGTAACAGGATTGGGCATTTGGCCAAGGATTGGAGAAATCGATCAATGAACAAAGGAAAAGGATTGGCTAAACAGGTCAAGAAGCATGTGTGCGCCAATCAAAAGGATAACATGAGTAAAGAGACCAACAGGGAAGTCAAGAAGACTTGGTCCAAAAAGGGGACAAAGACTTCTGCGAAGGAGAAATTTGAGGTAAGGTCATCGTTCGCTGATGGTGATATATTTTCAGCAAATTAAGCCAAAGGGCTTAAGGGGAACAGCTAGCAAAGCTACTATTCCCGGAGGAATTGGTGAGATATGATCTCACTCAGTCAAGGATAGGAACCGGGAAGAATGACCTGGTTTAACATCTTAACCGGTCTGATAGAAAAGATGATGTATCAAGGTCGATGTCTCAACCGAGGATTAGTAAACAGGTAAATGAGTCAATGAACTGGTTGTCACAGGAAAGGTTAGATAAGGGTAATTAATACAGTAACCGTTAACCAATGTTACCATTTGCTAATTATCATTACAACCTAAGTGTATAAAAGGGAAAGCTGATTACTCATTTCACTTTACATTGCGTTTTGTGATTATTGTTTTAATAGCTTGAGTAATCTTTCTTGCTGTGATTTGCGTTCTTTGCTTTGCGAATTCCGTAAATCTTGTCAAAAACTTTTTGTGTTTACCGATCAAGCAAAATGGCATCATTATCTTCTGTAGTGAGCCTCATTAACGCCAATCAACTCGACAGACTTGTATACGATATTGTGGCGATGTAGAAAAGAGCGAATGATATGGCTGGAGCCCTATCATCCATCCCCGACAGAGTATTGTTGACCGAGGATGTAACCGCTTTCATGCATACCAAATAGGAGGAATTGGGCGAAACATACAATCAAAGCGAATTTCTCGCTCTTTGCGAAGATGGAAACCTTTAGGCAAAATATGCAAAGTTGGAAGCAGTCGGTTTGATGAATGGAGTCAAGTATCCAACCGTGTTTCAACCCAACTGGATTCAGTTGGTGCTCAGCAAAGTTCATGATCTAGGAATGTGGCTAGCTAAAGGTGTCGTTACTCTGATTACCAAAGAAGATTTGCACAGAGTAACTAGGTTCAATGCCACAAGGGGAGCTCTTACCCTGAGGACGATAGCAAACGCTGAAGTCACACGGCTCACCAAGTCCAATACGACAATCGAATGATGATTGTGACCGACATTGGAGATGATGATGTCAGGTTTGTTGTTGCTTCATTGGCTACAAAATGTACCAGTCGAGCAACCTTAATAGCATACCAGGTGGTGCGATCCATGCAGCGCACAAGATCTTGCACGACAATGCTCAGTATGACATTTCTGCTATGCTGAGGAACTAGATCTTTGAAAACCTGAAAAAGCTTGGTATGGTGAAAAAGAAGTTTTTGAAATATGGGACTTTGTAGGAATGTCTCTTTTTCTGTTATCAAAATTTCTTTCCAGGAATAGGTAAGGTTACCTGGTTGGCAGATAAACCGGTAATGGTTCAAATAGGAGAGATAGTTAATAGTTTGAGGAACCGGCTCAATAAGGTAATGACTGATTATTTTGAGGCTTATCAGTTAATAATGCACTAGAGAGAAAGAATTTCCTCGACGATTGTAGAGGAATACAAGGAAGAAATGTGCTTCTTGGTGAGCATTGATCATAGCATCATCCAGGCTGTTGAGCCTAGGACCGAGGGTGCACCAGAGCTTGATTACGAGATAACAACCAAGACTACCAAAGCCTATGCTGATGCACTACAAGAAAGCAACTTGAATCTTTTTGCCAACCGGTTTGGCACTTGTGAGGAGATTAAAGCAAGTTTGAAGAAGAATGCACCTTTGAAGGTACCAAAGAAGGTATATGTCAAACGGTCTCCCACTCCTAGGAAAATGAAGCCAATTGTAGAAGAACCAAAAGTTCAAAAGAAGAAGGCACAACCAGCAACAACCGAACCTTCACAAGGTGAGGACTTGGAGGAAATAGTTACAGAAGAAACCACCTTTTATCTTAGAAAGAGGAAGATTGGGAAACTGGTAAAGGAGGAGTCACCGAAAGGAAGAAAACCAACCATAGATGAAATGGTTGAAGGAGAAATGGAAACAGGTAGAATGGGTGTAGTCGGAAGAAGATATGAGCTTGCAAATGAGGAAGCTAGGAGAAAACTAGAAGAGGCTGTAGTATACTGTCTTTACAAGTTCAAATTGACACCCACTGAAATTCATAAAATAATAGCTGAAGATCTACATGAGATCATTGAAGGTCGGTAGAAATCTTCTATAGTTAAGGAAAGAGAACTAAGGATAAGGGCATTGCTGGAAGTGCAGAATCATTTGAGTTTGCCAGAGGCAACTAATCAAGCTGATCTGTACAAACAGAGTTTCAACATCAGGAAGATTGGTCAAGTCTTGATAGGAGAAGTGGACGCAGTTCATGATGAAGGGGTAGCCATCTGGTCAACCGTTTTGAAACAACAACATCAAGCTGAAGCTGAATGTCAAAAGACCACAGTGCAACTAGAAAAGGATACTGGAAAAGGAAAGGGCATTCTGGGAGTCGAGACACCGGTCCAAACAAAGCCTGCAATTGAACCGGTCATTGTAGACATCATCGGAGACACGGGCGGTGATCAAACTCCTCCAACTATCCTTGCATCTCCAAAGGTAAAGCACAAATCTTAACTGTAGATGATATAGTTGATGAAATTTTGGATTTTGGAAAAGTGACAAATGCTGCAAAGTGGTTCAGTGCTTTGGGCACTGATGATAAAGAGAAAATTGAAATTGCTCTGTTAGAGAGCTTTCTAGATTTCAACCGGGGTCCTAGAGACTATAGGCCCCACTTCCCTACATAACTAAATAAAAGGCTAATGACCAAATGGAAAGCTGGTCTAGCACAAAATAATAAAATCTTAAGGGAAGCGTTGGTAAAGGTAAAACCAGATGTTGATGATGATACAGTCAAGATTCTATTGGAAGCAGAGTCACTCAACATGGACATAAGAGACAGGGTGGCCAAAATTATAAATGGTCATGATAAAGAAGTGTGTGAAGATACAGTCCAACTTTGGAAGAACTATAACTTCAACACTCTAAAGAAGGGACAAGAAAAAATAACAGTAGAAAAGGTTTCTAAGGAAACACCTAACTCTACATGTCGTCGGGATATCTCTTAAGATGATCTGACAAAGGAGATGGTTCCACCGGAATAGTTCACAACTGGTGAACAAGTTTCAACAGGTGATCAGGGTACAACCAGTGAGAAAGAAGATATCGATGAACAGTTCACAATCAATGAACAGGTTAACCTCAGCGAAGAGGTTGCAACAGGTGTACAAGATACACCAATGAGACTAGCAGAACAAGAACTGGGGGAGTCATCAGCTAAGATGACTGAAGAAAAGGAAACAGAGAAAGTTGAAACAATCATTAGTGAGAAAAAGGTTGCAAAGGATCAACAAGAAGAAGAGCAACCACTAGAAGAAGAGGAGCATCCTAAACAAGAGCATCCAGAAGAAGAGGAACATCCAGAAGAGGTACAACAACAAGAAAAACCTCAACAAGAAGAAGTGTCTGTTGTAGAGGAAGAGGAGAAGCCTGCTGAAGAAGAATCTACAAAGGAAATAAGGCAGAAGGAACCGGTAGATGTTCTAAGTGCTTCATCATCAAAGAGAAAGCTATCTTTTGCGATAGATCCTGAATCTAAAAGAGGTAAAGTTAGCGCATCTCCAATAAGTGACATTGTAGTTGACATAAGAAAAATGTCAACTAAGCAGTTGAAGCAGCTTACTAAGAGGAAACAAGACATGGTTCTCACAAGCATGAAGAATATCTTGTACAAATTTGCACATGACGTTGATATAGTTGATTAATTAGAGATACTGGCACAAGTGATTGGGGAAGATATCACTGACCCAGAAACAGTTGCTATTGATCATTATGAAAAGAAAAGGATAAATATTCTTCATGAAAAGGTCGAAGAACTTAAAGCAACTGTGGCTACCAACACCGGTGAGCTACAACAACAGGTACAAGAAGCTGGAAGGTACTTTGAAGATTTTGTAAAGGACTTAACAGAGAGAACAAAAAGGACAACAAAAGAGCTAAAGGAGATGCCATCAAAATTTGATGCTAAGACCTCTTCTGCGACCGAGTACAGTCGTGCGCTGACAAGTTTAGCTCTCACATTGAGAAAGGCATTAGAAGAAAACACCAAGAGAATCCAAGATCTCATTGGATTTCAGCTATACATTGCGCCAACTTTTGATTTGATGTAGAAAACAACCATTGATGCAAAAAGACTTCTCAGTGAGCTTGATTACAAGACAATCGAAGATATGGAGAACCTCATTGTCTCACTACGAGCTATGAAGAATACTTTAGATCATGTAATAGGTACTTGGAAACCATTCCTACACTCTACCAGGAAGATCTATAAAGATATCTTCAACAAGCTACAAATATGAAGAGTTTACACCCTATGTCCCTTGGAGGCAAAAAGGGGAAGATAATTGTGAGAAGTGAGAAACAACCGAATGAGAATGAACAGATAAGAGGTATAATTCTACATGATATAGGTAGAGAAAGTCTACAGGATACAGGTAGAGCACATCTACAGGGAAATTTTGATACTCTACAAGTGATGTGTTGATATGTTTTGCCACCAATACCAAAGGGGAAGATTGTTGACATAAAGTTACTTATCATTGGCAAACATCAAACACACCGGTAACTCATAATAGGTAACGGTGATGAATTGGTAGAATGACCAAGTGAACAGTGTACCTTACCCGGTCACGTTTATACCGGTCTAGTCTTGACCAACCAGTCTTGGAAAACACACAGAGTGCAGACGACTAACCGGTTACATAGCATACACCGGTTAAGTGCTTGATAATCCGAATCGGATTATGCGGAGCATTTTTCAATCAAATTGGAGTTAGCTTTTTTGGTTGAACTGGAGTCAGCTTTATTTTTTTTGTGAGCGTTTTGAGGTAAACTAAAAATCAGTTTGCAAGCTTTTTGATCCAGAGTTTTGCATGTGTGATTTTTGGAGAGTTACAGCTTGGTGGCACTGTTAGATGTATTTTTAATAAGATAATTTATTATAAATAAAGGTCATGAGACATGAGAAAGTTGTTGAAAATCTAGAGCATAGAGCGAGAGAGCAGAAGAGCAGAGTCTTCTGAGAGGGAACATAGTCACAAAAGGTGAAAGGGAGAGAAAGATTCAACAACCAAGCAGAGGAAAGAGTGAACAGGTATGATCTGAATCGACGATATAGTGTCATAAGATCATTGCTTTTATTGTGAAGGATATTTAAATCCCTTAATCAGGGTGAACCCTAACAGGTTCCATTGTATAAATCCCTTCACTAAGTGACATCTTTGTTGATGTTTTAAGTCCTCTGATAAGGTGACTCCTCACAGGGTCAAGATCCTAATAGGTCTTCTATTAAGTCCCTTAACTGGGTAGCACTCTCACCAGTGCTTTGTAAGCTAGGGCAACTTTATTATTGCAGTAGTAGAGTTTTGTGGGTTCTGTCCCACCGTGGTTTTTTCCTTCTAACTGAGGGTTTCCACGTATAAATTTTGTGTTGACCTGTGCATTTAATTTCTATTTATGATTGTTAAAGTATTCTTTTGATTTCAGCATTAACAAGAATATTTAATTGGAAGAAAGAACAATAGAAATTGAATTTACCGATTCACCCGCCCTCTCAGTAACCAGTTAGGATTAACAAAACACACTGTGAGCAGGTATGATAGAACTACTAAATCAGCTTATGAGGATGGTTCTACATCTAAACTCTATGATCAGGTTACAAGAACTCCCATCATGAGCAAGAATGAAATGAGAAGACAAGGTCTATGCTTCACTTGCAAAATTTATTAGGGGCCTAACCACCAATGCATAGAGAACGAGGTAAAGAAGGTTGAGAAAGACCTCGTTTTGACACATGGATGCATTGAAGAAGTAGCCACAAAGGTCCATACACATGCAGATTTACCTTACAGCCATGGGGCAGAAACCATGGCACATGATACACTCAACTCTCCTATGAAGACACCCCTTGAACTAGTAATTGGCAATGGACAAGTAGCAGAGGATGACGTTTTGGTTGAGTCTCTTGAGGACACTACAGATAGGTATGATGTAGCTCATGATTTTCTGTTTTGTGACAGCAGTCATAATAGCGAGCTTACTCATGAGATAGAAGCCATTCATTGTGAGGATGATGGATGTGTGTTCTCTAACATTGACACTCAAGATTTGGATGTTAATAATGAATTTGGTGATGTGGATTCAAGTCACTACAAGTCTGAATTTGTAAATCAGACCTTGGAAAATAAATCAGAAAATGCACGTAATGGTGATGGATCCCAAGATAGCTCTTTGGCTAAGCTTGCATCTACTTTGGAAGAAGTGTGCGAAGATATTATCAAATAAGCAGCTTCTACCATTCCATTAGGTACATGTCAGTACCTTAGTTGATGATGTGTGCAAAGTTCAAGGCATTTATAATGATGGTCACCAGACAGTAAGTGATGATAATTCGGATTTTTATCAGAGTGCTGATGACAAATAAGAAAACAAGTGTGGTAATGTTTTTTCATAGGGGCATCATCATTGGCAGGGCAATTGAAGGTTAGTGACGGTATGATTGCTACGACCTTAGAACATTTTGATGTTGCTTGGTAGATGTTGGCTACATTGGGTTTGTTAATACTTACCAGTTACTAAGAGGGGGAGTGAATCAGTAAATACTCTCTTCTATCTCTTAATTCTCAACTTCTTCAAATTATCCTTAACTGATAATCAGGATATAACAGACATTCAAGCATAAACATAATCACACAGATCAACACAAGTATTTATACGTGGAAACCCTCAGTTAGAAGGAAAAAACTATGGTGAGATAGAGCTCACAACTTCACTAGTACAAAATGAAGGTGCCCTATTAGGAGCTTACAAAGCACTGGTTAAGGTGCTACTCGGTTAAGGGATTTTACAAAAGATTTGTTAAGATCTGAACCTTGTCAAGAGCTGCCTTGTTACAGGACTTTGAACATCAACAAAGATGCTACCTTGTTAGGGGATTTTACAACGAACCGATTAGGTCCACCCTGATTAAGGGATTTCAATATGCTTTCACACCTTATAAAAGCAGTGATCTATTGTGACACTGAATGTCTGATTAGATCATACCTGTTGATCTCTTCCCCAGTTAGCCTGGTTGTTGATGTCTCCTTGCTTTCTTCACCTCTGTGCCTGTAGCACTCCTCAAAAGATATCTCTCCTTTGCTCTATCCAATCACCAATTGTCAATAGTAGCAACCACACTCTATGGTGCATCCTATCACCCATATTTATACAAGAGTGAATCCCTTGTCCTCACAGAACCGCCAGGGAGTAAACTTAACCATAAATCATGCAACACATAAAGGCTATGCGTTGTGATCTGGAGTTTACTTTGAGATCATCTGTAGACTTAAAGCTAACTCCTGTTAAAAAGCTAACTCCACTTCTATGTGGTGAATTTACCGTATAATCCGGTTTTAACTAAAACTGCTCCGCATGATCCGGTGCAGAACTATAGGCAGTTCTAGACCGGTGTAACCTTATCTCCAGTTCAACTTTGTATGCACGCTGTGACCGGTACAGTGTTCATAGATCGGTCTACCCGTATGTTACCGATGCATACACTCTGTTCCTTCTCTACCGGTGTCTTCTAAGTAACGTGAGTGACTGGTGAACCTTACTGGTGCTCGGTGTTTGTGAATGTACACTAATGACAACTTAAATTGCTAACAGGGTTGGGGTACTTCTATGATGGTTGAGCACGATGATAGTGGCCTTTCCCTGTCAAAGTTCCACACACTTCTAGAAGCTATTGGTATAAGGAAACATAACTATTTATAGTAATTGGCTGATAGAGATTATCTTCTCGAGCGGGATTACATTTACTATGATGTGTTGAGGGGAAAGGAGGAGGAGGTAGATGAGCTCACCCATGAGATGGGAGTGACTATGGGTTCATTGGAGAGAGCGAAGTTGGCCCTTCATGAGTCTCAGTCATGGATTGAGGAGCTTTTTGTGGAGTTGAGGTTGGCACAGTCTTCACCCACTATAGATACAGTTCCATTTCCTACAGTGGTAGTTGGTGAAGATCTTATATCTACGGGTTGTGGGGATGGACATGCTGAGGATGTGGCTACATCCTTTACAAATTCAGGTGCAATAGTCTCAGATGGGAGGAGTGCATCTGTTGAGAGAAGCGGAGAACCATATGTTGCACTAGGTTCTCCAGTGGTTACATCCATTGTAGGTGTTGGTGATGAGTTAGATGATAGAGGTTATATTTAGAGCTATGACAATCAATGCTTGACTGAGGTGGGAGCTTTCTACCATGATTGCATAGGGAGGAGTACTCATTGCCACTTTTCTAGTCCACACAGAGGATTTGATGATGCATCGGTGTGGATTGGCTCTGAGGTTGCACCATCCTTGGTGGGATGAGTATCTGCCATCTACAATAGATGGGATCAGTGGTTGCAAGTTGGATTACTTGCAGAGTCAGCACATCCATGGGAGCTTAGCAAAGGATAAAGATGCTGGTCATGCAAAAAACACCTTCGGATGTTGTTATCTTCACAGTACCAAAACAGTGTGATTTGGGATCCGAGTGATTACACGTTTGGCACTATGTATTGGATGGGTCTAGGGGTTTGCTTCACTAGTTTTGGCATGGTGAAGTTTAGTTCAGAGTCGAGTAGAAAAAGTATGAGGATGTTCTTCTTGGCAGACTTCTGTTCAGAGTTTGGAATACTTTCAGTGCATCGGGATTTCAGACAGGGTTCACAAAGGAGTTTGGAAGTGTGTACATGGTGTCGAATGCGTATGGTTTTACTTTTGACCCTCATGTGTATGATCTCTTTCAGATGAATGGTTTAGTTGCGCACGTGTTGGACAGTGTGTATGACAACTCACCTTGAGTAGTATTGGAAAGAAAACTTTTTCAGCCTTCTGAGTTGCTTCCCTATTAGATGTTCACTCCTATGACATCTACAGTTGGATTCGATTTAGTTTGGCAGGTTCTGTTAGTTGTACTGGTGATGATGTTATAGGAGATGGTGATCACAAGGACTCTACACAGTTCTACCCTTGGGATTCGGGTGGATTGGTGTTATTGGTTTCTAAGATTGCTCAAGGACAAGCAATTTTAGGAAGGGTAGAATGTAATTTCCCCATTTTCGTGAGCTTCAACTTTCAGAGGATTAGCCTTTTCTTGACCCTCGTAGGCTAGTATGGTGGATTAGAGGGTCAAGTTTGGGAGTTTTGGAGCTCTTTAGGTGGCCATTGTGAGTGTTTACCTCACCAAATCCTTCATTTGTTTTGAGGCATTGATATTCAAATGTTTTTCATTCCGTTTGGAGAGACTTACTATTTATAGTAAGTCAATGGGTGATAGAGATGGACCCTTACTATCTTTAGCAAGGCACCTCATTAGCAGTGAGTGTAGTGGGCTACCTCTTGGTGAAGTTAGAATTGACTTGCGATGATTAATGATGAAGTTATAATATTATAATTATTATTAAAGTTATTCTTTAATAATAAAAAATTATTAAGTGCATATGATTAATTGAATTATGAAGTGACTATAATAGAGTTATAATATAAAGTCACTTTAAGTTATTCCAGTTTGTTCGAGAAGCTACTTCATAAGGAGTTAAAAGTAAAGAATGTTTTATCCCACATTGCTAAAAGAACAAGCATTCACCAACTAAAAAAGCTATATAAGCAAGGCTATCTTTTCATTTGAGACACGTTATGGGAATTGGATATTGAAACTATTTCTCCATTGTTGCTGAAAATGAGTGACTGGATTTTCTAAGGACAAAAACCCTTGGAATTAGAGAAGGTATGGATGAAAACCCAAGCCTTCAAATGTGAGGTGGATTTAAATCAGAATTCACCAATGGAGTAAATGGCAGATTTTGGTGAGTAAAGATTATTTTGGTAGCAAATAACAGTCGTATTGTGGCAGCAGGTCATTCATAGGGCAGAATTACATGTGCTGGAGGTATGCAGACCCAAATTGTAGGGCAGATCTGAAGCAAGTAATAAGATAAATTGAGACGGTTGTGAAGTCCTTCACACTTGAGAAGTATATGGCTAGGAAGGAAGGGTTGTTACTTGGCTGTAGGTGCACAAACTCAGATTGGAATACCTGCAATCCAGCATCTGGGAAGCTACAGCAGTTACAGACAATAAACCAAGGAAAAAGGCTGATCATTGGAAGCTACAAAAGTGTATAGATGCCTTGCAGGTATAGGTGTAAGAGCTGAAGAGAATAGATTAATCTTCTAGAGGCATGGGTTTGAGCTCTTCATGAAAACAAGGACAGACATTTGAGGATTTGAAGGTTGTAACCATCCACACTTTCAGTTTTAGCTTCAGCAGTTCAAGAGGACACGTCCAGGTCAAAATATTCATGGTTATTGCACCAAATTGTTAGTAAAGTCCTCCATGCTTATGTATGATGATTTTAAGCTAGACATATATTTGTTTGATAAAATGTCTCAGAGATTTTGCTGTTTAAAAACTTTTATTAGAATTGTTATCATTTTCGCCTAAGACTGATTAAGCAGTAATAGCAAAGATTTTAATTTATACTATGGTTGCTATAAGCTTTGCATTACTATTCCTACGATTTCATCCTTTCTAAGCTAATTGGCAATGTCAGGATTCAATTGAAATTTGTTAGAAGAACTCAAAATTTTGGATCAGACCCTACATTCCAACTGTTTGACGAAATTCCAATACTACTACACTGAGGATTTAAGTTAGAACCAGTTGGGGTTCTTACAACACTGGTGGTTAGCGAAGAGGGGAACGACTATGGATTCTCACTAGGTACACCCCATCATGTCAAGGGCCACATGAGGCCAATAAGGATGGTATCTGCTCCTGAGCATAGGGTAGAAGATTGATCGGCTGTGGATTCCTCACTAGGTACACCCCCTCGTATGGATGGCAAGGGCCACATGGGAGCAAGAAAGATGACATCCGCTCTTGGGCCTGGGTAGATGATTGATTAAGGCACCCTAATATGCCCTTATCCTAACTCTCCTATGGTTGACTCCATCAATAAACTATCTTACAATTAAATTAATGTTCCTAACCCTAGTTGAAATAATCTATAATGTCTCTAATAAGGAAGATCTATTTTGTGGATTATGTTTCAATGATTTCCTAACATGTTGCAAGATCCCAACCAGGCACATGATTCTATTCTACTAGAAATTTGTGATTTAGGGCAAAAACTAGGGCATTTACAGAAAGGGACATGACAAAGAATTTCTATGCTCTTAGTTGTTTGGGAATTATCAAGTCGAGATAGTGACAACTGACAACAATGATGACAGCATCCCCCCATAGGGGCTTTTGATATTGATCACTCCAAAGAGAGCAACTGTATCAAATGTTCTTGAAAATAAATCTTTTATTGATGCTGCTATGATACTTAAATAGTTTTTTTTTGTTTAGTCTGTATACAATTAAACTGTTCTTAATCCCAGGCCTACATATAGTCCAGCTTGCAGATAAATAGTTTGATAGCCTTTCTTTTTGTGGCTTTTCTGTCCTTACACTTTTTTGCTATTCTTAAGGGTCATCATTTATTACAACCTGTACTTGGTTTTTAAGTAAAATATTTTCAATATTATTATTTTAACATACAATAGACAACCAGGATGCAAGCTGCCCCTTGCTCTGAGAATGGCAATTTCTGTTATCTCAGCCCTTCCAAAATCGTATTAACAGCTGAATCTTTCTTCCTTTGATCAATACAACTTTTGTTTACCCTCTCAAGCGTCCTAAATACCTCCCAACAACTCTGTTTATGTAGCTGTTGATGCTGGAACATTCTCCCAACCCCTAGAAGATCTCTTGCAGATGCTGGAAGTTGAAATGGTGCTTTCTTGTTTCAAATTCTAGGTTACATTGTCAGGACACACTACCACAGTTGTAATTATTTCATGGACATTACTGCTGTCGCAGTTCTATCATAAACACTACCATGGTTGTCATTCAATCCTAGACACTACCACAATCATGGCCCCATATTTTTACATTTTTCTACTTTGTCTTTTGATCAACCTGTTATGCCCTTGAGTTTGTCTAGGTTTTGTATGCATTTTATTGTTCATGAAATTACAAGTCTTTATTTACTTTTTAATACAAATTTATAATTCATACAAATCATTTTGCTTATCAAATACCGATTAGCAATAATTGTGATCTTTTGTATTGTGACTGTTGTTGATTTGAGTGTTGATATCTCTTCATATGAATACTTGGGTGTTTTGATTGTGGTATTTTGTGTTACAAATCTTCAATTCATTTACTGTTTGCATACAGCATCTACTTTTGCAAATTCAGTTAGAAAGTGTATGCTGTTTTAGGTTCTTTTCTTGGCCAAGTCATATAAAATACAAAATCCTTCATTGGTATGTGCAAGCAATGTAAGGTCTTATACCCGAGAAGAAGAAATAAATATAGCATATTAGTTCATTTTTCATTGCATGTTAAAAACTACCAAAGAAAACTCATTACATATAGTAAAAATTGTTTAATTTGCATATTCTGAAAATTGTACACTTATCTGTAGCTTGAGTCTTCTATGGTTTTTAGTTTTAGTGTTTATTGTACAACGGACTGTCTGCTTCTATATCAAAGAGCATGTTTACCTGACATGCTATTCCATTATGTATTGTCCCTCAAAGGAAAAATTAAAACACTAATTAAATGCAAATTAGTCCATCCCCACTCTACCAAACATATGATATTACCTGATCGCGACTACAGAAAATCATTTCTTAAATGAATTTCTATCCTCTATAAGAATCATAATGACAAACAAGACAAAAATCTCTCTTAAAATATATACTTTCAGGAGCATATTCCTTAAAATCAAAGTTTGTTTACTCAAATTAAGAGAATCTCTAAGAAATTATTAGGGCTGCAGATACTACTTAATTGTATATAAGTAACAATGTGTCAAGAATGTCATTGATTAAATGAATATGGTGCCAGTTCATCGTTAATAGAAAGCAATGTTGCTATATGTGATTGATGTTACAATTTATTCTAGAATTTAAAGAAAAATTAATGCGTTTCTAATAATAGACCATGTTGATTGATATCATATTCTAGCATCATGTCTGCCAAAACAAGGATAGCCATATTCCTAGAATTTCATGCTTCCACTATTTCCCACAAGATTCCATATATTTTTCATCTTTTGTACAAATTAACACTTATGATGACATCACGATTTTATTCGTTTTAACTGAAATGAACTGGTATTGTCTAAAGTTTAGAGAGTAAAAGATTATCAGAACAAGAATTATAAAATGGAGTTTCAGAACCACAATTGATGTATTCAAATATGAAGTAATTTCTTTCAAAAAGAAAATCCAAGAGATAGAAGACCTTACCTCAATGAATGTCCTTGAAGTAGGGTAACAGCATAATCAGGAACCTGCAGTGAAACAAATATCAGGACAATTTAGGCAACTTTGGACCTTCAAGGTATGTGAAGAAATAAAATATACTAGATGAACACAAAAGTACAAATTAATTATTTCTTCACATTCATAGCTGCTTGTGTAAAGTGATATGCATGCAAAACAAGAAACCAAAATATAGTGTAAACAAGAAGGTATATCATAAGCTATAACAACTGTTGTAGAGTGATCTCCATTAGATGCATTTAACCTATATCATCTCGAAGTTAAGAAAAAAATCTGAAGTGTACATAAAGCTTGTCCCAAAATCCTCAGTTAAACCTATCACCTACCAAAGGCTTTCCTGAAGCAAGCATAATTCTATTCTCCAAGTCTAATTCAACACTATTATCAGGACGAACAATCACACCTTCAAGGTCTCTGAAATTGGCACCCTGGTTGAAAATAGGCCTGTTAATGTTTAGACAAATTGAACAGAATAGAGAAATATAAAAATTCAGAGTATGTGATGAAAATATAAAATATATATAGATTTAAGTGTGGACCTTTCGTTTTGGGATTTTACAAGTGCGTTCAAAATCATCTTCATTCAGCATATATGACCGATGGTCAAACAGTTTTTTTCTTGAACGTTTTGAACCTGAAGAGTTTCCTTCATTGAAGGCTGCACGACATAAATGCTTGCAAACATTAAAGACATGTTTCTTGTAACCATGATTTATTTGTTTAATACAATAGCCTTTAGTGATATCAATAATAAATGCTGAAGTTGAAGCATTACAGTACCAAATGGGACTGACTTG
This sequence comes from Chamaecyparis obtusa, assembly GCA_027943335.1. Taxonomy (NCBI): domain Eukaryota; kingdom Viridiplantae; phylum Streptophyta; class Pinopsida; order Cupressales; family Cupressaceae; genus Chamaecyparis; species Chamaecyparis obtusa. The sequence goes on along the minus strand of BSBK01006658.1, from coordinate 307,090 downwards.
AAATTCATAAATCTAGATTATTCTAAATAAAATTCATCTGTGGGCATCAATCTACTTTCCTTTGTTCTGAATAAATCAAATGTAGAATTGAGCAAATGCTATTTATTATCTAGACAGTTATCACACGGAATAGAAGTGAAAAGGTGTAAAATGTAAAAAGTTAATGGCAATGCACAATGATATATATCTATATCTATATATAGAAACTATGCTAAAGAAAAAAAAAATCCAGAATTTTCAAAAAACCAGAAACAAAGTTTGAAAAGATGCTTAAAATGGAAATCTAAAAACGGAATTAAAGGTATCATCCAATAAACAAGTAATAGAGTTAATGATTGAAATCTAATTGTTACATGGCAGGTTAGAAATGGAAATAAGAATTAAATACCTAGGGAAGTTCTTTTTTTTTTTTACAGAATGCCTAGTTTTAGGACTGTGACTTGCTGGTATAGCACTTGTAATATTTCAACAATCCTCAAAGAAATTGACAGATAGCTAAGACAGAACAACTTTAGCTAAAGTGTAATGTCCCACCCTAATTTGGAACACTATAATTTGCAAATTCCGTGTTTTTGTTTTGTTTTTTGTTTTCTGATTTATGACATGCTTGCAAAAAATATATTAAAAACAACTCATAAAAACATATACTAGTTACCTAGAAAATCTTTTCAGCTAGAAATGTCACGAATAAGAGCAAACAACAAAATACCACTTTCAGGCAATAGTTTCCAGATTATATAGCAAGTCTCAAATTACAAGATTTTGTATTATGTATCAGATTTTAACATACCCAAAAATGTGCTTTGATAGTTTTTTGAAAGAAGCTCTGAAACAGCCAACTGTAGGTCTAAAAATGGAGGTAGCAGCCAACTAGGTGACTCAGAAAAGAATTTCCAGTAGCCTCAAACTTGCTGTCTCCACCCAAAAAATTGTCTTACAAGGAAATCTGACTTGGGTAACTCCAAAGTGCAGAAATAACCACCCAAACCTCAAGCAATTTGACTTAGGAATACCATGCCTTGAAGAGAGCTGTATGGCCTAGTTATGGGTAGAATATTGCTGATAATGATCTCACAAACCCTTGAAAACTGCAAGAACAACTGCATTCTCTGTTGTCAAGAGAAAAAACTTGCAAACCCACACTGGTAGAAGTAGAGATGACCCCTCCAACACTCCAAAATGATGCCCAAATGGCGAGGTCAGGCAAGGAGGCAGCTCACTTAGAAATCACAGCAAAAAACTCCTCAAAACCAAATTTTCTTGATGCTCAAATGAAACCCTTGAGTTGAGATTTCCACAACACCCTCAAGACATCTTTCACTCCCATAGATGCACATCTTCGTTAAAGGGTCTGTCTTCAAAAGGTTGTGCTATAAACCCTAAGGCTTGGCCAAAATCCTTGAGAGAAAAAAGAAATAATAATCAGCATAGCCTAAAATGAACTCCAGATGTCTTTAAAATGGCACTTTCATTCCCTATGCCCTAATTAGGGTTTCCTTCCTTTCCACACCACATTAGAGTTTCCCATTTAAGTTTGCTTTTAATTTATCCTTTTAATATTACTTTATCTCACCAAAAAGAAGGTGCACATATAAGGGTTAAGTGACTTAAAATTATAAAGTCACTTTACGAAATATATCTAAGTTTAATATCAATCAATCTTAGAAATGTTTGCAACATTACAATATAATGCCTAAATGTCCTCCAATCAACTTTGAACATGTTGTTTGAACCTTGAGACTAACAACCCAACATGGGTCATGTAATCATTCATGTTAGTCTACAAGAACCCAATGATAGACTAACCCTAATAATTGAAGTTGGCTACGAAGGAGACATTAAAATTTTCCCTCCCTAAGATCGCTTTCCCACAAGCAATCTCAACTCTGGATGCTGCAAAATCTGATTGCTCTCCCATGTTGCATCCTTCAACAGTAAAACTCTTCCACTTAACCAGATATTAACCAAATATTTTTTGATGGTTCTCTTCTGCAAAGTGTGCTCTCTAGTGTCAATGATAGCCCCAGGTACAAAAATCAATTTACCTTCTTCATCAAGAAAGGAAAGGTCCACAGAAGGTATCACATTATGTGTCGATGCCTTTTTGAGGTGAGAGAGATGGAAGACATTATGCACTCTACTCTCCACTGGTAACACTAACTCATAAGCCACTTCTAACCTTTGGGTGATCTTGAATGGGCCATAATAATGTGGCTTTAGTTTCTCAACACCACTCTTCTTGAGAGTGGACTGTATGTATGGTTGCAACATCAAATACACCATATTACCTACCTCAAAAGAATGCTCAACTCTATATGGATCGCATACGGCTTCTACTAGTTCTGAGCCTTCTAGATGTTTTTCTTCAAGGTCTTTAGTATATCCTTATTCTCTTGAAGCAAGTCCTTTGCCTTGAGCACTCAACTATCCCCAAATAAGAAAATCTAGGAAGTTGAGTGCCCCGTAGCCGTAAAGAGCCATGAATGGAGTCATATGAATAGACATATGATAAGTGGTATTTGTTGGCAAAAGAGGATAGAGTCAGTAACTGGTAAGCTCTCTACCGATCTGAGTGTTGTCATTGATTGGAAACGAAGATAAAGATTTGTTGTTGTCTCTATAAAGGTTGAAGCTTTAAGGAACTCTTCATCAAGAGAGGCTGTGAAACCGGTCACTACACTAAGCATTAGCAACCAAACAATGCACTCAATCAAGGAAGAGAGTATCCTAAGTATCAACCAAGGACCAAACTTCAATCGGTATAGACAAGAGTAGCAATAGTCAAAAAGCACTAATCATACTAAGTGTCTATAACACAACCGGGACAGTGTAATCGGTAGTCCACGCAAATGCAACCGGTAAGACAAGAAAGAAACTGCAATAGATCAAAGGACGGATATATTATAAGACTCCGGTATAAACCGAGGAAGTCATCGTCAACTGTCAACTGTCTGTTCCAACCGGGATTTATCGCAATACATCCGGGTGATCTTGAGTTGTCTTGGTGATCAGTTTGATGCGCAGGTAAAGGAACTTGAGGCGTGACTGAAAGATTTAAAGCCGGATTCAGTGGCTTTAAATCAAGGTGTTATCTCCTGTGAAGGAAGGTTGCCTGACATGGTTGCCTGACATGCAATTGTTGTTTTCTTCATAAAGTGGATAAAGCTAGAGCATGCATCGGATGTTTGCTCAGTGAACCATTACTTCACTGAGTGATGTAATCGTAAGATCTCAGGATTAGGTCATGCATTTGAGGCACATTTATGGCAACAAAACTGTATATATTCTTATACCTGTTGTGAAGAAGAGTTGCCTTCATTCTGCCGAGAAAAATAGCGAACCTATATGCTATAGAAGCAAGGGTTAGAGAAAATCGACAAAGAGAGATAATAGGTTGTGCAAGGCAGCACAACAATAGTTGAGAATACACCTGTGTTAACCGGTGATAATTCTCAGTTGAGCACAAATAGAGATCACATCTGGCTAAGTAGAGCCTTCTGTAAAGATCTTGATTCTATTGTTTTCTAGCAAACTACAATAGACAAATCCCAGTATTTGGGTGGACTCTAACAAGTCCCTTGTATCAAAATCCCTTAATTGGGTGACATCTTTCAAGGTGTTTGAAAGTCACTTAACCGGGCAGGTCTTAACAGACCTTACTGTAACAAATCTCTTGACCGGGTCACACCTAGCAAGTGCATTTTTATCCCTTAACTGGGTAGGCTCTTAACAGGACGTACTTCAGAAGAGTACAAATATTGTGAGGTCTCCTCACACCGTCGTTTTCACCCTCATCGGATTTCCACGTGATAAATATGGTGTCACTTTGTGTTTGTTCACTTACTGTTTTATTTGCTCAGATCTGCTTGCTTTTATGCTTTAAGTTTACTTTACTAGATTAAAAGAAAGAAAGAAATTTTACAAGTGCTGATTCACCCCTCCCCTCTCAGCACCGATTAGGACTGTCAATTGGTATCGGAGCCTTGTTTTGTTCTTCTTTGTTGCTTAACCGCACAGAGAAAAAGCTATGATGATGAGAAAAAGACCAAAGTTTTCAAAAGAATACTTCACCTTATGGTGCAGCAGAATGAAGCTATATATGAAGACCATTGGTGACCAGTACTTTACTCATGTTACCAATGACTATAGTGAGCCCGCTGAAAACTTGACAACTGATGAAGAGAAAATTAAGACTGAGCACACGGCTGCCATGGACATGATTGCTAGCACTTTACCCGATTACATAGATTGAACATCTTGACTCTGCTTGCAAAATGTGGAAAAAACTACAAACGGTCTATGGAGGAGATCCCAATGTTCAAAGAGCCAAGGTCGAAAACCTCAGGGGAAAGTATGACGACATGAGGATGAATGATGGAGAAGATATTGAACAATATAGCAATCGAATCAAGTGATCAACTCCATCAGAAGCGCTGGAGGCAAGTTGACTAAAGAGGAGGTGGTGAGAAAAATACTGAGAACTCTCAGACCTCAGTATGCTATAAAAATCTCTGCTATTCAAGAGCTCAGGTCGGTGACCAAAGATCAAGTCACCCTAGACTCCCTAATCGGTAAGTTGGCTACTTTTGAATTAAGCAATTTTGATAATAGCCTATCCGTTCAGAAAGCAGCATTTAAGTCATCTGTCAATGCCTCTTCCACCAAAAAGGGAAGGGAAACCGGTAACTCCTCTACTGGTAAGATCGGCAACTTTGTTGACAATCTGTTCTCAGAGGAGATGGAGCAAGATGAGTTTGAAGCTCTGATTGCCAAGAGATTCCCTAGAGGGAAAGGAAAGTATAAAGGGAAACTCCCCTTAAAATGCTTCTCTTGCAACAAAATAGGACACATTGCTACCCGGTGTCCATATAATGAAAACAGAGACAAAAGAGACTGGTACAAGAGCAAAGCGAAGGAGTGCTATCTTGCGGAGGAAGGAGTCATAGACAATGAATCTAAAGACTCAAAAGATCCAGAAATTGCATTTATTGCAATAAAGGAGGAGAGCCCAGCTATTAATGAAGTTGCACTTATATCCAGATCTAATTAGCATGATGATTGGATCATTGATAGTGGATGTACTCACCATATGACCGGTGACAAGAGCAAGTTCATCAACTTGGAGCTCAACGACAGTGGAACAGTCACATTTGGAAACAATGCCCCTTGTGCCATCAAGGGTAAGGGATCTATTGTTCTCTGCAACAATGCTATCTGTGAAGACGTGTAATGGGTCGAAGGACTCAGATACAACCTGATGAGTGTTGCATAGCTGAACAACAAAAGTTTCCAGTTGGAATTTGGTCAAGGCTCCTGCATAGTCAAAAATCAATCCGGATCTCATGTTGCAACCGGTAGATAGAGCAAAGGCAATTTGTTCTACCTAGACTCAATAGAAGGAGCCTATTTAATTGCTTCTGTCAAAGGAGAATCAAGCAAGATCAGTCTTATCTCCAAAGAAGACAATAGCTGGCTATGGCACAAGAGACTCTACCATATAAACTTTGACAACATTGTCAAAGTGAGCAAAAAGAAATCGGTCAGAGGACTCTGTTGTCGGTATATTTTGTATGTACGGGTGTTGTGTAATAAACTTATGTTAATCATGTCATTCACACTCAGAGCAATGTGTACATATAACCTCCGAAGAGACACCACCGAAACGTCACGTCGTAACGGTTCACACTCTCGGTACTAACTGCCAAGATTAACATAAGTTTATTACACAACACCCGTACATACAAAATATACCGACAACAGACTCCCAAAAATTGCAAAACCCATGGGTGGTATTTGTAAGGATTGTCAGTTAGGAAAACTGACAGGAGCAAGTTTCAGTAGCAAGTCCTTCTCTGCTGAAAATGTCCTAGATCTTGTACACATAGACTTGTGTGGACCAATGAGGACAAAGAGCTATCACAGAGACCGGTATTTCATGTTGTTTGTAGATGATTTCTCGAGAATGATGTGGACACTCTTTCTACGAGAAAAATCGGAAGCCTTTCACATGTTCAAGGTTTACAAGGCTACAGTGGAAAAGGAAACCGGTAGAAGCTTGAAATGTTTGAGGTCGGACAGAGGAGGTGAGTACACCTCTCAGGAATTCACTCATTACTGTGAGGAACATGGCATACAAAGATAGTTTTCTGCACCTAGGACTCCTCAGCAGAATGGAGTAGCAGAAAGAATAAACAGAACGCTGATCGACTGTGCCAGAACCCCGTTGATCCAAAAGAATCTTCCTCATCACTTCTGGAGAGAAGCTGTCAGCACCGCTATCTATACAATCAACTGAGTTCAAGTCAAAAAGGGAACCGGTAAGATGCCTTACGAACTATGGTTTAAGCATACTCCCAGTGTAGGCTACTTCAGAATCTTTGGTAGTAAATGTCATATCAAAAGAGAAATGTTTTCTGGGAAGTTTGATCCTAAGAGCGATGAAGGAACATTCTTGGGGTATTCTACCAAAAGCAAAGCCTATCGGTGTCTGAACAAAAGAACAGGCAAGATAATTGAAAGCATCAATGTAAAAATTGATGAATCATCAGAACTAAACAAGAGGACTGGACATGTCAATCATGAAAATCTTAAATTTACTAATGGAGATGTTTTTGAGTTCAATGAAGCAACAACTGAAGAAGAGGAGGCAACTCCCACTAACAAAAATCAGGTGCGAAAGATTGTGCCTGAAGCTGACAGGATACCCCAGGATGGTGAACAAGTAGATGCTCAGAACCATGACGAAGATATTGCTCAACAAGATGAACCAGACTAGGAACAGAGGCCGGCTCTTCCAAGGTATGTCACATATCACTCTACTGACAATATAATTGGTGATAGACATGGGAACATCCTGACCAGGAAAAGGGCTAAAGAGAATGTTTGTCTTCTCTTGCGTGTTGAGCCCAAAACCACTAGAGAAGCCCTTGAAAATGAAAATTGGGTCAAGGCCATGGACGAAGAAATCGAACAAATAGAAAAGAATGACACATGGGAACTTGTGCCAAGACCTCATGACAAAAATGTCATTTGGACTAAATGGGTTTATAGAAACAAACTGAATGAGGATGGTAAAGTCATCAGAAATAAAGCAAGGCTGGTTTGCAAAGGCTATGCTCAGGAAGCTGGACTAGACTATGGAGAAACTTTTGCACCAGTAGCCAGACTGGAAGGGGTGAAAATTTTTCTTGCCTATGTAGCTCACAAAGGCTTTAAAGTGTACCAGATGGATGTGAAGTCTGCATTCCTCAATGGAATACTGGAGGAAGAAGTCTACATTGAGCAACCGGAAGGGTTTACATCTGCTCAAAAGACTGATATGGTCTGCAAACTAAAAAAGGCTCTCTATGGGCTGAAGCAGGCCCCAAGGTCTTGGTATGAAAGGCTGCATTCATATCTTCTGACAATTGGATTCATCAGAACCGGTGACAACAACAATATGTATCTCAAAACCAGAAAAGATGGAAACTTAATTGCTGGAATCTTTGTTGATGACATCATCTTTGGAGGAGATGACAGAATGAGCAAAGCATTTGCTGAAGAAATGAAGAAAGAATTTGAGATGTCTATGATAGGGCCCATAAAATTCTTTATTGGACTACAAGTCCATCAGCTAAAAAAAGGTATCTTCATCTCTCGGTCCAAGTACATAAAAGAAATTCTCAAGACTTTTGGACTAGAATAATCGAAACCGGTTGGAACTGCAATGATAACTAATCTCAAGTTATCAAAGGAGGATGATGCCAAAGAAGTAAATGAAACAATGTATCGGTCCATGATAGGAAAATTGCAGTATGCTGGTCACAGCAGACTGGACATTGCTCATGCAGTTGGCATAGTGGCAAGATTCTTTGCTAATCCCAAAGAAACTCATGTAATTGCAGTAGAGAGAATCTTCAGATATCTAAAAGGAACCGAGGAATATGGCTTATGGTTTCCACACAAGGGTGGATTCCAAATTAAAGTCTACACAGATGCAGACTGGGCTGGCAACGTAGATGATAGAAAGAGCACAAGTGGTGGTGCATTCTTTCTAGGTGGAAGAATAGTAGCGTGGACAAGTAAGAAGCAGAATTGCATTTCACAATCCACTGCTGAAGCTAAATATTTTGCTGCTACAATAAACTGCACACAGGTGATCTGGATCAAACAACTGCTGGAAGGTATTCAGGAATAGGTACCTGAACCGATCGCAATTCACTGCGAGAGTACCAGTGCCATAAACATATCCTAAAATCCTGTTATGCACTCCAAGACCAAGCACATTGCCATCAAGTATCACTACTTGAGGGAACTTGTACAGAACAAAGAAGTAAGATTGGAGTATGTGTCCACCAAAGAATAGATTGCTGATATATTCACAAAGCCATTACCAAAGAGTACTTTTAAGTATCTTAGAGGTAGACTGGGGGTTGTACCCCTCTCAGATCATCAGTAATCATCAACAAGGAGTCATCAGTTCATTATGATTCAAACAAAAGGTAAGAACTAATGAAAAGGATTGCTGCTCGCAGGGGAGCAGAGTATGCAAATCTCTCTGATTAGCCTTTTGGCATTCTATTGTGAAAAAGGGGGAGAATATGATTACTTAATCATATTTTTTCCATCAATGCCAAAGTGGGAGATTGTTGGCAAAAGAGGATAGAGTCAGTAACCGGTAAGCTCTCTACCGGTCTGAGTGTTGTCATTGATTGGCAAACGAGGATAGAGATTTGTTGTTGTCTCTATAAAGGTTGAAGCTTTAAGGAACTTTTCATCAAGAGAGGCTATGAAACCGGTCACTACACTAAGCATGAGCAATCGGACAATGCACTCAATCAGGGAAGAGAGTATCCTAAGTATCAACCAAGGACCGAACTTCAACCGGTATAGACAAGAGTAGCAATAGTCAAAAATCACTAATCATACTAAGTGTCTATAACACAACCGGGACAGTGTAACCGGTAGTCCACACAAATGCAACCGGTAAGACAAGAAAGAAACTGCAATAGATCGAAGGACGTATATATTATAAGACTCCGGTATAAACCGAGGAAGTCATCATCAACTGTCAACTGTCTGTTCCAACCGAGATTTATTGCAGTACATCCGGGTGATCTTGAGTTGTCTTGGTGATCAGTTTGATGCGTAGGTAAAGGAACTTGAGGCGTGACTGAAGGATTTAAAGCCGGATTCAGTGGCTTTAAATCAAGGTGTTATCTTCTGTGAAGGAAGGTTGCCTGACACGCAATTGATGTTTTCTTCATGAAGCGGATAAAGCTAGACCATGCATCGGATGTTTGCTCAGTGAACCATTACTTCACTGAGTGATGTAATCGTAAGATCTCAAGATTAGGTCATGCATTTGAGGTGCAGTTAGGGCAACAAAATTGTATATATTCTTATGCCTGTTGTGAAGAAGAGTTGCTTTTATTCTGCCGAGAAAAATAGTGAACCTATATGCTACAGAAGCAAAGGTTAGAGAAAATCGACAAAGAGAGATAATAGGTTGTGCAAGGCAGCACAACAATAGTTGAGAATACACCTGTGTTAATTGGTGATAATTCTCAGTCGAGCACAAATAGAGATCACATCTGGCTAAGTAGAGCCTTTTGTAAAGATCTTGATTCTATTGTTTTCTAGCAAACTTCAATAGACAAATCCCAGTATTTGGGTGGACTCTAACAGGTCCCTTGTATGAAAATCCATTAACTGAGTGACATCTTTCAAGGTGTTTTAAGTCCCTTAACCGGGGAGGTCTTAACATACCTTACTGTAACAAATCCCTTGACCGGGTCGCACCTAGCAAGTGCGTTTTTATCCCTTAACTGGTAGGCTCTTAACAAGGCATACTTCAGAAGAGTACGAATATTGTGAGGTCTCCTCACACCATGGTTTTCACCCTCATCGGGTTTCCATGTGATAAATCTGGTGTCACTTTGTGTTTGTTCACTTACTGTTTTTTTGCTCAGATCTGCTTGCTTTTATGCTTTAAGTTTACTTCACTAGATTAAAAGAAAGAAAGAAATTTTACAAGTGCTGATTCACCCCTCCCCTCTCAGCACCGGTTGGGATTGTCAGTATTATAATAGTACTTCCCCAAATATAACCACTTAACCCATGCCTTTTGCAGTTTTGCTATGTAATTCTTGAGGTATCCTTCCACCCACTTGTTAACAAGCTCATTTTGCCCATATGTCTATGGGTAATAGTTGGTGGTTGGAGTGAGCTCATTCCCACATAATCTAAATAATTCCTTCCAAGAAATGACTAAAGAACTTACTATCTCTATCACTAACTATGCTCCGTGGCAGCCAATGAAGTTTGAGCACCTCTCTAAAGAACAAATCAGCAACCTGCACTGTTGTATATGTGGTTGAAATTGCAAATAAATGAACAAGTGTACAATTTTCTCATTGGCTCTCAAAAGCATTGCAATTTTCTTATTGGCCCACAGGGTGGTGCCTTCATGTAATTGGTTGATAGGGTGGCAACATTAATTAAAATTTGTGAGGATTAATCTTGGCCCTTGATCTTGAATTGGTCTTGGCCCTTCATTGTAATTGAACAACTATAAAAGGCCAAGGCCTTCTCATTTGTAGAGGGTTAGATTTTAGAGACATTAGAGAGAAGCTAGTTGTGTGGTATAAAATTGGTATTCAATTGGAATGCAACCAACACTCAATAAACCATTAACCCAAGAATTTAACTATAAGAGTCCATATCAAATGAACCAACTAAACCCTTAAAAGCAGCTTATTGCTTCCTAGTTGAAGCGAGTTTAATCCTTCTTATAATTCTCATCAATTTGGCATGAAGGATTAGTAACTTGACTACTCCAAAATGGAAGATTCAAATGTAATGCAAAACTAGAAATGAAATTAGAATGGAAGATTAATCTAACAATAATGATGCTAATATGAAAACAAACTAGATAACAATGCAAAAACACTTCTAGAAAATGAACTAAGCTAAGAATGCAAGAGAGCTAAGTACTTAAGAGACTATGAATTCAAAATAGCAAGATTACTCTAGAGTGCAAGAATGCGAGAATGCAAGTATGCAAAAATGACCAAGATTATCTAGATGGAACTCTTGAGCCAAGGAAGAGCTTCCTTTTAAAGGAATTGCCTCAAGAATGGAGGGTGGAGATTAAGAGACAAAAGATGTTAGGTAGAGATGAGTGGTGAGATAGAAAGATCAATCCATGTGAGAGGATTCAATTTTTGATTGGCCAAGCTTGATGGGAGAATAAGAAAAAATAGAAAATCCCCTTCTAATTGCCAATTAATCAAGATTAAGTTGCAGAAAGTGCTCTTTTCAATAAAAGTGCTAGGAATTTATATTAAAAGTAAGTTTTGACAATTAAATGATTTTTCAAATTTAGAAATGATTTAAGCTTTGATTTTTAGAAATAATTTAACTATGCAAGGGGGATTATCCAAGTTGCTTACATAATTATGTATGGTAATTATACCTAGTAATTATGCCTTTGAGATTTAGAATTTGTTGTAAGGCAATTTAATCGAGATTAGGGGTCTAGGTTCCGCTAGACAAATTTTAGGTGATTACATTTGCCCCTCTTTGAATCGATGTGTGAGCAACGCATTGATTCAAAGAATAGATTAAAGTGGGAACAGAGAACAACCTGATGTGAAGCGATGAGACTATTTTTTGAAAAGGAGTACCAACTTCGAACTTGATCGATGAAAGACCAAAGATATCACCTCCAACCTTGATTGAGCGAAGACTAACGAGCGAGACTAGAGTATCCAGCTTGATATGAAATGATGAGACAAAATTTCTGTCCAAAGAGCTTTGAGATAGCTACCTCAACAAGGATTCTGAGGAAGCTAATCACCTGATTGAGAGACAATACCAGATTGATATGGGTCCCGATGAACCTGGTATGCCCCGGGAATGATGTTAGATTGATATGGGTCCCAATTAACTTGACATGCCTTAAGAGATTAAATAGATGTCTGTCCAACTGACCTAATATGAAGCAATGAGATCACTCTATCAGAGAGATGCGGAGAATCTCAAGTTGATATGGTTCCTAATGAAGATGAGATGCCCCAAGCCATGAATCTTGAATTGATTTATTGATTAGGGTTGATTTGCAGAAGAAGATTTTCTATATTTTCATGCCCCTTCAAGATCGAAATCGAAATGAGGTAGAGAGGTTAAAGCCTGGTTTGACTGATTGAAAGCATTAGGATTGTTAAGAATAGGTTGCTAGTAGATTTGGAATAGATTGGAGCTTGTTTGGAGCTGTTTTGAGGTCCTGTTAACTTGATTTGACTAAAGTTTGACCAGTATGAAATCATTTGGATTTGATAAATTTGCATGAGATTGACCTCAAAGGTTCAAGAAATGAAGACGAAAGCGAGCGGGAAGTGATAGTGTCAGCGGTCAACTGCATTTGACCAAGAAGATTTGACTTTACAATTTGACCAGGTAAATGATCTCAGATTTCCATTTTGATCCTGAAAATGGATTCAGGACGTCGAAATTAGCTAGGGGTACAATTTTCACAGGATTCTGAGCACTTTGAAAATTAGGTCAAAATCTATAAAAGGGGCCTAGACGGGACATTTTTAATTCATTTGGTACAGTTGACTTCGAGAGCTCAAAGACCTCTAGAGAGCCAAAGATGTCGATTCATGTCTGAAATCACCAATTCAAGTTGCAGAGACGCCATAACCGGGCTCGAGCATATGGTACACTAGTAAGTAGTCGATTCCTCTTTGTGATTTGGTAGTTTTTAGCCATTTTTATCAATTTGTAGCCGCCTTTTAGGTTTTTTTTCCCAGATTATTGTACGATAAAAAAAGTTTATCGCATGCCTCCTTGAGGTTTATCATACGATAAAGTGGTATGAAAATATGTATCGTTTGGCTTTATGAGAATCATTGCACGATAGGTACCCTCATATCGTATGATACGGGGAACTTCATCGTATTGAGGAATCGTATTGTACCCTTATTTGAGTTTCATTGTATGATATTCAGGAGTCAGTTGTTTCATTGTATGAGACAAAATTCAATTTTTGTCCTTTGTAGATAATAGTCTTTCGTAGTAGCCTTGTATTAAGTGAATTTTGATAGCTCGATGTTCGATTTGTACTGATTACTGATGCTTTTCCTTGTGCTCTTTGTTGCTACCTAATCCCATATTCTGATGTGCTTATCCACAGGCACTTCGGTTAGCACTATACCTATCCCTAGAGGACTTAGCAGTTCTCGATCAGTGTGGGCTGGGGAGGCTCCTTACCTTACTAGATATTCGTGTGAACCATGGGTTACTAACAACGTTGGAAGAGTGCTTTCGTTTTGATCATAATACGTTTCATCTACCGACCGGTGAGATCAAAGTGACACTAGAGGATGTCTACCGGATCCTCTACCTTCCGATAGCTAGAGATTTAGTTTACTACGATCAGGATCCTGTGGAGGGGATCACGGCTTTGAGGTGCATTTTTGCAGATGATACCATCATGGAGAGACATATTACCTAGGAGTACATGCTCAGGCAGTATGGTTAGGAATACCTCCTACCATGCATTCTAGTGGGGTTGATTGGATGTGTGGCGATACCTGATCATAGCCAGTAGGGCTTTCAATCCGGACAGGGCCGCATATTATACGAGATGTTGACCACTCCATGTAGATTCAACTAGGAAGCATGCCTGCTTTGCCATATGTATAGGGAGCTTCATGAGATTGTATATCGACAGGGTAGGAGCATGGCAGTAGGTGTCATAGTGCTTCAGATTTGGGCATGGCCTTCCCGTTGCTTGACCATTGACTCAGGTAGCCTGAGGAGTGGGCATGCCCTATATTTTCTGATATACAGGTTATATTCATCAGCCCAATTTGGGTAAGACTGCATTTTGGCGTGGTTAGTTGGATGACTTGACAACAGTTGTATGGCGACTGTACCTTGGGTGCGAGAGATCAACGGGCTCTTCACAAGAGTACTCGTTCATGTTTAGTAGTAGGCCATTGATCGACAGGTAAGATCTTGTGATTTCTGAGGCATTGCCATTACTGCCTTTTTATTTTGATATATCCTTGTATGCTGAGTTCTGACATGTATCACTTGTGTTGCAGGAGTGCTCCCATAGTGGAGTGATTTTGAATTAGTCGAGTTTGGCATCAGTTTGGGCAGCATCCGGATACGCCCACTGAGTTCATTGCTTATGCCCATTACGCTGATGAGGAGGCCGATTGGGAGCCACGACCAGTTTATGCTGTCGCTATCCAGGAGCTACGAGACTTGGTCGGGGTAGACTGGGATTATTGTCTGCAATTATAGATGCAGGGATGACTCCAGCGTATAGGAAGCATTAGATCGATTATCCTTTTCGACGATTTACAGATCTGGCTAAGTAGATGCCCCGATTATATGAGGATCCTATCAATGAGCCACAGAGGGGAGGAGCTGCCAAGGGATAGGGTGGTAGGGCATAGGGACAGGCAGGAGCGAGTACTAGCTGCTCACAGGTATCAGGTCAGCAGAGGCCTCGAGGAGAGAGGGGATCGTTAGGGGCAGTGGGGTGGCGGTGGTGAGTGAGGAGGAGATGGAGGAGGATGAGGGAAAGAGGTTATTGAGGAGGAAGGTGGACAGGGGACACCTCCTTAGGAGAGATTGGCAGGGGAGGCCATTGGGAGAGGCAGTGGAGACTAGGGCTGAGTAGATGACAGCACAGGCACCACTCACTGAGGCGCCTGATGGAGCTCTAATTTTAGAGGCTCCGTTTTTGCACAAAAGTTTACATACCATAGATTGGTGATTATAAGTAATCAAATTATATGAGGGAAGGAGCATTGTGAAGGTTTGAGTAAGCTATCCGAAGCTGTTGAAGTGTTATGTATTGAATGAATTGCACTATAGACTAGTAAAAGCCAAAAAAAGGAAGTATTAATTATGTTCTCTCCAAGCTACTAAGTTTTTCCAAACAAATTAGAAGTACACAGCAATACTAAGTCAAGTCACAACAAAATTCTTGATTTAGAAAGAAACCAAGGCACGCATAGTGATATATGGACCTGTGTTAAAGTTAACAACAGTCCTAACTCCAGATGTTGAAAGCCTACATTCACATTGATAAAGTAACCTTATAAAGCATAAGTAAGTCAAAGCATACATTATGCAAGCAAATTCAATTGTACAAGATTTGTCATGGAAGGTGATACGAAACGTATTCTGTCAGAGTATACCAGATTGCAAACAATACCAATATGGTTGAAGATGCATCCTCACACTCAACAGGATCCCAGACTTAAGAAGGTACGATAGCATAGTTTGGAACACATGACTTAAGTTTAAAATTTGCCACATGAGGGCCGACACAAATAGAACATACAGAAACGTATACAGAGAAAAAGAAAATGGTGTGATAAATATAAAAAGATCGATATCTAGATGGCAGGCGTCAGGGCCATTTTATACACATAAAAAATGGAGGAATTTGCCGATAAAATAAGAAGACACCTGTCAGCAACAAGGAGGCCAAAATGAAGCATGTAGAATTAGTACGAAGGCAATATTATGAAGAGAAGACGTATGCGAGCGGAGTATGAAAGCACAAGTTAGTGTTCAAATGGAGATGGCAAGTGTGGCTGAAAAGAATAAGCCAAACGACAATAGACAAATGAAGTTTGAACATAGCAATTATACACAACAATAAAATCTGTAAGATTAAGAAACAGCGATTGGTATGTTAAACACAATAATAAAATAATCAAATAAAGAGAAACGAAAATATATATCGAGCATCTGAAATAAAAATGAATTCAGTTGTTATGTTCTTGCTAAACGGCAATCTCATATTAGCAGCAATTGAAGTTTTAACACAGTGATGAAGATGTTGACATGACAAATACTAGCACCATGAGGGAGACAAATACATCGGTGGTGGCAAGAGAAAAGTCTCAAAATATTCACAGAGATAATAACGATCAAATTTGAGCATGCGCTGACAGGCTGAGAACGAATAAATATTCAGGGGCTGCGTTCAAATTCAAAATAATATTATCGGGGTAGTATGAGATTATATTTATCATTAGTTAAAATACAAAACCTTTAGTTTGTTTAATAAAGGGGACGTGACTTTTGATA
The DNA here is from genome assembly GCA_027943335.1 of Chamaecyparis obtusa. Classification (NCBI taxonomy): domain Eukaryota; kingdom Viridiplantae; phylum Streptophyta; class Pinopsida; order Cupressales; family Cupressaceae; genus Chamaecyparis; species Chamaecyparis obtusa. The sequence goes on along the minus strand of BSBK01006658.1, from coordinate 290,986 downwards.
TTGAAAAGAAGTCACTTTGTAAAATCAAATATAAATAAGGATTGTATCATCCGATAGAAGATATATTCGGAGAAGCATATATATTTAATTGTATGGAGGGATAAGGAGCAATAATATGACTTTGTAATATAAATTCAATTATTTTATTATTATTCAATTATTTTATTTTAATAATAAAATAAAATGTTCTTTGTTTATTATTAAAGGTGTGGAGAATTAAACTGCAGATGAACCGTCCTTCGTAATTATTTTTTGAATGTCAGATAAGTGGACATGGTCATTTAGCATCTTAAACTCGATCATCACAGATATTGTGCGATATTTAATTGTTTCCGAACTTGTGTCCAGTTTGTCTCCAAGGAGTTAAAGTTCAATCTGGACTAATTTAAGATTGCATAAATATTTGATCTGTCACATCTTGATTATTTAATTGATTGGCAGTATAAGTGCGTAGAACATTATAAAGTTGTACGTAATCTTCATTGAAGTTGACTCTATTGCCCGAATGAGCAGAGGCACTGGTCTTTTTATTTTTGAATTATTGGGTTCATATGTGAAGTCATAAAATCTATCAACTCCTTCCTACAAACCTCAAATCCATTATTAGGAATCATTACACAAAACATTTAATTAAACATTCAACATTCAATTTCATATTAATCGAGTTCGAGGAATTTGCCAGCCGAAAAACTCACAAGCTTATATTTGCTATAGAAAAACCTTGAAGAAAGTGATCAAGTCTGAGGTGAAGGTTTACCCGCCTAGGTGTAGCGAAGCCTAAAGTGTAGGGGAATTTGAATTATTCCCGTTTGTTGGCCAGAACTAATTTGGAATCCTATTGGAGAATTGGCAGGCTCTTGGATTTCCAATCTGTGGTTTTGGGAACCAACAACGCCAAGGGCAGAGGGAGCATAGGGGATCGCTGCTCAGGAGGTGGCAGAGCTCAAAGCACCTCGCAGAGGCACAAACACAGAGGGTAGTTGCAGAGGTCCAGTTACAGTTGGTAGAGCGAGACAAAGATCACTAGATGTGAGTGCTCAAGAGTATGCGAGACTAGCTGCAGCAGATAGCCACATATCAGGCCTCCCGAGTAGCGTATTACTATGCATTATACATTGGGGCAGTGCTAGTTGCATCTAGGGCACCTTCATATTCTCAATTCGCTGCCCATTCTGAGGTAGTTGTACTAGTACCAGGGCCAGCTAGGGCAAGTGCGCCTCCTCCTCCACCTCGAGATTAGGCGGAGGGAGAGAGTCAGTCCTAAGTTCCCCTTCTTGTCTTGTCCCTTTCTTCTAGATTTTGGTGTACCCACTTGTGATATATGCATCGAGGATGAATCATTTTTGTACTCGAGACATTTATTTTGATATATATATATATATATATATGATGGATATTCTGATTCATAGCTATTGATCTTTGTTGCTTATGTGTTTCATCATGGTGCTTATCTTTGTTTATGCTCATGTATACTGCAATTGATTATTCTCTTTTTATGTCCTTGATGAATATATCTCATGCCATGTGTATGCTGCTGATCCTCATACCTTTACTTTATGTTTTTACCACTGATACTACATAGTGTAGATGTAGATAGTACTCGTGTTTGCTTCTTTGATATCATGTTCAATTTGATATATCGCTCCTTTCTCCTCTTCATATATGTGATAATGAAAACTTAGCACTCTAGGCCCCTTTATGATGATACTTACCTTAGTTTGTGCAAATATTAGTCAAAGTCAACAAAAGATGTTGTAGTTGATTGCTTCGGCGAAGAGAAAGGAAGGACGACTCAAGGGAACCAAAAATGCACAACTAAAATGAAGCCCTAGCATGAAAATGCAGCCTAAGACACGAGTCAAGTCATGATCCTGTAGCCGTTCAGGTATCATCATTTGAGCGTTTGGGACATAGGAGGTCAGTACAATCTTCACTGGTGCGAGAACAACCATGGAGATATGAATACGACCTTATCGGATAGATTGTAGGAAACACATGTAAGCATCGAGGCACAAGAGCCGAGACCTGAACACGGTTTCCAATTTGATGTTGTAAGATAACACCTGTATCGAAGCATAAGCAGCCAAGATAACCAGGAGTGTCGTCGTACATGTCACACACAAGAAATAGACAAGGAAATAATTCGAACCTCACCTAAGTGTCCAAATAAAAAGGGTCAAGGTATGTGCGGTGTTCCAATCGCGATGGAGGCTCTTACCACAGGCACCCAATTTATTAGACCACTTAAGATCATTCAAACCACACCACAAGCAAAAATCAAAGAAAATGTGCTATGCTCCCAGTCGTGAATCTCTAGTCAAGTAGACATCGTGGAGCGACCTTAGAATACATAACAAATGAAAATCAATGATAACAGACAACACACAAGAAAATACTTCAGCATATCTTAGTCATTTTCAGTTATCTAAGTTGTGGTTTGTGTTGGGTGTTAAGGAACACCTTTGTGCTTGTGTGAAAGTGCAAGCGTGCAGCGGAAAGTGCAAAATCCGATGTGTTGAGAAACACAGTGATGTCCAAATTGGTAGTGTTAAGAAACACTGTGGGATTAGAGTGTTGAGAAATACCAAGTAGTGTCAGTGGTAAATTCTCCTTCAGGGAAGACTGATATACTGACTCAGGTTAAGCTCAAAAGATCGACCAAGTGATAAGGCACTGACACCCCAGATAGGTAGAGTGAGATTTCCCCCAATCGACGGGTGAGAACCAGGGACAAGACTAAGACTAGTTCCAACCCATGATGACACAAGGGAGATAAATAGTAGAAAGGAGGTAGATGAGAGAACGAGAGCTCAACCACATGTTGATAGATGGAGCGTTGATTACAAGTGACGCCTATTTGCCAGGTTTTCACCACTTGGCAGTATTTTATTTTTGCTACCAAGGCGCCTATTTCCAAGCTTTCACCAAGGCACATTTTTGCTTTTTTTTTATTTTTTTGTTCTTTTTCATTTTTCATTTTTTTTTTATATTTGATTTGTTTTGTGGATACATCAAGGCGCTTGTTTGCCAGGTTTTCACTAGGATGATCAATTTTTTAGGACTTTTTATGCTTTTTAAGATTTTTTCAGGACTATATGTTTTTTAGGCTTTTTTTTTCAAAATCATAAGTTGTTGTACAAGGTGTAGAATGTCTAGCTATAGAATTGTTTCAGGTGAAGTGCGTTGAGAGGCTCTTTGAGAACATCGACTTCCAGAGTAGCCAGCTGATAAGCTCCAAAACCAAATGTTGAAGTAATGACAAAAGGACCCAACCAATTAGGTTTGAATTTGCCCTTTTGTTCTCTATGTTGTTGATTTTTCAGGTTCTCTCTTAGAACGAGATCACCGACCTGAAACTCACGATGACGAAGCTTTTTATTGTAGCCTTTAGACATCCTCTTTTGATAGACCCCCAGATGGTCAAATGTTGCTTTTCTACGCTCATCAAGTAATTCCATCTCTTGAAGTTAGGAAATTTTGTAATCATCATTTGTGACAAGCCCATGTGGTGATATCCTAAGTGAAGGTATCTCGACTTCGATTGGTAGGATTACTTCGGAACCATAGACCAATGAAAATGGCGTAGCCCTTGTAGGTGTTCTGATGCTGGTTCGGTAAAGCCATAAAGCTGGATTGATTTGCAAATGCCAATCCCTTCCTAACTTGTTAACCGTTCTGTGTAGGATCTTTAGGATTATTTTTTTCGAGGCTTCTGCTTGTCCATTCCCCTGAGGATAGTAAATGGAGGAATGGTGCATGATATAGAATACAATGCAGAGCTCATTGATGTCACTGTTCTTGAATTGTCCTTTGTTGTCTGTAACAATCGAGGGGATTTTGTATCTGTAGATGATGCAGTTGAGGTTAAGCATAGCCACCTATTTTCTTATCGCTTTGATAAGGAGTACCGCTTCAACCCATTTGGTAAAGTATTCAGTAGCTGTAATGATGAAATTGTGCCCATTAGAAGATGAGGGATAAACATGTCCCACAAGGTCAAAAGCACATTCCGGAAATGGACAGTGAGTAATGAAAGGCAACAGGTCCCGAGCAGGAGCGTGAATCAGGTTTCCATGGAATTGACATTTCATACAGGTCTTAGCAAATTGGACAACATCCTTTTCCTAGGTAGGCCGATAGTAACTTGCTCTAAAGATCTTTTTCACCAAGGACAGACCATTCGAGTGTGATCCATAGATACCCTCTTGAACTTCCCTAAGCGCTCTCTCAGACTCCTCACACTTTAAACACATAAGAAGTGTACGGTCAAGATTTCTCCAAAACGAGTCATTTGCGATGGTGAGATATCGGGAGACATTTTGGATGAGGTTTTGTTTTTCATTTTGAGACAGAGTCGGGTATGGTTTGGTCTTTGAGGTAAGTGTAGATTTGGCTGAAGCGGAATAATCTGACGGTGGGCTCCAAAAATGTGTGATATAAAATTGGTATTCAATTGGAATGCAACCAACACTAAATTAACCATTAACTCAAGAATTTAGCTATAAGAGTCCGTATCAAATGAACCAACTAAACCCTCAAAAAATGACTTATTGCTTCCTAGTTGAAGCGAGTTTAATCCTTTTTATAATGCTCATCAGTTTGGCATGAAGGAATAGTGACTTGACTACTCCAAAATGGAAGATTCAAATGCAATGCAAAACTAGAAATGAAACTAGAATGCAAGATTAATCTAACAACAATGATGCTACTATGAAAGCAAACTAGATAACAATGCAAGAATACTTCTAGAAAATGAACTAAGCTAAGAATGCAAGAGAGCTAAGTGCTTAAGAGACTATGAATTCAAAATAGCAAGATTACTCTAGAGTGCAAGAATGCAAGTATGCAAAAAATGACCAAGATTATCTAGATGGAACCCTTGAGCCAAGGAAAAGCTTCATTTTAAAGGAATTGCCTCAAGAATGGAGGGTGGAGATTAAGAGGCAAAAGATGTTAGGTAGAGATGAGTGGTGAGAGAGATCAATCCATGTGAGAGGATTCAAGATTTTTGATTGGCCAAGCTTGATGGGAGAATAAGACAAAATAGATAATCCCCTTTTAATTGCCGATTAATCAAGATTAAGTTGCACAAAGTGCTCTTTTTAATAAAAGTGTTGGGACTTTATATTAAAATAAGTTTTGACAATTAAATAATTTTTCAAGTTTAGAAATGATTTAAGCTTTGATTTTTAGAAATAATTTAATTATGCAAGGGGGATTATCTAGGGGGATTATCTAGGATGCTTACATAATTATGTCTAGTAATTATGCCTTTGAGATTTAGAATTTTTTGTTAGTCAATTTAATCGAGATTAGAAGTAGAAGTAAATGAATGGAAGATATTGGTGAATGGTGATTAATGGTGGAGCTAGTGTTCATAGCTTTTGGTACTTCCTGATTGTAAGTAACAGTGAAAGGTTAGTCTGGGCCTAAATTGCAAGTGTTTAACTTCTATTGGAAATGTTCATTTAGATTGTGCCTTCATAAGGTATTTGGATAAATATTGACAATGTGAAAATCATTCCTACATCCTTAGAAGCTAGCACCCTCTTGTGCCTAGTTGATTTGGCGAAGCAAGGATTGGTTAGAGGCTCACCCCATTATCAACATTATCCTACATTCTAAAAATTAGACAGCTTTTATTTCCATTGCAATTGTTTGGTTGGAACTATTTGAAGTTGAAGTAGTTGATATCCATTGAATGAATAGTGTAAGTCCCCATGTGATAACCAGCATATCACATCATATAACTGAGTGAAAGTCCACAATAAAGAAGGAACTTTGAAGTTGTCTTATATGATCACACAATTCATTTACATTGTTTAGCAAATGAGCATCCTTATTCAAGAAAGAGTTAGAAATTTAGTGTTTCATCTCGGGATACTAAGTATTCGATTCTGCATGTTGTAGTGGAACAAATCTCACATCACTAGAAATTGGTGCTAGGAGGGCATGAAAAAAGTTCATTTGTGGATGTCAACAAGAATGAGCTTTCAAGTTTTATTTGAGATGAGAAGATCTCCTTAAAAGTGAAAAAAATCCAAAAAAACGTGAAAAGTTGAAAAATCCCTAAAAAAGTAAAAGTTGAAAAATCCCAAAAAAGTGAAAATTTGAAAAATCCAAAAATAAGTGAAAAAAGTTGAAAAATCCAAATAAGGTGAAAAAGTTGGAACCCCGCCCCACAAAAAAGTGAAATCAGAAAATCCAAAAGAAAGGTTTCTCAATGGATAGGCAAGTTGATGTTCTTCCAATTAGATTTGATTTGAACAAGCGATTACATCCCCATGGACTATCTCAACTTGCAGCATCAGGGCAATGTAGAATACATGGCACTATAGAACATGAGGAGATGCATTGTTCGGTATTTCTTTTGAGGGTGGAGTTAGCATTGTAGCAAAAAATCTCTTTTTCAGATTTACATAAGCTAGTGATATTGTGAGATCTGAATCAAAGCTCCATGAATTTAATGAGAAGATTCAGGAGAAACTAAGAAACAAATATGAAGGAAATACTTGGTTCCAACATTGGTGTAGTGTGCACGACCTATTGCATTCAGGATCTACTTGTCCATCATGCCAAGATACCATTGACCTAGTCAAATTTCAAATGGGATGGTATGAAGAATCATCAAGGGAAGAAAACGAAGATGGCATTCATCACTCAAGTTGGAAACCAAAAGATGAAGAAGAAAATTAGTTACAGGATAACATGGTTGAGCTTATAAATCAAGACAATCAAGAGAAAGATGAACTTTCATGCATCACATTACAAGAAGAAGATGTTGAGAAGAAAATCAAGGAAGCAACTGGGTTCATCCAAGAAAGAAAAATGATACCAAGCAAAGATAAAAATTTAGAAAATTTTACGGGTGGAGAACTAAAAGAAAGTCATCACAAATTTGAAGAGGAATAAATTCTTAATAAACATTCATTCATGTTACAAAATGAGATTCTTGAGGATGAATTGCAAGAAATTTCAAACATCCTTAGAGAGGAAGACAGTCAAGTGGATGAGTTGAACAAAGAATTAAAAGATATCATAGATGAATCTAAACATGGAAAACAATTTGATAAGGCAATACGAGATGTCATTACCACCATATTCTTTGGGGGGTTGCTAAAATATTTTAAGGAAGAAATAGAAATGGACTCATTGCCCATGACATTTCAAGACAGAATAGTTGCAAGTAGTATGATTCATCATCAACTTCGACCTCCAGAGACATTGTCAAATGGAATGCCACTCAACGATCAACTTGTGGAGGTGTTTGATGATGCTTCTATCAGTTTTGAAGATACCATGCTTGGTGAGATTACAAAAGAAGCAATTGGCAATCCCGTATTAGATGAAGCTTCAAATGCATTCGGGAAGAATATGCAAGATTTGTTGAGAGATGGACAAGTTGCTCCCATGGAAGATGAGAATGAAGAAAATTTCAGGGGTGTGCTACCATTTGATATTACATTTGAACAACCTGAAGAGATATTTTAGGGGGAAGTCATCAATGAATCCTTGATTTTTGAGGACATGCTAACTGAGAGGCACAAAGATGCATGGTTCATGCTATACAAGGACAAGCCTCCAAAAGCGATATTCCATGGGTTTGATTTCAAGAATGATCTTGCCTTGATCACTCACGAGTTCAATGCTAATGCTAGTGGGATGATCCATCATCAACTTCGACCTCGTGAACCTATGGATGATCAAAAAGGATTTAAACAAGAATCATTCAGGGAGCACCAGGTTGTTTCTTTCTTTGCTTTTACTCTTGAAAGTTATGAAGGTTATTATTTTGATTATAGTGATCTAGAAAAGACAACTTGGATTTGGGTTGATCACTGACCTTATGAATTGCCTCAACTATTGATCTTGCATGATATATTTCCTGAGTTTGAAAAATAAGGGGATTTTTTTTTTGGAGTACAAGGATGAGTTTGCAAGATTTAGAACCATCACCAAGTCTTGTTGTTCTTAAACATCCTGAGAAACCATGTTTGATCAAGCATGTATATAGCTCTTTTGAGTGTTGTTCACATAGGCCTCCTTAGGGTAGGTTTACTTTGGACCATTTGGTTCAAGAGGGTTAGTGTAGGTTTCCTTTTTGTTGGTTGCTTAGTTGTCTTAGGAGCCACGAAATTAATTTACCTTGAGTCAATTGACTTGAGATTTGTTTGAGGGACTCAGTCATTTAGTTTTCTCTAGAGAGTCAGTTTGTAGGTTTGTCTTGAGTCATTTGATCCAAGTAGTTATTTTCTTTAGTTGTTTATTTTGCGTTAGTTTAGGTGTCTACTTTGGTAGTTTAGTTTAGAGGGATCCCGACTTGTGAGAAGGATGAGGTGTCATACAACACACTTTGGTGTTCACAGTAGATTTGTTTGGTTTATTTCTTGGATATCTCTTTGAGAGGTTCCCATGAATTGGAAATTGTTCCTAATAGCCTTATCTTTCGAAAAGGATTTGTCCTTGTGATGAGCCCAACCTGCTCTCTATCACAAACTAGATTTTTCTTCAAATTAAATTGCAATTTCTCGTGTTTCAAACATATAAGAATTCTTTGATAATGTTTTCAACATTCAAATAAATACAACAACAAATTTATTTCACTTGAATGTCTACAATATTTTATCAATGCCTCGTAAAACATGATCATTACAATGATTATAATACTCTAAATAATGCACCTTCATCTCAATTGTCTGTTGTAGATGAAATGTTGGCCAAAGAAATCACTCTCAAACTCTAGCCAAGTGATGTAGCCTCCAAGATAAATGACGCAGCTCCAATACAAATGTTGCAGCCTTTGTGATAAATGACGCAACCTTGTAAAACTTCCTAACACTTGACGCAACCCATGTAATTTGAAATATAACTTTTAAAAATCATCTACAATGCCTCCAGAATTATTGACGCAGCATCAAGCGTGAGTAAACACACTCCATAAAAAATTCACAGCTTCCAACCAAACACATAAACTATCTGTTCTTTGCAGTGAAAGGAAACGCTGCCTTTGTATTAGCTTAGACCCTCGAATTGCCCACCATATCTCACGCAGCCAAAGGAAAACAATGTCATAGCTGCTGGAAATGACATACGAACAGCCACACCATATCTCATGCAGCCAAAGGAAAACAATGTCGCAGCTACTGGAAATGACATACGAACAGCTACAGATCTGTACGACAGTCCTTAATTGATTTCACAATGACAAATCTGCAACTCACAATCAGCTTCTCAATAAGAGTAAACATAATAGAGAAGCAAACTCAAATTGCTATACTTCAGCAGCAATTTGCACTACCAATTTTAGACAATCTTCCACTATACTTCAGCAGTGGATAACAAATCCTCAAAACAAACCCTTATACTTCAGCGAGGGCACAAACTTCAGAACCTCAGAACGCCACAAAGGCAACAAAAGCAAATAAATATTCAAGCGTGCTTTTTCCAATGAAATGAGCTCATATTTATAATACTTTGTTGATAAAAGTTTCCAAACGAACTCAGCTTCTGAAATTGTGTTAGTTTCCCAAAAGAACTCAGCCCTTGAAACTTTCCAACACAACTTCACTTTAAATATTTAATACTTGGCTTAGGCATATAATAAATGACCCCCTTCCAATGATGACTCAACTCTCAACTTAAGTGAAATTATAAAGTTAAATTATAACTATATAATAAGCCATTTAATAATTTAATAATAATTTGGCCACTAAAAATATAATGAATTCAAATTACTCATCATTTAAATATGTCGTCTGAAGTAGGAGTTATACCTATTATTTCTCCATGTGACCAAATGTACTTTCCAAAAATAGAAAGGGTCCATCTCAATCAACACCCAACTTGTTAGCAATTTAAGTTGTCATTAGTGCAAATTCACAAACACCACGCACTGGTAAAAGCTCACCGGTCACTCACGTTACTTAGAAGACACCGGTAGACTAGCAACAAAGTTTACGCACCGGCAGTAGAAGCAAAGGAGATACACTGGTAGACCGATCTAAAAACACCACACCGGTCTCTCAGTGTATAAAGTGATAAACCAAGTATAAGATGTATTGGTCTAAACTACCTAAAGATCCGCACCGGATTCTGCAGAAGCCGCACTGGATTCTGCAGAAGCAGTTTGAGTTAAAACCGGATTATACAGGACATCCACCACTGTGAAGTGGAGTTATCTTTTTAACAGGAGTTAGCTTTATTTCTGCGAATGTTTCATAGGTAAACTCCAGATCATAACGCATAGCTTTTTTGCTAGTTGCATGATTTTATTGGTGAGTTTATAGCCTGGTGGGTCTATGAGTTAAGGGTTTCATTACGATGAACTCTTGTACAAATATAGGCCATAGGGCACAAGATGAAGTGTTGTTGAGAATTGCTGAGAGAAGAGAAAAGGTGTCTGCACAGAGATCACAGTCACCAGAAGTGAAAGAGGATAGAGCCAGAAGAGAATAAACAGCCAGGCAACCGGGAAAGATCAACAGGTATGATCTGATCAGATAAGTCAGTGTCATAGAAGATCATTGCTTTTGTAAAGAGTAAAAGCAAGATTAAATCCCTTGCATTAGGGTGGACCTAACCGGTTCATTGTAAAATCCCTTAACTGGGTAATATCATTGTTTATATTCAAAGTCCTCTAACCAGGAAACCCTTAACAGGGTTAAGATCTTAATCGATCTTTTGTAAAATCCCTTAACCGGGTAGCACCTTAACCGGTGCTTTGTAAGCTCCTAATAGGGCACCTTCATTCTGCAGTAGTGAAGTTGTGAGTTCTATCTCACCGTGGCTTTTCCCTTCTAACCGAGGGTTTCCATGTATAAATCTTGTGTTGATTTGTGTACTTTTACAGTTGAGAATGTTTTCTTTATGCTTTGCTTAGATTACAAGAAGTATTTAACAAGATTGAAATACTAGAGAAAAATAGTTCTTATGGATTCACCGCCCCTCTCAATAACTGGTTGGGAATAACAATTGGTATCAGAGCTAGTTCTCTATATACAAAAGTCTAATAGCTTGAGAGAAAGATCATGGAGGGTTACCGGTATTAGAAACAACTAGAGGAAGCCAACGAGATAATTGCCTCTCTAGAAAATAGGCTAAGGTCACTTGCAAAGAGAAAGGAGATGGCTCTACAATTGAATGACAGCAATGAGACAATAGATGAACTCTCAGGACATAGTAGTTTTGATGAAGTTGAGGAAGCAGTCTCCGAACTTATGGAGAAGAACCAGATCCTGACCGATCAGATCTCAAACCTTAAAAGGGAATAAGAGGATAATGCCCTAAGGATGACCAAAATAATCGAGAAAAAGAGAAGCTGAAGATGAAAGAAAAACAACGGTTAAATCCTTAACTGCCATGGAAAAAGCAAGAAACTAGGCAGTAGAAGTTGTTGGTGCAAATGAGCTTTTGATTTTGCAACTTCAAGAAGACATGCCGATTGTCACGCAAGAAAATGCCAACATGCAAAAAGGTTGGTGTGATAGGGATGAAGCATGCAAACGACTGGCACTAGAGTTGTATCAACTAAAGGAGAAGATGAAAGAGCTTAAAGAAAGAAATGAGATCTTGAAAAGATACAATGAGAGCTTGGTTAAGCTTGATGAGCAACTTCAAGCTCAAAGAAAGCATAAAGATCAAACCGGTCTTGGATTCACCGGTGAAGACACCAAAGAGACTGGTGAATCTTCTGGAGCTAAGACAAGCAAGAAAACAAAGAAGAAGCCATTGACACAAAAAGGTAACTAGACCTTTAACTCATCTTGCAATCGTTGTGGGAAACCGGGTCACGGAACAAATAACTGCAGGAATGCACCGATAAAGCCAAACAACAACCACTGCAAGAATTGTTGCAAAAATGGCCACAAGACCAGTGAATGTTGGTCCAGCCCCACATAAGTGTCCAGTGGAAGCAGGGGAAGCTTCAAAGGCTACTGTTATGCATGCAACAAGTTTGGACACAAGGCTGAAGAATAGAAAGGGTCCATCTCAATCAACACCCAACTTACCACAAATAGTAAGTACACAAATCTAAGCCCAAATGAAGTCCAATCTGAGCCAAACGAAAACCAACCTGTAGCTTACTGAATTGTGGAGAAGACAAGACTCTCCCAAGCCAAGCCACTACCTCAGAAGACCCTCTATCCACAATAATTAGCGTATGAGGATAAAAATAATAGGCTAATCCTTGAAACTTCGATGCTAGCAAATTTGGAGACATTACAATCCTCCCTCCCTAAGATTGCTTGTCCCCAAGCAATCTAGAGAAAAATGAACATCATAGTCCACCTGGAACCCAAGGGTAGAGCTTTGTATTATCCTTTGTGTGTACAAGCAACTCATATAGCACCAACACCGGAATAACTGATATCAATGACATAATCATTTGATAACTAACTATAGGCGTTGATGTCGGTAACAACTCATCGGAACTTAGCCCAACTAAAACATCAACTCTGTCCACACCTGAGTCCCCACCAAACTGATACCCACACCCAACTGCACTGAGAAGATGAAAATGACCAAATGTACCTAAATCACTATTACCAATTCTAACCTCTGATAAACTGTCCTGGGTGTATGGATACTGCATGCAGTCTAACTTGCAACTGTTGATCCCATCTACACAAGATGGAGCTAACCCATCCCATAATGGATGGTATGAAACTGGAGCCAACCCTCACCGACGCGAAACCAAATGCTCTACATGTGGGTGAAACGAAAAGTGATGAGCACTCCTCACAGTGTAATGTCGATAAAAACTCCCAATCTCTGTCAAGGGCTCATTAGTATCAGTCTAGGAATCAGAAGATGGCTCGAATCTCTGACTCCAAACTATCGGTCGGGTAGGATCCTGAGAAATCCTCTCAGCAAACCCAACCTCGAAATCCCTGTGGGGAAGCATAGTAGATAGAGTCTCTACAATCTTTCACACCAACCTCAGAATAGCACGAGAGTCTCGGATGAGAGTACCCTCGGACACTCTGTATGAATCCTCTCACACATCCGAACTCTCCAATAGATACTCCATGAAGGACTTTGTGCAGTAGAAATTATGTGGAAGCAACAACCTGCTCCCCTACGACCCACAACTGATCCCACTAAAAATGTGGCACTACCAACTGTCCAATGCTATCAACTATATGAGATGAAGAAATAGATTCGCTTCCAACAAAAGGAAGCAAATCAACATGAGAGCTTGATTCCACTGATACTCTTACCTCATCCATAACTACTGCACCCATATCCTGGACAGATGTGCATGCCACATCATCATGTCCCTCATCCCCAACTGTGGAAGCAAACTCATCACTAACCACAATATGTAATTGTACAGGGTCTGGGGTTGGTGTCGACTGTACTCGCTCTAACTCCATGGTAACGTCATCCAACTGTGACTGTGACTCCTGAAGAGCCAATTGAGTACACTAAAGAGAGTCCACAGTCACCTCAAGCTCCTGGGTGGGCTCAACTACCTCCTCTTTCCTTAACAACGTCTCATAACAGGTGCTACCCCACTGCAGAAGGTAATCCCTGTCAGCAACTAAGAGTAATTGAGCTTCAAGATCCTAACAGCTTCTCGAAGCGCATGCCTCCTATGCAAGCTCTCTGCACTATGATAGGAAGCTAAATTAGAACTGCCCATCACAAGATCGCTCATACGTGTGCTATCGTCCCTGCACAACTCTGCATTCGAGATACAACTACTATGTACCTCAACCAACTCTTCATCCAAAGAAATGGAAGCCCTCGCAATATCAATGTCCTCGCATGTCCCAGCTTCCACCTCAATAGAAAGATCTTGTAAACATCGATCCTGGGACTCAACCAAAACCTCCTCAGAGTCATCACCCAATATCTCACAAGGGGTGTCATACCCAGTGTGGCTCATAGCATCATCAAATGTATCATCAGATGTGTCCATACTATCTACATCCACATCTCCTATTAAAGCCTCAACCGCTGACACCTGACTCAACGTCAGGTTGTACACCAATAATGTTGGAGCATGAACCACCATCTACTGACTCCGCTATAACGCCCAGATCACCAACATCACAGCTAGGTGACTCCATACATACATTGGTCCCATATGAGAAAGCAACTGCCTCTTGCACTGGAGCAACACTACGATAGCTTACATATAAGTCTCGAATAACGACTCCCTCCTCGGGAGAGTCTGAATACTCAGTGACAACTACAACATCAGCTGCCTCTGAACTAATTGTAGTGACTACTCTGGGAGCCTCAACTTGTTGAAGCTCAGTGTTGTTGTCCACCAAGGGCACTGATACATCCACGTCCCTGTGAAAAAAATACATCATCAGCACTGTGGATAGGACTAGCAGGTGTCGTACTAAATATAGGTACATCTGCATCATGGACACTTGTCGGGAAAAATTCAAGCTTCCTTCCCTGCAGCCTCAATGCCGGCCTACGGAAAGCAAAAACCATATACTTCGCTGCCCTATCAACTGTCTCTGGATTCGATAGTTTTGTCGCCAATCTTTGCTGATGAAGCCTAAGTCTTTCCATACTTTCCATTAAGGCATTTATTTCCTCTCTATTTTCCACACTGTTGCGCTGACTCTTAGAACTAGGCCTCCTGTATTTGTCCATAGCTAGAAAAAGCGAGAGAGCTGGTCACTCCGAATATAACATCAGATCTGAAATAATATTAATGAATTTCATACCCCACAAGACGGCAAGAAAATAGCTCTGATACCACTGTGATGAGCCCAACTGGCTCTCTATCGCAAACTAGATTTTTCTTCAAATTAAATTACAATTTCTCGTGTTTCAAACATATAAGAATTCTTTGATAATATTTTCAACATTCAAATAAATACAACAGCAAATTTATTTCACTTGAATGTCTACAATATTTTATCAATGCCTCATAAAACATGATCATTACAATGATTATAATACTCTAAATAATGCACCTTCATCTCAATTGTCTGTTGTAGATGAAATGTTGGCCAAAGAAATCACTCTCAAACTCCAGCCAAGTGACGTAGCCTCCAAGATAAATGATGCAGCTCCAATACAAATGTCGCAGTGTCTGTGATAAATGACACAACCTTGTAAAACTTCCTAACACTTGACACAACCTTGTAAAACTTCCTAACACTTGACGCAACCCATGTAATTTCAAATATAACTTTTAAGAATCATCTACATTGCCTCCAAAATTATTGATGCAGCATCCAAGCATGTGTAAACACACTCCATAACTAATTCACAACGTCCAACCAAACACAAACTATCCGTTCTTTGCAGTGAAAGGAAATGCTGCCTTTGTATTAGCTTAGACCCTCGAATTGCCCACCATATCTCACGCAGCCAAAGGAAAACAATGTCGCATCTTCTGGAAATGACATACGAACAGCTATAGATGTGTACGACAGTCCTTAATTGATTTCACAATGACAAATCTGCAACTCACAATCAGCTTCTCAATAACAGTAAACACAATAGAGAAGCAAACTCAAATTGCTATACTTCAGCAGCAATTTGCACTACCAATTTTAGACAATCTTCCACTATACTTCAGCAGTGGATAACAAATCCTTTGAACAAACCCTTATACTTCAGCAAGGGCACAAACTTTAGAACCTCAGAAAGTCACAAAGGCAACAAAAGCAAATAAATATTCAAGCGTGCTTTTTCCAATGAAATGAGCTCATATTTATAATGCTTTGTTGATAAAAGTTTCCAAAAGAACTCAACTTTTGAAATTGTGACAGTTTCCCAAAAGAACTCAGCTCTTGAAACTTTCCAACACAACTTCACTTTAAATATTTAATACTTGGCTTAGGCATATAATAAATGGCCCCCTTCCAATGATGACTCAACCCTCAACTTAAGTGAAATTATAAAGTTAAATTATAACTTTATAATAAGCCAATTAAAAATTTAATAATAATTTGGCCACTAAAATATAATAACTCCCAAAGTACTCATCATTTAAATGTTGTCTGAAGTAGGAGTTATACCTATTATTTCTCCATGTGACCAAATGCACTTTCCAAAAATAGAAAGGGTCCATCTCAATCAACACCCAACTTACCACAAATAGTAAGTACACAAATCTAAGCCCAAATGAAGTCCAATCTGAGCCAAACATAATAGACGGGCCCCACATATGTCTAGGGTTACAATGTAACCAATTAAAAAATTTAAAACTTGTTTTTTTAATTTTTTACACTTTTTATGCATGTCGTGACGGGGGACGTCTGGGCATCCCCTCAAGGTCGAGGGATGCCTAGGTGTCCCCTTGTCCCCACCGGGGACACCGGGATTTCCCGGCGTCCCTTTCGGGACGGTGGCAAGACGGTGGTGCCGCCGGGGACGCTGGAACACCATCTTCCCATCCCAATGCATCCCCATTCCGAGGACGTTTGGGATTGCGAGGGGGGGGGGGACGCGTCCCCGGGTTACTAGGGTTTGCAGTTTATATTGTTTGCAGAGACTAATGTCCTTTGTATAATCTAATCTCTGTTTTACTACTTCTCATTAACTTGTTATTCCATATTGCTAATCCATATGCAAGTATTTAGAGGCACATCTACATAGAAAAACACTAAGTTGTATTACAATATAATGGGTATAAAACAAGGGACACAAAAAACCATCTATAAGGGCCTATCAACTGATTCATTAAGATTACAATCTTTAAAAAATACTCCCCTTGCATCAGAGTTCTGTTAGTCATAGAGAGAAACTTCTGCTCTGAGATGGTCTCTCAATGCAATTATATTGATACATTACAACTTTCTCTTGATGGCCCTAAGTTAAAACAATGAAGAGTCATTACATGAAACAAGAGGGGAAGTATGTTGTACCCGAAAGCTGATTAATTAAGATACATACCATTAACTGATGATAAGCATTGGAAATTTTACATTGGCTTAGGTACTGTGAAAAGTTCTATTGCATACAAACATACATATTACATTGAAAAGTCATATCAAACACACATATACTCATTAATTTGAAAATTTATATCACAAATAAACTGATGACTGATATATCTTATCAGATTAATTTACACACTCGTATCTTAACTGTGAATTCTCACTTTCACTAGGTAAGTTATGTTTGTCTGGAAGAGTATGAAATAAGGCAAAAAACATATGATAATACATACTACAAATATTTTAACAGGATTGGACTTCGCTGAAAATGTTTACATTTAAAATGCTAATTTCTTTTACAAGAACCACAAAACAATTAAAACTAGTAACTATTAAGTGTACCAGAATTTTAAAAACCTTTTAATGTGCATATCCATGTAGTAGGAAAATGATACAAGAACACAATGATTGATGGCAAATATGTCAGTTTTATGTGAAAAGCTATATTAAGGTTTCTTATGTTTCTAATCTCCTCTTACCTTCCTTTGGCAATCTCATAAGATATTGAAAATCTGAGTGGCATGACCTATTATATGGCATCTCATCCCTTTCTTCAGAATTTTTGACCTGTCTCATCCAAGACTCGTAACAATTCTTAACTGCAACTACATGAAAAACATCAATGCAACAAAGAAGTATGGAGCCAATCTCTTTTCAAAAATAGTTTCGATGCTCTGAAAATGACATCAACAAATATCTCTTACAGGTGGCAGGTCTGATATAGCATCAGCAAGAACTAATGCTTCATGCAGTTGCGGCTTGTCTATTTCATCATATGCAACAGCATTATGCTGATCCAAGAAAGAAGATAATGCAGATTTTAACATTAAGTAGTTTTTCATAACTGTAACATGGTCAAACCTTTTTAAATTCAAAAGTTAAATGTAAACAGTCCCTCTTACCTCCCAGCTAACAGGAAAACTGCCCTTGATGACAACATCGTGTGTGGGCAAAGGAAATGGTGGAAGATTCTGCAACCAAAATTACTAACAAATTTAATTAATGGGTCACACAAACAAATCAGAATATACTACTCAAAAGGGTGTACACTATCTCCTGCTTATTTCAGGATGAAAGAAGTAATGAAGACAAAAGGCATCAATAATAGTATTAATTTTAGCAAATCAACCATTTTTACCATTTACAAATTAAGATGACAATGGCAGGACCCATTAATCTGATACCTGCGGTAATGACCATCAAATAATTCAGAAAGTTCTGACCAAATATTTTTCTCATACCAAAGTGCGTGTAAGTATTCCTTTTAAAATGCTTAATCTATAACTATTTACCAGGAGACAGCTATTGGTACCAGAAATGATTTTTTTGTGAGGATACTCAGTATGTTTCATCTAGTAAACATCTGTCATTGTAACATAAAAATATAAAGAAATCAGATTTGGGTTGAGGTATGAAGGGAAGGGGGTGGTGGAAATAGCTTGGTTAGTTTACAAGTTTTAACTCTATTTTTTTTTTTTTTATAATTTCTGAAATGTGTAATGCAAGGTTTAACTTGGAAACTATAATGCCCCCTTTCTAAGAGTAGCCATAAATGTCCCATTTAACTTCTATTGTGCACAACATACTGTAATTTGTCAATCATTGATCGGTAAAGTGTCTCACTGACTTTTTTAGCATCATCCTCCTTTGATAACTTGCAATTAGTTATCATTGGTGTGCCAACTTGTCTGGATTCCTAGCCCAAATGATTTGAAAATCTCCTTAATATACTTGGACTGAGATATGTAAATACCTTCTTTGAGCTGATGGACTTGCAAACCAATGAAAATTTTTATAGCTCTAATCATGGACATTTCAAATTCTTCCTTCATCTCTTCAGCAAAGTCTTTGCTCATTTTGTCATCTCCAAAGATGATATCATCCACAAATATTTCAGCAATCAAGTTCCCTTCTTTACCAGTCTTTAGATACATATTGTTGTTATCTCTTGTTCTTGTGAATCCTATGGTCAAGAGATATGAGTGTAACCTTTCATACCAAGCCCTTGGGGCCTGTTTCAGTCCATAGAGAGCCTTCTTCAATTTGCAAACCATATAATTTTTCTTTGTGGATGAGAAGCCCTCCGACTGTTCTATATACACTTCCTCTTCCAGTATACCATTCAAAAATGCAGATTTTGCATCCATCTGATATACTTTAAACCTTTTATGTGCAGCATAAGCAAGTAGAATTCTTATCCCTTATAGTCTTGCTACTGGTGCAAAGGTTTCTCCATAATCTAGTCCTGCTTCCTGTGCATATCCTTTGCAGACTAGCCTTGCCTTGTTCCTTACCACCTTTGCTTCTTCGTTCAACTTGTTTCTGAACACCCACTTGGTGCCTATAACATTCTTGTCCTCAAGTCTAGGGACAAGAGTCCATGTTTCATTCTTTTCTATTTGCTCAAGCTCCTCTTCCATTGCCTTAACCCAATTGTCATCCTCCAGAGCTTCTTTGGTAGTTTTAGGCTCTATGCTAGAAAGTAAACAGATACTTTCTCTAGCCCTTCTCCTGGTTAGAATGTTAGCATGTTTGTCACCAATGAGATTATCAGTGGAATGATATGTGACATACCTTGGTAGAACCGGTCGGTGGTCCCGGTCTTCATTTTCCGATTAAGCAACATTTCTAGCGAGATCATGAACAACTTCATGTTCATCTTCTTCATTCGGTCTTATGTTTTGATCCCTTCCTGGCTCAGGCACATTACCCTGTTCGAAGGGTCTGTTTACCTATTCTTCTTCACCAATGGCAATTATTTCACTAAATTCTAAATGATCACTTACATCATGATCCCGGTGACTGATTGATTCATCATGATTGTTCTTAACCCTTGGTTCTGAATACTCGTCTATCTTTACGTTTGCACTTTCTACTATTTTTCCTGTCCTCTTATTCCGACACTGGTAGGCTTTACTTTTGGTTGAGTAACACAAAAATATGCCCACATCACTCTTTGGCACAAACTTGTCAGAGTAAACATCTCTTTTGATGTAACAGTTGCTTCCAAAAACTCTGAAATAGCTTACACTAGAAGTATGACCAAACCATAACTCATATGGAGTTTTACCAGTTCCTTTCTTGACTTGAACCCAATTCAGTGTATACACAGTGGTGTTGATTGCTTCTCTCCAGAAGTGATGGGCTAGATCCTTTTGAATCATCAGAGTTCTTGCACAGTCTATCAGAGTCATGTTTCTTCTTTCAACGACTCCATTTTGTTGAGGGGTTCTCGGTGCACACATCTGCCTTTTTATCCCTTGTTCTTCACAGTAGTGAGTAAACTCTTGAGAGGTGTACTCACCTCCTCTGTCTGACCTCAGACACTTCAAGCTTTTACCGGTCTCCTTCTCCACTCGAGCTTTGTAGATTTTAAACATATGGAAAACTTTGATTTTTCCTTAAGAGTGTCCACATCATCCTTGAAAAATCATCTACAAAGAGCATGAAATATTTGTCTCCATAGTAGCTCTTCATCCTCATTGATCCACACAGGTCTGTGTGAGCAAGATCCAGTACATTTTCAGCAAAAAAAAACTTGTTGCTGAAGCTTGTACCTGTCAATTTACCCAACTGACATTCTTTACACATAGTCCTGTCAGGCTTAATAATATTGGGAAGCCCTCTGACTAACTTCTTCCTACTTACTTTGAAAATGCTATCAAAGTTTTTGTGGCAGAGTCTTTTGTGCCATAACCAGCTATTGTCATCTTTTGCCATGAGGCAAGATTTCTCTGGCTCCCCTTTTACAGTAGCAATGAGGCAAGCCCCTTTGGTTGAGTTTAGGTAGAATAGGTTCCCTTTGCTCTGTTTACTGATGGAAACATGAGCTCCTAAATGATTCTTGACAATACAAGAACCTTGCCCAAACTCCAACAGGTATCCTTTGTTGTTTATTTGAGCCACACTCATTAGATTGTACATGAGTCCTACCCAGTACACATCTTCGCAGACAGCTTCATTGCCAAGTGCTATTGAGCCTTTGCCTTTGATAGCACAGGGAGCATTGTTACCAAATGTCACTGATCCACCATCATTAAGCTTCAAGCTGATGAACTTGTTTTTGTCACCAGTCATGTGCTGAGTGCATCCATTGTCAATGATCCAGTCGTCACAATGATGGGATCTAGAGATAAGTGTCATTTCACTTATCACTGTGCTTTCTTCTTTTATTGCCACAAAGGCAATTTCATCATCTCTCGATTCTTCAAATTCATTGTCCATGACACCTTCCTCAGCAAGGTAGCACTCCTTTCCTTTGTTCTTGAATTGGTTGAACTTTTCTTTATTTTCATTTTCTAGACACCTTGTAGCAATGTGTCCTATCTTATTGCAAGAAAAACACTTCAACGGAAGTTTCCCTTTGTACTTCCCTTTTCCTCTTCGAAATCTCCTTGCGATGAGTACTTCAAACTCATCCTAGTCTAGCTCTTCTGAGAGTAGATTTTCAATGAAATGACCAGACTTACCAGTAGAACTATTATCGGTTTCTCTTCCTTTCTTGGTGGAAGCAATATTCACAAATGACTTAAAAGCAGCATCTAACATGGGTAAGTTGTTATCATATTTGCTTAATTCAAAAGCAATTAACTTATCGATAAGAGAGTCAAGGGTTACTTGAGATGTGCTCACTGATCTAAGCTCCTGTATGGCTGAGATCTTGATAGCATATTGTGGCCTTAGCGTCCTCAGTATCTTGCTTATCACATCTTGCTCACTCAGTGTTCCTCCAACACTTTTGATGGAGTTCATCACTTCTTTTATTATATTGTTGTAGTGCTCAATGTCTTCTCCTTTGTTCATCTTCATGTCATCATATTTGCTTCTGAGGCTTTCTACTTTTTCTCTTTGACAGTTTGTAGCTTTGCCCACTTTTGGCAAGCTGCAGTCAGATGTTCAATTTCCATATAAACATGGTTAGGGGGCGTACTAGCTATCATATCCATTGCAACCGTGTGTTCACTTCTGATCTTCAGTTGATTAGTTGTCAAGGTACCGGTGGGTTCGCTGTAATCTGTGATTACATGATTCCAAAACTAGTCTCCGGTGGTTTTCATGTACAGCTTCATTTTGCTACACCATAAACTGAAGTTTTCCTTAGAAAACTTGGGTCCCTCCTTTCTCATCATTTGATCTATTCCTTGTTGCGGTTAAGCAACATAGAAAAGGAACTTGGCTCTGATACTAATTGATGGTCTCAACCGGTATTGAGAGGGGAGGGGTGAATCAGCACCCACAAAAGCTTGAGAACAATCTGATATAATCCAATTATAATTGCATGCGGAACAGATCCTATCAAAGAAATAACTATCACAAGATCAAAGCAGTAGAGAAGACTAGATGTATTGCGTGGAAACACAAAGTGGGAGAAAACCACGGTGTGAGGAGAACTCACAAATTTTGCACTATTCTGAAGTGCACCCTATTAGGATCCTTCCCTGTTAAAGGATTACAAACGCATTGTTAGATGCAACCCGATTAAGTGATTTAAGAAATAAGGCCTGTTAAAACTTGCCTTGTTAGAGGACTTTAGAACATCTATTCGATGTCACCCAGTTAAGGGATTTAATACAAGGGACCTATTAATGTCCACCCAAATACTGAGATTTTTGCTATTGCAATTGTCAGAGAGCAATAGAGGGTTTTATATTTTTGAGATGGCTTTATTGAGCCTGATAAGATCGCTGTTTTCATTAACTGAGAGTCATCACCATGCAACACAGGTATGCACTATTCAGGTTCTTGCACTTCCTTGCACACTCTTCTCTTCTTCTCTTCTCCTTTTCTTCTCCTTTTTCCTTACCATAGCTATGCTCAGCATACAGGTTCACTCTTCTCTTTGGCAGAATGAAGGAAAATGATATCCTTCGTTGGCTGAAGAATAAATAGACTTCCTTCCCTTCCTACTTTTTGCATGTTGCAACTTGTGTAAAGATCTCCTTTGGATCCATCATCCAATTGATTCTTAGTTCTGAGAGGAAACATCAGATGCATGTCATACGCTTTTTTTGTTTTATAAAGAAAACAACAAATGTGTGCCACATACTTTCCTTTACATTAGATTCCGCCATGTTTTAATGCCTTAATTTTCAGCATTAAATCCTTCAACTGTGCCTTGCACTGATCGTTTCTGTAACACAAAGTCCTCTGTGATTTGTGCAACAAATCTTGGTAGAAGAGTCACTTCAGTGTTTGTTAACTATGACTTTCACTGGTTGAGCAGTCTCAATTATATCTCAGTGATATCTCACCGATCAGAGATGATCGGTTTACACCCTTAGGTAGTGTACAGGTCTTTGTCATCATCTGTCACTCTTCTTTTCTCTGTCTATACCGGTTCAGTTCCTCGGTTCCGGTCATATACTTCACTAGTCATTGCTCCGATTAGTGACTTCACCGGTCATAGTACTCCTTACTCAATATGTGTCACCGGTTTCCTAACCAGTCTTACTTGTTGACTACAACTGTTTACTATTATTGTCACTTGCTCCCTATTTGAACAATGTTAGCTTTAGACATCAATGACAACACCACTTTGCCATATACCGCTTACATCCTTACTGGTTAATGCCAACAAATTCTTCCTTCTTAAGTTTTCTCATTGTTTTTGAGCTTTTTCATCTTGGAATACATGTCCGCATTCAAAGTTCTCATTGCAGTGAAAGCATTTTCTTTTTAGGAATCCTTGCTTATGCTTTTCATCCTCACCATGGAATTGTTTGCTATGGTTGCTTGAGGGTTTATTACATGATGATGAGACTTCTAGTCTTAAAGTTGTTTGAAAGGTGTCATCAAGAGATACTGGCTGGAGAGCACTAACCAAACCTCTTAGTGAATCTTTTAATCTTTCCACGAACAAGTCTGTCGTCATCTACCCCTGAAACTCGAACTAAGAGTTTCTGGAATTTGGCAATATAACATTCGATTGATCCTTGTCACTTGATTTGAGTCAGCTTTGTAAAGTCTTCTTAGGGGTGTCTTCTATCAAATCTTTTAATAAGCCTTTGTGCAAAATCTTAATAGGATGTGACATTTTGATGGCCCTAGGTGCGGATTCCATGGTACCACCATTCGTGTGCTATGCCCTCTAAGTGGAGAATAGCAAATTGGAGTGCATCCTCCTCTGTCATTGGGCTAAGGGTGAGGTAAGTGTTTAATTTTTGCAGCTAACCATGTGCTATGATTTTTTCGAACCCATCAAGATTTGGAAGGGTGACTTTGTTTACTTTATGTTTTAAATCCTTGTTTGGGTTTGACCTTGCCCTTCTTGGTGCTTCTTGTTTTTGGCCTTCACAAAATTCTCTAAATGTTATAAGTTCTCTGATTTTTGGTTCCAAACTAGCATAGGCTCTAGCATTATCCATGGTGCTATTAGTGGGTTGTTTAATTCCTTCTTCCCCTCTTAAGATTTCTTCTCTAGGTAGAAAAGGGGGTTTGGGTACCCTAGAGGATGAAGACCCGTTATGGTTCTCTGAGTGATTTGAACTTATGTCCCGCCCATTTGTGGAAGTATTTCTAAGATTGTCAATTGAGTTCCCCATATTTTGCAGTGCCTGGAGGAGTGCTTGGTTTATTTTATTTGCTTGTTCCATGAATACCCTCAGTTCATTGGCTAATTGTTCATTCATGTTGGCTTTACCTCTTCTTTGATAGGTTTGCATTAATTATTCCCACGGGATGGCAGGATTATGCTTTGATCCCACTTGTAATGACCCTGTCGAATCTTTCCGTAATATCGGATCAATGGTTTTATCACTTTGATTTGCGAAAGGCCTCTCCTTTCAATAGTTATCTTGCACAATTAATTACTCTACAATACTTGTATAACCTTTGATATAGGTCTTATACATAATGAATTAATGTTATATAAAATGCTTCTCCAACATAGTGACATGTATTAAATATACTCTAACTATACGAGATCTTTGACCTTTGAGATGAGTTTGTTTTATCTTTATGGGCCTTGAATGTACAATATGGAAAGATTATCCTAAAAGCAATATAATGATGGATATGTTGGTTGTCTTATGTTTCTATGCTAACAACCACCCATAGTCGACTTCCTAAAGAAAATGTTCTCATCCCTCTAAAACTTAATTCCTTATATATACATAAAATAGTAATTCCCAATCCATTCAATGCTCTCCGAATATTATGAATATCGTTTACTCTATCCTATCAAACACCTAATAAAAAATAGAGTTAGGTTGTTTTCCTATATACAAACGTTGAAGTAGTCTAGTTGTACAGGATGATATGGATAAGTGATGTATTTGTATCGACCACTGTATGCCTCCCTATACATATGTGGATGTTAACTGTCGACTCACGTATAGTCCCTATGTAATTGTTTCTGTATTTGTAGTGTGACTCTCTCTCTCTCTCTATATATATATATCAATAGATTGGTCTTGCACTTCCTTATAGACCATGTAGTTGCCAAGTTATATTCCCCGTTCTCCGTAGATGAAAGCATTCCCTTCTTTCAAATTGTCGTATCTGAGTTCTTTCCTCTGTTGATTGTCTTCGATGACTTACTCTTTTCCTTTGTCAATAGTAGATTATATTCTTCCCTTCTATCTACATAGCCTATCTGACTCGGTCTCTGATGTTGGTTGCTTATTCTTTGAATTATCTGGAGACTTGATCGACTTGTATTAATAAGTGTATTTTCTTGACTTGGTAATTAGATGAATTGAATAAACTCTATGTATCCCCCTTTTGAATGATTGGAATCATGTCTTATACCGTACGATGTCCAAGAGGAACGTCTTATCAATTGTGTTAACCACACCATATCAAGACGAATATCTAATAATCCTGATCGGTTTTGATAGTCCCAATCGGTGCTGAGAGGGGAGGGGTGAATCAGCACTTGTAAATTTCTTTCTTTCTCTTAATCTAGTGAAGTAAACTTACAGCATAAAAGTAAGCAGATCCGAGAAAATAAAACAGTAAGTGAACAAACACAAAGAGACACCAGATTTATCACGTGCAAACCCGGTGAGGGTAAAAACCACAATAAGAGGAAACCTCACAAAATTTGTACTCTTCTGAAGTACGCCCTGTTAAGAGCCTACCCGGTTAAGGGATACAAATGCACTTGCTAGGTGCGACCCGGTCAAGGGATTTATTACAGTAAAGTCTGTTCAAACTTGCCCGGTTAAGGGACTTCAAACACCTTGAAAGATGTCACCTGGTTAAGAGATTTTGATACAAGGGACCTGTTAGAGTCCACCCAAATACTGAGATTTGTCTATTGTAGTTTGCTAGAAAACAATAGAATAAAGATCTTTATAGAAGGCTCTACTCAGCCAGATGTGATCTCTATTTGTGCTCAGTTGAGAATCATCACCGGTTAACACGGGTGTGTTCTCAACTATTGTTCTGCTGCCTTTGCACAACCTATTATTTCTCTCTTCTCGATTTTCTCTAACCCTTGCTCTTGTAGCATATAGGTTCACTCTTTTTCTCGGCAGAATGAAGGCAAGGCTTCTTCTTAACAGAATAAGAATATATTCATTTTTGTTTCCCTGACTGCGCCTCAAATGCATGACCTAATCCTGAGATCCAATGAATCCATCACTCAGTGAAGTGTTTGTTCTCTGAGCAAGCATCTAATGCAAGCTCTGGCTTCATCCACTATATGAAGAAAACAACAGTTGCGTGACAGGCAACCTTTCTTTAGAAGAGATAACACTTCAATTTAAAGCCATTGAATCCGACTTTTAATCCTTCAGTCGCGCCTCAAGAAACCATTGATTCTAGCTTTAAATCCTTTACCTGCGCCACAAACCGATCACCAAGACAACTCAAGATCACTCAGATTTACTGCAATAAATCCCGGTGAAGAAGAGTTGGTTGGAACAGACAGTTGACTATGACTTCCTCGGTTCATACCGGAGTCTTATAATATAGATAGTAGTTGGATATGCTTTTTTTTGTACTTGTCTATACCGGTTGAGGTCGGTCCTTGGTTGATACTAGGATACACTCTTCTTTGCTGAGTGCACTATCCAGTTGTTAATGCTTAGTGTGTGACCAGTTTCACAGCCTCTCTTGATGAAGAGTCCCCTCTATACTAGAGGCAACAAATCTTTATCCTCTTTTGCCAATCAATGACAACACTTGGACCGGTAGAGAGCTTACCGGTTAGAAATGCCAACAATCTCCCCCTTTGGCATTGATGGCAAAAATATGATAGGTAATCATATTCTCCCCCTTTTTGACAATAGAATGCCAAAAGGCTAATCAGGAAGATTTGCATACTCTGCTCCCCCTGTGAGCAGCAATCCTTTTCGTCAGTTCATAAAAGATGAGATGTAACCTTTTGTTTGAATCATAATGAACTGATGACTTCCTGTTTGTGATTACTGATGATCTGAGAGGGGTACAACCCCCAGTCTACCTCTGAGATACTCAAAAGTACTCTTTGGTAATGGCTTTGTAAATATATCAACAATCTGTTCTTTGGTGGACACATACTCCAATTTTACTTCTTTGTTTTGTACAAGTTCCCTCAAGTAGTGATACTTGATTGCAATGTGCTTGGTCTTGGAGTGAATAACAGGATTTTTGGATATGTTTATGGAACTGGTACTGTCACAGTGAATTGCGATTGGTTCAGGTACCTATTCCTGAATACCTTCCAACAATTGTTTGATCCAGATCACCTGTGTTCAGTTTATTGCAGCAGCAACATATTCAACTTTAGCAGTGGATTGTGAAATGCAATTCTGCTTCTTACTTGTCCACGATACTATTCTTCCACCTAGAAAGAATGCACCACCACTTGTGCTCTTTCTATCATCCACGTTGCCAGCCCAGTCTGCATCTGTGTAGACTTTAATTTGGAATCCACCCTTGTGTGGAAACCATAAGCCATATTCCTCAGTTCCCTTTAGATATCTGAAGATTCTCTTTACTGCAATTAGATGTGTTTCTTTGGGATTAGTAGAGAATCTTGCCACTATGTCAACTGCATGAGCAATGTCTGGTCTGCTGTGAACAGCATACTACAATTTTCCTATCATGGACCGATACATTGTTTTATTTACTACTTTGGCATCATCGTCCTTTGATAACTTAAGATTAGTTATCATTGGAGTTCCAACTGGTTTGGATTCTTCTAGTCCAAAAGTCTTGAGAATTTCTTTTATATACTTGGACTGAGAGATGAAGATACCTTCTTTTAGCTAATGGACTTGTAGTCCAATAAAAAATTTTATGGGCCCTATCATAGACATCTCAAATTCTTTCTTCATTTCTTCAGCAAATTCTTTGCTCATTTTGTCATCTCCTCCAAAGATGATGTCATCAACAAAGATTTCAGCAATTAGATTTCCATCCTTTTCGGTTTTAAAATACATATTGTTGTTGTTACCAGTTTTGATGAATCCAATTGTCAGAAGATATGAATGCAACCTTTCATACCAAGGCCTTGGGGCCTGCTTGAGCCCATAGAGAGCCTTTTTTAGTTTGCAGACCATATCAGTCTTTTGAGCAGATGTAAACCTTTTCGGTTGCTCAATGTAGACTTCTTCTAGTATTCCATTGAGGAATACAGACCTCACATCCATCTGGTACACTTTAAAGCCTTTGTGAGCTGCATAGGCAAGAAGAATTCTCACCCCTTCCAATCTGGCTACTGGTGCAAAAGTTTCTCCATAGTCTAGTCCAGCTTGCTGAGCATAGCCTTTGCAGACTAGCCTTGCTTTATTTCTGATGACTTTACCATCCTCATTCAGTTTGTTTCTGTAAACCCATTTAGTCCCAATTACATTTTTGTCATGAGGTCTTGGCACAAGTTCCCATGTGTCATTCTTTTTTGTTTGCTCAATTTCTTCGTCCATGGCCTTAACCCAATTTTCAACTTCAAGGGCTTTTTTGGTGGTTTTGGGCTCAACACATGAGAGAAGACAAACGTTCTCTTTGGCCTTTTTCCTGGTCAGGATGTTCCCATGTCTATCACCAATTATATTGTCAGCAGAGTGATATGTGACATACCTTGGAAGAGCCGGCCTCTGTTCCTGGTCCGGTTCATCTTGTTGAACAATATCTTCGTCATGGTTCTGAACATCTACTTGTTCACCATCCTGGGGAGTCCTGTCAGCTCCGGGCACAACCTCTTGCTCTTGAATTCTGTCAGCGGGAGTTCCCTCCTCTTCTTCGGTTGTTGCTTTATTGAACTCAAAGACATCTTCTCCATTAGTAAATTTAAGATTTTCATGGTTGACATGTCTGGTCCTC
Organism: Chamaecyparis obtusa; assembly: GCA_027943335.1. Lineage (NCBI taxonomy): Eukaryota > Viridiplantae > Streptophyta > Pinopsida > Cupressales > Cupressaceae > Chamaecyparis > Chamaecyparis obtusa. Next base: position 261,818 of record BSBK01006658.1, on the reverse strand, counting down.
TTGTTTGGTTCTGATGATTCATTAATTTTTACATTGATGCTTTCAATTATCTTGCCTGTTCTTTTGTTTAGACATCGATAGGCTTTGCTTTTGGTAGAATACCCCAAGAATGTTCCTTCATCATTCTTAGGATCAAACTTTTGAAAGAACATTTCTCTTTTAATATAACATTTACTACCAAAGATTCTGAAGTAGCCTACACTGGGAGTATGCTTAAACCATAGTTCATAAGGTGTCTTACCGGTTCCCTTTTTGACTTTTACTCGGTTGATTGTACAGACAGCGGTGCTGACAGCTTCTCTCTAGAAGTAATGAGGAAGATTCTTTTGGATCAACAGGGTTCTGGCACAGTCGATCTGCGTTCTGTTTCTTCTTTCTGCTACTCCATTCTGCTGAGGAGTCCTAGGTGCAGAAAACTGTCTCTGTATGCCATGTTCCTCATAGTAATGAGTGAATTCCTGAGAGGTGTATTCACCTCCTCTATCCGACCTCAGACATTTCAAGGTTTTACCGGTTTCCTTTTCCACTCTAGCCTTCTAAACCTTGAACATGTGAAAGACTTCCGATTTTTCTCAGAGAAAGAGTGTCCACATCATTCTCGAGAAATCATCTACAAACAGCATGAAATACCGGTCACCATGATAGCTTTTTGTCCTCATTGGTCCACACAGGTCTGTGTACAAGATCTAGGACATTTTCAGCCGAGAGGGACTTGCTACTGAAACTTGCTCTTGTCAGTTTTCCTAACTGACAATCCTTACAAATACCACCCATGGGTTTTGCAATTTTTGGATGTCCTCTGACCGATTTCCTTTTGCTCACTTTGACAATGCTGTCAAAGTTTATATGGCAGAGTCTCTTGTGCCATAGCCAACTATTGTCTTCTTTGGAGATAATACTGATCTTGCTTGATTGTCCTTTGATAGAAGCAATTAAACAGGCTCCTTCTATTGAGTCTAGGTAGAACAAATTGCCTTTGCTCTGTCTCCAGTTGCAACATGAGATTCAGATTGATTTTTGACTATGCAGGAGCCTCGACCAAATTCCAACTGGAAACCTTTGTTGTTTAGTTGTGCAACACTCATCAGGTTGTACCTGAGTCCTTCGACCCAGTATACATCTTCACAGACAGCATTGTTGCAGAGAACAATAGATCCCTTACCCTTAATGGTACAAGGGGCATTGTTTCCAAATGTGACTGTTCCATTGTCCCTTACCCTTAATGGCACAAGGGGCATTGTTGCAGAGAACAATAGATCCCTTACCCTTAATGGCACAAGGGGCATTGTTTCCAAATGTGACTGTTCCATTGTCATTGAGCTACAAGTTGATGAACTTGGTCTTGTCACCAGTCATATGGTGAGTGCATCCACTGTCAATGATCCAATCATCATGCTAATGAGATCTGGATATGAGTGCAACTTCATTAATAGCTGGGCTCTCCTCCTTTATTGCAATGAATGCAATTTCTAGTTCTTTTGAGTCTTCAAATTCATTGTCTATGACTCCTTCCTCTGCAAGATAGCACTCCTTCGCTTTGCTCTTAAACCAATCTCTTTTGTCTCTGTTTTCATTATTTGGACACCGGGCAACAATGTGTCCGATTTTGTTGTAGGAGAAGCATTTTAAGGGGAGTTTCCCTTTATACTTTCCCTTCCCTCTGGGGAATCTCTTAGCAATCAGAGCTTCAAACTCATCTTGCTCCATCTCCTCTGAGAACAGATTGTTAACGAGGTTGCCGATCTTACCGGTAGAGGAGTTACTGGTTTCTCTTCCCTTCTTGGTGGAAGAGGTATTGATAGATGACTTAAATGTTGCTTCCTGAACGGATAGGCTATTATCAAAATTGCTTAATTCAAAAGCAGCCAACTTACTGATTAGGGAATTTAGGGTGACTTGATCTCTGGTCACCGATCTGAGCTCTTGAATTGCAGAGATTTTTATAGCATACTGAGGTTTGAGTGTTCTCAGTGTTTTGCTCACTACCATTTCTTCAGTCAGCTTGCCTCCAGCGCTTCTGATGGAGTTGATCACTTCCTCAATTCGATTGCTATATTGTTCGATATCTTCTCCATCATTCATCCTCATGTCATCATATTTTCCTCTGAGGCTTTCGACCTTGGCTCTTTGAACATTGGGATCTCCTTCATAGATGGTTTGTAGCTTCTTCCACATTTTGTAGGCGGAGTCAAGATGTTCAATCTCAGCATAGAGATGGTCGGGTAGAGTGCTAGCAATCATGTCCATAGCAGCCGTGTGCTCAGTTTTGATTTTCTCTTCATCAGGTGTCAAGGTGCCAGTGGGTTCACTGTAGTCATTGGTAACATGATTCCAGTACTGGTCACCGATAGTCTTCATATACCGCTTCATTCTACTGCACCATAAGGTGAAGTTTTCTTTTGAAAACTTTGGTCCTTCCTTTCTCATCATCATAGCCTTTTTGTGTGGTTGAGCAACAAAGAAGTACAAAACAAGGCTCTGATACCAATTGACAGTCCCAACCGGTGCTGAGAGGGGAGGGGTGAATCAACACTTGTAAAATTTCTTTCTTTCTCTTAATCTAGTGAAGTAAACTTACAACATAAAAGTAAGCAGATCCGAGAAAATAAAACAGTAAGTGAACAAACACAAAGAGACACCAGATTTATCACGTGGAAACCCAGTGAGGGTAAAAACCACGGTGTGAGGAAACCTCACAAAATTTTTACTCTTTTGAAGTATGCCCTGTTAAGAGCCTACTCGGTTAAGGGATACAAACGCACTTGCTAGGTACGACCCGGTCAAGGGATTTATTACAGTAAGGTCTGTTAAAACTTGTCCGGTTAAGAGACTTCAAACACCTTGAAAGATGTCACTCGGTTAAGGGATTTTGATACAAGGGACCTGTTAGAGTCCACCCAAATACTGAGATTTGTCTATTGTAGTTTGCTAGAAAACAATAGAATAAAGATCTTTACAGAAGGCTCTACTCAGCCAGATGTGATCTCTATTTGTGCTCAGCTGAGAATCATCACCGGCTAACACAAGTGTGTTCTCAACTATTGTTGTGCTACCTTTGCACAACCTATTATTTCTCTCTTCTCGATTTTCTCTAACCCTTGCTCCTGTAGCATATAGGTTCACTCTTTTTTTCAGCAGAATGAAGGCAAGGCTTCTTCTTAACAGACATAAGAATATATTCATTTTTGTTTCCCTGACTGCGCCTCAAATGCATGACCTAATCCTGAGATCCAACGAATCCATCACTCAGTGAAGTGTTTGTTCTTTGAGCAAGCATCTGATGCAAGCTCTGGCTTCATCCACTATATGAAGAAAACAACAGTTGTGTGATAGGCAACCTTTCTTCACAAGAGATAACACTTCGATTTAAGGCCACTGAATCCGACTTTTAATCCTTCAGTTGCGCCTCAAGAAACCATTGATTCCGGTTTTAAATCCTTTACCTGTGCCACAAACCGATCACCAAGACAACTCAAGATCACTCGGATTTACTGCAATAAATCCCGGTGAAGAAGAGTTGGTTGGAACAGACAGTTGACTATGACTTCCTCAGTTCATACTGGAGTCTTATAATATAGACAGTAGTTGGATATGCTTTTATTTGTACTTGTCTAGACCGGTTGAGGTCGGTCCTTGGTTGATACTAGGATACACTCTTCTCTGTTGAGTGCACTATCCGGTTGCTGATGCTTAGTGTGTGACCGGTTTCACAGCCTCTCTTGATGAAGAGTCCCCTCTATACTAGAGGCAACAAATCTTTATCCTCTTTTGCCAATCAATGACAACACTTGGACCGGTAGAGAGCTTACCGGTTAGAAATGCCAACAGGTTCATATTTCATGTTGGGCATAATGTTCTTTATCATTGATGCGAGTTAACAAAGCTTGCATCGTCCTATATTGTTCGGATCAATAGAAGATTTCCGCCGTCATAAGTGTTCTGTCTTCAGACGTTAGCCCAATCCTTAGTAATTTTCTTTAATTATGTCCGTCGAATATAACCTTTGTTATTAGCGGCAATGAGTCTATTTCTTCTTACGTTGGGGATACCATGTTCCGTAGGGTCGCTATCATTATGAGGATAGTCGATTTTATTCAGTCAACTATATTAAGAATGTAGTTATGTTATTATTTTTTGTTTGATGGTTATTTGATTATTTTGATATTATAATTATTTATTTATTTATTGTAATTATATTATATTACAATATAGTTTTATTTCTATTTTATTAATTTTATTATTATTATTTATTATTTACTAATATACTATATTATTATATTAATATTATAATAATATATTATTATATTAAGCATAGATTATATTATATCAATTTTATTGTTTTAATTGTTATTAATTAATTTATTATAATATTTAATATTTTAATCTTATATTCATTTATTGTCGCAAGGTTCCATTTCGAAACGGGTCATGACAGATGATCAACCAAGGATCAAAGTTGATCTAACTAAATCACGCTACCTTAACGATGCACAATCTACTTAATAGACCAAACAATTGCCATTAGGAACACAACCATCAACATACCAACTCTTCTAATGACTCAAAGCCAACAAACAATTCATTCTATCAAAAAATAACATTAACTACAATTTCTACCCTATGTTTTGTACCTGTTTTAATATCCATTCCCTTAACATGTTTTTTTAGTATCCATTCCCTTAGCATGTTTGAAGTCTAATTTCATCCTTAACCTAAGCCTTTTTCTCACTTGTTGCTTAATATTTCTTTTTACTTTTCTATATTTTTACTAAACTGATTATGCACAAATTGATACGTGATTGTAAAAACATCTCTATGTCTATGGAGATATCCCCAAAAATTTAAACTCGTACACACATTCCAAATTTTATCTTTACACATTCCGATGTGATTTAATAGTTGGTTTATAAAAAAAACTCATATTGTAACATTTTGTCTCTCTTCATAGTTCATTTTTAATTCCATTAGCTTTCTTTAGTTGGGTTCTTCTCTTCTAATCTTATAAGCTAGACATTTTATTCTCAGATTTCGCTCTGGCTCATGGATCTTCTTGACTACAATATTTGTAACATTCCTAAATGCAAAAAAATTCCTCCATTTCATTTTCTCACAAGGATTTTGGAAGAAATCTATAAGTTTATTCTGTGAAGCTTTTATATTCTATCATCTATGGGTTACTGGTCTTCTTCCTACACCATTGCTCTTGCAAGTTTCCCACAAAATTTTTAAATGGCATTTTGAATATCTGATTATTTTTGTTTCCTTCTTGAACAGACAATAAATCCTTCTATAATATTCTCTAGTTTATTATTCTTTTCCTCTTCTTGGAATGAGGATAAACTCTTCTACTACATACTTTAATTCCTCAAATATTGCCCCTTCTTTGACAATATATGGGGAGATCTTTTGTATGTTGGTCCAATTTGTATTTACCCAGCTTATTGCTCCTTCTCCAATAATATCTAGGTGAGACCACCTATATCGTTCCTCTTCTTCTTCTCAAGAAGCAACAATCTTACTTTTTATTTAAGAATTACTTTATTTAAACCCTTACTGCTATTTTATTTCTTTGACACTACCAATGATTTCATCTTGTTGGTTAATCCGCACGTAAGCATAGTAGTAACGTCTTTAGATGTTATTTACTATATTACTAACAATTACTATCTGTTGAAACAAAAAGGCTTGAATGGAGTTTTGACTGCTTTGGCTCTCCTATGCATTCTTCACCAATTTTTTATGTGCCAGACAGATTTCTTGGTTTGGATCTAACAATTTACTCTACAGATTTGCAATTCTATCCTTCATTGTTATTTCTATTATCCCTTTTTGTTTACTTTGATTTATGAGCATTCTAATATTTTGTCTCTTGTTCAGTTTGCAGGATTATCAATTGTTGTGATGTCCCCTTTTGGCAAAGGATACTTCCACAACCTAGTGGAACTGTTTACAATTGCACAAACATTCCAGATTTTATTTTTAATCAGTCTAGCACTTCTATCAAAATTTGCCTCTTTTACTACTTTCTAGTTAGGCATCTGCATTGCACACACTAAACCATGTTCCATGCTCCTTGTGCCCCTTTATACTTCTTTCAATTAACATATGTCTATATCTTTATTTCTTTTTTGCAAAAGCAGAACTTTAGCGTCCAATTAAATTAACCAAACTTGTTTGTTTAATTAGTAAACATGAGAAAGATTTTGTTTATCCCCCCCTTTCACATACAGGCCATTAATATTTATATTTTAATACCTCTAATGGAGAAGCTCCCCATAAAAAAACACGCATACGAAATTGTGGTATGCCATAGCACCCAGCTACCATCATGCCTAGTCTAGCCTGCAACAAGAGCGAATAAGCGATTAAAAATGACTAATTTAACATTTATTTTCATCCATTTGATAAAAGTAAAACCTACATAATGTATGTGAACATTATAAATGATAATAAGGATCAGAGAGAAAATATTGTCTTGGAAAATTTATTAAAAGAGGATATTATTACAATTTAAAAAATGAAATAATGTAACAAATAACTAGATAAAGAAATTTATAGAGCCAACCAATCAAATCAATTCAAAATGCTTATGCTAAGACTGAAGAGACACACCTGATAATGCATCTTTACTAGTCGGCTCAAAGCATATCTTCCTAAAATTCCTCCAGCAAACTTCAATATGTCCACAACATTTTCCATCAGTACAAATCGCGGCCTCAAAAAATCAACTATGTCCATGAATACAACAATCTGGTAATTCTGTGGATCATCAAGTGGAGCTTCCACATTGCGAAAACGATTTAACCCAGTTGCTCCTTGACATGGTGGTCCTCCACATATAACATCAACATCACCCTGTCCATCAGATGTATAGATTAGTACAGGAGTACACTTCGGCCAACCAATCTAGTAAAAGAAGATTCACAGATTTTAAATTAATTATTGAAATGCAAACTAAAACAAGGCCTTGCTTCATCAAGTTATTACAGGGAGAGGAAGTATTCTCTTTCTTATTCCCAGGGTCACAAAATCTTTCACGCATTCTTCACATTTCCTGGAAACATAATTTTTGAAAGCAAATGAGAATAATATATAGTATTTACATTTATATCAATTTACCAGACAATATTTTAAAAACTATCAGATGCTGTATTTGTCAATAATCAATACATACATCATGCTTTCATAGGGCTCCCATGTATCTTCATCCTCTCCATAACCTTTCCAATGAACCTGTAAATGATCCAAGAAAAATCTCACCAATAAATAAACTATTAATGTTTTATCCTCAGCATAGAGAATGTGTACCATAGACCAAAGTGTGGCATTCAAGAAAACCCAATCCCCAGAAATGGATAAAGAAAAGCAATGATGTTTCAATATACCTCATCGATAGTATTGAAAACTCCAATTCGATCTTTAATAGACCAGAAAGTTTACATATCAAGGAAGTTAAGTTTTTAGATATCTTTTGCATCCACCCGTGTTCTCATATGAGATGGAGACGTTGATTCTCATGGGCCTGGACTTAATTTTCTTCAAGTTTGGCTCACTGACAAATGTTTTGAATTCATTATATATGCAAAGCATCCATCTGTTAGTGTTGATATATATTTGTTTCAATAGTCTTCCAAACAATCTCAAAATCTAGGTTACAAGGTCACCAAAAGCATTAGTGTCAATGTATATGAAGATGCACCATAACCACAAATTTTAGGAAGCCGGTTTTCAGCAAATTAAGGAGATTTTAAATATGTATGCTTAAGAAAAATTCCTAATAGTTTATGAGATAGTAATTGAACAAGCTAGTTAATCCTGAAACATTTCCAGAATCTAAAGTCATCCACTAATCATACCAGTTCGCAAGTCTCCTCTTTTAACGGTTGACTGTGTTAGTGGAAAATAAGCATGATAGGGAGGCACATTTGTCGCTTGCTTAAATTAATACTATCATTCATATTATATACTATACCAAAGTTCTCTTGCAAAATAAAAGGCATCCAAACAGAGCAATAACATCAAAGTTCAAGCAATTGAGAAGGCCATTGAAATCATTAAAGAGATATTACAAAAACAGTTGGATTAAGGTTGGCCATACCAACAACAGAAAAAGAACATTGAACAAGTTTTCAAACAGCATATGACGTGCCTATATCTAGAGCAGCAAAGATATTGGGAACTGGAAATAATTTAACAAACGCTTAGCCACACGACAATTCTCCTGCTGCCAATGAATGTCAATTTGCATATGGCTGAGACACTGAGGTTTGCTAACCGAAGTTTAGTTGGTAGGAATAATACTTAATGTTTTGATTAGTCATGGCAATGTAATTACAATTAGTTCTTGGGTAGTTGTAGGAACCGACGGTTAGTATGTTCAACCAGCCATCCTGGTCCTCTATATATGTAATCTGACACCAAGAATATGTTACTTTTTGATACAACAATACATAAAATAAAAGCTTATCATTCTGCCAATTGTGTGTATGGTATTTAATTTGATTATTATGTTCCTTATGTTATAGTGTGAATCTTCCTATTTACTCTATGTAAAACCACTAACCACGTAAGGGAGTAAACATTTTGGTGTCCTTGCCAAGTTCGAATCTGGAGGTCTGAGGAAATGCAAATAGTCGGGATGGTGGAATAATGGACCACACCTTCGATCAGCAAGTATTGGTGACTGACAGCGACAGTGAGGACAACAGGGAAGAGACCCAAGAAGACCAATTGACAAAGGATTTGGTTTGGGCGTGGGAATTTCAGATGACTAGTACATGTAGCAGGAGGCTTGGGAGAGAGCGGTCTTGACTGACATGGTACGTGTCGAACTCATGGTGAGCACTCATGTGCATGATCTTCTGGAAGATTTCCAAGATTGTTGGCTCACACATTCATCGAATTCCAAGAATAGTGGGAGGCAAGAAAGATGAATCATCGCAAGCAACATAGACTACAATGGTACGAGGAATGAAACCGGAGGGAAGAGGAGAGCGACACAAGTAGGATCCGTACCTCCAGCAATTCAAAAAATTAATGCCCCTTCTGCCGAACAAGGACAAAAGGAGATGTACTAAGAGAGAGACAGAAGAAGAGAAGGAAGAAGAAACCTTCGTGGGAAGAACTTTGCGCATCAAGGAGCAAAGTGAGAGATGGCAACAGTTGTAGAGAATCGTCAAGGAATCTCTAAGTCCCCCATGAAGTAAGAGTTGGAGTTTCATTCAAAGCTAATGTAATGTCCCCTTTCTAAGAGTAGGAATCAATAATAGATAATAAAAAAATATTACTAAACAAATAAATAATAATAAATGATGATATCATTTATTATTAAATTAACTATAAAATTAATATAAAAATGGAAGACTCTAAGATATTAATTAGTAAAGCATGATATAATATTATTATAATATAATATATTATTAATATATTATATATTAATGATATTAAAATATAAAATAAACAAATAAATAACAAAATACAATATAATAATGCTTTAGCAATTCTTATCGACTAAGTTAAAATTATCAAATAGAGTATCGGTGGTCAATAGCAATCTATAAGATGGGTCGTCAAGAAATATTTCAACCATGATTCTTGCACCTATGAGACGGCAGCAACCAACATTCAGCCATATTTATTGACTTGGCACTTGGAGGAGTTTGGCGTGGCAATATATCCGGCCCTTTAAGTATGATTTGTATAAGTTAGAAAGAAATATTAAAAACAATTTCCAATCAATGGGCAATCGATGAGGGTTAGACTTACACACAAATGCTGAGCGCAATGGATTGTTATAGTGATATCACGTCTTGGTCCCAATCTACTACCATCAACACCATGTCAGGATATGAAACGGATTGAATATTTGTTCTCCCAAGTCTTCCATTGTGGACTACATAAACTACAATGAAGTCAACATAATAATTGCATATCATTGAGGAATATAATATCATTATATGTGGTGCGTTTGTATTGAAAGAATCTCAATTATAAAACAACGATTAAAATGGAGTAAAATATTTAAAAGAAGATATACTACATAGAGATTGCAAGTCTTGTAATTAAACATGGTTTGATTAAAAAGGTATGATTAGAGATTGTAATGAAAGGAGGTGATGATCAAAGAAGAAAATGGACGCGACAATAATTTAGTTACTGGGAGAGCTAACCCTCATTATTCATGCTCTCGACCATTAATGTATTCATTTCCATCGAGAAATGAAGCACCTCCAAGAGAGTGAGAGCCCACCTTCCAAGAAATGCAGGAGAAACTAATGCAAGATTGGAGGAACGCGCATCTCGAAGAAGACATCCTTTAGAGATTATGATGATCTACGAATGAGATATTCAAGTGGCAGTAGTCATGGATATTATAATGATGACCTCAAATGAAAGACAGGCAAGGTGAATCTGTCATCCTTTGATGGATCGGGATCAACATCCACGGGGGCATGGGTACAAAACGTAGACACATATTTCTAGCTTAACCCAATGCCGGAGGATGAGGCAATCAAATTTGTGGTGCTTCACTTGGAAGCAATTGCTCATGAATGGTGGAATCATGGAATGGTTACCCTTGGCCACGATCAAATAACCTCCTATACTGAATTAATAGAGAAACTGATATACCAATTTGATGGGAAAGATCCCGAACTCAATTTTAAGGAGTTGACGCAAATGAAGCAATCTGGGTCAGTCGACAGTTATATTACAGAATTCTAGAGATTGTCCGTGCTGGTAACAGATATCTTGGAGAGGCGATTGATTTTGTTGTTCGTGGATGGGCTGATGGAACCTTTGAAGGGTTGGGTGAAGGGATTTAACCCCATCACGCTCACTAAAACAATTAAGGCACGTGATATGGCAACATCATCTTCTTCTTCCTCCAGTAATTATTTGCACCCCAAGCATGTAATGTCCCCGTCATTAAATAAATAATAATAATTGTATTTGGGTCCCGATCAATTTAGTTTATCTTGGGCCCATATTTTATTTTGGTGTGGGTGTAGTTGTCGCCATCGGCTCTATTTGTGCACCCTTGGGAGTTTTTTGATAGGTATTTATGTCTGGTGTGTAGGATGAAATTGACAGGTTGAGATTTGATATTTTATTTGTAATTGTGAATTCCCGTTGGGATTCTGTTGGCTGCCATTTCGGAGGTGAAAGACCCTCCCTATTTGGTATTTGCAGTTTTGGTGGGATTCAATCCTCACCCTATTCTGTTTGTTCTCTTGTTTTGTGTCTGGCAAATCTGGAACTCTATATAATCATATTATTATTTCCTCTTGCAAATACTTGTTCCAACATTGTGTCTAGCACTAAAATTCATTCACAAAATAACTTAGTTCAACACCCGAAGGAGAAGACAAAGAGGATCTATGTGTATCAAGGAACCGGACGCGTGCCTACAACATATCGTACGGCCCCCTGCTTTCCATACGACATGAGTAGCAATACCGTATGGCCCTGCAAACCATATGGCCTCAAGCAACAATAAGGTATAGCCCTGTAAGTTGTACGGCCTCAGGCAATAATACCAAACAAACCTCCAAACCGTACGGCCCCAAACACCAACCCACTGTATGACCTTCCTACCGTACGGCCTGCATTTTGTCTCCCCTGTCGTATGGTTAATTCCTTCTACCGTATCCCACCTCTACTTGCTACTCCAGGAAAAAACACTGTACGGACACGACATTGTTGCACATTGAACATTGCACAGTACATTTTCGGACCAAGAAAGTTCGCTAGGGTTTGGGAACATCACAGTGGTATCAGAACCAGGTTATTCTGCAAGCTTGAGGGTAATGAATGCAAGTCTATACCAGAAAGAGAAGAAGGTATCACTCAGTTGGTAGAATGGTGGACCCCCAAGATCCTGCCGCCAAATTCATGACTCTTTTGAGAGAGCTTACTAGGAACAAGGCACAGATAAATGACACTCAGTGCCTCATGAAAGAGACACTGCGAAAATTGGCTGAAGGCAAGATATCTACCGAACAAAGTGACATTTTTTTCTCAGGAAGGGCAAACCCCCAAACCGTTCGCTCTCGACCATCGATGCCGACTTTCCCTCCACAGATGAAAGAGCAGCATAGAGAGAAACCAACTTTCCAAGAAATGCAAGATCAACTGTGGGAAGATTGGAGCAACGCAAATATGGAAGGAGATATATCCTACAAAGATTTTGCTGAGCTAAGAATGAGATATTCTGGCGAAAACAAGCATGGCTATTATAATGACAATCTCAGACGAAAGATTGGCAAAGTTAGTATGTCATCTTTTGATGGGTCTGGGTTCATCACAGCTCAGGCATGAGTGTAAAAGGCAGACACGTATTTCTAGCTCAACCCTATGCCGGAGGATGAGGCCATCAAATTTGTTGCACTACATCTAGAAGGAATAGCCCATGAATAGTGGCATCATGGCATGGTTACTCTTGGCCACGATCAAATAACATCCTACATGCCAAAGGCAATTAAGAAGGCACAGAACATGGCGACATCCTCTTCTTCCACCAAATATTACTCACAGCCCAAACCGCCTCTTGCTCCAAGAGAGAAAGACAATAGACCCCCACCTAAGAAGCCCCTATTGGATGAGGCAACTCAAAAGGAGCTCAGAAGGAAGAAGTTTTGTTTCAACTGTAAGGAACCATGGGTGCCAAGACATCGATGCCTTGGCAAATGAAAAATCCACTACATTGAGGTGATGTCTGACGGTGAGGAGGAACAAGCATCGGAAGCCAAAGGTGATGAACAACAAGCTTCTGGGGAGGTAAACATCAATCGTGCAAAAAAGAAGGCGCCATTGCAGCAGGGACTCCGAGGTGTACTGTATTTTGGGTCTGGGGTACCCTCCAAGGGCAACGGGTCGTGGTCATGCTTAATAGCGGAGCCACACTCAACTTCATTAACTCATTGTTGGTTAGCCGACAGAGTTTTTGTACGGAGGCACACCAAGGATTTGATGTCAAGGTGGTGGGAGGAAACTTGTTGAGATGCACCCATCTAGTTCCGCAACTGAGCATCACCTTGGGAAACCACATAGTGACAGATGATTTCTTCGTGGTCGATCTGGACGACATGGAAGTCATTCTGGGCATTTAGTGGATGGAAACATTGGACGAATACATGTAGAGCTTCAAACGATTGGAATTCTCCTTCAAAGTTGATGGCAAGAAGATTGTGCTGAGGGATGTCGAATGGAGGACCAAAGGAAATTTCAGCTCGACGGATGGAAGCAATCTTTAGGCACGACAACGTGGTATGGGCTGCACACTGTTTCATCACACCAGAACCTGTACAGGGACCAAGGGCTTACTACCAGGATGAGGAGCTTCTAACAGTTTTGGATAGACATCACCAAGTCTTTGCCGACATACCACTAGGCATACCATCACACCGTGGGTTTGAACATACCATTGAGATGGAGACTGGCACCAAACCTATTATCACTGTGCCATATCGCCACCCTAAGAGGCTTAAAGATGAGATTGAAAAGACAACACAGGAACTTCTTGACAAGGGTTGGATGAGCCCCAATTCCAATCCTTTTGCATCATTGGTAGTGTTGGTTATAAATGACGAAACATTGCGTATGTGTGTAGACTACCGCGCGCTAAACAAAAAGACCATCAAGAACAGGTATTCGATTCCCAGGATCAACGAGTTGCTGGATGAGTTACACGGCACAGTCTATTTTTCCAAAATAGACTTCCGATTGGGGTATCACCAAATCTGCATGAGAGAACAAGATGCAGAGAAAACAACATTCTGTTGTCATTATGGACATTATGAATTTTTGGTCATGCTGTTTGGATTGACCAACGCGCCAGCTACATTCTAATCTTGCATGAACCGCATTTTTAAAAAATAGCTACACAAGTTCCTGTTGGTATTCTTTGATGATATACTAATCTACAACAAGTCATGGGAGGAGCACTTAAGGCATTTGGAAGAAGTGCTCAAGATTATGGAGTCACAACTCTTGTTTGCCAAAAAATCCAAATGTGAATTCAGGATGAAGGAAATATTATATCTAGGGCACATTGTCAGTAGCAAAGGAGTTCAGGTACATCAAGAGAAGATTCAGGCTATCTTGGATTGGCCACCTCCGAAGACACTTTCGGAACTACGTGGTTTCTTTGGGTTGTTTAGTTACTATAGATGGTTCGTGAAGGGATTCTCACAGCTCAACGCGCCACTCACCGATCTGACAAAGAAGGGGTCTTTCCAGTGGAGTGAACGGGCACATCAAACTTTTGAAAGGCTCAAGGAGGCTGAGTTCTTGTCCGGTTCTTGCACTGCCAGATTTCACTCGGCCTTTCATCCTGAAGTGCAATGCCTTCAGAGAAGGTATCGGGGCCGTATTGATGCAGGACAGCCACCCAATTGCTTTTGAAAGTTGGAAACTCTCGTGAGTCAAAAGGTTGTATTCCATATACGACAAAGAAATGCTCGCCATCATGCATGCCTTGACAAAATTCTGATAGTACCTTGTCGGAGCCAAGTTCGTCGCCCGTACAAATCACGACAGCCTCAGACATTTTCTGGAACAAAGGGAATTGAACGAACGACAATAGAAATGGGTAAGTAAAGTGCAGGTTTTTGATTTTAACATTGAGTATGTAAAAGGAAAAAATAATGTGGTGGCTGACGCATTATCAAGGAAGTCGGCCATATGTTCCTTATCTCAGATCTCAATGGATTGGAAGGCACATTTGTTGGTCAAATGTTCCAAGAACACTTTTGCATGCCAACTGCTGGACAAAAAAGTACAGGACAACAGGTATAAGGTGGTTGAGCCAACTGGGTGCTCTCCAACACCTCAGAAGTCACTGCAAGCTCATGGGTGAGCTCAACCACCTCCTCCTCTTTCCCTAACAATGCCTTGTAAGTAGTGCTACCCCACTCAAGAAGGTAATCCCTATTAGCTACCAACTGTAAATAATTCTACTTTAAGATCCTGACAGCATCTCAAAGTGAATGAATCTCTGTGAAGGAAAGGCAACTACCACCGTGCTCATCTGACATAGGAGCACCACAACCATATATAGCCAACATCTACTAGATAGCCTCATAATGCTAAAGAGTTGAAGATATATCACTATCACGCACCTTCAGCTAACTGGTCATATGATGTCTGCGCATACCTTGGCTCCTACGTAAGATCTCTGGCTCACAAGCTGCACTCTGATAGGAAATTGTATCCTCACTTCTCACCACATGATCACTAACATCATGTGCGCTAACAACCTCGCACATGTCCATCAACAAGGTACTACTGGGTACCTCTGCAAATATCTCATCTGAAGAAGTGGAAATCACAGTTGTATCAAACTTCTTGCATGCCTCTGCTCCCCCCTCCACAATAAGTCCTTGTAAACTATGATCCTGGGACCTATCATCATCCAATAACCATTCTAAGTCATCACCCAATATCTGATATGATACCAGACTCTCTGCAGCATGAATCATCATTGTGTGAAACATCAAAGGTCTCCACATCACTAGTATTAACATCGTCCAACTGAGACCCCTCTGCTATCGCCTGTTGTTGCATACATGACTCAATGCTGTCATAAAAATCAGAATCACTATGGCATGAACCCTCATCATTTAACTCATTCCTATCACTGAAATCGTGAGTGTCATCACCAGGTAACTCCATGCTCTCATCCTCCACATAGGACAAGACTATTGTCTCCTTCATTGACTCATCTTTATGACTACTGTCATAAAAATCAGAACTGTCCGAACTCATATTCTCCTCGCAATTTTCAAATACAACCCCATCATCTAATGAGTCAGAACCCATAGTGGCATCAACAACACCATCAACATGATCAAATAAGGGACTGCTGTCCTGAAAATCAGACCTTGTGTCACTGACATTTTCAGTACCACTAACTGGTGTGAGGCTGCCATCAAGGGTAGTCAACATGTCATCATCATTTTCCTTTTCACTAACTCTAGTCTCCTCAAGATGTTGGGACTTAGTGTTGCTGTCCTGTAGCAAATCAGTCATGTACATGTCCCTGCGAAGAGTTACCAACATCATGTACGCAAGATGGACTAGTGGCTGCCCCACTAAGCACAGGATCATCTTCACCAGGATCACTAGGTGCTGAAAACTCATTGTGAAAACTCCTGGATGTCTCACTTGTGAAAATCTCTAGTTTCTCTTCCTGAATTCTTTGTGACGAAGACTTTTTAAAGAAGGAAACCATTAACCTAGCTGCCCTTTCAACAATTGCCAGATCGGAAAGCCTTGCATTTAGCCTTTCTTGAGTTTGCCTCAGTTTCTCCATTTCATTTGCCAAGGCAACTGTTTTCTTCCTGAACTTAGACACACTTCTCAACTAGTTTCCATATTTAATGGATTTCCTATATTTATCCATGATTAAAATAACCTATGAGAGTGTTGATCATTTACAAATCAAGCGTGGGAACTCAAGATTTCCAACCCTGTAGGATGGCAAGAAACCACTCTGATACCACTGTAAGGAGCCCTGCTGGCTCTTGCTATGGTTTTCTTGTGAGTTTTCCGAATATATGCTTTTTAATTACTTTTTGAAATATTTCAAAGAAACAAAATTCTGAATTTAAATCCAATGCAACAAACTCTTGAATTGATTATTTGCAAATTCACATACAATGAAACAATGCAATTATAAATATCAAATGAGCACCTCTTATTTCTTAGATATACGAATCGCTGTTGCTGGAGGAACTAAACACAGCCTAGACCAAAAGATGAGCTGCTTGGAAGATGATCGCAGCTCTCGTGTGGTTGAACACAGACCAAGAATAAATGCACGCAGCCCTTCATTAACACATGCTGCCCTTTTCACTCAATTCGCATCCATAATGAGAGATCACTGCTTCCCCAAATGATGACGTCCCAGCCAAATCAGACCACCAAACGCCCTCCAAAAACCACAGTGTATAACAGACTTGGAAGCCAAATGAGACGCCAAGAAACCTTGGTTGACTTGCAACAAAGAATGAACAATTTTGGTATACAACAACACCAAAATTGTAATCATTATATCGGAATTAATTCTCTGATATTCAGAACACAATTCACCACGTCTTTCAGTGATTCAAAGTGCAGATGGAGAGGAATCAATCCTCACAAAGCCCTTGTTGAAACCCTTCAACAAATTCACTATGTAATTAAAACAATAGGCAAGAATGAATTGATTTTCCACAAAGCATTTCTTTTATAATAAAAAATATCTTCTTCAAGACACCAAAGACAAAACCTTCTCTCACACACTTCACTTAAATGCCCTTTTCTTTATACTTAGGCAAATATTTGAATAACATAATTCATTAACTCTCTTTGGCTCCAGAAATGACCTTTTCATCAATATCATGATATTCTGACACACAAGGTCATTGTTCCATGTGCCCAAGATTTAAAACTTTTCAACCCAGTTCCAACAAGTTATGACACTAAGGTGATCAATATAGAATACCAACGAAAATAGCAACCTTAGTGTATTTAATTAAATAATAATCACAATTCACCCGTCTTGCGAAAATGACTGAAGAGGCATTGGAATCGAAATTTGATAGCACAAGAATGATCTTGATGGAGAAAGACGATGAATGAATCTGACGGGATGACATACTAAAAATAGACGCTCCCTCCAATATTTTTGGAGCCCAAACCGTAAGCCAAAAATAAAAACTGAGAGCATCATTCAACTCCTCTAACTCATCTGAGCTCATCAGAACCATCCATTGACTTACTATAAATAGTAAGTCCCACCAAACGGAGCCTTAACCCTCAACAAGGCCTCTAATCACCAGTATCAGCCTACAAGGACCCAGTAATAGGCTAAATCCATCCACTATCATGGTCATGCTAAAAAGGGGACATTATAGATTTTAATATCGTTGTAGCTTCACTTTCTTAGACTTTATACTCTTAGAAGGCTCTCATCCAAGGTTGAAAAACTCGGACTCGTCAATAACTCGGCCGGCCCAAAAAATTTGAAAAACTCAGAATTGCCAAAAACTCGGCGAAAAAAGCGGCAATAAATCGGCTCTTTTATCGAACATTTGAAAATATATAATTTCTTAAAATATTGTTAAAAAAACACATATACACCAAATTTGGAGAACATATATTGATTTGAGATATCCACCATATATGAATCAAAATTTTGAGTTAAATACATAGCAATTAGAACTTAGTAGATTAACATAGAATCATATACCAAAAAACAAGTGCAGCATCTAAATAAAAATAAGTTCAATACATATCAAAGTCAAACTCCATGAAGCTACAACTTCTGAATACATAGTAATTTCAAGTTTTGGTATCAATGAAAACTAGAAGTAGAAATCATATATTGTGTCTATGACTAAAGCTCAAAAGATATCGTTAGTTCTGGGTGGGTGGTGCTGAAGTAGTTGCACCATCCTCAATAGGGGGCTGAATAGATGCCCTAATAGAAGCCCTTGATGGATGACCAAGGTCACCTTCCTCCTCCTCATGTGCTGCCACTTTTGCAGCCCAGTCATCTTCCTCCATATCAAAGTCAGCTAGTTGATCATCAGTCAAGAAAGGATCCACATGCACATCCACATCCACATCATCACCATCAAGAGGAGCAACCCAATCTGCTGCATATGGATCAATCTCATCTAGGTCAAGTGCTTCATATGAAGCCTGCCCTTGCACCTTCTTTTCATGCATTCAAAGGTTGTATCGCACATAAACCAAGTCATTCAAGCACTTCTGAGTCAACCTATTGCGCTTCTTTGTATGTATGTTCTAAAAAACACTCCAATTTCACTCACAACCAGAAGCACTACAAGGCTACGATAATATTCGGATGGCAAGCTTTTAAAGATTAGGTGTTGTGGCACCATAATCTTCCCACCACAGATCTGCAAGGATTAAAAAAAAGTTAAACCATTTATAATGTGGTGAAGATTCTAATAAACTTAATGAGCGAAATAAATGGTATAATAAAACTAAACACATGTTCTTGTTTACCTAGTTGCAGAGTGTATCTCCTATGTTTGCAATCAGGTGAAGAAAACAATGGCCCATCTTCCCTCTTGTAGCTCTGTAACTCATCAAGTATGAGATCTTGAAGGTTCAAATCAGTAACCAATCTCCGAATACATGTGTCTATGCCAACTTGAACCTATGCATCTGCTTTGAAAGTGTTGGAGAAGTAAAACTTGGGGTTCAAGTAGTAGGCAGCAGCATGAATATGTTGGTGGAGTTGTTGATTCCACCTACGATTGATTATGTTCCATATGGGTCTATATTTAGTCTCATTTGACCTATACAAGTGTTTAATGGCCTCTTTGGCCCTATCCATGGCCTCATATAGATACCCCATGGGGCTTTTATCCCCATCCACTATTCGTAGAATCTTCACCAACGGTTCTAAAACCTGGACATAAAAAGTTCAACCAAAATCAGAGAATTGCATTATCTAAAAATTAAATAATAAATCATCAATCAAGGTTCAAAAACTTACATTGAAGATCTCCTCTATTAGCTTGCCAAATCTAACATCAAACATAGCCTTCACAACCTTCTCTGCTTCAAGCTTCTTGGCATAAGGACTCTCCAACCATTTCTCACTCACAAACATCTTCCTTAGGTTGGGCAATACGGCTAATATGCTTTGCAAGTTGAGAAAATTAGTAGCAAAGCGTGTGACCCATGATCGCATGAGATCCTTACCATCAGTGTGTTGTCTCATGAGACTCAGAACCCATGTGTGATTGTAGATGTACTTTGTGATATTTCTCCCATCTTTGACCACCTTCTTCACCCAACTCAGTTTCCCTAGGTCCTCAAGGAGCAAGTCAAGATAATGGGCAGCACAAGGGCTCCAAAATAATGTGGGATGCCTATCCATCAAAAGTCTACCAGCTGCCACATATGTAGCTGTATTATCAGTCACAATTTGGATGACATTACTCACTAACACTTCCACCACCACCTCATCCAACATGTTACACAAAGTCTCTACACTTTTCACTTGATCAGAGGCATCAACTGATTTTAGAAATACTAACTACCCTCCTGAAGCAACAAGAAAGTTGATGAGCGTCCTATTCCTACCATCTGTCCACCCATCGGATATAATAGTGCAGCCTCTCTATTCCCAAATTCTTCTTTGATCTTCCACAAGTTGATGAATGCTTTGGACCTCATCTTGTAACAATGGTCCACTCACCTCATAACGAGTTGGGGGCTTGAACCCTTTACTAGACATGGAGATCGCAGTGACCACTTGATCCCAATATGGACTATATAAAGCATTCAAGGGAAGATCGTTGTAGTACCAAAATCTTACAATTGCCACCTTTTGTCTTCGCATGCATTTCTTTGTTCCATGCAATGCCTTGCAATTCAGGTTGAGCACTAGGAGTGTTACGTGGAACCCAAAAGTCTGATATAAACCTGCCCACATTTCCTGATCCTCGTACCCCTAGCCTAATGGAAGAAGAAGCCTCTGCACCTGTTTGTGACCCTATAGAACTAAAACTCCCCATTCGGGCTGCCATGGCCTCTAATGTCCTCTTTTTGTTTCCTTATTTTGTGCATATGCTTCTAGGCTTGCCAAAACCTCCCTTGTAACCTCTTTCGCATAGCCATCACACAGTGTAATATCATTTCCTGGAATCTGTGCAAGGTGATATTTTAGTCAGCTTATGCCCCCACTCATCTCCTTAGGGAAATGGTTACATTTGACATCTCCTCGATTTGGACCTAGTGTCCCATGTATCTGTTGGAATCATTTGCCTTTGCACCAAAAGCTCGAACTATCAATGCCCGATACAAATGTCAGATTTAACCTGACCCACGGAAGGCGGTTAAGCCATGTCACAAGTCCCCAAGGAGGTGCTAACCACCAAGTCAACAATCTCCCTCTTAGCACCGACTGAGCCTTCAGCACCCATTGAAGGGGGACTCGAACCTGTGACCTAAGGCTCTAATACCAATTGTTGGAATCATTTGCGTTGCACCAAAAGCTCGAACTATCAATGCTCGATACAAATGTCAGATTTAACCTGACCCACGGGAGGCGGTTAAGTCATGTCACAAGTCCCCAAGGAGGTGCTGACCACCAAGTCAATAGTATCCATAAAGGGTCCCTCTTTCTGCCACCAGCCATTTTCTACACTGGAAGTCTATAAGTACAACGATAAAGAATCAGATATTAGATCAAAATGAACTATGAAGTAACTAAGATCATAATGTAAGAGACTTTTAAAGAGGGCAGTTACCAAATAGTTGTGCAAGTCTGAGATCAAACATTAGTTAAGTGACAAGTCTATTAAGTAAAAAAAATTAAAATTTATGCAGTCACCTAATAGTTGAAATTTGAAGTATGAATAGGGAACTTGTCTAAGCGTGAGATAAAATATTAGCTAACTACTCTATGAAATGACTAAGATCAAAGTTTACACTTTACAGAATAAATAAATTATAATATAATATAAAAAAACATCTTATTTAAAATTTAAAATAATTATTATTTTACAAATTTATATTGTTATTTAAAATTTGATATATATTATATATATAAATATATTATAAATATATACTGTAAAAATGGTGATTTGCATATATACTGTGAAAATGGTTGAATGTTACGAGGTATTCCTAAATTCTAAAAAGTTTTATAATAAATTTATAAGATGAATTTTACTAGAATTTTTATCATAATTTATAATGTTGTAGAATTATTTAATATTAATAATTATAATTCATGAAGTTGAACTATTAAAACTCAGAGATTTTAGTTATTTAATGATATATTATTATATACTATATTACTATATACAGTATTATATAGAAATATTAATGATAAACTATCAATATCCTAGATTCCTAAAGACTGAGATATTAAATATAATATTATATAGAAATTTTAATAATAAATACTACCTTACAAAGAAGTTGTCAGGCATCCACCAGAAGCAATGCTGTTGTCGGATGTAATGGCATCTAGACTCTAAAATTTGAATGATGTAATGGCCGTCGTCCACCAGAAGCAATGATGGTGTCAGATGCAATGGCGTCTCGACTCTGAATGATGCAATGGCGTCGTCCGCTGCTAACTTTTTCGCTTCGTTCTATGACTAAAACAAAAGAAATAAATCCACTTTGTTTCATCTTTGTTTAGGGTGAAAAAGAACGCAAAATAAAACACGTCGGCGTTAGGACTAAAAAAATGCGTTTTTTAAATAAAATGTTTTTGTCTTTTGACTTTAGGCCGATTCAAACCCACAAATCTCGTGATATTTGGCGAGTTAAATCAGAAAATATCACCGTGATCTTTTCATTGAATCGAACCCGATTCAAAACACGATTAAATCGGGGGCAATTTTTTAGTGCGATATATCGCAAAGATCTTCAACTATGCTCTCATCACTTTCTTTCACCTTCTTTGATAAACCCTCTCACTCCTTTCACTCAAATGCTTGGTCAACTTTGCTTATTGTATGTTTATTTGCTATTGTAGGTGGTCTTTTAAAGGTATTTTTGGTTTGCATCTCCCCCACACAGTCAATGTGGGATAATTTTTTTCCCCTTGGAACTCGCGCAATGGTGCCTTTAATTTAATTTCACTTAATATTTTTATTTAATCTCATTTTATCCTCTAAGGGAAATTCAGCTTGCACAAGGATAATTAAAATCCTGCATAATTTACAACGGCAATAATGCATCATTCACAAATATTGAAGATGGAGCATCTACAAGGTGTTTTGAGAGTTAGGGTTTTCAGCTTCCCAACCGTCTGTAGATCTGGATCCAGAGAGTTTGCAGAGATTTCCAGAGCCAGGTTTGGGTGGTTGTAGAATGTCATTGAACGCTACTTGAGTGACAGGACAGGATGGGTGCGTTGGGTTGAGATCTTTAAGTGGTGGAGAGACGATCTCCATACCTAGGGCGAACAAGGAAAAGGCCCTAGTAAATGTGGTTGTGGGGAAGCAGGACTGATGGTGTTATGGAGTCGCATTACGGGGTAAAGACAGTAGTAGGGTTCCATCACCCAAACCCTTTCATGTTGTTGGGTCATCTGGGGTTTTACAACCGCTCCCAAATAGGGCCGTTTTGATTGATCTTGGGGGTGAAGTGGAGAAGGTAATGACCCATAATGTGGTTGTCTTTTCTAAACTTAGACTGATTGAGCGATTTAGGACAGTGTGGTCAAGCTTGCATGATCTTCATGGATGGATTTATGTACAATGGGAGCCTATCTTGAAGGGGCGTGTTCAAATTTACCCTACAGCTAAGGGTTTTCTCATTGTAGTGTTTGAACATGTTTTAGATAGAAATAAGATTTTATGTGATCACATTTGGAGCTAGGAAGATAAGTTTCCTTTGATGCTGAAACCTTGGCATCCTCATTTCTGCCCTGTTACTAACATTTTTGAGAGGGTTCCATTATGGGTGAGGCTTCCCAATCTTACTCTTCAATTTTGGTTCAATTCTTGCTTTGAAACTATAGGAAAGTCATTAGGAAGCTTCTTGACGATCGATGAAGGATCCTCAAATCTTATGCATTCAACTTATGCCTGAATCCTTGTGGAAATGGACATTATCGATGAATTACCAAATGAAATTACGGTTAAATCTTCAAATGGTTGTTGTGTACAGCCCTTGGATTATGAAGGGATCCCATCTTGATGTAGAAGGTATTTTAAATCTGGGCACTTGGCGTATCCAAGTGAGAAACAAAGAGTGGATAAGTGTACCTCGTGGTGGAGAGTCTTCCCCCTCTCATTATACAGTGGAAAAGAAGGATGCGCATGCCTAAGACATATTCCCAAATTGTGAATAAGATGGAGCTGCATCTTTCTTCTGGGGCTCCATCTCAAGATGTGCCTCCAGTGGTAAATAATTTTAATACTATTAATGTTGGGTGTGATAAGGAGATGAAACATAGGACCAATGCTGCCACTCCGGATGGTAGGGAGAAAAAACGACAAGTGGGGTTTCGTCACAAGGTGGAAAAATCTCTAGCAAAAGAAAGAAGACTCCAAGGTGAGAATTCATTAGCCATGCTGATGGAGACGCCCCAGCTCTACTCTACGAAGTGGAAGAAAGAGGCTGCAAGAGTGGAAGAAGGCTGGGAAGTTGTGAAAGGGAAAATATCAACGAAAGCCTAGAAATATTTTGGCATGATTCTTCAATCCCATGCTAAGAGTGGTGTAAAAACTAACTTCTTGTATATTGGCTTATTGTTGTTCTCTGGCTTTGTCTTGGGTCTATTTTTGGATCTAGTTCTTACTTTTAATATTGGGATGGTGGTTTCCCTTGTAATCTCCCTTGGTTTGGGCAAGGTTTATCCTAGAACTAAATAAATATAAAAAATGAAATAATTACCGAGCAAAAAAAAAAATCCTCAATAATTTCCTTCATTTCTTTAATTCTCCCTCAAAGGGGAAATTCAAATGCCTCAAGGACACCCATTTTACTTGTTTTCTTGTTCATAAAATGGGAAAATTGTCTCTTATAGGGACGAATCCAATCCCATTACTTTATGCCTTCATTTATTGAAAATGGTCCTCAAGGGGAAAAATGACCCTCTCAAAGACTAAGGGAAATTCTATGTGCACAAGGACAAGCAGAGATTCATTAATCACAAGGACATTCCCCACTTCATGTCCAAAAATATTCTAAGTGTTGTACCTAGTGGAAAAACCACCCTCACAAGGACAAAGAGAAAATCCTTGTCCTCGAGGACTTTTCACCCCACATTCTCCTCAAAAAATTTTGAAGTGTCGAGTCCAAGGAAAAAATCAATATGCATAGGGACTCTTTGCTAATTGTCCTTGTTCCTTATTCCCGAGAGGGTAAAAATAACCCTTATAGGGACTAATAGGTTAGGGGAAAATCATCTCTTATAGGGACAAATCCAATCCCATTACTTCATGCCTTCATTTATTCAAAATGGTCCTCATGGGGAAAGTGACCCTCTCAAGGACGAGGGGAATATTTATGTGTGCAAGGACAAGCGGAGATTCATTAATCACTGGGACTTTCGCCACTTCATGTCCAAAAGTATTCTAAGTGTTGTACCTAGTGGGAAAACCACCCTCGCAAGGACAAAGGGAAAATCCTTGTCCTCAAGGACTTTTCACCCCGCAATCTCCTCAAAATATTTCGAAGTATAGAATCCTATGGAAAATCAATATGCATAGGGACTCTTTACTAATTATCCTTGTTCCTTATGCCCAAGAGAGAAATAATGACCCCTATAGGGACAAATAGGTTTAAAACTTAGTTTTTTCACTTGTCTTGGTCTCCAGGAATGGAAAATTGACTCCCTTAGGGACTTTTGTAATTTTTCAAGTGGAAATTCATCTATCACAGGGATTTGGTCATTTTTGAAGAGGAAACCCACCCCTTATAGCGACTTTGACCAGTTTTGAAGTGGAAGTTCTATTTTCATAGGGACAAAGTGCAGTTTTTGAGTGGAAATTTTATTTCCATAGGGACAAAGTGCAATTTTGGAGTGGAAACCCTATTTTTGTAGGGACAAAGTGCAATCTTATAAGAAAATTTTGATTTTCATAAGGTTTTTGTATATTTTAAGCATGGAAAATCAATTTTTACAGGTATTTTATAGCCCTTATGCATAAAATATGTCATTTTAGCGTATTTCAAACTATTTGACTAGCCAAAATATTCATGCACTTAGAAATTTTTCTTTAAACCATTGCAACTTGACCAAGTGAAACTTTAACCTCGATACTCCTATCTGCACTTACAAATTTAATCACTTCACCACTCAACCTGTGAGCTCTAAATTGTTAACTCAACTATCAAAACCTAACAACTACGAGTGAAAACAAAAGATCTCCATTTGCAATGGGTTGATTGTATGAAAACTCACAACAATCCCCATCTACAATGGGGCAATGGTGTGAAAACCTCACTATAGGTTGACTCTCTTCACCAAAAGGCAATTACTAATAGAAGAGCCCATATTTAAGATAGAATATACATCATTTCAATCATTCAAATGTGAATTAAAGGAGACTCAAGTACAAATTCTAGTAGTTAAGGGTGAACTTCAGCATGTGAGGGAAATTTTCCTAGTGAAGTATGAATTCAAAACAGATTCATAGACGATTTCCAGTATACACATGACAGATTCAAGGATGATTTTCATCAAGAAATGTGAATTTAAATCAGATAAATGTAGATTTTCCACCATTTCCTAGAAAACTCCAGCAGTACAGAAACAAATTTCACCAAGGAAAATCATATCCAAAGAAAATTTAATCAGGATTAAGGATGGTTTTTACCTAGAGGTGCAAAACATATCAGATCCAAGGGTGAATTTCCAAGCAAAGTGCAAATCTAATCAGAATTTCCTAGCAGATTAAGGTGCAAAATCAAATCAGATTGGAGGTGAAGTTGGATCGGAACAAAGACAAAATTCCAGCAGATAAAGGCAAATCAAATCAGATCAAGGGCGAAATTGCCACAAACTAAGACCATCAAGGGTGCAATCTTTGATGAAGAAGGTGAATTACATCATAAAATTATGCATTAACCATCAGCAGATCAAGTATTTTGCAGATTTGAATCAAGCATTTCAAGAAGATTCAAAGTCAATTTCCAGATTGTAAAGGACAAAACTAGATTTCTTCATATCCTAAAATCCATTCCTCATCTATATTTCCAAATTTCCCAATTCCAAATCCAATTTAAAGTTCCAATCCATGATTAAGGGTTTTGAATACTCGATCCCTGTATGAAGAATTGTTTCATCATGAAAATATTTTAAGTTCTTCAAACTTGCATTCCATATTTTATTTGTAACTTTGATTCAAGGTATTCTTTTTTCTTTGTGGAAGAAAGGGAGACTCCAAGCTCAAGTCGTAAAAGGAACTGGCTTGCTTTATAAATGAAGGATGCTACAATGGTCTTGGATTTCCCTTCAAAACCAAGATCAACATGAAGGACTCAACAACACCAAATGGAAGAAATAATCCAAGATATAAAAACATTCAAGAAGATGACAAGGAAGAATATAAAATCCAAGATCATGAAGGAGGGACATTAAAATATGGAGGATTTCTCAACTACTACAAGAAGATCAAGACACAATGACATCCAAGGAGAAGAATTCCAAAAAAAATGAAGGATTACTATGAAGATGAAGAATATTCATGGAGATGATACTATTTGGGATATGAACCATCACAATCACTCAAGCTTTTGACTGGATAATGTTGAGTATCAAGAGATACCATTAGAGATGCAATGACTTCTTTGTGATGAAGGATGAAAATTTACATAATATGCAAGCTAAGGTGGCACCTACTCATCGCTAACCAATCAAATAATTTAAGGTCAACATGTTTGGATTCATTGAACCTAACTCATCAACAAGTGGATATGTGAAGCATTGAATGAAATGTCATCATCTACTCCTAAATTGTGCCATTAAGGATATGATAATTTTCACTAGTCCTTTCCCTCGAAAGTATATGTACTTAAGGACTTGTAATTTTCGCATTGGATGGCATTAAATGTATGAAGGTGGTAGTTGTAAGTTGTAACTACCTCACTTTAGGGTTTCTTTGAATTATCTTGGTTGATTTACAATCAATCTAGGCCCTTCATTTTGTATCTCAAACTCTATAACAGGCTTGGCCTTCTCATTTGTAAAGGTTAAGAGTATTAAAGAGCAAAGGAGTACAGTTAGCAATCAAAAGCAGTAGTTGTAGTATGAGATCAAAAATTGTTGCCAAGACTATGTTGGAATAAATACATCATATTCATTGAAGATATGGTGGATCTTTGTGTGTTGTTTCAACATTTTGCATGGTTTCCAATTCTCAAAATTTTAGTTAAAGTTCATTGATTTCAATGGAGAAATGTGAAGATACAAGATGAATTCCTTGGTTCATACCATTTGTAGTTTATTAATTGCAAATTCCAGTGCATGGTTAGTCTGAACCCTATTCAACACTAGTTCGGTTGTGGATGTTCATTTGCATTGCCAGCATATTTGGATGGAAAATTTGCAATATGAAAATATTTAATTACCTTAGAAGATTGCACTCTTTCAATGACATTGTGTATTTGTTGTTAAGTAGAAAGTATTTACATAAAAAATCCATTTATCAAAGCATTAACAATAATCATCATTGTCACTGGGTTTAGATTAGATTTCTCTAAACCCTTGCCCTTTTATCTTTTATTTGAAATTCAAATTAGTTTAGTATTCCAATTCTAGCTACTTTAAGGGAAAATAATTGATAGAATCCAGGAACAATTGCGTAAATCCCCTCACAATACCAGCAAGATCACATTATTTCACTAAGTGTATCTATCGTAAAGTCGCTTTGTTCATATTGTAAACCTTGGGGTTGCCTTATTTGATCGCATCACTTAGCATTTGAGGTTTCCTTGTTCAAGAAAGGATAGAAATTAAAATACTTGGAATTTTATTGTGTGTTAGCAAGTGTCACAAAACATGCATTAATAGGTCCTTCATTCCATCTTCACAACTATTATAGAGAATGATTCCCACTGCATAAACTAATTGTGCACTCTTGAGTAGAAAGGCCAAGGCTATAAAAAGACTCCCACAAAATATTTAAGTGTCATTAAAATAAGAGAAGAACTAATGATATACTCTTGCAACCTTCCACCTTTGAGGAATCGTGCCAAAGAAATGCTCCCATGAATATACGACTCACTTTGAATTATAATACTCCAAAAATCAAATGTGAAGTTGTTCATGTTAAGATATTCCTCAAACATATACCTCCTCAAAATAATAAATTCTCCAATTCCAAAGAATTCCATACTACTAATGAAGAGGAATGTCAATATTAAATGCATAACTTTATCCTGAGAATTTGTCTTCTAAGGAAGAAATCACAATTATTTTGTTTTCCTTTGTCATTTTGAATCCACCCTTAGAAAGAGTTAGGTTTTCGTCCAACCCTTGTCAATCAGCCGAAGGCTTGTCTTCAAAGATTCGGCTTCATACAAATTCATCATACCAATTCATGTCTTACTACAACCATAAACCTCCTTATAAAGACCTCCAGCCACTATCTAAAAGATTGGGCCACTAATTGCAAGGTCACATTTAATATTTGCAACTCCTCGAGAATTTTATTTTCTAAAGTGACTATTTTATTAATTTTATTCTATTTTAATTAAATTAATCAATTTTAAGTCATCTTTTTGAAATAATATTAATTTATGAACAACTTGATCAATTAGTTTAATTCACTTCACCACAATTTGGGGACATTATAATTCCAAAGATCATGAGAGAATTAGAAAAAAAGCATCACTACCTAGTTATAAAGATGACACTTTGATGATGCAAAAGCCTAAGAGGATAGTTTTACCTTGAAATTTTTTTATTAAGGTAAATCCTTTGGCTCGAGCTATAGCTAGAAAGTTGGCAAGGTTATAAATACTCACATGCTTGTTCCCTCAACAATTTGTAGAGCACTGAGTTGGGTGAGGATGTCATTGAGGTCTTACAGCACATATTCGAACATTTATGGAAATAGAGAAAGAATGTAGCCTGTGTACTGCATGCAAGAGCATCTATTTACTCGCCTCATACAGCTTAAGAAAGCCCTCATGGTTTTTTGGAGATTTTTCGTGCCCATGCATGTGAAGTATCTCCTTGTAATATGAGGACAAGTATGAGATTTTAGCATTACTCATAGGACAAACCTTGTGGGAGATTTCAATTGACCATGGCATGATGATGAGCTTGATCATGATATCCTTTCAGTCCTTAAGGATTTTTTCATTTACATTGATCTTGTGATGCCATGTGCCTTGTCTTGATTTGTTTTAGGTCCAAAATGGTTAACCAAAACAAGGCTTCCTATCATAATTTATTGGTCACAAACCGAGCATTTAATTAATTGACACAGATGCTTAGAAATGAGAATACGATTGCTTTGAAGCTTGTTGAAAAGGAAAGGAATGAACTTGGATGATGAAATGCACGCAAGTCCATCTATTTATCTCACTTCATACAGCCCAAGAAACCCCTCATGATTTTCTGGACATTTTGTGTGCAAAAGTATGCAAACTACGTCATTATAAAATGGGGATAGATAAAGAGTTTTCTCATAGGAGAGATGTTGTGGGATGTTTGAGTTCGCCATGGCACAATGGTGAACTTGATCATCATTTCCCTTTAGTCCTTTGAGGAATTTTTCATTCACAATGATCTTTGATGCCATGTTTCTTGTCTTAATTTGTTTCAGGTGCATAAATGTTAACCAAAACAAGGTTTTCTAAAATAAATATTGGTCACAAAGTTGGAATTGAGGCAATTGACATAGATCAAGTAGAAATGAGAAAATTGTTATATAGATAACAAGTGAAACAAGATTTCACTCTAAGACCTTACTCAAAAAGTTTTATGGCTTTGTCCTCATAGTTAAGCATTGAATTTCCTAAGTTACCGGTTCCAATATGGGTGCAAGGTATCAATTACTGTTTGCTGCCTACAGCAAACTAAGTTTTACACATGATACTGAAGGAATTGCTAGTAAATAACAATGCAACACGATTTAGAGAACTGCCATATGCTTTATTAATATATTCCAGTACATCCAGTGCAAACATAGCATCATACCCAATTATCCTGTGTCCATCCTCCGAGAGGGTATATAAACTACTCGAAGGGGCACGACCGAAATGTCGTGACATAATTGTTTACCTCTCGGTCACTAACGACTGAGGCTAACATAACACTTAATTAACATATTAACCCATACATTCAAGTATCCCAACAACATCATCCCCCCCAAAAACAAGTCGTCTCCGATGACGTACAAAATGGGAATGATACAAAATTGAATACATAGCAGAAAGTACTATTCAGAAGCAAGAGGGGGTATAGGAAGCGTCCCTGAAGATGATGGTGTTGATGTTGCTGCTTGGGAAGCAATATAGGCCCGTAACTCGTACACCTGACCAGTCCGCACCCGTAAGTCACGCTCTACTACCATTTTCATCTCCAAAGCTGTCTTTACCATTCCTGCCGCCTCCAAAACCGCCTTCTCCTTTGCATCAATGTTCTCCATAGCACTGACAAGGAGAGTCTCCAACAGAGCCTTCTTGGTACATTCGACCTCCAACTGTGCTCGAAGGGCCTCTAACTCGGTCGCCATACTGCTCCTCTCGACTACCCACAACTCCTTAACCAATGATTCCTCTACTCCTGTAAGGCATGTGGCTATCTCCTCCCTAGCCATCACTGCTACCATCTTCGTAGCCTCATGTATGGAAGAGAAGTTCTCAGCGCATCGGAGAGTAAAATATCCCTCACGGAACGCCTGTTCTACCTCATGCAGTAGGGCATGAATCCTACTCTCCCCCACTGTCTCCCGGAGAGCCCAATCCTCCAACATGGCCAAAGACTCTGTGTTAGGCCATCCTCTTGACTCAAAGCAGTCAGCAAATGCAATCGGACATCCCACTCGTACAAAGGTCAAGAGGCGCTCCAAATCTTGTATGACCTCCTCCTGAGCCTGTAACCCTGTTGAGGCTATGACCCGTTTGGCTCATGTGGCTACGTCCCCCAAATATTGCTCCAACACACTCCTCCTAGACCCTCTCGCTAGCTCCTCCCTATGCTCTCTAGCCAGCTCCGGCAGCTCCTCATCACTAACCTCATCGTGCTGTGGTCCATGTGTCAAAATTTGCCTCTCAGGTACATCCTCCATCTCCATGCCCTGTCTATCTGGTGAAATCACAGAGTTAAGGTCTACTATCTCTAGGTGGACAACCAACTCCCGTCAAAGTGAAAGAATGCTAGGTGTTAGTAGTGCCATCGGTGCCATCTTGAACTGACTTAGCCAAGTCATCGTTGATGCCTTTGCATCACCACTCTCGACTGGTAACTCCCTCAGTGGCTCCTCAAGCACCCCTAGACCTACCCTCACCATGGCCTCACTCCGAACTACCTCGAGAGTGACCTGAGGCTCACCCTCCGTCTGTGGCAGCTCTAACTCCTCTCTCAGAGGTGCGGCTCTGGCCTCAACCATCCCCTCCATGGATTGGTCCTCAGCCAACCCGACTGCTACTAACACCGCAACTGTCTTCCCACTCAACGGTGTCATATCAACTGGAGCTCTCAACTTGCCAAACCTAGGTACTGGCACTAAGTCCAAAATGGTACCAAATGGTGTTGATGGTAGCATGGAGACTGTGGCTGAAGTATCTGGCGGCGCAAATAAAATCTGAACTGAAGCAACTTCAAACGGCGGAGTGGGTATCTCCATACCTATTATGTCTGAGTCTCTCGTGGCTCCTCCCAGTGTGGCACTCTCGCTGGCTTTCGAGTCCTCGATAGTATCCTCTCGGCTACTATCAGCATTGTCTCCTTCTGACTCCAAGAGTACCTAGCGCTTCCTTTTTGACCCTACATGTGTCCCTCCTGTGTTGAGATGGGGCCAATGGAAGATAGGGGGCTCTCCTGTGGCTATGCTAGTCGGCTTCATCCTCAACTTGTCAAGTGGAATCTGCTCTCTGGTGGTGTTGAGGAGCAAGCCTATGACATAGTGAGCCACGGTTTTCTTCTTTTAACAGTACGGTGGGCCTCATTTACTGTTGGCTTTCGAGCTATACAGTTGTACGGTGTCCTCTCTCTCTTTTTTTCTTTTTTTTTTAATTCTTTTTTTTTTCAATTTTTGCCTAAGTGGTGTTGTCTCCGCGGGTTTCCTCTCTGTTCATCCCTCTCGCGGTAATTTTTCAATTTCAAGCCATTGACCGGATATGTTATCACCTGTCCGTCCAGTGTCCACAGTTTAATGGCTCCATTATCGCCCACTTCACGTACCTTGTATGGCCCCAGCCATTTGACTTTAAATTTCCTAAGCTTAATTTCATTGCATCCATTATACTTCAATACTAGTTGTCCGGGTGTGAATCTTGTTCTCTTTAAGTGCTTGTCATGCCACGCCTTCCGTCACTGTTGTGCTACCTCAGTCGCCCACTGTGTCGTGAGATGCTGTTCATCCAATTTGTTGAGATTATGGAGTCTCCCTCAAACTCTCCATATCTCCCAATTTATTCTCGATGTCAATCCTAAGACTTGGTACCATGAATTCTGCTGGCACGACAACCTCATGTCTGTACATCAGCTGAAAGGGTGTGTGTCCTGTGGTGACCTTGTAAGTGGTGTGATACGCCCATAGTACGGATGGCAAGCGTTCCTCCCAATCCTCCTTTTCGATCCTGCATGACTTGTATATTACTGACACCAATATTTTGTTTGTGGCTTCAGTCTTTCCATTAGCTCTTAGATAGTATTGGCTTGAGAGAGAATGCAAAATCTTGAATTCCGTGGTGAGCAGTTTTATCACGTGGTTAACAAAATGGCCTCCTTGATCGCTCGTAATCTAGATGGGTGTCGTAACGTGTGATTATCTATTCGTATATAAATTTTGTCGTACTCAAGGCGGAGTTATCTGAGAGGGCTCATGCCTCAACCCATTTCGTGAGGTATTCTGTCACTACAACAATGTACCTGCATCACCGCGCTCTACTTGCCTTGAGTGGCCCCACAAAATCGAGTCCCCATCGTTCGAATAATTCCTGTGCATTGGATGGGTTCAAGGGCATGAAGTCTCTCTTGAGAGGTTTCCCTACTCTCTAACAGGTATCACAGCTCACCACCCATTCCTTGGCGTCATTGTAGATTGTTGGCCACCATAATCCTGCTAGTAATATTTTCTAATCCGTCATATCTGGTCCCATGTGTCCTCTTGTCAGACCTTCATGTGCTTCTCGTAGTAAGTCTGGGACTTCTTCCTCCATAATGGACCGACGAAGGACTTGGTCAAGTCCCATCTTGTATAGTAGTCCATTAATGAGCTGGAATGTTTTACTTCGTAATACCAACTTCCTCCTCCCACTCGGTTGCATCTCCTGCGGGAACTGCCCTAATGAGAGGTACTCTCCGATACTCATGTACCATGCTGGTAACACTGCTATTCTGAATAAGTGTGCGTCATGAAAGTCATCATTGACACCTTCGGGAGGTTCGCCGGACTTGATTCTGGAGAGGTGATCTGCACAGACATGACTCTTTCCAGGTCACACTATAATGTTGAATGTGAATCCTTGCAACAAGAGTAACCATCTACCCTTGAATTATTGGCTTGTTGACTAGATACATCAGGGCCCGGTGGTCAACATAAAAGACAAATGGAGTCGGAAGCAAATAACGTCGGAACTTCTGTACGGCGTAGACCATTCCGAGCGCTTCCATCTCCATGGTGCTATAATTTTTTTCCGTTTTTGACAAAAGTCTGCTTGCAAAATAAATAGGATGGTCCAACCCGTGGTTTCCTATTTGTGCTAAAGTTACCTCGATGGCAAAATTTGATGCATCCACATGGACATGGAATTCTTTATCCCAGTTGGGGTACACAAGGATTGGTGCGGCTACTAGTCTTGCTTTCAGCTCTTCAAACGCCTTCTCTTGTTCTGTTGCCCATGTGTAGGGTTCTCCTTTCTGGGTCAAGCCATCTAGTGGGTACGACACTTGGGCAAAAAATTTTATGAATCGTCTGTAGTACCCAATGTGTCCCAAGAACGACTTGACACCAGTTACGTCCGTTGGGGGCTCCATTTCCAAAATTACCCGTACCTTTTCTGGGTCTGTATTTAATCCTGCTTTACATATGATGTGTCCCAGTAGTTTCCCCTGGGGCACCATAAATCTGCATTTTTTGGGGTTAAGTGCTAATCTATCCCATCGGCACCTCTCCATACACTCTCTAAGGGCTACCATGTGCGTGTTTTGGCACTAAAAATGGACCAATCATCCAAGAAAGCTTTGAAATTCCCAATAGACATCTTGTCGAAAATGTGCACAATGATTCTTTGGAATGTCATCGGAGTGTTACAAAGTCCAAAGGGCATTTGGTTGTAAAGTTGTTTTCAGTTTATCTTCTTCCGCAATGGATATCTGTTGTAACCAGAAAATCCATCCATGAACGAATAAATCTCGTGTCCTGCCACTTCCTCTAAAATGTTGTCCATGAAAGGGATTGGAAACGGATCTTTGATTGTAACTACATTTAAACACCTAAGTCCACACATATTCTGATTTGGCTGGTGTCCTTTTTCAACGAAATCACGATTGGGGATACCCACTCGCTTGTCTGCACCCGATATATGATGCCTGCCTCAAGCATCCTGTTGATTTCTTCATTGACACGAGCTGCATTGTTTTTATTCATTCTGTATGGACGTTTTTGTACAGGTACGGCTCCTACAGTGGAATTTGATGAACACATAGTTCTGGCGGTACCCCCTTTAAGTCTTTATAGGTCCAGACGAATACATCTTTGTATTGTGTGAAGATTTTAAATGCAGCTGCCTTCAGAACGGGGTTCCAGTCATCCCCTACAAAAATGTTCTTTGGGTTGGTCTCGTCTCCCAAATTCATGTTTTTCACTAAAGGCTCTTCATATTTGATCAGTTTCTCTTTGTCAAATTGGTGTGCAGGGGTTTCCAGTATGCGAAGCTCTCCCTCTTTATACTCTTTGTACTATGACGGAAAGGTAGGATTTTCCTCTCCTTCATCTATCTATAGCATGTTGCAGTGGAATAATTCATAATCTTCCATTTGCCAATGGAAGAGCCCATTTAGGGAGTCCATGTCGTCGTCGGAAAACCCGTCTAATTTCAAGATACCTTGTTCGGTTCCATCTGTTGCTTCCCTTCGTCCATTGCGTCCTCTCCTTCGGACTTGGATGATGATGCCATGTCCTCACTCACCATCTGTGTATGTAGGTCGATTATGAATTTTTGACCACCTTTTTCCATTGAAAGAGTATTCGTCTTCCAATTGTGGTTCACCCTTGCCTCTACCAACTAGCTTCTTCCCAAGATAGTGTCGTAGCCTTTCTTCTTTAATGGTATCACTACAAAATCCAAAACAAAGGGTTGTGTCCTGATCATAACCTGTCATGCCATGAGATTCTCGATGGGTTTAATACCATGCTGATAGGCACCCACAAGTTGGAACGTTGGTGGCCACAACGTCGGTTGTCCCAATCGCCACCATGTTTCCTCCGGGAGCATGTTGTCACCGAAGCCTCCGTCCACAATGGTGTCTGCCAAAATGGTTCCGAGAATGCCCATTTCTACCACCACTGGGTATCTTCCCTTGTTGACCACGAATAACATGGGGTCTTCTGCTGTTCTGAAAGGGCTCTCCTTCCTTAGAGGGTTTTCTCCTTCACCGTGGGTTCCCTTTGCTTTTGGTCCACTCGATGCCTTCGGAGATGATGTCACACTTAATAAAGTCGTTCTCAATTTTGGCATAGCCACAAGGTCTTTCAACATGATGGGAATTTCTACTTGCAACACTTGTCATATGATGTTTTGTTCCACCTGACCCCTTAGGGAGGTGGTGGAGGTGTCGTTTGTTTCCCTTCTTTCGGCTATCATTTCCTTCCCGATGTCTGTCTTCGCTTCTTGCATTCTTCTTTTCTCAATTTTGGGATTCGTGTGGCTAGCCTTTTTTGCCTGCGCCTGAGTGACGGTCAGAATCTCTTCCCAATTGCCTTCAATGTTCAAGAGATTTACTCCTGGCTTAGGACACTTTGCGTTGTCGTGGTCTCCCAGACCACACCATCTACATAGAAACTGTGGTACTTCTCCCCTCGTGCAGTCTCTTGCAAAGTGCCCCAACTAGTTGCAAGTACGACATTGTATCATTGGTCGTCCGCTCATGTCATATTGGATGCGGCTACGACCCTTGTTGTTATTATTGTTGTTACCATTGTTTCCACCTCTTCCTTCGTGTTGGTTACTCCTGAAACCACAAGATGATGCTGTGTTGGTGTTTGTGTTTGTGGCCCCCGCATTTGAGGTAGATGCTTCCTGTGTCATAAGTACCTATTGAGGCCCTCTGGTCTTCATATTGTACGGACCATAGTTCAAAATATCGTTATCGACAACTTATCACCAAGGGCAAAAAAAAAGATATCAGCAAATATCAGAGATAAGTTGGGAATTTCTCAAGAAAATATCGGAAACTTAAAAAATTGCTTAAATTTAATTAGAAATGCATGTTTTTTTAAAAATTCAATAAGGAGATGTGTATAATGAGTCAGTAAATGATTAAACAAACCAAACAAGCTGATCTAGATATATATAAATGCAAATATGATACAAAATCGCATCCTTGTGTGGAATGTTGATAGCTCATAGCCATAGTCTGAAATCTAAAACAAACTAAAAATAGCAAATATTAATTGACCACCGATCACCGCACTGCATATATTATTCACCAATATTAATGATGTTGGTTATTTAATTGTATTTCATTGCTTCTATAGCTGTGCTATTGATTTAGTAACATAGTCATGGTTAAGATATGTCTTTGCCAATAGACTCCTTTATGATGATTGTCTTCTTCCTTACAATGTTCCCGTTAGCGAAAGTCCCTGAGTTTATTTTGAATGGTATAGACCGCAACTAGCAATAATATTCCTCAATTGGATAATCGAATGATTGGCATAAAATCGCTAATTATAATATTGTATATGTGAGTACGATTGCTATATGAATTGGTCCTACATGATAAGTTCTTTAAATATCGCATTAAATTGTCGATATATCAGCAATAAAGCATCAAAATATCGGCAAGAAATTGAAACTTATCTGCTGCGATAAATTTACATAGTTTATCGGGAGCCAAAACTTCTTGCGATAAGTTGTCTTATCGCAGAGATATTGGAGATATTTTAATCTATGGTACGGACATTCCTTGGTGGAATGCCCGACAATTTGGTAGATATCGCAAAATTGTTTTTTCGGGCAGGAGCCCTTTGTGTGACCCTCTTCCTTGCAGTCCATACACCACAAATTCCCTTCGTCACTTCTGGTGGGGTTGCTCTTCATTGTCTTGAACTCCTTCATCTGAAGCATGTCTTTCTGGAGGGCTTCTATTTTATTTCTCGATTCTTCACTGCTAGTCTCTCGGTCAAAGTCATCATCATCTAATGATTTATTCTTCTTTTTCTTTGCTGTTTTGTTTTCTCTCTTGAGGTCCATTGCTCGATTGCATGCATCGTTATATGATGACGGAGGCACTATCTTCATTT
This sequence comes from Chamaecyparis obtusa, assembly GCA_027943335.1. Lineage (NCBI taxonomy): Eukaryota > Viridiplantae > Streptophyta > Pinopsida > Cupressales > Cupressaceae > Chamaecyparis > Chamaecyparis obtusa. The sequence continues at coordinate 223,680 of BSBK01006658.1, read as the reverse complement.
TTCTCCTGAGGGCAGACTTGAGTCCCTTGATGAACCACCTTTTCTTTAGTCCATCCGCTGGTGGGCTCTCCATTTTTCCAACTAGTTCTTTAAGTCTCCGTCCATATCCACGGACTGTCTCCTCCTTTGCTTGTTTCGTGTTGTAGATTTTCGCTACTATTTCATTGTCATCTCTGAGTAGTTGGAATTCCTCTTGAAATTCTTTCTTTAGATTTGTCCATACCACCACCTTTGTTTGATCAATATCCAAATACCAATCAATAGCCACACCTCTCAGGGTCGCTGGGAATTGCCTCACCCAGTCATCTTGATCTGTGACCCTGTTGGCTGTCCAGATTGTCTCACAGGTTTTGTAGTGTCCTACGAGATCTTCTTTCCCATCGCCCAAAAATTTGGGTAGCTTTTGTTTTTTCCCTGCCATGATGGCTAGCGTAAGTGCTGGTTGTGTTGGTGGTACGGTCAGCTGGTTTGGTACCATGGGGTATTTTGACACCGGAGGCTTTATTGGTACCGTCGATAGTGTCCCATTACTCAAAGTGTTTTGTGTCCCTTCACTTGGTGTCTCCGAACCACTAAGAGTGTCTGAGCCTAGCAGGCTGCCTTGATTCTTGTGCCCCTCTGTCACTTCAATACTCGTGGCGGCACTAGTGTACTCTACTTCTCTGCCCTCAGCCTCTTCTCTCTCCCTCCTTCCGGCCTCCCTTGCCTCCGTACGTGGAGTTAAGGTTAGGTTTCCAAGAAAAATTCTAGTCTTTGTTGGCAATTTGGCTGAGCTTAGATATCTAGATGTTGTCATTATGGCAACATATGATCTAAATGAAGACCACATATGACAAAGAGCAAGTATGACAAAGCGCAGAGCAAAATTGTCTAAGTATGTGCTGTATTTTCCCAATGTAGCCTGAGACAGTTTTGATTGGCAACGTCGATTGGAGTAAGTTCAGTGCTTGTGCACTTGAACATAGATACTCTGATGCATATTGAAGACTCACTTGAGAGTGTAAGTCTGTACGGCATGTACGGAAGAAGTTATTGTAGTATTACCAGAGATAGTGTTAAAGCTGACAGGATAAAGAAGAAGACAGAATTGGTAAAGAGTTAAGGGATTATTTTGTTTATCAAAATAATGTCTTAATAATATAAAGGGACGACATCCTAGATGTTAACCCTTGGGTAAATATGTATTTTGTGTAAAGCTTTATGTTTTGTAAAGCCGACTGTAAGAATTATTAGTCCTAATAACTTGTATAAATGTAAGGCATATGGAATGCGAAGAAGTATAATGATATAGATGATATAGTGAACATATATGTGAAAGATATTGATGCGAAGTTGTGAAAGAAAAACAAGCAAGCATAAGGTTATGTACCTTGCCCTATTTTGTAATCTGTTATATCCATAATTGGGCAAAAGTAAAAGTTTGCAGAATACTGATTCACCCCCCCTCTCAGTATTCCCTATTTCTAACAATTGGTATCAGAGCTTAGTTACTCAGAAAGGAATCATTCCGAAAAAGCCTAGCAGCTTGAGTAAGATCTCTATGGATATGGATCAGCTACAGAAGAATCTTGGAGAAGCTCTTGAACAGATTGATATACTTACTGAAGAAAGAGATACTCTGAAAGGAAAATATGATGATGCAAAGAACCTCATTGAAAAGCTGAAAAAGAAGTTGGAAGAACTGAAAACAGAAAAGGAATCTACAATTCAAATTGAAGATTGTGATGATAATCTGGAAAAAGAAAATGAGATCCTTAAACATGAATTAAAGATAGTGAATCTAAAGTTGAGTTTGAAAGATGGAAATAGCAAGAATGAAGCAAATCTAAAATTTGAGAATGAGAATTTGAAATCTGAGAAAGAAGATCTGAAATCTAAACTTTGTAAAGTGACATTTGAACTTGAGAAAACCAAATTGCAGTATGCTGAACTTGAAAAGTACAATACAATTGTGAAAGGTGAATTGACTCGGTCTAAGCAACAACTTGAGAAACTATATTCTACTAGTAAAAAGATTGATGAACAAATGTCTTATCAAAAGCCATTCTATGATAAAACTAGTCTTGGATTTAACTCATCTAAGGTAAGTGAAGAAAGCAAGGAACCAGATCTGAAAGTTTCTAAAAACATAGAAGAAAAGAAATATGATGAAGCTAACAAATCTGAGGATATGCCTAAAGAAGAAGAACCACCTAAACAAGAAGAATCACCTAAAGGTATGCAGAGAGAATTTAAAGGTAGATGTTTTGCATGTAATACTTTTGGTCATATGAAGAAAGATTGTACAGGTAAGCAATTTAAAACTCTTAATGGTTATTGTTATAATTGTCATGGTTTTGGACATAGAGCTATTGAATGTAGGAAGCCTAAATTTAATGAGAATAATAATAGTAGTAGAATGTTTAGAGATGCTAACCATGTAGATAAAAGACCTACTGAAGATATGAACAGAAGAAATGTAGTGGTATGTTATAGATGCAACAAGATTGGACACATTGCCAGGAATTGCTGATCACAAATCAACCAGACTGGACCGAGATATGGAAACAATGGAGTAGTTTGTCAGATATGCAACAAATTTGGTCATACAACAAGGTTTTGCAAAATGAACAACATGAGAAACCCTAATCCTAGAAGTCGTGCAAGGAGAAATGAGAATGCAAGCAACAGTCAAGGAGGTTGTTGTAGTAATTCAGAAGAAGTGAAGTTTATTAAAGCCACAGATCAAGGAGACACATTCAGCACTAAAGGTAATCAGAAAGGTGAAGTATCTAATGGTAAGAGTGAATCCCTACCTAGCCCATCTCAAAGTACTTAATTCATGAAAAATGCAGTAGAATAGGAACTTAGGATAGTGTAGAAGTTAGTATAGGATGAATCGAGTCTTGTGCAGTTAATGCAAGCTATAATATGATGTAATGATGCTATGGTTAAGAGCGCATAAGCTAATATGATGTTATGTGAGATCGCAAGAAGTTTTAAGTTTTGCAGGTAAGCAGGAACAACTTTTTGGAAAGAAGCGGCAAAAGAATTGAATGTGATGTCAGAATCTTGTGAGATTGAAAGCTTAAAAGGTTATGATCGGTATTGTTTAATCATTAAAGAAAATACAAGTGTGAAGAAGATCTAAGCAACAATGATTGAGAGCAGTTTGCAAGGATTTGGTGAAAGAACTTCGTGCCAGATCTACGCAAAGCCCTAAATCGCGGAATTAAGGTATTTCTCTAAGAAAATCTATCAGTCAGTTAGAGAATTTGCAGAAGTCATGGATGTTTCATTGGTTCACAGTATAAGAGATAAAATTAGACCTAAGATTAAAAGGGAACCAGTAGAACCTTTGGAAGAAGACCCTAAATTAGCATTGTCGTCCGTACTAGACGGAGTCTTACATTTAGAGAATGTTAGAAGCTATTTGGGATGTAAATTTGAAATCCTCAGTGAGAGTGATTTTACTAAAGAGTATGAGAAGCTTTACAATCAGGATATGTCATTAAGAGTAGGGTTTGAACATTTGAAGGATAATGAAATGATAAAGTATTCACTACAGTATGAATTTGATGATGAAGAATGCACTAAGATAATTCTGAGTAGAATACATAATGGAAAGTTTTGGGTAGATGACAGAGTGATTGACATCACAGCTAACCTAATTCATGAAGTAACTGGTTTATCTAAATCTAGAGTCATACCGTTTAATGAAAAGAATGTGAAGAAAACTGTATTAGACAACACTAAATCATCTTACAATGGTAGAGGTATAGTGATTAGCAAGATACAACAAGATGATGCTAGGTATTTGTGCAAGATCCTAATAGCTTAATTTTGTGCTAATTCAAGAGAAGATGACATGGCAGTTGGAATGATTCATGCAGCCTATTTGATGTGTGTTGATAAAGTGCAAGTAGATATGTGTGAGATTTTAAGAATTTAGTTGTTTGAGAATCTAGAAAAGATCAAGAAGACTAAGAATTCCCAGTTTAGGTTCTCATCATTGATCACATATATGTTTTTCCATTTGTTGAGAAGATTCCCTTACACTATTAGTGAAAATTGGAATGATGGCAAGACCACAATGGAAAGAATCAACAAAGTATACATGAGAAACCTTATAGACAAGGGCAATGAGAGTGCAGTTTTAGTACTTAAAACATTTCAGAACCTGATGAAGAACTGATCAAGAATCCTTCAGTCAATAGTTGAAAAGTATAAGAATGAGATATGCTTTATGGTTGACACTGACTTTACCTACATTGAAGCAGTTGAACCTAGAGTAGAATTCATAGACCCTCTTGGCTATGAAATTTCTAAAGTTGAAGCAGAAGAATATGTGAATAGATTGTTTAAGAGCAAGTTGGATGTTCATAGCAACAGATTTGGGACTTTTGAGGAGAACTTCAACTCCGCAAAGTCTATTCAGGAAGAAAAATAGTCAAAGAAGAGAGTGGAAAGTACAATTAAGAAAATTCTGAAGGACACAGGGATGACAGAACAAGAATTTTTGATTGCAAAGAATACAACAGCAACTATTAGAGACATTGGACAAAAGGAAGTTTTGTCTGTTCCACCCCTATCAGCAGTTGAGACTAGTAATTTGCAGCATGTGGTAAAAATAGAGAAAGAGGAACAGGAAATAAGGAAGTCTACAAGATCATCCTCAACTCCACCAAGAAAAAGAGTAAAGGAATTAGCAACTGGACCAGGCAAGAGACAAAAGACAATAGTTGCCCCAGTACAAAGGAAAATAGCAGAGATAAAAGATGAAGATACTCAAGTGAAAAAGAAGACATGGAAACCAAGGATTGAGAAGGTAAATGAACAAATCATTAATGATGGAGATTTCTCTAAGATGAACAAGTATTATGATCTCTATAACTATTCAGAGAGATCGAACTTGGAGAATGTAGTTGTGAGACATATGATCCTAGCAGATAAGAAGTTTGATACAATCCAAGGAAAGATACTTGATGATCTATTTGAGAAGCTAGTTAATAGGAAAAAGAGAGCAACTGAAGAAGATAACAAAATCAGAGAAATTTTGTGAGGAAACTATGTGATGTTAGAGATGAAGATCATTTTAAAGAAATTATGAAAGAACTTGGTACTCATCTAAGAACAAAAAGAAGAACCATTCAGATAATGGGAGGTAACTATGAAGAGATAAACAAAGAAACTGAGCAAGCAATAGAAAAGGTAATGACAGCAAGTGTTGCAGCAGAACAGGCTAAGGAAGTTGAGCATCAGAAGAGTCCCTCTCCACCATCAATTAATGTTGAAGATGAATCAATGCATGTGGAAGGAACTAAGATCACATTGGACAGTGATGATAATCCTTTTGGCAACCTTGAGAACATTGTTGACAATTTGGCTCTAGAAGAACAAGACAGATCAATTGAAGAAGGAAAGAAAGAAACAAGGAAAGAAGAAGAAAAGCAAACATAAAATCAAGCAAGTATAGAGATTCAAGGGCAGGAAGAAGCACCTAGCAAAGAGGAAATCAGACCTACACCTGAGATTGCAGCAAAGAAACCACAAATGGAATCAATTTTTGCAAGCTTTGGGAAAGAAGTTGATGATGATGATAAAATGGAGTTGATCACATCCCTAAACAAGATAATTGGAAAGAACAAGAAGGTAAAAAGCCTTGAAGGATCATTGCTGGAAATAACAGAGAAGTTAAAAAGTGTTGTGACTAACCAGATAACAGAGGCAGACCCACTGGAAAGAGCTAGAGAAGTTATGAAAGCATTTGATAATGAGTTCACTAACCTATCAGATATAGCTACAGTGAAGGTTAAGCAGCCTAGGAGGCCAAAATATTTCATGATATAAGTCAGAATATCAGAAATGATATTAATAATCTGGATGTATGTATAAAATATCTTAGAAGGAATTTGGACAGAGGTAAAACTTTGTACATTCAGTGTACAAAATCTAAAAGTCATGTTTCAGAAGTGGTTGAGAAGATTAAGGCTAAAGAGCCAGAAATTCAGTCAGAGGTAAATCTTTTAGCCAGCCCTAATATGAAATTTTTTTATATTGAGAAAAGAATTGGCAAATGTATGATGAAATAAGGATTCTCAATGATGAAAAAGACAAGAAATTGAGAAGATTCGCTCTTCTTAGAGAGCACATTTTAGTAAAGATTGGCATAGTTGAAGGACAATTGGAAGAATGTCTTTCATCCAAGACATCCTATGATAAATTCAACTTTGCAAACCTTCATGCATGTGAGATCGCATCTTATGGTCTATGTGCACTCCTCAGTGTTTCAGACACAATAAAGAAGGCATGGGAGAAGGAGATAGAGAACATTAAAGTGAACTTTGCAGATTGTGTTGCAAGCCTACCGACTTTGCAATTTTGAATCGAGGTAAATATTTTTTTTGAGATCACAGTTTTTGACACCTTTTTGTCATTGTTGTCAAAGGGGGAGTGATATGATAGCAGAAAATTGATATATGTTAAGGGAGTATATTCCTAAGGGGAGTATAGAATATAGATAAGATATATGGAGTTATAAGGATAGCGAATATATATTTTTGTTATGGCCACAATTTTGAGTATTGAAGTTTTGAGACAGCCAATTTTCTCATATGTTGCCACCAATGACAAAGGGGGAGATTGTTGGCAATTTGGCTGAGCTTAGATATCTAGATGTTGTCATTATGGCAACATATGATCTACATGAAGACCGCATATGACAGAGAGAAAATATGATAAAGCACAAAACAAAATTGTCTAAGTATGTGCAGTATTTTCCTAGTGTAACCTGAGACAATTTTGATTGGCGATGTCGATTGGAGTAAGTTCAGTGCTTGTGCACTTGAACATAGATACTATGATGCATATTGAAGACTCACCTGAGAGCACAAGTTTGTACGGTATGTATGAAAGAAGTTATTGTAGTATTACCTGAGACAGTGTTAAAGCCGACAGGATAAAGAAGAAGACAAAATTGGTAAAGAGTTAAGGGATTATTTTGTTTATCAAAATAATTTCTTAATAATATAAAGGGACGACATCCTAGATGTTAACCCTTGGGTAAATATGTATTTTGTGTAAAGCTTTATGTTTTGTAAAGCCGATTGTAAGAGTTATTAGTCCTAATAACTTGTATAAATGTAAGGCATATGGAATGCGAAGAAGTATAATGATATAGATGATATAGTGAACATATATGCAAAAGATATTGATGTGAAGTTGTGAAAGATGAGCAAGCAAGCATAAGGTTATGTACCTTGCCCTATTTTGTAATCTGTTATATCCATAATTGGGCGAAAGTAAAAGTTTGCAGAATACTGATTCACCCCCCTCTCAGTATTCCCTATTTCTAACAGTCTCTTCAATGGAATCCTCCCAATTCCCCTCCCCGACGACCTCACCATCAGCCTCCTTTGATCGTCCTTCAGCGATCCTCCGGAGTCTTTTCCTTCTCTCATCCTGTTGTTGTAACAACAAGTTTCTCCTAATAGCCTCCCCTTCTTCTGCTTTCTTTTTCTTATTCCTATCTTTATTGAACTGATTTGGCATAAATATTTTACTTATTTATCCACAAGAAGTAACAACACATGATAGAAAATCAAAGAACACTTTTTATTTATTCAGACTTTTTCCATACTACATATCTTAGGACATAGTCATAACAATGTGTTCTCTTTATTCATTCTCTCTTCCAGGTTTATTTCATATTTCCCTTCCGACGGGATTCATCTCGTTCTTCTTCCTGCCTCTAGCAATAGTACTCGCTTAGAATTTTGTGTCACCTAGTCTCATGGTGCACCTCCTCACGCCGAGTTTGAAGGGCTAGGAAGGTTTTTCGCCAACAACTTTGGAAGATGAGACAACAGATGGTTCACTGCATGATTCATGCAAAGGCCATCCCACACTGCACCTTCTAGTACTTCCTCTCGCTCTGCTTCCCTTCGGACGTGTGTCTTGACGGATGCCTGCAATAGTGTAGTGAAGTCATTGGTTAATGCGCGTTCTCCTTTGAAGAGTTCCTCATTCTGTTTATCTTCGTCTTGGTTGCTCTCTATTGGCTGACCCATTGTTTCCCTTCTGCCATTCAGGCTTTGTGACTATTGCCCGAAATCCTTTAAAGGAAACGGCGCCAAATGTTTTCAGCCTATGGAAAACTAAGTTTTACACATGATACTGAAGGAATTGCTAGTAAATAACATGCAACACGATTCAGAGAACTGCCATATGCTTTATTAATATATTCTAGTACATCCAGTGCAATCATAGCATCATACCCAATTATCCCGTATCCATCCTCCAAGAGGGTATATAATATTATAAACTACTTGAAGGGGGACGACCGAAACGTCGTGACATAATTGTTTACCTCTCGGTCACTAATGACCGAAGCTAACATAACACTTAATTAACATATTAACCCGTACATTCAAGTATCCCGACAACAAATACCAATATTGGGTACAATGGAATGACAAAAAAATTTCGTGAGGATGGTTACAAATTCAATTATATAATATATGTTAAAAATTATAAACTATAAGAACAATGATACTCATGATTGCCAATAACAGAATATTTAAATGCCTCATAATCATAATTCGTAAAAATAAAAATTCTCAATCTTAAAATGTCATTACAAAATGAAAATTCAAAATTACGATCAATATTTCATAATCTTCATATTCTTCTCCATCAAAATCATCAAGGTCAACATTTGTTCAATTTCATTTGAACCGCAATCAATTGGACTGCCACTCCCACTAGCTATTTCATGTGAAAAGCTACCCCATTTATTGAGAATTTGGCAAGTTGTGTACGTGTAACATGTAAGTCAGCACAATTCCTCGTCATGCCCTCATTTGGCAAGTTGTGCATTGTTGTGCCAAGAGACAAAGGTTGAAGTGCACATAGATCAAATCCTCAACTTCTTTTGCACTTAACCGAGTGGATGTTGTATGTATTCCTATTCTGCTCAACTGAAGTGACTCTGATATGGAGCCAATTTGAGGCAGGTGTTCAAATTAATTATGACATATCTAATAGTTGAAATAAAAATATCAATTCTTGCCTTAAATACAAATAATTGTAGAAAGTTCAAAAACCAAGCCAGGCATCGCATGTTCTTAGAAGATGGAAATGTAATCATTCTATGAAAATATCAATAAATCAAAGACTTAAGAAAAAGCTTTAATTGTCAACTTTTGACATATCATTATGTTCTTTCCTCAATATCAACAAAGAACTTTTATTTTGCCTTTTTTTAGTTAGTATGTTCCCATACATGACATATACATTACCCACTTAATCAATGCATCTTTGAAAGATAATCTGAATTTCCATACAAACCTTGAATTGAATTCCACCTAATTTAGACAAAGATGAATCCACACATCGTATATCAATGATTTTTTCCACTTCATACTCTTTATCATCAACTTGTGAATCATCGTCACTCTTTTTGTAGCTGCGACTATTATGTTTATCAATTTTAGTAGTTGCCGACTTCTTGTAATCTCGACAGTCAATGTATTTCTCACATAGTTTTTTCCATTCTTTTATTAGATGTAGAAAATGCTCAGAAATTTCATTGCGAACCTGGAAAACACATAATCATTGTTAAATTTTAGAAATTGAACGACAAATAATGCAACTTAGCAACAAGAAATACTTGATACAAAGAGACAACCTTAGTTTCTGGGTGGTTGTATTTCATGCTCTCACAAGCATAAGAATTTCGGTCAACAGCCCATCTCTGCAAAACAAATAGACAATAATACCAATTGAAACAATATTTCCAATTCTAACTTCAGCCTGCATGACAATAATATTGCTCTTTTATCACTGTTGAGAACTTTTACTCCTCTAAATAAGTAAGACAAGAAATATTATAGCATATTGTTTTATACAAAGCCCGAACACTTGATATGAGATATTTAGATGCTTGGAAAGATGAATGCTAATATAAAGTTTTGATTAAATTAAATACAGGACAAGAATCTGTCCTCAAGACCAGCAAAACTGTTCAGGATACCAATGTGATGCCCTTATAAACAACAAAATTGTCAAATCAATGATGTGTTGTAGCTATCATGCATTTCAAAATAATGCATAGAAGATGGCAGTAAGATTCTGTCCAAAACAGTTCACATTTTAAAATTTGTTTCAAATTGGAATTGTCATTGTTTCAGAATATCATTGCATTCCATATTTTCAATAGTGAGATTGTGATGCAGAATAAAATGAAAACGTGCTGACTTTTAAATCATTTACCGTCATAAGTTTTACACCAGATAAGTTTGCGCCCATACACAATCCCGTTGACATACCACCACAACCAGAGTATAGATCAAGAAGACTCAACTCTGAGTTAATGATTCCACTTCTACCCTTCTCTGAATTTAAATTTGAAACATTATTGAGTAAGACAGTTGGACCATTATTGCTAGATGTTGTTGATGCTGAGTCACTACTGGCCAGTTCAGTATCTGCAAAGAGTGTTATAGAGATAAACATTACTTCTTTAAATATCACAATAGATGAAAACTCAGAGAGGCTACTAAAAAAATGCAAAAAACTAGAATGCCAAACTGCAACTCCAAATGATTGTGCTCTTACCATCAAGAAGACTCTTGAATGTTGAAAATGCATAATCATAGCCCATGTCGTAGTAGTAGTTGCAAGGAGGTATTGACTCATGTTTACATATGAACCTCGTCTGCAAACATTAAAGTATACAAAACATGTGGTTTCAGTTGTTCTAGAAAGACTCGTTAAATATATCAATCCTTAATTCATTTTGTTCCACTAAAAGAAAAGTTTTATTGCTAATTCAAGCTCATTTTTCATTATTAAAACCTAACTGCGCCACCAACATACTCAGAAATGAATAGCGTGCCCAAAACTGAGAAAGAGAATTTTTAATGCTAAATTAAGGTCATTATTCAAAGTCAAATTGATGCAGCCTTTCAGCTTCTAACCTGCACAACACATTAGAGATGATGATGACAATGGTTTCAAGCCAAACATTAAATTTCCACAACATGTGACATTTTCATTCCATAAGGCTCTAGTCCCATAGATCTGCCACAAGTATTTTTCTCAAAATGTATTTTTCAAAATAAAGATTATATAATTTGTAGAACAATGCTGCTTTAGAATATCCACTTTAAAGGAGAAACTGCAGATCTAAACAAAGGCTGGGTTTGACTAGTAGATGAAGATGAGGAGACCATAGACCACTATGGTGAAAGAAAGTTTATTGGTGGAAGAAAAAGAAACGGGTGCCTACAATCAGGTCCAAATCTGAAATGATATGTGAGATTGATTTTAATTTTTTTAAGAGAAAACTGATAGCTAAATGTGTCCTCATTATTGATGAGCACATGGCCTTATTATTGAGTGTGGGGGGGGGGGGGTGTGAATCAATAAATATTCTTGTTATCCTTTTAAAACTTATTCAATTCAACTATGCTTAAGTTCTAAATTAACACATGAGAGAAAACAATGACCAATGTAACAACAAGGTTTACATGGAAAACCTTGCTGCAGAAAACCACACCAAAAATTTTCTTTGTATTAATTTGCTTATTACAAATTCTAGAGGCACCAACACTTCTATGGGTTGCATTACATAAGCGGTGCCTAACTGCAGATGGATTAAATAATGTGTTGACTTGGTGGTCAGCACCTACTTGGAGATTCGTGACATGGCTTAATCGCCTCCCATGGATCGGGTTAAATCTGGCATTTGTATTGGGCATTGACAGTTCGAGCTTTTGGTGCAACGGCAAATGATTCCAACAATTGGTATCAGAGCCTTGGGTCACGGGTTCGAGTCTCCCTTCAGTGGGTGTTGAAGGCTCAGTCGGTACTGAGGGGGAGATTGTTGACTTGGTGGTCAGCACCTACTTGGAGATTTGTGACATGGCTTAACCGCCTCCCGTGGATCGGGTTAAATCTGGCATTTGTATGGGGCATTGACAGTTCGCGCTTTTGGTGCAACGGCAAATGATTCCAACATAATGTAGTTTTAATGGGCTCATCAAGGTGTGTACTCTGTAAGAAGGCAGCCGAAAATACAGACCATCTTTTTTTAACCTGCGAATATGCGCCCCAATGTTGGGATTGGTTAATGAGATCTATGTTATGGAATGCACCACGACAGGATTGTTTGTCCAAGTTCCTTCAAAGCTGGCCATTACTTTATAAGAATTCACTATGGGTGTTCATCTGGGTCATTGCTCCTTCCCACTTTATCTGGAACATATGGAAAGAGTGTAATAGAAGGATATTCAAGGAAATGGAAATGGAAATGGAACCAGAATACCTACAATACAGAATTAAGAAGAATATTATCAAAATTGCTAACGCGCAGGTCAAGATCAAGAAGAACACAAAATTCTCCAGGTGGGACGAATGGATACAGAAACAATAGCAGGAGCTTAAGAGGCCACGTATTCCCAACACATCTGCAAAAGAAAAGAGGGAAACGGTGGTGTGGAAATGCCCTAAATTACAGAGATGGAAGCTGAATTTCAATGGGTTTGCGAAGGGAAACCCAGGTCCAGTTGGGGCAGGGTGTATTATTAGAGACTGGATGGGTAATTGTGTCTGGGAGGCCTCTAAACGATTAGGAATAGCAACAAATAACGAAGCAGAGTTTGAAGCATTGGTAATGGGGTTAAAATTATGTAAGGAAAAGGGTATCAGAAGTGTGGATGCAGAGGGGGATTCCCAAATATGTGTCCAGGCAATTGTCAAAGGAGAAACACCAAATTGGAAGTTAAAAAATCAGATTAGAATAGCTAAAGAGATATTAGCTGAATTTGAAGACTACTCCATAATGCATGTATATAGGGAGGCCAATCGGGCTGCAAACTTGATTGCTAATGTTGGGGTGGTGCAAGAACAATCTGTAATGACGAGTTCAGAAGTTATAAATTGGCAAGGTCTTCAAGAAATAATTTTCCACGAATCCAAAGGACCCCATAGGGTAGGAATATTGATTGCTGATAGAGGCTGGTGCTGTGTCACTTTGGCAACACACTTTCATGTAAATTTTATGTTTATCAATAAAGGGAGCTATCCCCTTAGATAGCACTTACCTAAAAAATAGAATTGTGAAGACTTTCAGTAGTGTCCGATAATTACAGAAAAAGTGGACATTACACATTGCCTGGTTTGTAAGCAATGCATTAAATGCATGACAGGTGTCAAGTTTAGATATTTTTATTTTACCTTATATTTTGAGGTTGTAAAACTATAAACAATAGCCCAATTGATGTTTTTAGCAAGTCAATACAAGTGGTTTTATTTTCTACTGAGTGCTCAACTGCAGGTCTGCTGTAGGGAAATTATGCTATAAGTTGTCATTCAGAATGAATACTAAATGTGAGTAGTATTTTCTTCTGTTACAATTAATTTTCAGTTGGCTCAAGGAACAGTGAGGTCAGATTTGAAATCTTCAGTATTGACATACATGCAATGGTTTTTACTTATGAACATTACCCATCGGATGAGCTACTTCTATGTATATATCTTGAGCTTGTTCACTAAATATAACAACAATTTTTTATTTTAACAAATATAAACTTGTGTAAAATATCTCAAAGCTCCTATCCAAACTACATGTAGACATTGGATTTGGAAATAATAGCAGAGCCATTTATAGAAGAGAAATTAAATGATGGAAATAAACATAGAAAACTTGAAAATGACCACAAGCTAATTGATGTCACTAAATTATTTATATGTCAAGTTCTGAAATATATGTTATTCAATAGAACATCTACAAAGAATATTAATACAATTATGAGAATGGCTTACCAAGGCAGGTACATGGATCACCTTTAACTTGCGATTGATGCACTCCAACAAGTTATCATCCTTCATTGTTGACAAGAAAACACGTCTCTTGTCATGGCCTTTTGCTTCATGTTTCCCAATAGCCTTGACCAGAAATTATTTCACAATCTGATTAAAATCATAGCTTTTCTCTATATACCAGATGAAAAAAGAATCTCTGCAAAACCAGAATCTTGCCTAAAACTCAGTTGTAATAAAAATTGAAATGTAGAGAAATATATTACCGTATCGCTAAGATAATAAAACCACTGAGCAGAAAACCAACATTGTTGATTGTTAGTTTCAAAAAACTCGAGAATTCGCCCAATATAATCAGGCCCACTGTCGGACTACAACAAACCGCACAATAAAAGAATCTACAATTATATTAGTAAGAAACAAGATCAACAAAAATACGAATTCCTTTTAGTAAAGACAAATTTACCGTTTGAATCTAAAAAAAAAGAAAAAGTTGCAAAAAATAATCCAAATCATCTGAAGTATAAAAAAGGAAGTTCTTTTGTATGGAAGTTCTTTATACATACCAACACAATCAAGTAATTCCATGATAAAAATGAAAAAACAGTCTGTAAAGTATCACATTTTTCCAAACAGTTGTATGCAACATATCCTTATAAGATCAAGATAATCGTTCACTTTATTTCCAATAGTGAAAGAATCACACCACATGTCCTATATGCAAAAACAAATTACAAGTAAAGGAAAATATTAATGACCAGTGAAAAACACATTGCAATCTGGAATGTCTCTAATGAAAGCTCTAAATATGCTTGTAGGTTGAAATAGCTGAATAAAAAAACATGTTACACAAATTTAATTAACTGCTGCATAATCCCAATTGAGAAATTTGAAGGAAAGAATCATCGAATTTCATAGGGTCCAATCTTTGAGGAAAAATATAAATATATCAAACAAGTCACCAATTCCATATTCATGACAGTAGAATGAAATTTCTACACATCTTTTGACATTAACAGAAATTATGAATATCTCACTGCAATTCATTGATGACTGTAAAATATCCAGTTTACTCAATTCTCAAAATGGCAAAACAGAGAAGTGTCATAAAGGAACATTGAGTTTCTAGGGGAAGCTATGAGAACATGGGGGCATGGTATTGGAGATGCCAATCCTTTTCCCAGTTTTTGGGGACAGCTATTAAAATAACTTAAACAAATTAAAAATAGCTGAAATTTAAAAAAGTGGAATATAATATGCTGCATTTGTGATGGTAGTCCATTTGCTTTTAGGTTTTTAGGGGGTTTTAGCATTTTTTTTCCTTTAGAAGATACCTGTTTAAACTCTTATACACCAAAAGGAGCAGGCTGCCCCAATCCTGGAAAACAGGTGTATCCTCTCCAAGTCCCCAAGTCACAAAGATGTATAGGCTTAGTTGCCGATTCGTATTCGGGGACGGATTCGGGTTCGAGAATCCGGTTTGTGGATTCGTGAAATTTTTTTTTCCCGTTTTCGATTTGTAAGGATTCGTGAGTGTATATATATATATATATATATGCATTATATATCCATTACAGGCGATTAATATTATATTTATTATTCTTATATATATTTCTATATCTTTTTTAAAATAATATTATAAAAATATAAAAAATAGTATAATACATATTATCTATTTAATATATTTTATACAAAACAATATGTAATTTTATTTATGTGTATATTAATAATAAAATAATAACTAACATATATAAATAAATAAATAATATAATATTTTATTATAAATAAATAAAACATAATATAAGTTCAAACATAATACAAATAAATAATATCAAATAAGTTAATAACATAATACAAATAAATAATACTAAAAACATTTCAAAACATAATACAACAAATTCCAAAATATAACGGAAGCCATGTTTTTTGCAGGATTTCACTTGCGAATCCCTCCCATAGTCGCTCACTGCCTCACAGGATTCATTCACGAACAGATACACAAACAGTCAACCACGTTTTGTGTCATTCTCAGCCTCATGGGATTCATGAATGTTCAACACGACGCACCAAATGGGGGAAAGAATGTCATCCCAACTCAGAAATCCGACGCTGGAGTGGACTGTATCGCTGGAGTGCACATTCCAAGCATATTCTTTGTAAACTGTGTAAACCCTGCCCGGATCGGACCCAGACCCGGATCCAGGCCTATACAGGTGAATCCGGCAACTAAGTGCATAGGACATCAACCAAACCTCTAAGGGCATACCCATGTGGAACATTGTAATGTCCCTTTTCTAGGACTTATCTGGAGTGACTAATTAGCCTATTTTACTCCCGTGGACTAAAGTCAGAGAAAGGGAATAATTTAATTTAATTATACAGTATTATCTGACAAAGCATTTTTATGGGTAATATTATTTAGTTATTTTAATATTTTTTATAAAGTGACTTAAGTGGAATATTAAAGGAGATTAATAAAGTCACTTTATTTCCCAAGTTTAAAAAAGTATTAAAAGAGCGGGAATTCAAAAAGTTCTTCTAGCGGTTTTTGGGGGTCATTATAAAAGTACATTTTGAGGCTCATTTTCACATGCTTGGATTATTTTCTTCATTTTGGAATTTGAAGAGCTTCTTGTGTAATATACACCCTTCACTTCTGTTTCTGTATTTTCTGATTCGAGTTTGTCTTTCCATGCAGAATATAAAATACAGAAAAGATGTGGCAACAGACTATTTGGAACAATGATTTATAAACAAATATCACTTTAAAACACAAAATTCAAAGAACCCACAACCACTAACATTTTCAGATTTGATTTGACAAGTTTGGATGGCAATACAACTTCAATATCATCAATACTCGTATAAAAATATCAAAGACATCAATTTTCAAACATTCCCATTAACTCAGATCTGAAAGCACTTATTTTTGAAGTTGCAAACTAGCCACAAATTGAGACACCACTCTTCTAATCAGCAATAAATCGGTTCTGAACTGCAGTCCCTTATTTCTCAACCCTATGAGATCTCACCAGCAAGAAATGTCTTCTGAAACCCGAGATATTCACCCCAAAGAAAGCAACACCTAGCTGAAGGTGTTATGGACCATTTCAGGAAGGAGGCAGCCAGCAATATAAAGATGTGTCAAAAACATACAATATTAATCTTTCCTTGGTTGTATTTTATTTGGGATATTCCTTTAGAGTCCCTACATGTAATTTGTCCTCTAGTACATGTGTGAGGACACATCATTTCTTTTATTTTTCTTTATTAAAGAATATTAGTTATCCTCTTTAAGAGGATGTTGATACATTGCACACACATTGTGAATGGTGGCATTCATAGATTTGTGAGTTACTTTGTAACTCTCTCCTCATCTCTATTTAAGAGATGTTTTCCCTCTCATTTCATCTTAATGATATTATTGTAATGAGCCTCTCTCTCTCTCTCTCTCTCTCTCTCTCTCCATTCGTAATACACAAGGGGTTTTTCTTTGTTTTTCCCTTTTCAAAAGCTCTTGTGTCTCCTCTTGAAGCCTTGGTAACATTACTTCAATCAACATACTTGGATTTCTTTTTCATATTCTTGCTCTTGTATTTCCTTTCATGGTATCAAAGCAGGTTACTAATCCTTGTTTAAGTTGAAGTTGATGAAGATTGTCAATGTTGTTTTGTAGTTCACCATTCTTGGAGGCATTCTTTGAGAGGAGTAGAAGTATTTACTCTAACTTGTTTTGTGAAGGCTTTGGTTTAAAGTTCGAATTTTTTTTTACAAAATTGTTAACAAGTTTGCATGTAAGATTAAATTTAGATTTAGTTTTTTGGGTTTTGGAAGGTTGACGCCAAAACTTGGTTTTTCAGTTTGTAGTTTAGACTAAATTTCTGATAGATCTGCATTATTTTGTTCCAAAGTCATATGGTTTGTTACGTCAAGCGCAAGGTTATAGCTTAATCTATAAGTTTTTAAAAAATCTCTCAGTATTTAATATCAAATTTTACTCACTAGTGTGTTTACAGATTTAATAAAAAATTCTAAGCCTCTTTGTGCAGGGTTATTTCATTAGATTTTCTTAAAAATTCTGCTCATTTTTTTTACTTTGCAGGATTATCTTTAATCTCTATCTTATAGTATAATTTTTTTTAAAAAAATCAAGTTTTTCAGTTGCATGTCACGACTTTTAGTTGCATGTCAAATATTTTTAATTGCATGTCAAAGATTTTCAGCTGCATGTCAAGATTTTTTAGTTACATGTCAGATTTCCAATTGCATGTCAGTTTTTTCAATTCCATGTCAAATTTTTCAATTTCATGTCAGTTCAGGAGCAGTTTATGAAGAGGGTTACCATTGCATGTTATTTTTGAGCAGTTCTGGTTAGTGGATTTGTGTTGCATGACAGTTTGGTTGATACCCAAATGGTTGCATGTTACTTTTAAATCAATTTAAAATCCTTTTTTAAAAACTTTAATCTTGAAAGTCACATGGTATTTTAACTTTAAGGGAAGTTCTTTATTTTTTAGAAAAGCGTTGTAAAGTTTTTTCCATTAAGATTTTTAAAAATTTATTTTATTTGTTAAAGTTTAATCAATTTATATTAAGGTAAATCTTTTTAGATTATCAAAGTTTTAATTAAGGCTTTATAAATAAAAGTTTTTTTTACAATCAAAATTATTATTTACTTTTTAAATTAAAGTGGTGGCTTTTTTTCAATCGAATTTATTTTTTACATATTAAAGGTGTTTATTTAAAGTTTTTCCAAAAAAAAAGTTTCAATTCATTTAAAGGTGGGGTTTTTTTTGGTACTCTTAAGTTATTGTAATGTCTACCTTAATTCTAGAAATTAAATTAAATAGTTCAAATTATCATTCATGGAAAACATATATCTCTTTTACTTCTCATTTTAAACATTTATTAGATGTTGCTACAAATCATGCTTTTGAATCGGTTACCTTTGCTCCTCAATCCGAACAAGACAGATGGAAGGCTGAAAATGAGAAAGCGCTATGTTTAATTGCGATTTCTTTGGTTCCTAAACTATATGTTCTCATTAGAAATTGCACAAAAGCCCGTGAAGCGTGGGCAATCTTAAAAAATACTTATGATAGTGCTAATGAATCTTGGAGAATTCAGCTTCAAGATCAATTGGAAGAACTCAAGTATACAGACTTTAAAACCATGGATGATTCTTATTAAACTTTGATTCTCTTAAAGGTCAATTAAATGGTTTAGAAGTAACATTAATTATTTGAAAGCGCAAAAACTGATTTTGTTTATCCCACATTGTCAAGGTGAGTGAAAAAACTCTTAGAAAATGCTATAAAAGAGATGGAAATGCCCTCTTTCAGCTTGCTTGGAGATTGAATGAAATTCGTGAAACTGTGGAGATGATCTCTCTCGGGCTTGGAGGACGCAAACCCTCTATGCTATCAATCTTGACGCCATTGAAAGATATGGTCTTGAGATTCGTTCTTGAGCTTCAAGGTAAAATCTGAAGATTGTACGTGTTTGCTATTTCTATTTACAGTTGCCAGGAAAGTTCGATTTTGAGGAAGTCAATATACATTGAAGTTTGGATTTCTTGGATTGATCCATCTATGCTGTTGTGAGAGAAATCAAGGGGTTCAATTTGTAGTGAAGGAGCTGTGATGATTCTGTTCAAGGGTTTGTGTTCTGAAGAGTTTGAACCTGAATGCTGAGAGTGGAGATTCAAGTGTCATCCCTGATTGCACACATACCCTTTGTTGGCTGTACCAGATAGTGGGCTGAAGATTATTTGTAACTGTCATACATACCTGAGAGCATAATCAAGGGGCTTTTACAGTCTGAAATCAATGACGTACATGAGACTAGAAGGTGTCAGCAGTGCCGTACAAGCTACAGCTGATGTATGCAAACCATACTTAATCTGAAGCTGCCATTAAGGGTGTCATACCAGGGTCTAGAAAGCTGCTACAAGACTGTACAGGTCTGAGGATCTTTAAGGATGATCTTTATCAGTCAAGGGACCTTACGGCAGTACCAAACACACAGTCACCTAGCTGCAAATAAGAAAAATCTGGAGCAGCACATTTGGGCATGAATGAGGACATTAATCTATTCACATTAGTTCTGATATAAACTTCCAGTTCTGTAATATTTGTGAACTGCTTATGCTTGAATAAATAAATTTTGAAAGTGGTGTATTGTGAACAGGCTTGTCTCTATAACTTTGCATTGTGTGTCATTTCCATATATTGTGCAAATATTAATGTGTTGAAAGAACTAAACTACTAGCAACAACAAACACCATAGCAGACGCATTTACTTCAGCATACATAACCAATCAATAACTAAGTATTCAGATTGCAAGCAAACAGTTTGACGAAATTCCTGTGATTAGAAGTGGTCAAAAATTATCAGAACAGGGGAGTATCTTATAAAAGTGCAACAAAATACAAAGGTCTGCAAGCCTAAGGAGGAGGAATGGCAAAGAAAGTATTTGGGGATAGGAATTATTGCATATGATTTCTCAAGAGGTATGTTGGCATTAAAAATTTTGAGATCTATGAAGAATGCACAGTAAATAGTTGGAGGTCAAATAAACAAGATATTGCCTGCAATGTAACCAATTAGAAGAAAGCCAAAAGGCCTATTTAAGAGCTTGCATTGACGACAAACAGGGCTTCAAACCAATCATTAGAAGTCCACTGTGGGAATGAATAGAGTTTAAAAGTCTATTGAAATGGTCGGTTTTGGGACTTTGAAATACCTCATGCAACTTGGCAATGGGTGGAAATGGTCCTGTTGTGAGGTTTTCACACCATCGCCCCATTGCAAATGGGGACCCCCTCTTTTCACTTGGCAGTAGGGTAGTTGTCTTAGGTAGTCCTAGATTTGTGGCAATTTTCCATGTCT
Organism: Chamaecyparis obtusa; assembly: GCA_027943335.1. Taxonomy (NCBI): domain Eukaryota; kingdom Viridiplantae; phylum Streptophyta; class Pinopsida; order Cupressales; family Cupressaceae; genus Chamaecyparis; species Chamaecyparis obtusa. The sequence continues at coordinate 202,986 of BSBK01006658.1, read as the reverse complement.
CCAAGTCTAAGAGGTGAGTTTGAGCACATTCGAAGATTCAAAGTGAAGTGAAAATTTGAAGTCAACAATGAAGTGGGAGACAAAATTGGAGTGCAAATAAATGAATGAAAAAGTAAAGGTTGAAGGTATGAAGAAACATAAAAATGGAGTTAATACTTAGTGTGTCGAAGGAAGACTTACTTGGGCGGAGCACAAGCAAGGACATAATTCCACCCTCTGTGGGGCTCCGGAGCCCAAGCAAGGTCGGATTTCCACCCTTTGTTGGGCTCCATACCCAGCTGACTCCTAAATTTTCCCAGCCTCTAAGACAAAATCAGAACATGATGGGAAGAGTTGTAAGTGAAGTTTTGGCACTTGAAAGGTGAATTTAGAGACTTGAAGATCATACAAGCTGCTGAAAGTGAGGAAAAATCAAAAGTCTCATGTTCATTGGCAAAATTCTGAAAAGGTAAGTTGATTTTCTGTTAGGGTCGATCAAAATGGAGGGCAAATTAGTGATAAAGTTAAAAGTTTAAACCTCATTGGCAAAATTCTGAAAAGGTAAGTTGATTTTCTGTTAGGGTCGATCAAAATGGAGGGCAAATTAGTGATAAAGTTAAAAGTTTAAACCAATTTAACATGTTTCTGAAGGCAGAAAATTTGGGCTGAACCCAAGGAAGGGTGGAGTTCCACCTTCCGAGGGAATCTTGAGCACAACTAAGGGTAGAATTCCACCCTCAGTTGGGCTCCATGACCACATCACCCCCCATCTTTTCTCTAAATCTGCTTGACACTTGCACAATGATTAAAACTTGAAAACAAATTGATGAGGGAAAACAAAAAAGTCAGTTTTGTGAAAACATTTGACACAAGTTGGTAGAGATTGGTATGACACTTCACTTGGCAAGAGCCCAAGGAAGGGCGGAATTCCGCCCTCCTTGGGGCTCTCAAGCCCAAGAAAAGGTGGAATTCCGCCCTTCTTGGGGCTCCATGATCTCCACATCAAAAGCTCGCCCCATAGTGTGTTATTCAACCAAAATTAAGGACATAAGGATCAAAATTTGCACCCAAACAATTTGCACAAAGGGATTTTAAGTTCAAAACTTGAAAAATCTGAGCATGATCATAAAATAAAATGAGGAAAATAATTAGCAAAATCACATGTTCTAAATTAAAATCTGGAAATGTAAGGCCAAAAGCACCAAAAAGTGAAGACAATTGATAACACATTCGAGATATGGCAAACACATATTAGGCCTCGAGCCCAAGAGAGGGTGGAATTTCGCCCTCTCTCGGGCTCCATGTTGGGTGAATGTCACTCAATGCTGGGTGACTTGGATTAAATGTTGAATTTCAAATTAAATAACTTTTTTTCCAATGGGTGAGGTCGGCCTTTGAAGGGAATTCTAATTGTTTAAACAAATAAATTTCATTGGTCAATTATACAGGTAGGTCGGCCTAGTCAAGAGACATGACCTTTCACCTTGTAGTCAGCTATATATAAGGGGAAAAACATTTCATCTTTACCATCAAACAAGTAGATCGACCTCCTAATACGCAGTGATTTCTCATGCATAAAGCCAGCAATTTTTGGTGATTACAAGGGAGTGAACTTGGAGAAATCAGTAGAGACAAATCTCTAATTTTGTCAAAATCAGAATTAAAACTTGCAAGAAAAGAGAAATTTGGGCAGAAATTATAAAAAATCACACCTTAGAATGTTGAGAATTCTTAATCAAATAGAGGAAAACCTTGATTTAAAGCTCTAGATGCAATTTCATATCATGTAAGATTTCAAATTTCCTTAATATCATTTGTAGTCATCATTTTGTGAGCTTAATGAGATTTTTCGTTTTGTTTTTGCAAGGCAACTATGAAGGGAAGAGGGCTGAATCAAGATTCACTCATTGGAGCAATTTAGAAGATCAAACATAGATGGTATGCAAATCCTCAATTGTCATGCCAACAAAAGATGGGTGCTACAAGATCAAGTTCAAAACTTCAAGCAAGAAAATGCTTGAGAACAAGAAAGGTAATGCCCAAAGCTGAAAACGCAAATTCAAGGCAATATCAAAGTGGAATTCAAGGACAAATTTGGCACATGAAAAATCAAAGTCTACAAATGAAAGAAATCATCACCAACTTGAATTTCCTCCAAAAATCCAAGTTCACTTTGAAGGATCCAACTACATGAAGGACTTCATCACTCCAAGAATATCATGTCCAAGAAAATCAAAATTTCCAAAACCACCAAGTACAATGAGAAGATTTCCAAATGAACAAAGATGGAGAAAATTTGAGAAGATGAAGCAATTTGGGAATATGCCATCACAATTGAAAGCTTGATAGTGTTGAGTATCAAGAGATATTTCCTCATCACCAAAGAATTGATCAATTCTATGAGATAAGAATGTTGAGGTGGAACCCACTTGTCTTCAACCAATCAAAAGGCTCCAGTTACACATGTTCAAGCACACTGAATCATATTATGCCAAATGTACATGTGGAAAGCATCTAGTGCCTCTACTTGATGTATTTTCTCATTGGCTCTCAAAAGCAATGTAATTTTCTTATTGGCACATGGGGTGGTGCCTTCATGTAATTGGATGTTAGTGTGGCAACCCTAATTAGGGTTTGTAATGGGTAAATCTCAGTCCTTAATCTTAAATTGATCTTGGCCCTTCATTGTAATTGAACAACTATAAAAGGCCAAGGCCTTCTCATTTGTAACAAGATAGAAATTAGAAAGTAGGGTAGGAGAGAGATTTGTTGAAATTGTTGCCATAATTCTATCAAAGAAATTTCTAATTTATTGTTAGTCTTCATGGTCGATTATTTGTTTGCTTTGGAGTATTGTATGGTTTCTTCATTTCCTCATTTAAAATAGGGATTTTATTTCATGTTGAATAGAAGTAGAAGTAGTTGAATGGAAGATATTGTTGAATGATGACTAGTGGTGGAGCTAGTGTCCATACCTTTTGGTACTTGGTGATTGCAAGTAACAATGTAAGGTTAGTCTGGGCCTGAATTGCAAGTGTTTAACTTCTACTGGAAATGTTCATTTAGATTGCACCTTCATAGGGTATTTGAATGAGTATTGACAATATGAAAACCATACCCACATCCTTAGAAGATAGAACCCTCCTATGCCTAGTTGACACAGCAAAGCAAGAATCGGTTAGAGGCTCACCCCATCATCAACATTGTCTTACATTCTTAGAGTTAGAATTTCTAAACCCTTTCTCTTTATAGTTTGTTTGGTTGGAAGTAAGTTGAAGTAGTTGATATCCATTGAATGAACAACATAAGTCTCTTTGTGATAGCCAACATATCACATCATTATAACTAAGTGAAAGTCCACAATAACTTTAACCTTGAGGTTGTCTCATTTGATCACACAATCCATATACATTGTTTAGCATATGAGCATCCTTATTCAAGAGATGATTGGAGATTTGGTGTTTCATCTTGGGATACTAAGTATTCAACTTTGCATGTTGTAGTGGAACAAAACTCACATCAACAAGTCTAGAAGTTTGCATATGGCTAGTTAAAGGGAAGTGAGAATTGAGACTCCACAATATAAGAAAACATCCAACCACGGAAAGCACTTGAAATCTTGTCAGGATTCGATGTTAGAGTTTAGAGTTCCACGATAAAATCTTCCATAAGGTATAATGGTAGAGATAAAAAATTTCAATGTGTAATGGACACCCCTGAATGCCCCAAAAAACTAAACCCACTACTGAAAGGAATTATGTCAAACAGTTTGCATTCAACTTCTTATTTCTCCATTTAATGTTTTAAACCCCTTATAACACTGGAAATCAAACGTTTATTTGTTTGTTGTGTTTTGTGCATGGAATAGGAATCATACAACATAAACAAGAAATAAACTACAATAATATGCAAAGTGGACAATGAACTGCTGCCGATAAAATGTTATTTTCAGAATTAATAAAACCAAATACATGGCAGATTTATCAACTCACTAATTACTCCAGCATTAATGAAATAATACTCCAGTCCATGCTTTCGAACTTGTTGCTACAGTGACATGAATAGTACCACATGAATAGTGCCGTGTGAATAGTGTCGCATGAATGGTGCCGCATGAATAGTGCCGCTACAGTACTTTGTCCTTCAATAATTCCACTACCTTCATAAAATCATTCCCTCAAAGCGGCATAAGCATTGGACAAGTAGTGAAGAAGATATGAGCAAAATACCAAATCTGCCTGTAGCTGGAAATGCAACTAAACTGCCTAATAATGAAACTGATAACAATGGATTCCAAAGGCCAAACCCCAAGGGAATGACGTCTAGAATGTCACAAGAGAGGATAAACGTCCTCAAATGCCAAGAACGGATCTGCAACTCACACACCAATTTCTTCTCATATTCAACCTATCTAATGAAGCCACAAATGCTTCCTTTTATTCTATTTCCAAGGGTCGGTTCAACTCTCATGGGCAATGTGGGATAAAAGATGAGCAATATAAAACATATATTAAAATATCCCCTTATGTCTCCCTTGGGTACACATCCCCATAAAATAAATATTAAAGTAACACTTTAATACTTTACAATTAAATTAAATGTTACTTTAATAAAACTTCAGGCATTAAAATGTATTAGCAATCGGACTCCAAATAATGCAAGTGATAGCTCGTCAGAAAGCTCTCACCGAAGAGTATCAAATCCAATCACCAAAACTGGCCTCCACTGTGTCTTGTTGACTTACTAAAAATACTAAGTATGCCTGAAACTGAGTAAATCAACTTCATTTTGGCCCAAACTGGAAATGACTAGGCCAAAACACTCCAGGATCCCCTTAAACCCTTCGTTAGCCCTCAGGACCATGTAGAACAAGGCTAACGCACACACGCTTGGTCAACTGCTAAAGTGGGGACATTACAGTCCGCCCCCCTTGAAATTGCTTGTCCTCAAGCAATCTCAGTCCAGCGTGCTGAATAACCTGCTCACTCTCCCATGTAGAATCCTCCTCCGGCAGGTCTCTCCATCTGACCAAATACTCCTTCACTACCCTGTTTCTAAGCTTCCTCTCTCTGGTGTCCAAAATAGCCTCGGGTACTAACACAAGCTTCCCCTCCTCATCCAAAGGGGGTAAATCTGCAGAAGGAACTACACTCTGACCAATGGCTTTCTTAAGCCTAGACACGTGAAACACATTGCGCACCCGACTGCCCTCTGGAAGCTCAAGCTCATAGGCCACTTCGCCCACTTTGCGTATTACCCTGTAGGGACCATAAAATCTAGGTTTCAACTTTTCAGCTCCGCTCTTCTTGAGCGATGACTGTCTATATGGTTGTAGCTTCAAGTAAACCATATCCCCTACCTCGAAACTGCGCTCTATTCGGTGCTGATCAACGTACAATTTCTGTTGATTCTGGGCCTGTTGTATATTCTCCTTGAGCACTTTCAGGATGTCCTGACTATCCTGCAATAAGTTTTTGGCTTTGGGCACTCTGCTGTCCCCCAAAACTAAATCCATGAAGCTAGGTGCTTCATAACCATAGAGTGCCATGAAAGGAGTCATCCTGATGGACATATGATAAGCGGTGTTATAACAATACTCTCCCATATGCAACCATCTGATCCAAGCCTTTTGTTGTGCAGTTACATAGTTCCTCAAATATCCCTCCACCCATTTATTCACAATCTCTGTTTGCCCATCTGTCTGTGGATGATAACTAGTGCTAGGTGTAAGATCTGTACCACACAACCTAAACAACTCTTGCCAAAAAACACTCATAAACTTACTATCCCGGTCACTAACAATGAATCTGGGCAGCCCATGTAACCTGAATATCTCTCTAAAGAAAAGATCTGCCACCTATGCTGCTGTGTAAGTGGACGGAATAGCAAAGAAGTGAGCGAACTTCATCAAGCGGTCCACCACCACATAGATGCAATCCCTTCCCTACATTCATGGTAAACCAGTGATGAAGTCCATCGAAATACTTTCCCATTTCCTATCAAGAATGGGCAAGGGCTGTAATAACCCTGCAGGAAATGTGTGCTCTCCCTTATTCTGTTGACAAACTGCACACTCCCTGACATACCTCTGAACATCATCCTTGAGCCCTCTCCATGAGAACCACTCTTGGATCTGCCTGTAGGTCTTGAAGACCCCTGGATGCCCAGCTGTGGGTGCATCATGAAATGCCTTCAGTATCACCTCTCTCAAGTGTGACGACGGAATCAAATAAACCCTATCCTGAACTTTGATCAATCCATCTATCACCTCATAGCGATCATCCTGTATGGTACCTGAAATCAGTCCAGAAGCCCAAGCATCTCCAACATACTCTGCTATAATCCGATCTCTCCAATCTCCTAAAATCTCTGCCAGAGCACATAAGTGAGGTCTCCGAGATAAGGCATCAGCCACCACGTTTTTCTTACCTTTGACAAACTCTATGTCAAAGTCATAAGCCTGCAATTTAGTAACCCATTTCTGTTGCCGGTCATTAAGATCACGCTGCCACATGAAGTATTTAATACTGTTGTGATCAGTCTTGATCACAAAACGCCCACCTACCAAATATGATCGGAATTTGGCCAATGCATGCATTATGGCCAACATCTCTCGGTCATAGATAGAATAACTCTTCTCAACTCCCCGGAGCTTCCTACTCTCGAATGCAATGGGATGCTTCTCCTGCATCAATACTGCTCCAATCCCATCACCCGATGCATCACAATGAAGCACAAAAGGCTTCGTGAAATCCGGTAGAGCTAGAACTAGACATGAAGACATTACCTGCTTGAAATGCTCAAAAAACCTCTGTGCTGCCCCTGTCCACACGAAGGCCCCTTTCCTGGTGAGATTTGTCAAGGGTGCAGCAGTCTGTGAGAATCCCTTAACAAACCTCCTATAAAAACCACATAAACCAAAGAACCCCTTAAGCTGTGTAAGGTTTGTGGGAGTAGGCCAATCTACAATAGCTCTAATCTTTTCGGGATCAACCCGAACACCATCTGCACTAATGATATGCCCAAGGTAAAGGAGCTCGGTCATGCCAAACTCGCATTTAGATTCCTTGGCATACAATGACTCTCTCTCCAGAATAGATAACACCTCCTCCAAATGATGTAAGTGCTCCTCCCAGGTCTTACTGAAGACCAAGATGTCATCAAAGAAGATCAAGACAAACCTCCTCAATTGCTTCCTGAATACCTGGTTCATACAACTCTGAAATGTAGCGGGTGCGTTGGTTAGTCCAAATGGCATCACCATAAACTCAAAATGGCCATAGTGACATCGGAAGGCTGTTTTCTCAATGTCCTCTGCTCTCATCCTGATTTGATGGTATCCGGACCGCAAATCAATTTTGGTGAAGAAGCATGCCCCATGCAACTCATCAATCAGCTCATCAATCCTAGGAATGGGATACCTGTTTTTAATTGTTTTCTTATTCAGTGCCCTGTAATTGATGCACATGCGCATCGTCCCATCCTTCTTTACCAAAACTACTGCTGAAGCAAAGGGGCTCTTACTAGGCCTGATATGCCCCATCTCCAACAAATCCTTAATCGCCTTCTCTATCTCATCCTTGTGTTTCTTAGGATGACGATATGGAGTAATCATAACTGGTTTGGCTCCCTCCTTGAGCTCGATAACATGCTCTATCCCTCTGTTAGGAGGAACCCCATGAGGAATATCGCCAAATACTTTAGCGTGTCTATCAAGTATCTTCTGGATATCTGGTGGATGACTCTTTTCCTGTGGCTCTGGTGAAGCTGGCATAATGTAGCACTCTGTCGCCCACTCTATGTCATCATGACGAAAAAGTCTCTGCATTCTCCTCAAGGACACTAGTCTGCAACCTCCATCAGAAAGTCCTCTAAGTACCATAGTTCTGCCCTCATGCTGGAATCTCATCTCCAATTTCGCTAGGTTGAGTGTGAACTCAACTAGCGAAGCCATCCATGTCATGCCGAGGATGACATCATAATCTCCCATGTCCACAACATAGAACTCATCCTCCAACTCATAGCCATCTCCAAACCTAATGTGAAGATTAGATATCTTCCAAGTGCACAATAATTTGTCACCGTTAGCCACCATGACTCTAAACCCATCATGCTCCTCGGTTTGTAACCCTCTCCTAGCTACCAACTGTGCATCTATGAAGTTATGTGTAGCCCCAGTGTCAATGAGAGATATCACTTTCTGCCCCTGGATAGTACCCCTGACCTTAAATGTGATTGCCTTTTGGGCCCCTATCAAGCGTGCCAATGATCTATCACCCTTAGGAATGCTGCTCTCCTCTATAGTGTTACCTTCATCTAAATCGGAGTGCTGATCCTCCACCTCTGACTCTGACTCTTCTGCTGAAAAATACTCCATTTGATTTGCCTTAGCCTTGAGAGGGCATTTATGAGATAAGTCCCAAGGCTCTCTACAGTGGAAGCACAGCTTCTTCTTTCGAAGTTCATTCATGGTTTCATTGTCTAGTCCTTTTGATCCTTCTTTGGGTTTGTTATACTCTTTCTGAAATGGTTTTTTGTCTTTGTCCTTGCGGTAGGAAGAATCTGTTGAATGGTATTTTCCTTTGTATACCGAAGGGGCTAAATCTCGTGCCTTTTTAGTTGCTTCAGCTAAGGTGAGTGGATCATGTCCCTTCACCCAACCTCGTAATGGATCAGCAAGCCCATCACAAAATAACACCACCAATCTCCTAGGAGAGATATCAGTAACAAGTACAGACAAGCGTTGAAACTCGGCGATGTAAGCATCCACAGACCCTGACTGTTTTAACTATGCTAGCTCCTTGAAATGTAACTCGGGATCCCTAGTGTCAAATCTCTCAATCAATCTGTCGGTGAATTCCTCATAGGATGTAATTTGATTATGCCCCAGAGTCACCATGCCATGATGCCACCATTCATGTGCAACGCCATCCAAGTGCATAGCCGCATACTTGATAGCCTCCTCCTCAGGCATAGGATTAAGCTGCAAGTATGTATCTACCTTCTGCAACCAAGCTCGTGCAGTCATCTTCCCTGAGGCATCATAATAAGGTAAAGAAAGTTTTCCAACTTTCTTTCTCAGCTCAAAGTTTTGATTCCTCCCTCCTGCTCTAGGCATGTGTCTCATCCTCAAGTCCATATAATCTCTAAGGGAAATATCCGCCTGAAACTCCGGTCCACTAGCCTCCCAGTCCCTCCTGAACTGATCCTGTAACTCGGTAATCTGCGGTTCGTTTACTGGTTGAACCGGATCTCTGGGTGGGAAGGTGGGTAGAAGAGGTCTCGAGCTCGCTATCCGAGCTGGGCGTGCAACGTGTCTAAAGTTATCAGCCTCATTCCCATTGTTGCCGTGTCCATTATTACCATTAATGTTATTCTCAGGACCATTGTTGTTACCTTAGCCTCCATTATTATCATTGCCCCCATTGTTATTGTTTCCCCCATTGTTATTGTTTCTGTTGTTGGCATCACCTGGATTAATATTGACACCCATCTGTCTAGCCATGAGCTGCAACATCATGTCCATTCGCCTATTCTGCTCCTGTTGCATACGCTGCCCCTACTCTAATGTATCCAGTAACTGTCTGAACATTACATCCCCCTGATCTGGACCAGTGTTCCTGCCTCTGCCTAATCCTATATTCATGTCATCTCGGTCACCCATATTGCTGTCTTGATCAAAGAATATCTCCTCTGTGTCTGTATGACTGGATTCTATTTCCACCTGCACAGATGAACTAGACTATTCGCTCTGCAAGTCTAAAATCCTGTTTTATCTTGCTCTAGTATTGCGAAAATTATAAGGCCCCTGTCTCATGCTCAAACATAAATGCTTAGCCTGTTTTTTGTTTTTTTTTAATTCTGATTTTAGTGTTTTGACATTTCGTCAAACACTTTTCCCTCTATCTGGCTGTTCCAAATTCCCTATAAGACCTCCACAGGATGGCAGGACTTATAGCTCTGATACCACTGTAATGGACACCCCTGAATGCCCCAAAAAACTAAACCCACTGCTGAAAGGAATTATGTCAAACAGTTTGCATTCAACTTCTTATTTCTCCCTTTAATGTTTTAAACCCCTTATAACACTGGAAATCAAACATTTATTTGTTTGTTGTGTTTTGTGCATGGAATAGGAATCATACAACATAAACAAGAAATAAACTACAATAATATGCAAAGTGGACAATGAACTGCTGCCGATAAAATGTTATTTTCAGAATTAATAAAACCAAATACATGGCAAATTTATCAACTCACTAATTACTCCAGCATTAATGAAATAATACTCCAGCCCATGCTTTCGAACTTGTTGCTACAGTGACGTGAATAGTACCACGTGAATAGTGTCGTGTGAACAGTGTTGCGTGAATAGTGCCACATGAATAGTGCCACGTGAATAGTGCCGCATGAACAGTGCCACTACAGTATTTTGTCCTTCAATCATTCCACTACCTTCATAAAATCATTCCCTCAAAGCGGCATAAGCATTGGACAAGTAGTGAAGAAGATATGAGCAAAATACCAAATCTGCCTGTAGCTGGAAATGCAACTTAACTGCCTGATAATGAAACTGATAACAATGGATTCCAAAGGCCAAACCCCAAGGGAATGACGTCTAGAATGTCACAAGAGAGGATAAATGTCCTCAAATGCCGAGAACGGATCTGCAACTCACACACCAATTTCTTCTCATATTCAACCTGTCTAATGAAGCCACAAACACTTCCTTTTATTCTATTTCCAAGGGTCGGTTCAACTCTCATGGGCAATGTGGGGTAAAAGATGGGCAATATAAAACATATATTAAAATATCCCCTTATGTCTCCCTTGGGTACACATCCCCATAAAATAAATATTAAAGTAACACTTTAATACTTTACAATTAAATTAAATGTTACTTTAATAAAACTTCAGGCATTAAAATGTATTAGCAATCGGACTCCGAATAATGCAAGTGATAGCTTGTCAGAAAGCTCTCACCGAAGAGTATCAAATCCAATCACCAAAACTGGCCTCCACTGTGTCCTATTGACTTACTAAAAATAGTAAGTATGCCTGAAACTGAGTAAATCAACTTCATTTTGGCTCAAACTGGAAATGACTAGGCCAAAACACTCCAGGATCCCCTTAAACCCTTCGTTAGCCCTCGGGACCATGTAGAACAAGGCTAACGCACACACGCTTGGTCGGGGACATTACACAATGATTCAACTTGGGGTATGAGGGAGGACAATGTGTCAAACTTCAGGGTTATTGTTTATGGAGTACACAATTTATTGTAACCCTAAAGATCCAAACTGAAAAACATAAAAGATCAGAAAAAGTTGAGGAAAATGGATGCAAGGGGAACCAAGGGTTGGAGGGAATGCATGCAAGCCATAGTTTTAAAAATGGCAATTACTTTGCCTAACTCAAGAGTACTCACCAAACCTTCTCACTGGCAAGTAACCAGAGGAACTCACAAGGTAAAGTCACAACACTTATCGAAAAAATCCTTAAAAATTGGAAAATAATTCTTGTCCCACATGCAAAAATACTCATCCAACATTCAATATAAAAGGAGGAAAGGATTTTCTAAATGCTGCTAATGGAATTAGGGTACAATTCAAATATTTTTCAGTTACTAAATTTAAGACATTATTTACGGATTTGTTCATTTATTAATTGCCCAATCACAAAAAATTAGCCTCCCACTTCGAGCTTCCAAATTCCCTCTTTCATCTCCACTTATAAGATAAAATAGGCATTTAACCCTCATTCCAAATCACTCCCAAGCTTTAAAAATGAAGATTTGGTGTCACAAACTCTAAAGTAATAAAACGGTGAAAACGGCATGCACCATGAAGGTTTTTGTAGTTTTGAAGGGCCTTATTTTGTGCTTGCTGGCAAAGGTGCCACCCTCAACCCCACCCTATATCCTGAAGGCCTTAATTTAAGTTTGGTACTAAGCTATCCACTGACCCCACTAGAGGCTCCTTCCCAGAACCTCCACCATCCTTGCACCATTCTCAAATCTAGGCCCTTGGTTGTTGTGGGGTTTTCACACCATCGCCCCATTACAAATGAGGACCCCCTCTTTTTTCTATAGCCATAGGAGTAGTGGTCTTAGTTGGTAGCAATTTTTAAGTCTCTGAGTCTAAGAAATAAGTTTGAGCAGCTTTGCCCATTTAGAAGTCAAGAGTCTAGTCTAAAACCCAAGGTTGAAACCAAGACATGAAGTGAGTTGTTGCTACGAAGACAATTTGAAGGGGCATTAATGTGGGGAATGAAGAACAAAATTGAGACAAGGATGAAATCAGTTAAAAGTGAAAATGGAGAATTCAAAATGCAGATCTGAGACAAAATTAGGAGAAAAAAGATAAAGGGGGGGGGAGGGGGGGGAATTTTCATAAAGTAAACAAGGAGAACATGGGATTTCAAAGGGAAGACAACACACTTAAACAATTTTTTCACCCTTTGAAATAATCACGACAGCATGGTAGAATCCACTCCTCTCTTGGGATTTCCTATCTTGACAGCATAGTGGAATCCACTCCTCTATTGAGATTTTCAATTTCAACACCCCCTCAATTTTCACCCAAGATAAGATGGTCTCCAAATCAATTACAAAGGCAGATCCAGCAGAAGTAGGAAAATCATGGAGAATGAAGCTTAAGCCATGAAAGATAGGTAAGGACGAATAAAATCTTGAGTTTGGGAGTTGGTATGCAAAGTTGAAATAATCCTGACAGCAAGGTGGACTCCACGCCCCTGTTAGGATTCCCAATCCCAATAGACCTCAAATTTCCACTCCAAGTTTTAGACAAAGTTAAAACTCCTTACTAAGTCTTATCATAAAAAAAAGGTGTTTCCAAGTGGCAAATCGGACTATTATGGTAAATACTAAATGTCAGTCCCTCCATGTACGAGGCAATACAAAATTAGACTTTGAACATGAAGTTATGATGAACGATCTAATCTTATAACTTAAACATCAAGCAAGCTGGAAGTTTGGACAAGTGTTCATGGTGGATGGTGAAAATCAAATGGGGAATGCAAAGATTGGGTTATGAAATGAACTTAAAACCATATCATATGCATAGCGAAATTTGAGATAAAAAATGGTAGAGCAAACTCAACTTAAGGAAAAATCTCGACAGGGAGGCGGAATCCACACCCTTGTCAAGATTGTGAATCTCAGCTACACCCAAATTTCCAATTCCATGGTGAACAAGTTGATGAAAAAACTAATGAAATTTTGAGAGCAAATGATCGAATTATGGGCAAAGTATGAGTTGAAAAGAAGATGATACCATTTGGAGAAATTTAAGGGGATATGGAAGTAAGTCGCAGCTCAAGGAAACAATGAAATAACCCCGACAAGGGGGGGGGGGAATCTACCCCCTGGTCAGGATTCATAATACCGACAAGGCTTCAATCTCCACCAAATTATATGGGGCGACATGTATGCAAAATGGAAAATGGAAATCCCAGCCCCTTCCTAATTTCTGTCTCAACATCATGAAGTGGTGAGATGGATAAAATGGATCGCATGAAAAAGGTAATCAAAAGATCCCGAAGGGGGAGTGGAATCCGCACTAGAGTCAAGATTTTCAATCTTGACTCACTCCCAATTTCCGCCCAGGATTAGTAGGCAACAATTCAAATCGGTGGGGGTCTTAGAGAGGTTGTGTGGTATATTTTCAAAGCCATAAAGCTTACGTCCCAACTCCTAAGTGAAGTTGGCATGCTTAGAAGTAATAAGAAATTAATTTAAAATTGTTTCTTTTGGCCAAACTTAATGCAAGTCTGTCGAAATGGAGTCGCACCCCTTTGATTATGTATGTTGTAGTGGAACAAAACCCACATCAACAGGTCTCGCATCCTTGAGGCATGTTCCCCGCATCTGTCCATCACCTTGTTTTGAGACACAAAGGAACATAGCTTGTAATCCCTCATGTGCTTGCTACTAGTTAGCTTCACCAATTTTCCTTAAAAATATAAACTTCTAAAAATAGATTTTTAAAATTGTACGATTTTAAATGTTTGATAAATTTGTTGAGTTTTTCCTTGAGTTATTGCAAGATACTGTTGATGTCAGTTTTGTACCATTACATAACATATAGCAATTGAATACTTGATATAGAATACCAAACACTCAACCCTCTCTTAAAAAGTAATTACTCATGAAGAACATGAGAAAACTCCAAGGTTCCTTACACTTGTGGATACTAACTCAGTTATATTAATGTGATTTGCTGGTTAATCACGTAGGCGGGCTTACGTTGTTCGTTCAAGGATGTCAAATTCTTGCTGTGATGATGATGTGATTTAGCTTTGCAATGACTTTCTTCTTTTTATATCACTTCCAACTTTGCTCTTCGAAACTTCAACTACCAAACTACTTGCTGCTTTACTGCTACTCCTATAGAATGGAAAGATTAGCAAATGGACGGGGATCAAATCTAATGAAAGCTTGCCAACAGCACTACCTCCATAGATGCAATGATTCAAGGGGAATTAAACTAGATTACCACACAAGGCTTCCTAACAAGCCGCTAGGATGCTAGTGGCCTAGTAAATAGATCCCTATCAAACATTCACTCACATCACCATACAACTAGCCATCTACTTCTATTCTTACTTAACCACTTTTTTGAAATGAAATCTACTTTAACAACTCAATGAAATCTAACTTTAACTATTGGAAGTAGAAACCATGTAATAACACCAAGTGTTCTTAATCATCATGCAAGACACAACAATGATAAGAGAAGCAATTTTGGTATTATATAAGCAACAATTTTCTTCAACTCTTTACAAATGAGAGCAAGTGGCCTTATATAGAGGCTCAAAATTACAACCAATGGTAGAGATTAAGAGGCAAAATCAACGATCCAGATTAAATCCCAAAAACCCTAATTAGGGTTGCCACCCCATCGGCCAATGAGAAGACGCCACCTCATCAATGGACCAATGAAAAAAAAGAAAAGTGGCAACCAATGAGAAGGCACCAAAATGGTAGCCAATCAGAATCAGACACCTATCCTACCCAAGAAGAAAAGAGAATTTGCCACTTGGGGCTTACATTAAATGGTCTTCTAATACAATTCTTCCCTTTTCCTTCATCTTCTTAGCCAAAGCAATGAACTTGACTAACATGTTGTTGACTTCCTCCATGGGAGGGCAAGGTATATGCCTCATTCTGAGCTCAGCTGTGTTCACCATATTCTTTGCTGCTTGCAGTGTCTTCTCACTCTCCTTTTCATCATCATTTGTAAACTCAATAAAGGCCCTGAGAGAGGCAAGGGTGCCCAAATGTTTCTTCTTGATGGCAACCTTCCCTAGCTCATCCAACCTCGATCCAAACTCTGTCTCATTAATATTCTCCTCTTTGATACCATCAAAATCAAGTGCAACCCTCACATCGCTCAGCATGTTTGAAATGTAAGTGTCAATGCTTGGACTGTACTGTGCAGTCTCATCCCGTATCTCTTCAAGTGTCCTCAATCTGACAGTCAAGGCGACATACCAAGACTCAACAATACTCTTTCCTCCTTCATTAACCAACTTGGCCCTCACCAAAAATACCTCTTATAGCCCAATAGCCGCCTGTAGCCTGGGAATGGCTAAGTCTCGGATTGGAAGGAAATCCTTCCACTCCCCTTCAAATGCTCTAAATTTATCTCTAAGAGACACAAATGACCTAAATGTCGAGATAAAGGAAGGCAAGAACTTTTTCCCATCTCGTATTGTATCACTGATCCAATCTTTGCTTTCCTATACCTGAGCTGATAATTCTTCCATATTGCTCCCACTATCTTGTGGAAGGGCTGCCTGATGCAATTGTTGGATAGGCTGACACACTCCTTGATAGAAATCTCTCCAATACTTGTTTTCAGCCTCCAACTTCACAATCCTTTCATTTGCCTTCCTCAACTTTTCTCTAATTGAAACCAAGCCTTCCTGAATCTCCTCACACTCCATGTCATCTGTGATTCTTCCCATGTCATGTTCTACTATCTCATAGTCCTGGGCTACAATCTCGCCTACTGTCTTGCTAACCTTTGGTATAGCAATTTGAACCTTTCGGTGACCATCATCATCACTCCTGATTACTTTTGCCACTGTTCCTGCAATTTGCTTCTGTCTCACATCATCTTCCTTTTCCACTAACTCTTGAATGTCTTCAACTGTTCAGATGGCCACAACTTCGCCCCTTGGCATAAGCATCTGTCTCAACCATAGTGGTGCAGTGCATCTCCCCAAATTTGGATTTGGTTCGACTAGCAAAGCATCAACAACAACCTTAGGCTCTTGGCCTCCTTCCTCAACTGATAGAGCCTCAACATCGATTGGCTTATCTCCTCCACTAGTGACTATCATATCATCCATAAATTGGTTCTCTGAGAGAGGAGAGTACCCTGTACTATTACTGTAGCCACTTGATCCTGAATCAGAGCACACCTCTACTGCTACCCTTAGCTCACTTGTACCAACTTCTTGGCTCCTAGCCTCAACTATGCTCTCTCTTGATGGCACTGTACTCTATTTCTTTGCTGGAGGCTCCTGATGTTCTTTACCTTTCTCAACCTCCACACTCCTCTTCTTGTTGTTAACTGATTGTTGCTGCTGCTGGCTACTTCCCCCACCTTGTTGTCCGACTGACTCCACTGGATTCTCCTCCTCTGGCTTCATCTTCTCATAGGTAAGGTGTACCTTCTGACTTTGTAATTGCCTTAACTTCCTGTTGTACCACCACTCAGTGTGTAGATCAACTACTCTTGTAACTGCTTGTAAGGAAGGATTCTGATGATCATCCCAATCCACTGGACTCAACTTTATTCCCTCTATTGTACTGTAATCTTCTCTTAGCACATCTTCGTCATCTTCTAGCTAGTCCGGAATGTCAAGACCTCTCCATCTGATGGCCCTCATCATGCCCACCGATAACCTTGAGAAAGCCAACTTCCTCACATGAAAGTCATCCTGTGCATTGGCCCAAAAATCCTCTAGAGTAGGGATATGCCTGAATGGGTCCCCATGAGATGCCTTGATTAGGCCATTAGGATCGAATCCTTGCCTTGCCCTATACCATCATCCTAGATGATATTGTTCTAACCCTTTTCCCACAGCTGCAAAGGCGACAGGATTGGGGCAACCATCACTGCCTATCATGAGTGAGAAGGTAACCCCTGTCTCACCTTTGAGCTTCATCATTTTGTCATATTGCTCAAGTTGCCTAGCCAACTCCATCAAAACTATCCTATTGGGTGGGTACCTTGGAAGCCTCTTGGGACAAGCTGTGCATCCCGCCACTTCGATATATGTGAATTGTGAAAACTGGATAAACCAACTCCCATACTTCTTGACTTTTGTCTCTGCTTCCAATGAGAGCCTCTTGGCGGGTGTCCCTTGCAGTACCCTTACTGTCTTCATGGAAAAGGCATCATAAAATATCTTGTAGTCCTTGGTGCTATGCAAATGAAGTTGTGGATAGCACTCATGCACCAAGCATTGATCGGGCCCATTGCCAATCACTCCTAAAGCCTTAAGTCCAGGATGTTCATACAGCCTTGCAATCAAATAGAGAAGGTAGGACCCCATGTAGAATTGCTTTTGATTTTGCACTGTCCTAAGTTGCAACTCTAAATTCTCACTTATGATCCTAGCCCAATCAAACCTTCTTTTCCCATTCTCAATTTCTTCAATAAAATAATACATCCAAGTTTCAAACTACATACCTTGAGCGGAGCCCATGACCCGGTTGAGAAGCACAATAAGGTCGCCATATTTTGATTTGAAATCTGACTTGGTGAGCCTTGACGACTTGGTAACTCCTTTCTTGCCTTCCTGCAACCAATTCTGCTTTAGTAGAGTGAGGTAGGCATCCTGATTATCTTGAAAGAGCTTGGCCGCCTGATCCATCAACACTATGCTGGGGTATATTGAACATTTCCTCTACCACCTGCCCACTAATGTTAGCCAACACCCTCTTTCCTTCATCAAAGATGATGGATTTAGTCACAATATCAAACTGAGAGGCACACCCCATCACCAATTCTAGACAAGGCAAGGTAGGAGGGAAGGGGATAGCTTGCACAATTCCACACTTGCTGATCTTCTTCGCCATGGAGGAGTGGCCTTCTTTCAACCTATCTCTCAACTGTATCATGTCCACTGTGCCGATGTTGGTGTCACCCACTCGCTTCAATTTCGAGAAGGAGGTCTCAGGCATCATGTCTTCCTTGTCTTTCTTGGTATACATTCCCCTTGGATTCTTGCTTGCACTAGCATTTGCCATCCTAACCCTTATTTTTACCTCTTCTTTCTACAATGAGATGGAACTACACTTATCTCTGCCCCTCCAATCCTAGGGATGGAACTACCACTTATTTCTGCCTCTTCAATTCCTATCACACTACACTTATATCTGCCTCTTCATACCTAGGGATGGGACTACCACTTATTTCTGCCTCTTCGCATACTTAAGGATGGACTACACTTATCTCTCTGCTTCGTTCCTAAGGGTGGGACTACCACTTATATCTCCCTTCTCCAAATCCTATGAATGAAAACTACACTTATATCTCCCTTCTTCAAACCCTAGATGAAATGATAAAGTGGTGGATAAAAATGCAAGCAAGAAATGGAGAAAGAACCAAGCAAGAACAAGGGAAGAAATCTGCCTTATCAACCAGCCTTCACCCTCAAGCATGAAGATCCTCTTCCACAACCAGCAAACTTCCCTTTCACCGAAATTCGTAGCCTTGCTACAAATTCACAGCCTCTCAAAGATCACGGTCCTTCCTTCTTTGGCAAAAATCGCAGCTCCCTCTCCAAATTAGTAGCCCTTCACAAAAATCACAACTCTCAGAAAATAGCAGTCCTCTTCAAATTTTCTGTCCTCTCACCACATTGGCAGCCCTTCACAAAAATCACAACTCTCATAAAATAGCAGTCCTCTTCAAATTCGCTGTCTTCTAAAATTTTCACAGCTCTATGGTAATTTTCACTACCTTCTTACCCAAATTCGCAGCCTGCTCCTGAGATTTTGCAGCCCCTGCCTTGAATTCGCTGGCTCTTCTTATACTTTTCACAACTCTCTTTGATGTTCTCCAGATTTTTGCTGGCCCTCAATCAAATTCGCTGCCTCCCCCTTGACAATTTCACTGCCCTACCTCTGATTTCCGCTCCCTGCTGCCAAGACACAAAACAGGGAATGAGAGAATGAGGAAAGAGTGGAGGGGAGGCCTTCATTATATACTCGATTTTTGCCTCCAATTATAGGGCCGACTTGGCCTTGGAGGGAAAGAAAATTAAATAAAAATTGCCAAATTTAAACCCTAAATTAAATATAAAAAAATGCTCGTGGAGGATAAATTAAATTTAATTTCAAAATTGCCAATTTCAATGCATGAATAAAATCCCAAGTGGGCTGGAATAGAGTTGGGGCTGTCTTGGAGGTGAAAAAATTAATTTATTAGGCCCATGACAAGCAAATTTCAAAAATAAGATGGGGCTGCTAGTTGTAAATTTGAGACTTCCCCAAGAAAATTAATTTTAATGCATTTAATCACAACAACCTCACCCCAAATCGAAATTTGCAAGCCAAACAAAATTCACATAATTCCCAATTTTCATTTACTCTTTTTCCATTTAGAATTTCAAAAATCTCCCCCTTGCCAATTTAATTTTTATTATTTTGCAATTTATTATCTCAATTTGGCAATTAATTTCAAATTTAGCCATTTAAAATTTCATTTAATTTTCACTTTCACCACCAAAAATTTACAAGACTTTCCTAAAATATCCCAAATCTACAATTATATTTCGAAAATGTTCAAGTTATTCAGTTATACCAATTTTCAAAATTCATCCAAGCCCAAAATTTGCAATTTTGCCCTGCCAGATATTGTTCTAACAATTGAAATAAAATATTCCTATTGAATTTCATTTGGCCTGGAGACAAAATCGACCGTTTAGGAAAACCAATGTTCCGTGCAAGGTGAAAACAAGCAATACCCTCCTAGGCATTTCAAAATATCCAAGGTGTAAAATTTTCATTTCAAAACCTCTGGATCGCCCAAAATTCTCTAAGGCATCCAAATACCCGGATCTAGGAAAATTGTCAAGGCTTGCTCAAAAATTGGGGGTCCCCAAATTCTTTGGGGCGATGGTGTGAAAACCTCAAAACAGATACCTTGTTTTTAAAAAATTTGGGTCAATCAAGTTATTTCCAAGTTCAAATTTCTGAACTATGATGCTAGCATAAGGGAGCCCGAAACATTTGCAGACAAAACAAGGCAAGGAGCTTCGACGAGTGGGGTCTAAAAGAAAAGGCAATCAAGGGAAGTTCCAAAAATCCACCCAAGGTAAAAAAATTGACACAACGTCCTCCACTCTTAGAAATGATATTTTTGGCATTTAGACACGTGACAAAGAAATGTAGGAAAGAAAAGCACAACAACAAGCACAAATTGAACATGGGGACCCATTAAAGGACTTTTTGATCAAATATCATAAATGGAAGAAGAAGAGGCAAAGCAACAAAGAGGGCACAAGAATTGGAAAATTCTGCATTTTGTATATGTGCCAACATTGGCTCCAATTGGAAATAGGTGCCTCTAGCAAGTACAACAAGAATCTAGACAATCCAAGTTGCAAACCAAAACAAACAAAATGGAATAGGACTTACAAACAACCACAAAATGAGCCAAAAGGCAAGAAAAAAGAAAAAAGAATGTACATTGGCCATGAAAAAGCCAAGCTCTCAAGAGAAGTAGTGTTTGATATGCTCACCATGGATTAGTCAATCCATGAATCTCCATCTAAACCCTTGAGGTAAAAGTATCTTGACCAAACATGTCTACAACTCATGATTATTTCATTTAGAGAAGCCGCAACCACCATCAACCTACAAAAAACATTAATAAAAAAAACAAAACTGATGACATAACAACCAAGCAAACTAAGGGGAAAACCCACAACTTCAATTGAGTTTACACATATTGATGATCAAACATGACAACAAACAAGAGAAAGTTAAGTATAAACATTGAGCTTCATCACAATGCAAGAGGTTGTAATTGTGACAAACTTATACAAGGATGAACATGTTCTTGCTAATGAAACCATCAAGTTACCACAACCTACACCCATTTTTTACTGTTATTGGCATACATAGCTAGTTGTTCATTGCTGTTGTATTTAATTATTTCCTGTCATATTTGTGTATTGCACTTGCATACCTAAGATGTAAGAGAACAATGTGACTGAATGCATATTATGACACGTCAAGTGTTCTTGAGCAAAGGGTTTATACCTCCTAGGAAAACTTTTATTTGGTTTGCATTACACTCCAAATTTAAGAGGTCAAACTTGAGAAAACTGCTACTATCCCCATGCCACAAATTAAATTGCATTGCAAAATAAACATTCTTAAACAGAATTATTTAGTGATAAGGTCCACTGAATCCAAGTTTCTAAATCTGAACCTACCAAGAACTCATAGTTAATCCTAACCGGTTACTGAGAGGGGGGGCTGAATCAATAAATACAATTTCTATAACAATTTAACCTTATATATATATTCTTGCAGAATTAAAAGAATATAATCAACACTCATAAACAGAAATAAAGATATACAGGTCAATACAACATATATACGTGGAAACCTTCGGTTAGAAGGAGAAAACCATGGTGGAACAGAACCCACAACTTCACTACTGCAGTAATAAAGATGCTCTGTTAAAGGCTTACAAAGAACTTGTGAGAGTGCTACCCGGTAAAGGGATTGGATAGAAGACCTGTGAGGATCTTGACCCTGTTAGGAGT
This sequence comes from Chamaecyparis obtusa, assembly GCA_027943335.1. NCBI lineage: Eukaryota > Viridiplantae > Streptophyta > Pinopsida > Cupressales > Cupressaceae > Chamaecyparis > Chamaecyparis obtusa. The sequence goes on along the minus strand of BSBK01006658.1, from coordinate 181,188 downwards.
CGCCTTGCTAAAGGACTTTCAACACTAATTAAGATGTTACCCGGTGAAGGGATTTATACAAGAACCTGCTAAGGTTCACCCTGATTAAGGGATTTTAATATGCTTCAACAATCTAAAGAAATGATCTATTTTGAAACTTTTTGTCTGATCAGATCATACATGTTACCCTTTCCTCTACTCGGTTGTTGAACCTTTCTTTGCCTTTCACCTCTCATGACTGTAGCTCCTCTCAGAAGATATCTCTCTCCTGCTCTAAATGTTCAACCACCCTTCTTCTTGTGTCCTATGACCTGTATTTATTAAGGAATTAATCTTAATAAAAACTCAACTCATAGTACCGCCAAGCTGTAAACTCATCCATAAATCATGCAGCAAAAAAGCTTGCAAAATGATCTCGAGTTTACCTTGAAAACATCCATAGAAATATAGCTAACTCTTGTTAAAAAGCCAACTTCAGTTCTAACTGAGAATGTTCTGTATAATCCGATTTTAACTGAGACAGCTCCGCATAATCCGGTTCGGATTATCATGCACTCAACCAGTATTAAACTTATACCGGGTTGGTCATACATTCCCAGTATGTCTCATAAGACCGGTTGACAACACTTTGTTTGGTCTACCGGTGCATACTAAAAAGTACCAGTGCTTGTTTAGTCTACCAGTGCTCCGATGGCATTGATCTTTGCCTCTAACTCAACCAATGACAACTTAAGTATGTCAACAATCTTCCCCTTTGGCATTGGTGGCAAAAAATCACCTTATATTCCCTATCTTGTAGACTACACCTATGTTGTTTGTCCTCTTTCATCTGATACTATTATTTTCTTCTTCCTCTTGATCTCTTCTGAGTCCTGATCTTCTTCCCCTTTTTGCCTCCACATGACAAAAGGTTGTTACATCTCGAATGACTCGATTTATATCTGTAACTTTGTGAAGCTATCCTTATATATTTTCTTTGCTGATTAAAGAAAGGGATTCCATAGACTGGTGACATGCTCCAAGTTTTTATGCGCTGCTTGTAGTGATACTATTATGTTTTCCATGTCTTCTACCATTTTGTAGTCGGGTTCCTTTATCAAGTTTTCTGCCTCAGTTATAGTCATTTGCATGAGATGAAATGTAGGAGCAAGAAATAATTGGAATCCAATGAGATCTTGAATTCTCTTAGTATTCTCTTCTGAAGCTTTTCTGATTATTAGAGCAAGACTGGTCATTTCTCTATTGTATTCTGCTGCGGATGTGTTCTTTACATCGAACTTGGATGAAAGTACCCTTATTTCTTCTGAGGTTTTGGATGTCTTCTCAGTGATATCCTGAACAAAATCTTCAAAGTTTGTAGTCCTTGTGATTAGACCTCCTGCTTCCTATATCTGTTGTTGGAGTACTGTTGTATTTGAAGATATAGTAGTCTTTAGCTCTTCAACCTGTTTATGTAGAATTTCTAGTTGCTTCTTCTCATAATGATCAATGGCTATTGTCTCCGGATCGGTGACATCTTGTCCTATTGCTTGAGCCAAAATTTCCAATTGATAAATAACAGGTTCGTCTTCATCAATGTTCGCATCTGGTACAAAGTTGTACAAGATGTTCCTTACACTAGAGAGGACCATGTCCTGTTTTCTCTTAGTGAGCTCCTTGAGTTGGCTAGTTGACATTTTGCTTATGTCAACCACAGTTTCACTAACTTTTCTTTTCTTAGCTTCAATTTCAGTAGAAAAAGTTAGTTTCCTCTTGGATGAGCTGGGAACATTTACCGGTTCCTTCTATTTCTCCTCATGTTTTGGTTGTTCTACTGTAGACTTCTCATGTTCAGTGTTAATAGGTACTTCTTGTTGTTGATGCACTTCTCCTTCCGGTTGAACTTCTTCCTCCGGATGGACTTCCTCTTCAGGATGTAATTGCTCTTCCGGTGGAACTTCCTCTTCTGGTGGAGGCTCTGTGTGTTGTTCCTCAGCTGCATTTTGTTCACCCACAGCAATTTCTTCTTCATCTATTGCTTTGTCATCAGTCATCTTTGTTGATGACTCTCCCGGTACTTGTTCTTCTTGTAGAACTTTTTCTTCCAGATTCACCTGTTCACGGGATGTGAACTATTCCTTAGGAACTTCATGCTCACCGGTTGAAGGTTCTTCACAAGCAGTGAATTGAACCAGTGGTACCAGTATTCTTTCAGGTTCCTCTTGTGATATTTCTTGTGGACCTGTAGTATCAAGAGTACTGAAATCGAATTGCTGCTAGAATTCTAGTGTATCTTGTTGGACATCTTTTTCATATCCATTGACAATCTTGGAAACTCTATTCTTTGTGTCCAAGTTCATTGACACAATTTCCATCAGTCCTTTTACTGTCTCCTCACTGAGACCTTGTCTTACCCATGCCAAGGTTTCTTTCGTAGTTCTGGTGTTAGCTGCTAATCTTGTCCTCCATTTAGCCATTAGTCTTTGATTTAGTATTGGACGAAACTAAGACCTATAGTCTCTAGGACTCCTGCTGAAATCCAAGAATGTTTCCAACAAAGCAACTTCTACTTTCTGCTTATCCTCCTCTCCTAAAACACTGAACCATTTGGCTGCGTTGGACACTTCGCCAAAATCCATGACTTCATCAACAATGTTATCTACAGTCAGTGTTCGCACCTTACCTTTTGTTGGAGATGCCAGTATGGTTGGTGGAATTAGATCACCTGAATTGTCTTCGGTGATGTCAACAATGATTGGTTCTTTTGCAGTTTTTCCCTTGACTGAAGTCTCAGCGCCCAGTATACCCTTTCCTTTTTCGGTATCTTTCACCGGTGGCTCTGTGGTTTTCTCGCATTCTTCTTCTGCCTGGTGTTGTTGTTAAAGAAGTTTTGTCCATGTAGCAACACCTTCTTCATGCACCTTGTCAACATCTCCAATAAGCACTTGACTTATTCTTTTTCTTATCAAGAAATTTTGCTTGTGCAGTTTCGCTTGTTGGGTTGCTTCATCCAAAGTTAGATGATTTTGGACTTCTAGTAGAGCTTTTATCCTTAGCTCTTTCTCCTTGTCAATTGAAGACTTCCATCTTCCTTCTATGATCTCCAACAAATCATCCGGTATTACTGTGTGAAGCTCAGTTGGTGTGTAGTTGAACTTGTGGATATAGTGAACTACAACTTCTATTTTTCTTTTGTCCTCATCGTTGCTTAGACTATATCTCCTTCCAACTGTCCCCAATCCACCTCATTCCTTCATTCCTTTAAGAAATTCTTCAATAGTTGTTTTTCTTCCTCTCGATGCATCTTTTTTCATCAGTTTCGCAGATTTCTTCTTTCGGTGAAGAGTAGTTGTTTCTTCGGTCTTTGTTTCTTCCTGTTCTTCCCCTTGCTAGCTAGACACCTATTGTGCTCTTTTCCTTTGAGCCTTGGGTTCTTCAGTTGCTGGTTTCTTCTTCTTCGGTGTGGAGACCTCTTCACATATACCTTTTTAGGTTCTTTCACTGAGGACTTCTTCAAATTTTCTAGAATTTCTTCATATGTCCCAAACCGGTATGCTGATAGATCCATATCACTTTCTTGTAAGGCATCTGCATATGCCTTGGCTGTCTTAGTGGAGATCTCATACCCAAGCTTCAGTGCATACTGTGTTTTGGGCTCCACAGCCTGAATTATACAGTGATCGGTGCTCACAAGAAAACACACCTCATCCTTGCATTGTTCAACTATAGCCAAGGGAATTCTTTCCCTGGCGTGCATTCTAAGTTGGAAGGCCTCAAAGAAATCAGTCATTACTTTAGTAAACTAATTTCCCAGTTTGTTAACCATTTCACCTATTTGAATCATGGCCTGTTTATCTTCTACCCAGGTTACTTTACCTATGCCCGGAAAGAACTTTTGATAGTAAAAGAATAGACATACCAATAGAGTTCCATACTTCAAAGACTTTTTCTTCACCAGACCGAGCTTCTTCAGATTTTCAAAAATCTGCCCTCGTAGCATGGCGCAAATATCATACTGCGTGTTGTCGTGCATGATCCGGTGTGTGGCATGTATAGCTTCGCCTGGTACACTATTGATGTTGCTCGACTAATAGATTTTGTAACCTATCACCGGAGATGCAAACCGAACGCCTTCGTCCTCTATGTCGTTGACAATCATCAACTGACTATCAAACTTCAACTTTGTTAACCTTGTGACAACAACATTCACAATGGTTCTAACAGTAAGAGCTTCCCCTTTGTCGCTATATCCGATAACCCTTCACAGACCCTCCTTAGTGATTGGTATGCATGCGCCTTTCGCTAGCCAGAACCCTGGTTGGTGCACACAACTGAGAACCAATCCTATCCAATCCGGTCAAACACAGTTGGATACCTAACCCCATTGATTAATCCTGAAGTTACGAGCTTCGCATACTTATCCTGAAGCTTTCCATCTTGGCAGAGTGAGATACTCACTTTGGATGAAGGTTTCACCCAATTCTTCTTGCTTAGCATGAATGAAGGCAGTTACATCTTCAGTTAACAGAACTCCATCAAGCACCGATGATAGTGCACCTGTCATGTCATTTTCTCAATTTTGTACTAGCATGATGTCGTAAATAGGTATGTCGAATTGGTTGCCTTGAATTAGATTGACGATGGAGGATGAAGATGCCATTGTATATAACCGGTTTACACAGAGAGTTCTTCATACAACTTATAGAGTTCACTAAGCAAACACCATAAATCAGAGCTAGAAAAGATTACTCAAGCGTAAGAAAACAAAAATCACAATTCACAATGTAAAGTGAAAAGAGTAATCTTCCTCCCTTATATAGACTTAGGGCCTAACAGTAATTACCAAACGGTAACTATTTGTTAACGGCTATAGCACTAATTGCCTTACCTAATCTTTTCTTTGACAACCGGTTTTCATGTATTTACCTATTGATTAAACCTCGGTTGAAAAGTCATCACTTACCTGTCTGGTTCGCATGATAGACCGATGACTTCTTCCGGTTTCACTTTTTGACTATGTGAGTTAATTGCTCACTAGTTCTACAGGGAATAGTAGGCAGACTACCGGTTCCCTCTAAGCCTTTTAGGCTTAGTTTGCTGAAGAGACATCACCATCAGCAGATGATGATCTTTCTTCAGTTTTTTCCTCAGCGGAGCTCTTTGATTCCTTCTTGAACCAAATCTTCTTGGCTTCTTTCTCAGTCTCTTTTCCCTTGTGGCCCTTTAGGTTGGGAGACAGGGTCAGGTTCACTGGTTTGACCAGTCCTCTGCTTTTGTTTATTGCCTAGTTCCTGCATTCTTTGGCCAGATGCCCGATCTTGTTATAGTTGTAACAAGTCATCCCGGTTGCTCTCCATGGATTTACCCTTCTATTTTTAGGTGAATGACACCGGGAGTTTGTTGTGAGGTTTTCACACCATCGCCCCAAAGAATTTGGGGACCCCCCCAATTTTTGAGCCGGCCTTGGCAATTTTCCTAGATCCAAGTGTTCAAATGCCTTAGCTAGCTTTGGAGTAACCCTAGGGTTTTGAGGCGATAAATTTGCAATATTTTTTAGACTTGGATGAATTTTGGAAAATTGATATAATTGCATAACTTGAACAATTTCCAAAATTTAATTGTGAATTTGGATATTTTTGGGGAAACCTTGTAAATTTTTGGGTGGTGAAAATGGAGATTAAATGAAAAAATTAAATGGCCAAAAAAAATAATAATTGCCAAATGGAAATTAAATTGCTAAATAATTTTTGGATTGCAAAATAATAAAAATTTAAATTGCCAAGTGGGATTTTCGAAATTTTAAATGGGGAAAAAGAGTAAATGAAAGTTGGAAATGGAATTGAAATTTATTTGAATTTTAATTGGCTGGCAGATTTTGATTTTGGGATGGTGTTGTTATGATTTAAATGGGCTAAAATCAATTTTTCTTGGGAAAAAATCTAAATTTATAAAATGAAAAAAGCTACAGCTGGCAGCCCCTTCCCATTTTTTATTTTTCCTTGGTATTGGGCACAACAAACATAAATTTTTCATCTCCCAAGGCAGCCATCAATTCCAGCCCCACTTACAATTTTTATGCATTAATTTGGCAATTTTAAAATAAATAAAATCATATTTTTGGGCTGAGTGTGTAATTTAGAAATTTTATTTGGGCCCCTTTGTGTGTTAAATTCAATTTATTTTAAGGCCTAAGAGGTGTGAAATTCAAGGTAAGTTATTGGGCCCACAATGGGGAAGGTTTAAAGCTATTATTAGAGGCCTAAATGACCTTTTTTCAAAATTTCAATTTTAGGGCCTATGATAATTTCAGATTTGGCTAATTTAAACCCATAATTTTGCACAATTCAATGCAAGTGGCTCTCTTAATTTAAATCTGCCCTTTCCTTAAATCAATTTTTTTTGGGGTAAGTGAATTAATTTTTTTGGGGCCATGGCTTGGTTAATTTCAATGTTTAGGGCCCCCGTGTGGATCATTTTTTGGAGTGGCCCAATTTCATTTTTAAAAAAAAATTAACATGCTATTGCACAGATTTTTGTTTTTGCAATAGGCTAACCCAAATTTTAAATTAAAATTAAATACCCAAGGCTGTGTGATATAATGCATTTAATTTGGTTTATATGTTTGGCAATCTAATTAATTTTATTTTCTCTCCAATGCAGGTCGGCCCTATTTGAAGAGGCAAAAATTTAGTATAAAGGGAGGGCTTGTCTCCTCATTTTCTCATTCATTTCTCACTTGTCTCTTGGTGGCCAAGGAGGAGCTCTTGGAGCAGCAAAAGAGCGAAATTTTGCAAGGGGGAGTGCATTTAGCAAGGGGTGATTTTCTTCTTTTGGTGGAGTGCATTTTGGTGTTGTCTTCTTCTTCTTTGGAGGAGAATTTGTTGGTGTAGAGGAGGATCTTCATGCTTGAGGGTGAAGGCTCGTCTAAAAGGCAAATTTTCTCCTTGTTCTTGCTTGGTTCATTTTCCCTATTTTTTTGCTTGCATCATCCATCCATCACTTCATCATCTCATCTAGGGCTTGAAGTTGGGAGATATAAGTGTAGTCCATCTCATAAGTTTTTGAAGAGGCAGAAATAAGTGGTAGTTCCACCCCTAGGCGGAGAGGCAGAGATAAGTGTAGTGTGATAGGCATTGGAGAGGCAGAAATATGCTAGTCCATCCCTAGGATTGGAGGGGCAGAGATAAGTGTAGTCCCACCTCACTGTAGAAAGAAGGGGCAGAAATAAGGGCTAGGATGGCGGATGCTAGTGCAAGCAAGAACCCAAAGGGAATGAATACCAAGAAAGACAAGGAAGACATGATGCCCAAGACCACCTTCTTCTCAAAATTGAAGCAAGTTGGTGACACCAGCATTGGCACAGTGAACATGGTACAGTTGAGAATTGGTTGCACGAAGGCAAGAAAGGAGTCACCAAGTCATCGAGGCTCACCGGGTCAGATTTCAAATCGGAGTATGGCAACCTTATTGTGCTTCTCAACCGGGTCATGGGCTCCACTCAAGGTATGCAGTTTGATCCTTGGATGTATTATTTTATTGAAAGAATTGAGAATGGAAAAAGAAAGTTTGATTGGGCTAGGATCATTAGCGTGAATTTAGAGTTGCAACTTAGCATAGTGCAAAATCGGAAGCAATTCTACATGGGGTCCTACCTCTTCTATTTGAATGGAAGACTATTAGTGATGCTTTGCTAGTCAAACCAAATCCAATTTTGGGGAGATGCACTACACCACTATGGTTGAGGCAGATGCTTATGCCAAGGGGTGAGGTTGTGGCAGTCTGAAAAGTTGAAGACATTCAAGGGTTGGCCAAAGAGGAAAACATTAGTGAGGAGGTAGGTTTCATTGCAGATTGGAAGAGATATGAAGTTATTTGAGGCTAGGCAAGGCTTGGCGATTCGTGCAAGCTAGTTTGGTTAGATTGTGGGCCTTGCAGGAGGTATGGCCAAGGTAGGTGCCCCCAGAACCCAAGAGTATTGAAGCATAGGGGGGGTGCATGCAATCCAAATTCAAGTAGGAAGGTTAAAGGAAGGTAAGGATAATGAAGTAGGAAAGCAAGACGAAAGGTTGAAAGAGGTCAAGTTCGATTTCAAGGCGGTGGCCAAGAGCAAGGCTCTCAAATTGCAAGAAGGTTCACATCCAGGCAAGCCACCGAGGCCAAGGCAAGATTACCCCAAGTGCACAGGGATCTCACCCTTTCGACGTTAGGACATCAAGTACAAGCAAGTTCAAGGGGTGATGAGAAAGTTTCGAAGGATGAGCTCAAGCATCCAAGGCTTCACCTCATCTCAAGGATTAAATAAATTTATAAGATAAGGTTGATGAGGTGGCAATTTCATTTGCATGCAATCAAATCATCCCAAGTGTCCTATGTTCTCATTGGTTGACAAATTATTGTAATTTTCTCATTGGCCCACAAAGTTGGCGCCCTCATGTAATTGGTTGAAAGATGGTAACCCTAATTAGGGTTTGTAAGGTTTAATCTTGGCCCTTGATTTTGCCCCTTAATCTTGGCCACTTGTTGTAATTTTGAGCCTCTATATAAGGCCATTTGTTCTCATTTGTAAAAAGGAGTTATGTTGGAGAAATTGTTGCCAAAATACTATCAAAATTGTTCTCTATTCATTGTTGTGGTTTGCATGGTGGATATACATGATCATTTTGGTGTATTGCATGGTTTTTCTCATCTCTCAAATTAATGTAGGATTTCATTTCATGTTGTTAGAGTAGAAGTAGATGGCTAGTTGTATGGTGATGTTAGTGAATGTTTGATAGGGATCTATATACTAGGCCACTAGCATCCTAGCGGCTTGTTAGGAAGCCTTGTGTGGTAATCTAGTCTCATTCCCTTTGAATCATTGCATCTATGGAGGTAGCGCCATAGGCAAGCTTTCATTTGGTTGGATCCCCGTCCATTTGCTAATTTCTTCATTCATAGGAGTAGTAGTAGAGCAGTAAGCAGTTAGTGGTAGGAGTAGTTGAAAGTGAAAGTGATCGAGGAGAAAAGAACAAGTCAAGCAAGTGAAGTACCACCAAGTTATTTTTGAATGAACAACATAAGCCCGCCTACATGATTAACCAGCAAATCACATTAATATAACTGAGTTAGTATCCACAGGTGTAAGGAACCTTGGAGTCTTTCTCATGTTCTTCATGAGTATATACTTTTCAAGAGAGGGTTGAGTGTTTGGTATTCTATATCAAGTATTCAATTTCTATATGTTATGTAGTGGTACAAAAATGACATCAACAGAGTTATTATGCCCATGTATGCCACAATTAGCGCAATTGGTTGTGCTCCGGTTTACATTCCTCTTAGGGAATATCGGTCTATGTGGGATTTGAATGCCATAGTTTTAGATCTGCATTCATCAGCCTTGTGTCCAAACTTGTTGCATGTATATTAGTAACCTTTGAAGCTTCCATTGAACACACTATTGGTAAGAGACCTACATTCAGAAGTCTTGTGGCAATACTTGTAACAGTTTCTGCAGTAACTATTAGAAGTAGTTGCTTTTACCAATGCATTTTTGCAGTCATTTGTTTTATGACCCAGTTTACCACAGTGATGGCAAGAGGTTTTGAAGGTCTTCTTACCTTTGAGTTCTATTGATTTCTTCCTCTTTTCCATCTTGCCTTTTTTGACTTCAGAGGACTCACCGGTTTCCTTGCTACTTTGACCACTGAACCCAAGTCTCGTTGGATCCTTGTGCTTTCTTTGAGCCCTCAATTGCTCATCAAGCTTCTTTGAGCTCTCATTGTATCTTCTAAGTGTCTCATTTCTTTCTTCAAGAACTTTCATCTATTCCTTTGGTTGATACAATTCAATAGCCAGCCTTTTGCATGCATCATCTTTATCATGCCAATTTTTTTGCATGTTTGCATTTTCTTGTGTAATTATCTGCATGTCTTCTTGAAGTTGTAGAACAACAAGATCACTTTCCCTTACTATGTCTTCTACCAGATTTCTTGCTCTTTCAGAGGTTGCCAGTGATTTCACAGCACTGTTCCTTTCATCTTCAGCTTTCCTCTTTTCCTCACTGATTTTAGTCATTCTTAAAGCATTGCCTTCCTGTTCTCTTTTCAGGTTGGAGATCTGATCCGTTAGAATTTGATTCTTCTCCATGAGATCAGAGACCGCCTCCTCTGCTTCATCAGATCCACTTTGTCTTGAGAGCTCCTCAATTGTTTCATTGCTCTCACTTAGTTGCAGAGCTAGCTCCTTTCTTTTTGCAAGGGACCTTCTGTAATGACCCTTAGTATAAAGGCCACTAAAAACCCCAAATCTGAACTGAGACAATTTGTCAAACACTTGGCATGCACTGAATTGTTTTGTTTGTAATGTAGTGTTTCAAGGTTGTAAATGTTGAGCAACAAATCCACAAGTACAATTAAGATAATAATGCCAATATTCAATGATGAACAATGAACAATAGCAGTACCAATAGTAATATTCAGAAATTTCAATCACATGGCACCTTACAATCAACAATGATATACTCTCCTATTAAGCAATGACCAACTTCAAAGTCTGATTACAATGTGCTATCAAGGACTGATTCAAATATAGCAATGACCGATTTTATTGACTGTTTTTAACCAGTACTGGACTGTGGTAACAATGTTTGAATATATGCAATGTTATACAATTTTTGACATCCAAAACAATGTATAAGAACTTGGAATCGCTCCTCCAATGCTGATGACAAATGCTGATGCACTGATGACTAAACCACCCCCAAACTGCTCCTCAAAACTCTGTCGTACTACCACTTGATGCAGGCCATCCTTGGGCCGTACTGTACGGCTCCTGCATAAAAAGATTTGCAAGGTTTTGGGTCCCCACAAAGATATGATCAGAATCGCCTAGGGTGCATTTATGTTCCCTCAAATGCATAAATTCAAACTCCTGAAGGTGTGAGAGATACGAGCAAAAATGTATGGCTCAGGCCCTGTTTCAGACTTCTCAGAAAATGCACAAAATGAACTCCAAATCCCTCCAAACTGATTCACCAATGCAAAGATGAAATCAAAACCCTTATCCAATCAAATTCAAACCCTCAAACCAATCTTCAAATGAAATCCAACATGAAATGGCTGAGTACCATCTCCAATAATGCAACCCTTCAGAAGATATTTCACTTCCTCAGTTATGCTAACCTAAGGGAGTTATCGTTCCCAAAGATCAAATGATATTTGCAGACCAAAAGACTACAAATTGCTCCACAATGGAAGAAGTAGAAGAAATCCCAAAATCAGCTTGTCCAAATGAATGCCCAAGCCCTCTATTTATTCACTTTTCTAAGAAGTTACTAAGAACTTCTAGAAGCATCCATTATAAAATCCCATTATAATGCACTTTTATAATAAAGTAACTTTATAAAATAAAAAGTGCAATCTCAACTTAAAATTATAACATATGGGCCCTGCTAACACATAATAATAAAATATAAGCTCAACTTCACTTTTCCAAGAGCAAGTATGGCCAACTGATCTCCAAAAATGACTCTCTCTCCAAATCATTTGTCTACGAGAGTCGATGATAGGCAAATCCAATATGAAAAATCATGTCACTAGAAAGGGGACATGACACCTTCTTAGCCTATTCTCAAGAGAGGCAATGATGTCATTGGCTTCCTCAAGCTGCTTCTGATACCTGTAACCCCCCATGATCTTTTACTCAAGCGGTTAAGCTTTATATCTTTGAGAACCAAACAGCTCTAATACCAATTGTTAATCCTAACCGATTACTGAGAGGGGGGGTGAATAAGTAAATACAATTTAACCTTATATATATATTCTTGCAGAATTAAAAGAATATAATCAACACTCATAAACAAAAATAGAGATACACAAGTCAACACAACATATATACGTGGAAACCTTCGGTTAGAAGGAGAAAACCACGGTGGGACAGAACCCACAACTTCATTACTACAGTAATAAAGATGCCCTGTTAAAGGCTTACAAAGCTCTTGTGAGAGTGTTACCCAGTAAAGGGATTTGATAGAAGACCTGTGAGGATCTTGACCCTGTTAGGAGTTGCCTTGTTAAAGGACTTTCAACACCAATTAAGAGGTTACCCAGTGAAGGGATTTATACAAGAACCTGCTAAGGTTCACCCTGATTAAGGGATTTCAATATGCTTCAACAATCTAAAGCAATGATCTATTTTGACACTTTCTGTCTGATCGGATCATACATGTTACGCTTTCCTCTACTCGGTTGTTGAACCTTTCTTTGCCTTTCACCTCTCATGACTGTAGCTCCTCTCAGAAGATATCTCTCTCCTCCTCTTAATGTTCAACCACCCTTCTTTTTGTGTCCTATGACCTGTATTTATTAAGGAATTAATCTTAATAAAAACTCAACTCATAGTACCGCCAAGCTGTAAACTCATCCATAAATCATGCAGCAAAAAAGCTTGCAAAATGATCTTGAGCTTACCTTGAAAACATCCGTAGAAATAAAAATAACTCTTGTTAAAAAGCCAACTTCAGTTCTAACTGAGAATGTTCCGTATAATCCGGTTTTAACTGAGACAGCTCCGCATAATCTGGTTTGGATTATCAGGCACTCAACCAGTATTAAACTTATACCCGGTTGGTCATACTTTCCCAGTATGTCTCATAAGACCGGTTGACAACACTCTATTTGGTCTACCGGTGCATACTAAAGAGTACCGGTGCTTGTTTAGTCTACCGGTGCTCTAGTGGGATTGATGTTTGCCTCTAACTTAACCAATGACAACTTAAGTATGTCAACACTCATAACACTGTCCTCTAACCCAGAATATTCTAAAACTTATATAAGTCAATAACACCCAACAATATTTTCCTCATACACAGATAATCTTGGGAACTCTAAAAAATAAACTCACCACAAGCCAATTTAAAGCATTATAGAAAGGTCAAATATAATCATAAGAGACAAATCACGCTTTACAACAGCCTGAGAATTAATTTCAAGTCATAAATGACTTTTAGCACTGAAATATTCTCAACTTAATTGAAAACACAATAATGCTTTCTAGTTTCTATAATGCAAGGATTAGAGTCTATCCCACAACCTTATTCTTTGTTGTTTAAACTTATGTATACAACATCATTGCGATTCTTCAACATGCATGGATTTGTGTGATCCATAAAAGGATCCAATTGTGTTTTAGACTCCACAGCAAAGCAATCACAGCTCAGAGAACACTTCAAAAGCATATCTTTAATGACACCAAAATCTGAATATTATTGCATATCCGGATTGCTCTTTAAAATTGTAAAATTTGAGTGGAAACCCATAGGATTTCATAGCCCCTAGGGTACATTTTTCCATTATAGCCTAACTTGGCTTCTAAAAGAGCTGCGTTACAGGTCTTAGGGACAGAAATCCCTGAGATTCAGGCTTGAATATGTGCCCAAGTTGCCTAAGACTGTAATTGCTGCTGAAGTTGTGGATTTCAAGTGCATTATAGCTCACATTTCACAAGATTTTCTCCCACATGTAGAATTCTTAAAGGTAGATCCTTTTGTCTTCTTAAATGTGCATGGTGTTTGCTTTTATTTACAAATAGCAAGTAAATTTAATTGATTGGCAGGATTTACAACACTTTGTTTCTTTCATTTAATCTATATTTGGTTAACTATACTATGAAATATCCAGCTTAGTTTAAGGATCATTCTGTGTGCTCCAAGATATGAAATTAATTAGAATATTCAAAGAATAAATAGCAAGAGGGAATGCAAATAAAAAACAGAGTAACCTTATACTATAACAAGAACAAAGGAGTAGCGCACAAATAGGCATCTGTCAAAAACTTTTATTCAACACATACAAGGAAGAAATTTTTTTATATGTCAAGACTATATTTACAATGCATACGAATCCAAAACAGTCTACCAGTCTTATGAGCTCCAGCCAAAATCATTCAGGTTGTTATGTAATGGGAGCAAAAAGAAAGAGAACATATGAGTAACGTTAAAGAACATATGAGTAACGTTGTGTATATTCAAAGAGCATACAAAACACTTAGACATCTCTCATGAGACAATTCAATATTACAACAAGCGTGCCAACAATTCCATCCCTTAGGGAAGCAAGGCATCAAAACTCATGCTTGATCCATAATGGCACAGTGAATCCATCCTAGAACTATTTTGTTCATTAAAAATCACTAGGAACGTTAAATGACAAAAATTACAAAGATGCAAAGGGAGCTAATTTCAAACCTACATTAACATGAACACAATCTCCGAGTTCATAAATAATTCCATTCACATCTGCCATTGAATAGTGAACGATGCATTCAGCAACCACTTTATTTTCCTTTCCTCTGTTTTCAGATCAATTTTTTTTAAGTCAGAACATAGCTCCAACATCATGCAACTATAATATATTGAAGCTGCAATATTCTCCAATCCAAGTGCCAAAATAATCTCAAGAAAGATATTCTTTCAAAGAAGGCCAAAAAGCTCAAAAAGTTCATACACTCAGGCAAAAACACTATTTATAGCAGCAGCATTTGACCAATTTGTAGATATGAAACTAGATCAATACTCCATGCAACCCAATGTTTAGGATAGTTCATACCTTTCTCTTGAAATTCCATCATCGGTCTGGTTTAGAGGCCTTGTACACTTTCCCTGCAATGTTTGAGGACGAAAATTAAAATAAACACATCAATGAAAAAATAACAATAATAAAAACATCTTCTTGTTTACTGATCTTTTAGCATTTGAACTAGATCTTTGTAGCCCATGGTGCTGATAAAGGAAACTTCATCACATCATTGAAATCAACAATCAATTGGGTCAATTATGATGTGGACAAGCAAAATCATTCTCCATGGTACTTAAACGCTAAGAATCTTCTAGCTTGAAAGTAATATAAAATTTTCTTTTATAACTTGTTTATCATTTTCAATGCAGATTCCGAATGGATAAAGTTGAGTCAGCTAACAGTCACTAACCTTTTCTCTTGAAGACTCATGAGCTCTGATACATTCCTAAGGCCTAAACTTGGAAGAAAGCATCTTAACTGAAGTTGTGGAGAAAACTAACCACTCAAATTGGATATAAAAGTCATCTGAGGGACCTAGACACTTGGAAGGCTGATGTCCCCATGGAAAACACTCACTGACAACTATATTTTGGCAGCTGTGGAAAAAATCCTGCAGATAATTTTGTCTGTGGCCAAATAAATTTTATCAAATAAAAAATAACAGAACCACAGGACTAAGACAAGCTGAAGACAGTTGGAACATGCATCGTTGCCATTGTTTCCTTGTCCAGCTAAAGATTAGACAGTTAGATGCACATAGATAGTGTGTTTAAGTAGTAGAGCTGGTTTGTAGGTATTGGAGTCTTGCTGTTGCAAAATGTTCTGAGAGACATCGGGGCAAATCACTTGTAAACAATTTGAAAATAAAGTGGCTCGAGAGGCTTATACCTCATTCTCCATGGAATTTTCACCCACATTGAGTTTCTCTAATGTATTTCAGTCTTGTTCGTGTTTGTTGAATTCCTTTACATTGCAGCACTTAAAATAACTCAAGTTAGCACACTAGATGCTCTTTTCATCAAGCAATTTGTAACAAGCCAATTATGTAGCAAGTCCTTTATATCTGTGTTAATGAATTAAGTTATGGAGCCTGCAATATAATTATGCATGTCATTTTTTCTTGAAAATATCCTACAACAAAGATCCTGAACTTTATTCTAAGAAGTTAGCATAGTTAAAGCAAGAAGAATCAATTGAGGAATATATTTAAAAAAAATTTAAAGACTTTTGCTATTGGTCAGCAAATGTCCATAAGGAGATTAGTTGTACTGTTTGTAGATGGATTGAAGGACCCTCTTAGGGGTTTGGTTAAGGCTCTCAATCCCAGCACCCCACAGGAATCTACCAAGAGGGATCAATATATGGAGGCTAGTACAATTAAAAGTCAAGAGAAAAAAAACTTCCATGTCTGAAGAAAGTACCCAAGGAAGACACCAGAGAAGTAAATATTGCTAAAGAAAGGAATTACATGCAAAGAACCATGGAAGAAAGGAAACTAAAGTAAGGCCCAATAATGAAGAAAAAAATAAGATTGATCAAGTTCAGGAACAAAACAAAGAAGAGCTCTCCCAAACCAAAGTCAAAAAAGGCATAATTGCTACTATGTCAGAAACTCCAAGGTTCAACTCCTTTAAGGTTTGAGGCATATTACAAGGATAAAAGATTATGATACTCATTGATAGTGAGGCAACCCATAACTTCATTGATTCAGCCTTGGTGGCAAAAGAAGGCCTTCAAATAGAAGAACATGAATGGTTTAAAGTAATGGTCGCTGATGGTTATCAATTATCGTGTGTAACAAAGGTTCTGAAACTAAAAATCACCATAAATAACCATATGGTCAATGATGATTTCTATGTAGTGGACTTCGGTGATACCAATGCAATACTTAGTATCCAATGGGTGACATCTATTAGCAAGTACAAGAAGATGGTGTATTGTCCCCAACTAGGAGGTTGTCAATTTCCAATGATTAACATACATTACTATGTGTCTAAATCAATTCAATTCAAGAAAACAATGAATAGTTCATAATATATTTGGTAGTTAACATATTTAGGCCTCAATTCCTTACTTCTCTCCTAAACTCAACCCTACAAAGATTGTGGATTTACTTGTCTAAGGGCGCTTGACAGAAATCTATAATAGGTTCCCTAAAGGCTTTGGGACCCCGCCCCTATCTCGTCTTGGGATTCACCTACCCTCTGTGGATTTACTCCGCCTCTCCCTACACAACACCAACCTTTTCTCTAAGGGGCTATACCAAGAGATCAAAGAATAGGCTATATATATTAATATCTCATGTATTACTATTATATACATAAAACATAACATACATCCTTATTCATTTAATTAGGATTAAGAAAAAATTACTAATTTATAATACATACTTAAGTCCAAGTTCCTTATTCCTCTCCTAATCACTAACCCTAAGACAGATGATAACATTACTGTGACCAAGGCGTAGAAACAGTCTACAAGCAAGCTCCCTCAAGGTTTCTATTCATGTTGAGAACCTCCCGACATGTGACCGAATTACTCTGCCACTCCCTTCACAAACTCCCTATCCTCTTTAGTTGTATTAGCGAGTGATTAAGGAATTAGCCAAGTACATAGTACTATTTGAATATATGTATATATCTATTTAACATAGCTGATATATGATTCTGATTTCATTATTATTAATACATATAAATAATATATATAACCATTCTTATATTCCAAATATATTAAATCTTCTAGTTATATAATCCAATTATATACCCCCAATATATAATCTATATAATATACATATCTATAATCAATTCTAATTATTGTTATTAAGTATATATTTACTATATATATCTTTTAATATATATTAACCACTTCTAATATATATATCTTAATTTACTATAAATATATTTATTATAATCTCCTTTCCCATTCTTATTCCTCTCATGAAAAGTATTAAAATATATTATTTTCCTATTCCATGCCTTTGGGAATAATTTTAATCCTCATTAAATATCCTTGGTATTGAATGGTTGCATCTTATTGGGAAGAGACATCCTTTTGTTAATAATTAATTAATCTTTCTTTACTTTCTACTCTCTCTCTTGATGTATGTACTTTATCTTCTTTTTTGCCCCCTACCAAATGAAATTCTATTCTCACATTATATCTCATGTTTGAGGGAGTCACATCTTTTCATTTCATGCCTCTTAACCATTAATTAAAGTTAATTATATTTCAATTTAATTCTTTTAAATTTTAATTTAGATTTTATTTATATTCTAATATTATTTACTCTTAATTTAATTTAATTCTTTTATATTTTCATTTAGATTTTATTTATATTCTTCTTATATTTTAATATTATTATTTATTATTAATTCCTATTTTAGAAAGGGGACATATTTTTAACAATTTTGTCTCTTGTAATTTATTTATTTATTTTAATATTATTTATTAAATTATCTATTAAAAAGGGGACATCACAAATGGAGAACATATTTACACATAGTGGTGTTGCATGGGCAGCACAATGCCTAGTATCCACCAAGATAAATGATAAAATACCATAGTACTATCATAATGAAGAGTTGCAAACCATCTTAAACAAACACAGTCTAGTCTTTGGAGAAATACCGCCAGGCAAACCCCCACATAGAGGGTTTGAAGTTTGAAAACAGCATTGAACTAGAAGAAAGGACAAAACCGGTCACCACCACCCCATATAGACATCCTAAGAAATTCAAGGATGAGATTGAAAAGTCAATTAAGGAATTACTAGATATGAGGCATATAAGACCAAGCTCAAGCCCATTTGCATCCTCTATCATCTTGGTAACTTGAAGAAAGATGGAACCCTAAGAATGTGCATTGATTACCGAGCACCCAATAAGAAGACTATTAAAAATCAGTATCCCATACACAGGATCAACAAATTATAGGATGAATTAAACGAAGCTTGTTGACATAACTTAGTTGTCATTGGTGAAGTCATAGGCAAACATCAATCCCACCGGAACACCGGTACATCACACTGGTACTCATAATTGTGAACCGATAGACTAAACAAGAAAGCGGTGTACTTTAACTGGTCACACTTATACCAGTCTAGGTTTTTGCAACCAGTCATGGGAAACACACAGAACAAATGACTAACCGGGAACAAGCTCTTCACCGGTTAAGTGCATGATAATCCGAACTGGATTATGCAGAGCGTTTGCAGTTAAATTGGAGTAAGGTTTTTCAGTAGAACTGGAGTTAGATTTGTTTTTTCAGCGAATGTTTCGAGGTAAACTCAGAATCAGTTTGCAAGCTTTTTTGCAAGCATGATTTATGGGTGAGTTTACAGCTTGGTGGATCTATGAGATGTATTTTTAATAAGATTAATCTCTTATAAATACAGGTCATAGGACATGAAAGAATTGTTGTTGAATATCAAGAGCATAGAGCGAAGGAGAGCAAGAGAGAATAATTTTTTGAGAGGAATCACAGTCACATGAGGTGAAAGACAGAGAAAGGTTCAATAGCCAAGCAGAGATAAGGGTAACAAGTATGATCTGATTAGATAGAAAGTGTCATCAAAAGATCATTGCTTTAGATTGTGAAGCATATCCAAATCCCTTAATCATGGTGAACCCTAACAAGTTCTTTGTATAAATCCCTTTATCGGGTAACATCTTTATTGGTGTTGAAAGTCCTCTTACAAGGCGACTTCTAATAGAGTCAAGATCCCAACAGGTCTTCTACCAAATCCCTTAACCGGGTAGCACTCTTACCAATGCTTTGTAAGCCTCTAACAGTGCATCTTTATTACTGCAATAGTGAAATTGTGGGTTCTGTCCCACCGTCGTTTTCTCCTTCTAGCTGAGGGTTTCCACGTATATATGTTGTGTTAACCTGTGTATTTCAATTTCTGTTTATGAGTGTTGTTATATTCTTTTAAATTTAAAAGAATATATATAGAAGGATAAATTGAAGTAGAAATTGTATTTACCGATTCACCCCCCCTCAGTAACCGGTTAGGATTAACAATTGGTATCAGAGCCTTTGGTTCTCAAGATATAAAGCTTAACCGCTTAAGTAAAGATCATGGAGGGTTACATGTATCAAAAACAACTAGAGGAAGCCAATGACATGATTGCCTCTCTTGAGAATAGACTGAGGAGGTCTCTTGCAAAGAGAAAAGAGTTGGCTCTACAACAGAGTGAAAGCAATGAAACAATTGAGGAACTCTCTGGGCAAAGTGGATCTAATGAAACGGAAGAGGCAGTCTCTGATCTTATGGAGAAAAATCTGAAATGGGAGCAGGAAAGTAATGCTCTAAGAATGACTGAAATCATTGAAGACAAAAGAAAAGCTGAAGATGAAAGGAACAATGTCGTAAAAGCACTAGTGACCTCTGAAAGAGCAAGAAATCTGGTAGAAGATGCGGTAAGAGAAAGTGATGTTTGTAATGACCCCTAATAGGGTCTTACTTAATTTGTTCTAAAATTATTTAATTTAGGGTTTGAATCATACTTAGGAAGGGTAATTTGTAGTGATTCCACCTAATAGAATGTCAATTCTCAATAGTTATCATATGTCATCTTTTTAGAAACAACACATACTTAAGCTTCAATTCCTTAATCCTCTCAAAATCACTAACCCTAAGGCGGATGGTAGAATTACTGTTCTCGAGTATGGAAACAATCTGCTTGAGGCTCCCTCATGAACATAGCCCGTTTTGGGAATCTTTGCCTCAACATGACCGAATTACTCCTCTCCCTTCACAAACTCCCTACCCACTTAGACTTGTTAGTGAGTGATTAAAGAATTAGCTGAGTATATAATGTTGCAACATAACTGATACGTAATATTGATTTTCATTATTACTAATACATATATTATATTTAGAATATTCTGTCATATGCATTAAATCATTTATATATATATATATATATATATATAATTCAACATTCGTGTATATTCTACATATTTATATATATATGTTATCCTTAAGAATATACATATATATTTATTTTATAGTCAATATTAATTTGTTGGTACTTATCATAATTCATTTCCATATATATATATATATCCCTTTCTAAGCTCCTATATAATCTTCTATTCATTTATGATCTCTGTTTATGTATATATGAATTATAAATATGTTTATTATAATATTTAATCATTTGTCAAATTATACATATACATATATATAATACCATTATTCACAATATAATAAATCATTTATTCCTGAAGATTTCGTCCATTCCTTTATACTTTCTTTCAACTTATTCACTGATGTATATTGTGATGTCTTACTCCAAACACTTCCCAACAGTCATGTTTGCATCCCTTAAATGTTATAGTAATTTGTAATTTCTTTTTAGATATTATGTAGCCCTGTATCCATAATTACTTTTCAAGAAATTCAATCCTATGGCCTTCATTATTGTAATTGGTAATTATACATAACTATAAGGTCATTATCGCAGATGGTATCAAATCCCTGATTGGAAATGGTTGTTACCATTCCTATTAAACAATAATATCTCCTCATACTTCCCCCCCCCCCCCCCCCCCCCCCACCCCTCAATGAACTAAGTTGATTTGACTCTTATAGTGTGCTTGATAGAGAGGTTGCACCTCTTGAATAATAAATGGTTATGCCCTTTCTAAATCAACTCTTAACAAATCATATCTATGTAATTTGCACCTCTCAAATATTAACGCCACATGTCGATCTCTACTCATAAGTCTTGGTAATCAGTTAGTCAATGTTTCATAAATTTTCATCGAGGATTAATGTCTTCGACTACTATGACTGAGATCGTGGTCTATAGAGAAACCACTTCTTACTTTCTTTCTTGGAGAATGTTTTCAGGTTAGCTTGTGTAATCCAAGATATCACTCGACCTCAGAACGCGTATGGGGGGGACAAGGTTGGAGGGATCACTCAACCACATTTCATCTTGAATCGTCACTATCGTGCTTGGACGCAAGAGAGGACACATCCATGTTCGATGACTGTTTACGTGGATGTTGTGTCTTCCCTAATAACAGTCGGTGGCAGTATTAAGTATGATCAGTATTATCGAGCATTACTGATTTATATTTTATGAATATGTTATATATGTTAAGGAGATAAATCAATAATAATATTGATGATTAATATTATATGGATAAATTTATATTAATAATAATATTATATCAATTAAGATTAATATTACAAATATTTGTTGATTGACATTATACATATACATTGATTAATATTAATTAATAGTATTGATCAATTTATGATAAATAATATATTTTAATTACATTAATTAGTAATATTATATGGATTAACTATTAATTGACTAATTGTTGTTACTTTTAACAATCATATTAATTGTATATTGATTTATCATGGTTAAGAAGAACTTTACAATAATTGAACAGTTATGTGTGCATCAAATTATATCACTATTATATATCGATTTTGGTTCATGACAGATGTTCTTGTATTACAACTTCAAGAAGACATGCAGATCATAATTCAAGAGAATGTAATTATGCATAAGAACTTGCATGATAAAGATGATGCATGCAAAAGGTTGGCTATTGAATTGCATCAACTAAAGGAATAGATGAAAACTCTTGAAGAGAGAAATGAGACACTTAGAAGGTACAATGAAAGCTTAGAAAAGCTTGATGAGCAATTGAGGGTTCAAAGAAAGCATAAGGATCCCAAAGGACTTGGGTACACCGGTCAAAGCAACAATGAAACCGGTGAGTCCTCTGGAGACAAGCAAGGGAAGAAGGAAAAGAAGAAACAGATAGAAGACAAAGGTAAAAAGACCTTCAAAACCTCTTGCAAACATTGTGGTAAACTGGATCATAAAACAAATGACTGCAGAAACACACCGGTGAAACCATATACTTGTAACAGTTACCGCAACAATTGTTACAAGTATGGCCACAGGACCTTTCAATGTAGGTCTTGCTCCAATAGTGTGTCCAATGGAAGCAGGGGAAGTTTCAAAGGTTACTGTTATGCATGCCACAAGTTTGGACACAAAGCAGATGAATGCAGGCCCAAAACCATGGCATTCAAATCCCCACCAAGACCAGTATTCCTTAATAAGAATATAAATCAGAACACAACCAACTGTGCTACCTGTGGGCCATCATGCCATAGCAACTCTCGATGTCACTCACCCAAGAATAGGGAAAGAAGGGTCAATCCATGGAGGGCAACCGGAATGGTTTGTTACAACTGTAACAAGGTTGGACATCTGGCCAAGGAATGCAGGAACCGACCATTGAAAAAGAGAAAAGGACCGGCTAAACCGGTCAAGAAGAACTTGACTCCTAACCAAAAGGATAACAAGGGAAAAGAGACTGAAAGGAAAATCAAGAAGATTTGGTTCAAAAAGGAAACAAAGAGCTCCGCTGAGGAGAAAATGGAAGAAAGGTCATCATCTATTGATGGTGATATCCCTTTAGCAAATTAAGCCTAAGGGCTTAAAGAGAACAGGTAGCCTACCTACTGTTCCCGGTGGAACTGGTGAGTTGTGATCTCACATAGTCAAGAAGTGCAACCGGGAAGAAGTCACTGGCCTATCAAGCAAACCGGACAAGTGCTGACATTGCAACTGAGAATTGATTAACAGGTAAATGTATAAGAACTGGTTGTCGTAAGAAAGATTAGGTAAGGGTAATTAATGTTGTAGCCGTTAACAATTGTTACCATTTGTTAATTACCGTTACGACCTAAGTCTATATAAGGGAAGGATGATTACTCATTTCACTTTACATTGCGAACTGTGATTTTTGATTTCTTAAGCTTGAGTAATCTTGTCTTTCTTTGATTTACGTTCTTTGCTAAGCGAATTCTATAAATCCTATCAAGAACTTTTTATGTAAACCAGTCGGATACGATGGCATCTTCATCTTTTGTGGTTAGCCTAATCGGAGCTAACCAACTTGATAGACCAGTTTACGATATAATGAGAGTACAGAACCGAGAGAACGATATGGCGGGAGCTCTATCGTCGATGCTTGAAGGAGTTTTGATGACTGGAGACATAACGGCGTTCATCCACTCCAAGCAGGAAGAAATGGGTGAAACATTCATCCAGAGTGAATACGTGTCACTTTGTGAAGATGGAAAGCTTCAATCCAAATATGCAAAGCTTGAGTCATTAGGATTGATTAATGGAGTGAAATATCCAACCATGTTTTGACCGAATTGGATCAGACTGGTTCTAAGTAGAGTTCACGAACCAGGAATGTGGCTTGCGAAAGGTGCAGTCACACCGATAACCAAAGAAGATTTGTGAATGGTGACTAGGTATAATGACAAAGGGGAAGCTCTTACCCTAAGAATGATAGCCAATGCAGAAGTCACACGGTTGACAAAATCAAGGTCTGACAGTCGGTTGATGACTATAAACGATATCGAAGATGAGGGCCTTCGGTTTGCATTAGCAGTTATCGGCTACAAAATCTATCAGTCAAGCAACCTAAACAATGTACCAGGAGGAGCCATACATGCCACGTATAGGATCCTGCATGATAATGCACAATACAATATATGCGCTATGTTGATAGGACAAATCTTCAAAAACTTGAAGCTCGGTCTGGTGAAGAAGAAATTTCTAAAATTTGGAACATTGCTGGTATGTTTGTTTTTCAATTATCATAATTTCTTTCCTGGAGTAGGCAAGGTAGCATGGCATAAAGACAAACCGGTGATGATTCAGATAGGCAAGTTAGTAAATAACTTGGGCAACCAGTTCAATAAGGTCATGCAGATTATTTTGAAGCATTTCAGCTAAGAATGCATAACAGGGAAAGAATTCCCTCGACCATTGTTGAATAGTACAAGGAAGAAATATGCTTTTTGGTAAGCACTAATCATTGCATGATCCAAGCTGTGCAACCAAGGACTGAATAAGCATCGGAGCTTGGTTATGAGATTTCCTCCAAGACTGCAAAGGCGTATGTTGATGCACTCCAAGAAAGTGACCTAGATCTCTCTGCATATCGATTTGGCACCCATGAAGAGATACAGGCAAATATGAAGAAAAAGACTTCTGCTAAAGAACCAAGGAAGGTGTATGTAAAGAGAACTCCCACACCTCGGAAGAAGAAACCAGTGGCTGAAGAACCCAAGGTTCAAAGAAAAAGGATTCAACAGGCATCCAGTGCACAAGGTGAGAAACTGGAAGAAACAGAAACTGAAGAGACAACTACTCTTCAAAGAAAGAGAAAGACCAGCAAACCGGTGAAAGATGATGCACCTAGAGCAAAGAAACCAACCATTAATGAAGTGGTTGAAGGAATAAAGGAGACAGGTAGATTGGGAGTAGTTGGAAGGAGATATGAAGTGAGTAACGAAAAAGATAAGAGAAAAATGGAAGAAGTTGTAGTTTACTGTCTCCAGAAGTTCAATTATACTCCTACTGAACTTCACAAAGTAATACTTGATGATCTCCAGGAAATAATAGAAGGAAGATGGAAGTCTTCAATAGATAAAGAAAGAGAGCTGAGGATAAGGGCTCTACTTGAAGTTCAAAATCATCTTACTCTAGAAGAGGCAACCAATCAAGCTAACTTGCACAAATAGAGTTTCAAAATTAGAAGAAGAATCAGTCAGGTGCTGATTGGAGAAGTTGACAGAGTGCATGAAGGAGTTGCAACATGGACGAATGTTCTGAAGCAACAACATCAAACAGAGGCAGAAGGCTAGAAGACCGCAGAGCCACCAGTGATTGACACTAGAAAGGGAAAAGGCATACTAGGAGTTGAGACTCCGATCAAGGGAAAGATTTCAACAGAACCGGTCATTGTTGATATCACTGGAGAAAGAGGTGGTGATCTCACACCACCAACTCTACTTGCTTCCCCAGTTAAAGGTAAAGCTCGAACTTTAAGTGCAGACAATATAGTAGATGAAATAATGGATTTTGGTGAAGTGTCAAATGCTGCTAAATGGTTCAATGTTCTGGTAAAAAGAGGATAAGTAGAAAATTGAAATTTCTCTATTAAAAACATTTTTAGATTTTAACAGAAGTCCTAGGGACTATAGATCTCAATTCCCTCCAGAATTTAATCAAAGACTTATGGTCAAATGGAGAACCGGTTTAGCAACAAACAATAAGATCATAAGGGAAACATTGACACAAGTAAGACCAGGTCTCAATGAAGAGACAATAAAAATTCTGATGGAAGTAGTGTCACTCAATTTGGACACAAAGTATAGGGTTGCAAAGATCATTAATGGACAGGAAAAAGATGTATATGAAGATACATTAGAATTCTGGCAAAAATATGGCTTCAGTACTCTTAAGACAACAGGGTTTGCAAGACATTTCTCAAAATGAACCTGAAAAAGTATTGGTACCACCGGTACAGGTCATAGCTAGTGAACAAACATCAACCGGTGAGAAAGAGGTTAGTCCTGACCCGTTCACATCCAGTAAACAAGTAAATCTGGGCAAACAAGTTCAACTAGAAGAGCAAGCACAAGGCGAGTCATCAGCAAAGATGACTACTAAAACAGGTACAGATAAAGAAGAAACTGCTTTGAATGATCAATAGGTTGCTAAAGAGCAACAAATTGAGCAACCACCGGAAGAATAAGTCTATCTGGAAGAGGAAATCCATCCAGAAGAGGATGTCCATCCTAAAGGAGAAGTCCATTCTCAAGAGGAGGTACATTCGGAGGAAGCACTACAATAGGAAATTCCTCAACAACAGGAGTTGCATATTAATGAAGAAGAGGAGAAGCCTGAAGAAGAACAACCCGCACAGGAGAGTAGACAAGAGGAACCAGTAGATGTTCCTAGCACATCTTCATTGAAGAGAAAACTAACCTTTGCAACATATACTGAAACAAAGAGAAGAAAAGTTAGTGACACAGTGGTTGACATAAGCAAGATGTCAACAAGACAGCTAAAGGAGCTCACTAAGAGAAAATAGGATATGGTTCTCTCTAGTGTAAGAAATATCTTGTACAATTTTGTACCTTATACAGACTTAGATGAAGATGAACTTGTTATAGATCAATTGGAGATTCTTGCACAAGCAATTGGGGAAGATGTCATCGACCTGGAGACAATTGCAATTGATCACTATGAGAAAAAGTGAGTAGAAATTCTTCACAAACAGGTTGAAGAGTTGAAAATCACTGTATCTACAAGCACCGGGGAGCTACAGCAACAGATACAGGCAGCGGGAAGGTTGATAACAAGGACTTCAAACTTTAAAGACTTTGTTAAAGATATAACTGAGAGAACAACCAAGACTACAGAAGAGATAAAGGTTTTTTCATCCAAGTTTGATGCGAAGAGCTCTTCTGCAATTGAGTACAGCCGGGAGTTGACAAGTCTTGCTCTCATCTTAAGGAAGGCATTTGAAGAAAAGACAAAAAGAATTCAAGATCTTATTGGATTCCAGTTGTTCCTTGCCCCAACTTTTGATCTAATGCAGACAACAGCAACCGATGCAAACAGACTGATCAAGGAACTTGATTACAAAACAATGGAAGACATGGAAAATATAATTGTCTCACTACAAGAAGCAAAGAAGAACTTAGATCATGTAACAGGTATATGGAAACCATTCCTTGATTCTGCAAAGAAAATATACAAGGATATCTTCAATAAGTTACAGTTATGAAATTTAAAAAAAAAAAAAACATTTAAGAAGTAACAACCCTTTGACCTGTGGAGGCAAAAAGGGGAAGAAGATATACAGGGAAGATCAAATACAAAGAAGATCAGTGTAGATGAAAGTATCAGATGAAAGAGTTGAGACCAAAAAAAAAAGATAACAGACAGTGTGTGTCGTGTGCCAAAATAGGCTACAGGTAGACAAGGAGATCTACAAGGGAAGTCTACAGGTGATGTATTGATATGTTTTGCCACCAATGTCAAAGGGGAAGATTGTTGACATAATTTAGTTGTCATTGGTGAAGTCATAGGAAAACATCAATCCCACCAGTACATCACACTGGTACTCATAATTGTGAACCAGTAGACTAAACAAGAAAGCGGAGTACTTTAACCGGTCACGCTTATACCGGTCTAGGTTTTTGCAACCGGTCATGGGAAACACACAGAGAACAGATGACTAATCGGGAACAAGCTCTTCACCGGTTAAGTGGATAATAATCCGAACCGGATTATGCGAAGTGTTTGTAGTTAAACTGGAGTTAGGTTTTTCAGTAGAACTGGAGTTAGATTTTTTTTTTTGAGTGAACGTTTCGAGGTAAACTCAGAATCAGTTTGCAAGCTTTTTTGCAAGCATGATTTATGGGTGAGTTTACAGCTTGGCGGATCTATGAGATGTATTTTTAATAAGATTAATCTCTTATAAATACAGATCATAGGACATAAAAGAATTGTTGTTGAATATCAAGAGCATAGACCGAAGGAGAGCAGGAGAGCAGAATTTTCTGAGAGGAATCACAATCACATGAGGTGAAAGACAGAGAAAGGTTCAACAGCCAAGCAGAGAAAAGGGTAACATGTATGATCTAATTAGACAGAAAGTGTCATCATAAGATCATTGCTTTAGATTGTGAAGCATATTCAAATCCCTTAATCAAGGTGAACACTAACAGGTTCTTTGTATAAATCCATTTATCAGGTAACATCTTTATTGGTGTTGAAAGTCCTCATACAAGGTGACTCCTAACAGGATCAAGATCCTAATAGGTCTTCTACCAAATCCATTACCCGGGTAGCACTCTTACCAGTGATTTGTAAGCCTCTAACAGGGCATCTTTATTAGTGCAGTAGTGAAGTTGTGGGTTTTGTCCCACTGTGGTTTTCTCCTTCTAACCGAGGGTTTCCATGTATATATGTTGTGTTAACCTGTGTATTTCAATTTCTATTTATGAGTGTTGTTATATTCTTTTAAATTTGCAAGAATATATATAGAAGGATAAATTGAAGTAGAAATTGTATTTACTGATTCACCCCCCCCCCCTCTTAGTAACCGGCTAGGATTAACAGAGCTATCTATTTCTCCAAGATTGATTTAAGATCGGGATATCAACAAATAAGAATACAAGAGCAAGATATCCATGAAATCATCTTACAATGTCATTTTGGTCATTATGAATTTTTTGTCATGCCCTTAAACCTTAGAAAGGCACCAACAACTTTCCAATCTTGTATGAATCACATATTCAGCAAACAATTGATAAATTTCTTCGTAGTGTTCTTTGATGACATCTTTATATATAGTAAAACCAAGGAAGAATGCCTAAAGCACTTGGATGAGGCTTTGGGAATAATGGAGGCACAATCTGTATTTGCCAAAGAATCAAAATGTAAGTTCAAAATGACTAAGATATTATATCTAGGCCACACCATTAATGAAAAGGGAGTTCAAGTACATCAGAAAAAATACAAGCTATTTTGGATTGTTCCCTGCCAAAAACCCTAACTAAGTTATGTGGGTTTCTATTATAGAAGGTTTGTCAAAGGATTTTCCCATGTTGGGGCACCCTTGACAAGTTTAACAAAAAAGGGAGCTTTTAAATGGACAGAGGAAGCAAAAAAGGACTTTGACAATTTGAAAGAAATCATAAGCAATTGCCTGGTTTTAGCACTTCTTGATTTCAATCTTTTATGGTAAATCAATGTTGTTGTATTAAACAGAGGAGATGACAACTCGTTTTAAAGATTTACAGAGATGATGTTTCTAAAAGAAACAATCGTGAATAAAAGACTAAAATAGAAACTACCTAATAAACTAAAGACTAACTAAGATGACCATTAAAGAAACATTACAATATTCTAATACCCTCCCTTAACGGTCATTATCTAACTTCCGTCTTTTGGTCACAAATTCTTCAGAACATTCTACTCTTGTTGAGACCCTCCCTGTATCTACAAAATGTTAATGACCATGAAGCCATCCAAACTAATGTTGGGTAACACAGGAATTAATCCCTATAGCCAAAGACACCGAGATGAAGTTAAAACCACGATTTTGAGGAAAATCGCCCAGCCCTTTTCCAAATGAGCACTACACCTAAAAACAGGTTGCAAGATGATTCACTAAGAACATAGGGGCTTCACTTAGTGAACTTAAATCATAGCACATGTGCTCATGGCATTCCAAAGAATCTCCCTATTTTCAAAAAATATTGCCTCAAACTCCTTTTTTGTCACCGCCTCCAATACCCACCAAATACCCCGTACACCTCCCCTTGCCCCCCCCCCCCCCCCAAAAGAAAACCCTCCCCCCTATTTAGGCAATATATTGCCCCATTTTTTGCCCATTTTAAACCCCCCAATATGAATGCATGTGATAGTGTATTGCCCCTTCAATGAAGACCCCATGACCAAGAAATTTTGCAGATGAGCACTATGACTCAAAACAAACTGCACAAAGCCACAATTTTTTAAGAGAAAAATCGGAAAAACCAGACATGATTGTTGAGTGAAAAATCGATCAAAACTAAATAACAAAATCTGAAATATGGATCAAAGAATACAAAGCTTCGTTTTTTAGAAAAAAATGGTAAAAACTAGCAAATAATTTTTGAGGAAAACATTATTAAAACCCAACAAATAATTTTTGAGGAAAAATTTATTAAAACCCAGCCATAATTTTTTAAGGGGATGCATCGAGAGAAGGAATAGGAGTTGTATTAATGCAAAATGGACATCTTATCGCCTTCAAAAGAAAGAAACTAATAAATAATGAAAGGTTGTATTCCACATATGATAATGAAACGCTCACCATAATTTATGTGTTAGCCTAATTTCGACAATATCTTGCGGGAGGATATTTTATGGTAAGAACTAACCATAATAGCCTAAAGTATTTCTTGGAACAAAAAGACCTTAATGAAAGGCAACAAAAATAGGTTAGCAAAGTTCAAGCTTATGATTTTGATATAAAATATGTAAAAGGAAAGAGGAATGTGGTGGCCAATGCACTCTCCTGAAAACCAACTATTTGTTCCTTATCCACCACCATACCAAATGATTAGAAGGCCCATCTCCTAGTAAAATATTCTAAAAATACATTCACAAGTGATCTAGTAGATGCAAAAATGTTCTAAAAGTATGTTTA
The DNA here is from genome assembly GCA_027943335.1 of Chamaecyparis obtusa. NCBI lineage: Eukaryota > Viridiplantae > Streptophyta > Pinopsida > Cupressales > Cupressaceae > Chamaecyparis > Chamaecyparis obtusa. Next base: position 150,619 of record BSBK01006658.1, on the reverse strand, counting down.
GCTTTATTTTGTTGACAGATAAGGCATTCTCTTATTAACCGAAGGACGTCATCTTTTAATCCTTTCGAAGAGAGTCTTTCTCTCACTTGTTTGTATGTTTTGAAATATCTTGGATGGTCAGTGGCAAGGGCCTCATGGATAGCTTTTAATATATTTTCTTTCAACTTTGGCTCAAGTACTAAGTAGATCCTCTCCATGTAGTAGATGACGTTGTCAGTTACCTTGTATTGGTCATCCTGAGTCTTTCCATCTATTAGATCACTTGTGAACATATTTTTAGAACATTTGACTAGGAGATGGGCCTTCTAATCATTTGATATGGTGGTGGATAAGGAACAAATAGTTGGTTTTTAGAAGAGTGCATCAACCACCACATTCCTCTTTCCTTTCACATATTTTATATCGAAATCATGGGCTTGAACTTTGCTAATCAAAATAAAGCTAAACATACTTTTCCCGCAAGACTATTACAACCTTTACCAATCCCTGAGCAAAAATCTGTTAGCTTTTCAATGGATTTCATTATTGGATTTCTTAAAGTCCAAGGCAAAGATTGCATTTTTGTGGTGGTAGATCGATTACACTTTTTTGCCATCTACTAATAATGCAATGCACCACAAGAGGTCGAATTGTTCTTCAAAAAAATATTTAGACTTCATGACCTACCAAAGAATATAGTAGTGACAAATAAGATTTCTTAGCATATTTTGGACTGAATTGTTCAAATTGTCCAGCACAGAATTGACACCCAGTACTAGCTACCATCCACAAACAGATGGACAAATAGAGAAAGTAAATAAGTGGGTTGAAGGTTGCCTATGCAATTATGTGGCAGGGAAACAAAAGATATGGATCAAATGTTTCGAATTAGAAAAATATTGTTATAACACCACATACCATATGTCAATTGGGATGGCCCCTTTCAAGGCCCTGTATGGATGTGACTCATTATCATTCCTAGATCTAGCAATGGGCAAAAGCAGAGTACCAAAAGCTAAAGAATGCATTCAAGAATGCCAAGACATTCTCAAGTCCCTTAAAAACAATCTACAAAATGCCCAGAATCAACAAAAGATTTGTGTACAAGCATCAGTTTGAAAAACGTTTTGAGGTAGGAGACTTGGTATATCTATGACTACAACCATATAAACAATCTTCCTTGATGAAAAGTGGTGTAGAAAAATTAAAACCAAGATTTTATGGACCCTACAAAGTAACCAAGATACATAATGTGTTTCATGTATCTTGCCTCAAGAAAGCACTTGTATAACAAGTCATTGCATCCCAAGAACTTCCGCCCGAACAAAGATGGTAAATTTGTTTTGATTCCCTAAAAGATTATAGATATTAAGGGAAAGAAGGTTAAGGAATAGGTCCTCAAGGAATAAATTATCAAATAGAAAAATCTTCCCATAGAAGACGCAACTTGGGAGAACGAACAAGTTCTCCAACACCCAAATCTTAGATTTCTTGCGGGTAACCAGTTTTAAGGAAAGGAGACTCTAATGACCCCCATCATACACATGATCAAGTACTGTCATCATCATAGAAGATTGATCAGAAAAGATCATGAGTATCAATGTGATAAGCATGAATAGCCAGCAAGCATCGAAACCAATCCTCATCATCAAAGGAAGATATCTGATTACTATCAAGTATCGCTACATATTATGATATTACAAGCAAAAGAATATCAATTAAGGAAGAAGTTGACTCATCAAATGATTAGTCATAACTATTAATAAGACGGTAACTTATAAATAAGCAGTGATTAAGATTAATGCTAAGCATCGATAATAACAGCATTTAGACAAGTGATAACAAACAAAGATTAATCATGGAAGGCAGCGATTATACAAGTAACTAATTGATATCATTGTATAACAAACCGATTTGTTATGCCTTGAAGAGGTATGATTCGAAAGAGATATATCTCTTCAATAATCAAGAGGTGCAACCCCTTCAATATTGCATTTACATAAGGAGATCGAACTCATTCCTTCCATAATCATTGAATCTTTTATCTCTTTTATTCATATCTCATTTGGATCACATTAATTGAGCATTTGACCTAGTGTCAAAATCAGATGCACATAGAACAAGTTCAATAACAAGAAGAGTACCACTATTGTTGCAAGCATATCTAAGTCAAATCAGGAAACAGCGTTATCTACCATTTTTGCAAGAATATGAAGACAGATCAGGAACAGCAATACACCACAGTAAGCGGAACCATACCTATTTGCATATTCATAATGACATCAGAAACAGCAACATATTGCTAGAAGTGATATCATTATACCTATTTGCATATTCATATAGACATATTTGGAGCAGCATATCATCCATCACTATAAGCGAGAGGAAGACATATTTTGTAGCATACTTATGACTTGTCATAACTATTAATAAGACAGCAACTTAAAAAACAGCAGCGATTAAGATTAATGCTAAGCATCGATAATAACAGCGATTAGACAAGTTATAACAAACAAATATTAATCATGAAAAGCAGCAATTATACAAGTAAACTAATCGATATCATTGTATAAGAAACCAATCTGTTATGCCTTGAAGAGGTATGATTTGAAAGAGATATGTCTCTTCAATAATCAAGAGGTGCAATCCCTTCAATATTGCATTGTGCATAAGGAGATCAAACTCATTCCTTCCATAATCATCGAATCTTTTGTCTCTTTTATATATTCCTATTTGGATGGCTCTAATTGAGCATTTGACCTAGTGTCAAAATCGGATGCATATAGAAAAAGATCGATATCAGGAAGAGCACCACCATTGCTGCAAGCATATCAAGTCAACTCAGGAAACAGCATTATCTATCATTCTTGCAAGCATATCAAGGCAGATCAGGAATAGCACTACACCACCGTAAGCGTAACCATACCTATTTGCATATAAATAACGACATATCAGAAACAGCAACATATCACTAGAAGTGATATCATTATACATATTTGCATATTCATATAGACATATCTGGAGCAACAGATCATCCATCGCTATAAGTGATAGGAAGACATATTTTGTAGCACACTTCATATTGTCATAACAGAGAGATAGCTACCAATCAACAAAGCATACTTTCCATTGTCATACCAGATTATTTAGCAAAAACATATATTGAATATCAAGATCATCTTGCACATTTGTCATAAGTTATATAAGAGATAGCAGACTATCTTATTGCACTAAGTGCAGATATAGTGATTAAATCATCTTGCATATATCTAATTGTTGAATCAGAGGGAGCAGTGATTGATATTGATTACATAATATAAGAAAAATCATCTAAGAAATGGACTTCAATTAATATCATTTTTAGCATTATTTGAGACTTTGAGAAAAGAAGCCTCTTGCAATTGATCTTTGCAAGTTAATTATCCCTATTTTATAAGATTGAACAAAAGGGGATGTTACACTTTCCTCATACCTTGGATTGGCAATTTGATCTTGACATGGAACAACATTTTCAGCTCAACATTGGATTAGCATTCTCAACTAGGAATGGTCGGATTTCATGTCTTGAAATGGATTTGTGGATTAGGATTCTTTGAATTTGGCGGACTTGGAAGTGGATTTGGAATTTCAGGTTTTGGAAGTGAATTTGGATATTAATTCAAATCTTGGATTGGAAGATTTTATCATTGGGAAAGTTGGATTTTCGACTTGAAAAGGGATGGACATCCATTCATGTTTTGGATTTGCATTATGGATTAGAATGGAATGTCTTTCATACTTTTGGATTGGAAATTGTCCTTGGAGAGAAATGGCGGGCAAAGCTCCCTATCTTGGATTTGAATTTTGATGCTTTGGATTGACAATTCAACCTTGAGAAGGATAGGTGACACTTTTAGTCCTCCTTGGATTAACATTTTCATCCAAAAAATAATCAGCTTTCTGTCCTAAAAGGAATGGTGGGTATAAGTTGAGTCTTTGGATTGGGATTTTGAAATTGAAGAATGATGGGGAGCATGAGAAGGAGTTTTGGATTTGTATTTTCACATAAGGAAGGACTGATTTCCATCCTTGGAGTAGAATGGCGGACCTAGAAGGGCACTTTGGATTTCAAAGTTGTGGATTAAGAAGCATGGCAAGTATGGAAGGTGATTATGGATTTGAATATTTGGATTTTCCACATTATGCTGCTATCCCCACCATGTCAATATATGCACCTTAGGATCTGCATTCTTTTGTGGTGACCTTTATATTATGTTGGGGATCTTACCCCATGTTGTGTTTGTCGAAAACATAGCCTTATCCCCACCAAGGCTAGAAGTCCCCCACTCCTCTTTCTGAATTCTCTTTGTTGTATGTTCCAAAGGCAGCTATTGGAGGTGTTTTGGGATTGGCGGGCTTATAGGTGTCCATTGGATTGCAAAATCCCCACCATGAGCATAATGCTGCCACTCCAAGTTTTTTTGTTGTTTCTCCTTCTATAACTTGTCTTAAGGCAGATTTTTATGTATCCAAGGGATTGTGAAATCGATGGCAAGGTTAAACCTCCACCATGTCCTGTTTTTGCTTATGTTTTATCTCTTTATGGCTGGTTTAAGGGTACCCAAAAGGCTATGAAATCCCCGTGAAGGTCTTAATTCCAATCTCTTTTACTTTCACGATTTCGTCCATTTCCTTTATGCCCTAAATGGTCTTTGTGATTAACCAAAAGATAGTGATATTCCCACCATAATCAAAATTCTGACTTTTTTTTTATGTTTCATTTTTTCCAAGCCCTTAGGTGGCAATTCTTATCATGTCCAAAAGATTATGAGATCCCCACTTCTAGTGTAATGCCAACTTCCTTGTTCTTAGCCATATTTCTCCTTTATTTCACTCAATTCTTCCATGACTTCGATTAAAATGACAACCTAAATTTGCAAAGGCATGGCAACTCTATCCATTCCATGCTTGTTTTTCCAATTCCTTGATTCTTCCTTGACCTATTATTCAATGCCAAGTTCTGAAAACTTCATCCAAAATCATTGAAACTCCATATCCTTGATCATTTTATCATTTCCAAAGGAGGACTCAAGTATCCCGACAACTTTATATCTCAATTATTTATTCTTGTCCAATCCTGAGCAGATTCTGAGGCTGCAATTAACCTAATCTCTGCAATGCAAGATACAATCTAATCACCCTAAATGCAGAGATGAAATGCAGAATCCTGACAAAAACACTCCAAATGGGGAGAGACGACAAAATGCTAACCTAAACTAACCTAAGCCTGCAAAAGAGAACTGGGGGTCCGTACCCACAAGAGGGTGTCGGTGTGTATGCAAGGCACAACAATATGGAGTATCGAAATTTGGACAGGCAAACTGGGCTCTCTCATTTCTATTTATTTTGGGTTGCTTCTTTAGATTGTATCTTTTTGCTGAAAAAATAAATTTCTTTATAGATCAAGCATTTTGTTCAGCTATGAAATTCAAAGATGAAAACCTTTGAATTTAGAGATAACTGACCATAACCACTTTGATTTCTTATGGGGCAATTTCATTAAGAAATTGTACTTATAAAAGGATTGTAAACATTTCAATTTTTGCAGGATTGCATAGAAGGGAGCTCCAAATATGGCAGTTTATTTCAGATTTCTTCCTTGTTTGTATTTCTGTAATTTTTTATGAATTTCAGTATATTGCTGCATATTTGATCAATAATAATCAGCTCCGGCAAATTTGAAAGTCCCATTTTATCTTTACAAAGATTGTCTATCTTTGTGGCTTATTCTTGAGAAGAAACTGAAATATGTAATTCAATATTTGTTGACCATATGCTCCCACCTTGCCCTCACAGAATCTTGATGAGCAGAAAGTGATAAATATTTTACATCTGTGGTATATATAATTCAATATTTATTCCTCATATATTCTCAACTTGCCCTCATGGAATCTTGCCCTTGGTGATCAAAAAGTAATAAATATTTTATATAAAGTTTGTGTGGGCCATTACATAGATGGTAAGACTAGGTGGTTGTCATTCAATAATTGCTAACCATTAAAAGTTCTTTGTTGGTCTAAAATATCTGTGGAATATGGAGACGATTCTTGTAAAGATAGGAACCAACTATTAGAGTCCCCTGTCACTGTTTTTAAAATAACCTTGAAAAGATAAACTCTAAATGATATAAGCTTTATGACTCTTATTACCAAATTGTAATCGGAGTGTGAATCCCTGTGGATTGGTTGGGTGATACCAGTCAAAATTTAAGATTCTCTATGCTGACTAATTGTCTTTGTATGCCTTTTCTAAAATTATTGCCAAGGAGTATGATAATTGTCGAATGTTTGTGTTTGCATGACGCCGTAATAAAGACATTCAAAGGGAGGTTGAAGTATAATACAAAGTGTACCTGAAGAAGTTTCATGTAAAGGAAGATTGGATAACATAAATTAAGGTCAAACTGGATAGTAGTATGGCAGTATCTACTAATTTTGTCTCTTTTTAGTTTTAGAATTATTACATCACACATAATTGACAAATGTTGACATAGAACTGATTGTCAATTGTTCTGAACCTAAGGACTTTTCTATGTACAGAAGAAGATTCATGGGCAATTAAAGATATTACATCAGTATTCAACTGACACATTCTGTGGCATTCTCGCTAGTCTAACACAGATCTTTTGGTTTCAAAGGAGTCGGAATATGGCGATTTCTTGACTAGAAAAATACAAGCTGCAATGAGCAGCGCTTGGCTTAATATGGCAGTCTTTTTCCAGCCATCTATGCTTATAATTGGCAACAGAATGATTCCTATTCTTTACATTGGGTAGCTCAAGGCACGGGAATGTATGCCAATGCTTTTGTACAGCGTAAGAGGAAGGACAGATACATCTCAATATAACTTCAAAAGTGGAAAACAGCACTCGGCTATGTACAATTCTACACTGGCCAAATCATTGAAAATAATAATCTAACGCATTCTTTCTGTTTTCTATGTATTTGATTTTGGTGTCTTGGCCCAATCATCCGTTCTATATTGTATTTTCAATTTTTAACTTTTTCAGTGATCAGATGGCGGTAGTGAAAAATATTTTCAATTGTCTTTTGAAAGAACAGAAAATATGACAAGTGCAATGTGATTCAAAATATTGCAGAAGCTGTGTTGAGCATGTGATGTGGACAATTGTCATATGTTCAACAAGTTTTACAGGGTTCGTGGCCTTCTCTATGTTCTTTTTGCAAAAACGAGGATTTCATCTTTAATCTTCATTACTATATGTTCGTGTTCTATAATACAATATACATACTAATTTACAATCGCATTGCAATGAGAAAGGCTATTCAACTCTTACTAGTAGCTCTACTTTTCAAATCCGTTGCAACGGCAGAGGCTAGTCGCTACACGACACTTGTTGACATCTAGCATTGTCCTCAACTTTCAAAAGTCTTTACTCCCTCCGGCTCACACAGGCTAATTTAATGACACAAAAGAAATTAGGCACCAAATTTTGAACAAAGAGTAGACATTTTGTTTCGCTGCAACATTTAACGCATCTTGATAAGGTAGACTTGAGACTTTGTGTACAGCATTAGGCTTCGCGAAGAGTTCAAGAACGTGTAATGTTACGGCATTGTTCCCGATTTGCTCTAGTTTAAGCATAATTTAGCTTGGCACTTCTTTAATTGTCTTGGGAAAGTACTCTGCCTTAGAAAACATAATTCCAGCAAAATAATTTCACTCGGCACGTGTAATTGCAAAATACGAGTAAAGTTTCCTAGTATCTTTTAAGTCCAAGAAAATAATTCTTTGTTATAACTTATAAACTGTACCTTTCACAGGCCGAAATCTACTGTCTAGAAGGTAAATTCAGACTACGAAATATTGAAACTATATTGAAAATCGTAGCGTATAAAGCAAGATAGCCTGAAGAAAGCAAAACATTGAATTGAATTTGACAGTAAAAAGCACAAAAGAAACAGACAGAATAATTCTGTGAACTTCCTGATTTACTGACCTTAGATTTATCGAGCTCGTAACGATGAGGCCATCTACGCATCGCATCCACCATATCAATGGCGACTCCGACAAAATTCGAATTAGTTACCGTTTTTGGACGCTTCTTCACCGGTTGACTGTCATTTGCATACACAGTATTACCTTTAAACTTACTTTTCAGAGTCTCTGAACGACTCTTCCTTTCCAACAGTCGTACATTTTCATCTGCAACAATTTTAAGCCTATCACTTCTCCTCAGGGCAACTTTCTGCGCGCAGGAGATCCTCGTCCTCATTGCACATAACAGGGAAAAGGCTTTCTAGTATTTTTTTTCACTAATGCAAATAAAGAGATGGTAAATTCAACACAATGAGAAAGGATTTAGGGCTTATAGAGCAAATGCATGGAAACTGCAGCTCCATTCGGTTGCATTACGTTCGGATTTCGAACCCCTGCGAATTACCATGCAATTGCCTCGGGGATCATAACCTAAAATTGACTTAAATACACAAAAGCACAAGGCAAGACTCCTTGCGATTCGATCTCGCGGCCGGCTCACATTTATCGGCATAAAGTTGAGATTCTGTAGGAGGTTTGTGTGTCCACCCGTAATTCCACTTGACTGAAAGCTGCCATTGTCTACTGATTCTGCCAATGCCTGTCATTACACATGGAGCCTTTACAGTTGAACTGGAGCACCTAGACGTCCATGATACCGCCAAATATGGCCTTGCCCAGCGTGTAGGGGTCGTACCCATAATGACATTCTTGCGATTCCCCCGGTTTTGTATGGTTTCCGATGCCGTATTTATCAGCAGGGGCGGCGGTGATAAATTTAGCTGTGAATTAGGTGAACGTTTCCTCTGTTTCTGCGAATATTTCTGTTTCTTTCGGTCTCATTTACTGTTTACTAAATTTGGGACGATACTTAGAAATTTCAGGTATATACATAAATAAATAAATAAAATAAAATATTACGTTGTCAAAGAAAGAATAATTATTATGAATGTATCAAACTTGGGAAATGGAATTCTATACGGACGGGTCTGTTGTTTTTCAATGATGTTTTAACGGGAAGTTTCAACCCCCAAGGGCTCGAAAGCCTAAAAAGCGTATGCGTTTCCGTTGATTCCAAAAAAAAGCGTATGGAATCCATTTTGTAATTCTCATTTCAGTTGATTCCCGAGAAAATAAAAAAAGCAAATGAATCCTTTTGCACTGTTTGATGAAATGAAAGATATCACCAAGTGCTATGTAGATTTGTAAATAAGGAACTATAAAATGCACTAGGCATTTTTCAATCACAATAATTACTTTCTTAAAAAGGGGAATACTAAATAAAAAATATACATTCTACGAAGACAAGAAACATAAGTGGCATATTAAAATATTATGAAATAGTTGAATTTTTTATTTAATTTAAGTAAAATAATTTGAATCAAGTCTAATAAAATAGTTAATTGATTTATGAGAAATTTAAAAATTAGTTTTATAAATATATATTGTATAAATATATGTGTATATATAGATATATATGTGTGTGTGTGCACCTATATGTGTAGATATGTGTATATGTGTAGATATGTGTGTATATATACATATATGTGTGTGTCTAAACACATATACTTGTATGTGAGAGAGAAAGAGTGTGTGAAAGAAAGTATTCTATAAAATAAATAAAATTTAAAATATATTAAGTTTAAAAATATGAATATTTTGCCTTATAAAAATCAAGTTTATTTTGAAAACAATAATAATAACTTTTGATTGGTGCAAATTAATTGAATCGTTGAGCTAATAGGTATATTAAAAAATAATAATATGATGAAATAATTATTTAATATTAATTGTGTTGAGAGATATCTACAATCAAATATATATTAAAAATCCTTTCACAATAAATACTCTTCAAATTTAATTATGTTAAAAGGTGCAAATAGATTGAAAAACCTTTGTCAATAAATATTCTTTAGATCTAAATTGACCTTTGCATGAGCTTCTCACATGACAACTCATCCCAACTAGCTTTAAGTAACTGTAGAAAGTGCAGTGTGATGTGTTGGATGGACGTTACAAAATTTAGTTGGTTAGAGTGATCAATGAACCTTACAGAATGATTGTTGAATATTGAGTACCTCAATCTGTTTCTTGACAATCCATCATCCAACTTCTATTTTCCAACCCAACCTGTATGTTTTTTCCATTGTTAAATACCCACAACTTGGCTCTTCACCAAGACAAAAAGAAGCTTTGTATTATTTCTATAATGCCCCGCTAGGGAACCCAAGAGAAATTAACCTAAGCATGCAACTAAGTTTACTGAATATTTTTTTTCTTAAGAGTTTATAAACAACAACAATAATATTTTACAATGCGGAAGCAATACAATATAATTTACAACTCTTATTCAAGTACAACTCAAACATAGATTACAAATCTCAAGGGTTCCTTGACGTAGATTATGTAAATATTAATTAATTACTTTAGATTAGATATAATTATAAAACTCATGAATACAAATGAATGATAAGTACAACATCATATGAATGGAACATAAATACAACTGATACCATAAGACATCCATAACAATCCACATCCATTGCACATGTCACAGGGTATGTAATAACAATGATATGATATTAAGTACAACATGATATCTCCTAAATAATTGATACAATGATACAAGGAATATAGAATAAGCAAGATAAGAATACATCTCCAGTAATGAAGAACAAGAAGGTACAACTGCTACAAGGATCATCCAGCACTGGTGCACGAATGTCAAAATTTCAAATGGTAAAAGAATCACTACCACCTGACCTCGTGGAACCTAAATGATCCACTCCCACCATGTTGAGGAGATAATAGTTCAGACCTCACTCGGATATCAACATCAACAATAAACATAAAACAAGCTAAGGAAGAGATCCTGAAAGCTTTCTAACTCAAAAAGGTACAATAGGATAACAAGGTAAAACATACTCTACCAGAGGCAGCCAACACATGTAGGAAACCTAATAAGATGCATAAAGGGAAGTGTCATGACATGTAAGCCAACAATAAGGTTATCCTGGTAGTCTCTCAAGACCTTGACACCTTAGTGACTCTATACAGTATCAGTATCCTCTCATGTAGATGAGGTACCAACTATGCTATATCCAATCCACGTAGGCGGCAAGCATCTTCCCACTCCCATCCTAGTCAAAACTCAATCAAGCAACTCAGGCATGAGCGAGGCACACATTGTCTTATTAATTCATTTTAAACTCTCAATGTCATTTAATTATCACTTATTAAGTCACTTGTAATAAGTTATCATGGCAGCCACTTGTGGGCCCTAATGCCTATTGCAAGCTACTTCCCACCTATAACTTAGTTAACCTACCTAGGTTCACAAGCTGAATAACAACAAAAGATAATAATAAGGCACTCAAAATTGTTCCACAAAATCATAAGGAACATACACTAATCCTCAAATCACAATATCACAAAACCACTCTCCAAGTATCCACATAAACTATTTAAATAACCATTGTTGAGTAAACAAAAATCAAAGTCGTAAAGCATATAAAGAGTACACATAACATAACATAAAATACATCCCAAGTCCTTGGTTCACACTTCCTAAAGATCAACTTAAAAACCCCAATAAACAATTTGATACAACCAGGCTAAAGTCTTAATCTATCCAGTCCCAATTCAAATATTTGAAAGAAGGCCTACTTCCTTCAGTGAAAACCAATTCTACTCCATGTACATTTATATCAATGTATTTGAGAAACAAATAAAACATTAAAATAAAAATAAAATAATAATAACATGTATATTTTAATAATATTAATGTAAATAACATCCTAACATATAAATTACCATCATGAAATAACATATCATATACATCATCATAAGCATTTAAATTGTCATGAGAATAACCATATTCATCTAATTGAAAACACATGATATAACACACTATCCAAAGGTTCATATTTAATCAAATTAATAATCTAAATATCACTGAAATAATTAACACACACATTAAAGTGGCCTAAAAAAGTGGCAAAAATAATTGAAAAGAAAACTAGGGGGGCACTACAATTTCAGTGGTGAAGGTTACTCTACTCTTTGTATTTTTCCTTCATGTTGATGCTATCATAACAGAAAATGTTTTGTCTTTAAATATAAACCCACCTCTTACAAATGGACTTTCATAGACATTTTATAAGAGCACTATCCCAAACTAGAATAAATTGTCAAGAAACATGCAAAGTTTTATTTAAAGGAGGACATCACCCAGGTCGCCGAGTTGCTACATCTTTACTTTCATCATTGTTTTGTTTAGCTTGGGTTTCAAGTTCTAATTTATCTATTTCACTATGTTTATTTATTTGTTCATTTGTTGGGTTGTTAATTATTAAAATTTATTATAGAGGATTATGACACTTTTGTTTTAGTGGATGCATCGACATATGATGAGGCTGCTCTGATTGTGCATTGACATCTAGTTTGATATGATAAACCCAAGTAGATTATTTTATTTGATAAACTATGATTTTATTTGAAGATTTTAATTTTTCAAGTGAAATAACGTATAGATTAAAATTGGGATTAATAGGATCTCTAATACTAGTATTTTGAATGTAGATTTCACTTTAAATTTACACACACACACACACACATATATATATATAATTTCCTAGAAGTATGTATATCTTATGATGAATTCAATAAAATTAATTATTTATAAAATTTCATTTTGTTATGTTTGCAATGATGAAATCTATACAACATGTCAATTTTCATTTTGTTTAAATTTATTTCCATGAACTTTTTTTAGCATGCACAATTACTTGTTATTTTGTTAACCTTTTAAGAAAAATAATATAATTATATCATACTATGCATCTACATATAATCTTATTCAAATCTAAATTTAATATTGATGTTTTCCTAAATTTATTTTGGTCTTACATTGACTAGATAGATGAGGCAAATTGAAACAAAATGAATTTTGATTATATGTGATTTCTCTCAATTTTTTCTTTTCTTTTTTGTTTTGTATTTTGACATGAGAAGAATTTTAATCAAATTAGTTTGTATTTTAATAAAGAAATAATTTTAGGAAAGTTAGTTTTAATTTCAATAAAGTATGTACTTTTAATAGAGTTAGTTATTATTTTTGTAAAGATAAGATTTTAAAAATTATAATTATTTTATAAATTTTATGTAATTTAAAAAAGGTTTTAAGATATTTGCGAGGTACTTTTGATTTCTATTTGGTTTATCATGGTACTGATGACATTGATAAATCATTGGACATACAAGGTTTTTTTTATGCATATTGGGTAGGTGATTTGGATAAATAGAGATCCACAAGTCGCTATATGTTTACTTTGTTTGTAGGTGTAGTGAGTTGGATGAGTAGAAGATAATCTACAATTGCATTGTCCACCATTGAAACAGAGTATATGGATTCTACACATGCCTCTAAGGAGATAATTTGGTTACAAAGACTTGGTCATGGTATTGGTTTTTATTGTAGGACAGTGAGAATTGGATGTGATAGTTAGAGTTCCATATGTTTGGCCAAAAATCCTGATATCATGCTTGTACTAAACATATCGATGTTCAGTATCACTTTGTGTAAGAAATGGTTGAAAGTGGACGGGTCTTGATTGAGAAATTTAACACCTTGGATAATTTTGCAGATTCTCTCACAAAGCCATTGACCCTGGATAAGTTCTCTTGGTGTAGGAAGGCCATGGGCCTTGATCATTATACTTTATTTATATATTGTAACTCTATGGGGTTATTTAAAATGTATGATTTCAAGTGGGAGAATGTTAGGATTTATATTCCATCAAGCTTGTAAATCCTTAATTTATTATTTTCCTAATATCTTTTGTAATTTACTTAAATAAGAGGTTGAAATGTCTAACCAAAGATTGTGAAAGAGACCATGTAAAGGTAAAGTTACTTTTATAATTTGTCATTTAGAAAAAACAAATCTAGGTGTCCCATCTTGGAATCCTCTATTTTGAGGTATTTGTACACTTGTTATAAGTTGTAAGATAATCTATAATAGTTATTGTTGCCCAAAATTTCCCTGTCGTTCATTTTTGGCCATGGTCCTATTTTTTCCAAAGAACTACTCAAGTGTCGAAAACCCAATGTGTTTTCAACCTTCTCTATGAAGGCTCAAGATGTTTTTGCCCTTTTGGTCTGAAAGCTCGGTGTGTTTTCGACCTCCGCTCTGAAAATTCTGTGTGTTTTCGACCTTCGCTCGAAAACCCTCTGTGTTTTTTACCCTAAGTGCGCAACTCTGACAGGGCAGGTCCCAGTTCCTCAAGGCCGTGCCAGTGCAAGAAGATCCAACGGCTGTCGCATGATCACATGGGATCTTTCGATCCCATGAGATCATACGACAACCATTGATGCGGAACCGCGGGCTCATCCAAGCAGTCAACAAACAACGAGGTGACGTGTCCGGTTATCGGCTAACATCCTACGGTTGGTCGCATGATCACATGGGCTCTTCCGAGCCCATGCGACCATGCGACAAACCATCAACAGTTTCGGTGGTGGCAGTTTGTGATTCAGCAGTTAACATCATGTAGTTGGTCGCATCATCGCATAGGCCTTCCTAGCCGCATGCAATCATGCGACAAACCATCAACTATCGGCAAGGATTTTGGTGGACCCGCTTGTCAATGGAGCTACGACTTAATAAGATGAGCGACTGGCACAAGATCTCAAAGAATATTCGGGGGCCATGTGATCTTGCGCCTACCGTTAGATGGGAATCTAAAAATTTGAGTGGGTCCGTGTCAGGAAGGTGTCGAGGTGTTTGCTGATGTAGTGGCCAAAATGAATAGAGGGATGACATGTGGTGGTTCTGGGCTTGGGGTTGGTAAAGCTTTGCGCAGTTGTGCAGTTAACATGTTTCACATGGTCGCTGAATGGACCCGGGGTTAAGGAAAAGTTCACGCGACTTGGCGACTAGGAAGAAATGAACTCAAGGTAATCCAGGGTTAATCTTGCAGTGCGGTCTTGCGGGCCTAGATGTCTTACGTGGCAATGACGATAGATTCTCAAGGCTTGTCGCATGATCGCGTGAAGCCTTTCGGGCTCATATGATCATGCGACCGCTAAATTTTTCAAAGCGGTGTGGGCACTAATACATTTGGGGGCATTTTGCGATGGCTATGTGTCGCAATTGCGACGGCTATGTGTCGCAATAGCAACACCCATAGACGTCACTATTTTTTAGTCGCAAATTGCGACGTCTATGGGTAGCCGTCGCAATTGCGACACATAGCCTGTCGCAATGTGGCTAAGATTTGTTAGCGGCATGGGCGTCGCCCCCCCGTCGCATGGCTTCGGAGGGCCGTCGCAATCGCGACGGGCCTCCCAAGCAATTGCGACGGGCGCCTGCATCGCATTACGACGGGTTCCCGTCGCAATTGCGACGCCTGTGGGTGGATTAAAAAAATAAAATTATTTAATACATTGCTAATGAACCACATTAATGCTTTTTTCTTTCAACAAATGAGGATAGCCACTATAAAGACAACATGATAATGTACACTCACTGTAAGGATAGTCACAAATGAGGACATCTCATAGTGACTGTCCCTTGTGTAATTGCCACTTGAATGTATTGCTATTCAGCCACATTAATGCTTTTCTTCTTCAACAAATGAGGATAGTCACTATAAAGACAACATGATAATGTACAGTGAGTGTACATTATCATGTTGTCTTTATAGTGACTATCCTCATTTGTTGAAGAAGAAAAGCATTAATGTGGCTGAATAGCAATACATTCAAGTGGCAATTACACAAGGGACAGTCACTGTGAGATGTCCTCATTTGTGACTATCCTTACAGTGAGTGTACATTATCATGTTGTCTTTACAGTGGCTGTCCTAATTTGGTGAGTGTACATTATCATGTTGTCTTTACAGTGACTATCCTCATTTGTTGAAGAAGAAAAGCATTAATGTGGCTGAATAGCAATACATTCAAGTGGCAATTACACTAGGGACAGTCACTGTGAGATGTCCTCATTTGTGACTGTCCTTACAGTGAGTGTACATTATCATGTTGTCTTTACAGTGAGTACATTATCATGTTGTCTTTACAGTGTCAATATATGCATTATTACTTAAACTGAAGAGTACTCTAAATAATATGTCATTGTGGAGTTTTGATTGCTTCCAATTTGATATATGCTTGTTCTACTTATGTATCCAGCATCATGTAAGAAAAGTTGATGCTTTTAAAATAGATTCATTTAGCCATGAAATGCCTGTGCATGTTACATACAAGATTCCAAGGCCCAAAACTGATTACTCATTATAATTCATGTACAAAATGATAATTAACCACAACGAGGCATGCATAGGCACTGCTTAGATTTTGAGGCATCAGAAGCTCGTAGAAGAAACTTGACCAATGGCTCATGGAATGCAACAAACTTATTGCCTAAAACAAGAGCATTGGTAACCACAGATGATGGTTTTGAAAAGAACACTTCACCATCAATGTCACGTGAGGGAACTGCAATTTCTGATGGCAAGCAACTTGTAGTATATAAGAGAGATGCAGGTACAGATGCTGGGAATACATTGCTAATGAACCACATTAATGCTTTTTTCCTTCAACAAATGAGGACAGTCACTATAAAGACAACATGATAATGTACACTCACTGTAAGGATAGTCACAAATGAGGACATCTCACAGTGACTGTCCCTTGTGTAATTGCCACTTGAATGTATTGCTATTCAGCCACATTAATGCTTTTCTTCTTCAACAAATGAGGATAGTCACTCTAAAGACAACATGATAATGTACACGGGCTGTAAGTGTACATTATCATGTTGTCTTTACAGTGACTGTCCTCCTTCAAGTGGCAATTACACAAGGGACAGTCACTGTAAAGGCAACATGATAATGTAGAGAAACATTGTCATTTGTATTTTCAACAGTGCCGAGAGAGATTCCCTCCGCGAAATCACAGCTACAATTTCTGAGTACGTTGGGTTTATTTTTCTTTTGTCATTATTATGTAATCTGGTATTCAGCTGTTACAGAGCTAAAATACCCAGAAATGAGGACATATCTGTGTTGAATTTATTGTTAGCGGCTTTGGTTATTTAGAAGTTTAATTTTATTTGTTCATCTTTCAAGCACAAACGTTTTGTGGACCGTAACATCTTCATTGTTTCGGGTATGCAATGAAACAGCCCTAACTTGCAACTACCTTCACGGTACTTGTGTACATTATCATGTTGTCTTTAAAGTGACTGTCCTCATTCAAGTGGCAATTACACAAGGGACAGTCACTGTGAGATGTCCTCATTTGTGACAAGGACAGTCACATATGAGGACATCTCACAGTGACTGTCCCTTGTGTAATTGCCACTTGAATGTATTGCTATTCAACCACATTTATGGGCCCATTTGGACCACAGCACACAGTAGCATCTACAGAGAAGAATATCCCAGGTGTAACAAGTTGTAAGAATATACCAACAGTTCTAAGAAGTTCCCTAGCACATAGTAGCATCTACAGAGAAGAATATACAACATGAGGGCAGCCACTATAAAGACAACATGATAATGTACACTCATTGTATGTGTACATTATCATGTTGTCTTTACAGTGACTGTCCTCATTCAAGTGGAAATTACACAAGGGACAGTCACTATGAGATGTCCTCATTTGTGACAAGGATAGTCACACATGAGGACATCTCACAGCGACTATCCCTTGTGTAATTGCCACTTGAATGTATTGCTATTCAACCACATTTATGGGCCCGTTTGGACCACGGCACATAGTAGCATCTACAGAGAAGAATATCCCAGGTGTAACAAGTTGTAAGAATATACCAACAGTTCTAAGAAGTTCCCTAGCACATAGTAGCATCTACAGAGAAGAATATGGGTCAACGAGGTTGACTTCAAAGCCATGCAATCTAATGGTAATAGTAATATCATAATTTGACATACTATCAGAAATACTTCCTAAATAGACTATTCAATCTTATAAGAGATGGATTCATGAGAACTATTATTTATGAAATATGAGTCAATGACTTTAATTAAAAAAATTACACAATCTAATTCTTGTAAAAATATCAAAATTTGACACATTGAAAATACCTTCCAAAAGTATCGTTAATTGATTAATATGAATCACTACTCATGAAATATAATTTTATAAACCTAATCTAAAAACTACACAATAAAAATCTTAATAGCAATATTGTAAGAAACTATTCCCAAAAGCAAGCCTAACAAAATTTGATGAAAATAATTTTTGTTTCACTCAACTTTGACATTCACAACTCCCTCTTTTATTATAATAAGAAAAAAAATGTCTTTTTAGATATACCTCATGAACCATACTCGAATAATCTATCATTTTTCTTCTCAAAAACATATTTGCAGAGCCTGCTTCTTTTACTTGTTTGTACTTTTATCTCTCTGATGGAAAGGGTTCCTTCAGGACACATTTTTCCAAGTTCACTGCTTGAGATATTTGAGGAGGGTTCCCCTGCTTGAGTATCCATCCAACCCATATTCGAGTAGTTCTACAATTGCACAGTCTAAATTAATAATACTGACAATTGAATGACGAATGATGATACATAGAATTGATATAAACTAATCCTAAAAACACTAAAACATTATTAATATATTTATATTTCATAAATAAAATTGATATAAAAGATCTGGAAAGATACATTAAAAAATAGAAAAACAGTAATTTATAATAGAAGGAAACTTAAATTGCTATTTAAAAAAAAAACAAGAGTCTTAAATCTTATCATTTTGTTTCATTATCATCCATAAGTACACACCTCTAGCATAATAATTATATTTTACCACCCATAAAATGAAAAAAAGATTTTCACAAGAGAAATTGAAGCTAGATTATAAAAATGAACCATCTTATTGGAAACTGGAACTGTTATCATACCCAAAAGGACTAAAAAATTTCACCTTATCATACCCAGATTGTTGCTTTTCCTGGCGGAGGGAAATTTGATCAGTAAAATTGACACAGAGTATGTTGTCTCCATTGTCATGCTGGATAACAAAACACCAACTTTAATGGGCATGTACTGTCCCTTGTGTAATTGCCACTTGAATGCATTGCTATTTGATGCAGGGGCATCCCTAATGCAAGCCAAAGACACCATGATTGAAGGAAGTTGCCATGAAGCCAAGGAGTCAAATCCTATCAATTGGAACATAAGATTTTCACCTTGGAGCTTTGAAGGATTGACTGGTGAAAGGTCCTTTTGATTGACAAATCAGAGTCTTTTTGAATGACAAATCAGAGTCTTTTTGAATGACAATAAATTAGAATAGGAGTTTTAGATGTTTTCTTGGTTTGTAATAAATATTAAGGATTGATTTTATCTCCTTATAAACATCCACTTGTTGGACACAAGACCCCTTGGTGACTTATAAACCTTGGGCATCTTTTGAGTCCTTGGATGAAATGAGCATAGTAAGTGTTTATTAGGTGTCTTTTAGATGTTGTTAAGAAGTTTGAAGGTCCAAAATAACTTTAATAAGGTTCCTAAAGTTTCACAACACATTTTTAACCTTCTCGGCAAAGTTGTTTGCAAAGTTGTAATGCAACTTTAAAAGTTGCTTAGCAAAGTTGACATTTGTTGGATAAACTGTTCTAACCACCTAGATGGTTGAACCAACGTTTGGAGAGTCTATTTTAGGCTTCAAATGGTCGAAGACAGACAGAGAACCAGTATTGTAATCATTTTGCTTTCATAAAAAATAAAAATAACCCTGTTTTAGTGCATTTCTGGTGAAAAATGAACTCTGTACGGCTGTACGGATGGTGGTTGGATGATAAAATTTGCCTGGAAGTTGTAATAGTGACATCTGATGCTTTGGAAGTTGGTTTGATTGATTCTCTTTGTTTTATATCTAAGTTATTTCAAATTTTCTGTGCATTGTTTACAAA
This sequence comes from Chamaecyparis obtusa, assembly GCA_027943335.1. Lineage (NCBI taxonomy): Eukaryota > Viridiplantae > Streptophyta > Pinopsida > Cupressales > Cupressaceae > Chamaecyparis > Chamaecyparis obtusa. Next base: position 130,660 of record BSBK01006658.1, on the reverse strand, counting down.
CCCTCATTTTCAGGGTTTGACTGATGTAAAGACCTTAACTCACGTTTCAACCATTGGAATTCCTTCTTCCTTGGTGGAATGAGAGTTAAGGATGTATATTTGTATATTCTAAAAGCCCTGACTACTCTGCATCACTATTGAACCACATTAATGCTTTTTTCCTTCAACAAATGAGGACAGTCACTGTAAAGACAACATGATAATGTACACTCACTGTAAGGATAGTCACAAATGAGGAAATCTCAGAGTGATTATCCCTTGTGTAATTGCCGCTTGAATACATTGCTATTGAACCACATTAATGCTTTTTTCCTTCAAGTGGCAATTACACAAGGGACAGTCACTGTGAGATGTCCTCATTTGTGACAAGGACAGTCACACATGAGGACATCTCACAGTGACTGTCCCTTGTGTAATTGCCACTTGAATGTATTGCTATTCAACCACATTTATGGGCCTGTTTGGACCACGACACACAATAGCATCTACAGAGAAGAATATCCCAGGTGTAACAAGTTGTAAGAATATACCAACAGTTCTAAGAAGTTCCCTAGCACATAGTAGCATCTACAAAGAAGAATATACAACATGAGGGCAGCCACTGTAAAGACAACATGATAATGTACACTCATTGTATGTGTACATTATCATGTTGTCTTTATAGTGACTGTCCTCATTCAAGTGGCAATTACAGAAGGGACAGTCATTGTGAGATGTCCTCATTTGTGACAAGGATAGTCACACATGAGGACATCTCATAGTGATCGATTGTCCCTTGTGTAATTGCCACTTGAATGTATTGCTATTGAACCACATTAATGCTTTTCTTCTTCAACAAATGAGGACAGTCACTCTAAAGACAACATGATAATGTACACTCACTGTAAGGACAGTCACAAATGAGGACATCTCACAGTGACTGTCCCTTGTGTGATTGCCACTTGAATGTATTGCTATTCAGCCACATTAATGCTTTTCTTCTTCAACAAATGAGGATAGTCACTCTAAAGACAACATGATAATGTACACGGGCTGTAAGTGTACATTATCATGTTGTCTTTACAGTGACTGTCCTCCTTCAAGTGGCAATTACACAAGGGACAGTCACTGTAAAGGCAACATGATAATGTAGAGAAACGTTGTCATTTGTATTTTCAACAGTGCCGAGAGAGATTCCCTCTGTGAAATCACAGCTACAATTTCTGAGTACGTTGGGTTTATTTTTCTTTTGTCATTATTATGTAATCTGGTATTCAGCTGTTACAGAGCTAAAATACCCAGAAATGAGGACATATCTGTGTTGAATTTATTGTTAGCGGCTTTGGTTATTTAGAAGTTTAATTTTATTTGTTCATCTTTTAAGCACAAATGTTTTGTGGACCGTAACATCTTCATTGTTTCGGGTATGCAATGAAACATCCATAACTTGCAACTACCTTCACGGTACTTGTGTACATTATCATGTTGTCTTTACAGTGACTGTCCTCATTCAAGTGGCAATTACACAATGGCACAGTCACTGTGAGATGTCCTCATTTGTGACAAGGACAGTCACACATGAGGACATCTCACAGTGACTGTCCCTTGTGTAATTGCCACTTGAATGTATTGCTATTCAACCACATTTATGGGCCCGTTTGGACCACAACACACAGTAGCATCTACAGAGAAGAATATCCCAGGTGTAACAAGTTGTAAGAATATACCAACAGTTCTAAGAAGTTCCCTAGCACATAGTAGCATCTACAGAGAAGAATATACAACATGAGGGCAGCCACTGTAAAGACAACATGATAATGTACACTCATTGTATGTGTACATTATCATGTTGTCTTTACAGTGACTGTCCTCATTCAAGTGGCAATTACAGAAGGGACAGTCATTGTGAGATGTCCTCATTTGTGACAAGGATAGTCACACATGAGGACATCTCACAGTGATCGATTGTCCCTTGTGTAATTGCCACTTGAATGTATTGCTATTGAACCACATTAATGCTTTTCTTCTTCAACAAATGAGGACAGTCACTCTAAAGACAACATGATAATGTACACTCACTGTAAGGACAGTCACAAATGAGGACATCTCACAGTGACTGTCCCTTGTTTGATTGCCACTTGAATGTATTGCTATTCAGCCACATTAATGCTTTTCTTCTTCAACAAATGAGGATAGTCACTCTAAAGACAACATGATAATGTACACTCACTGTAAGTGTACATTATCATGTTGTCTTTACAGTGACTGTCCTCCTTCAAGTGGCAATTACACAAGGGATTTGTGTTTTCATTTGTGTTTTCAACAGCGTCGTAACCCTCCGTGAAATCACATCGGGATATAAGGGAAAAACAAACAAGAACGTTGTCATTTGTATTTTCAACAACGTCGAGAGAGATAAACAAACTTAAAACTCAGACTTAAGAAAGATGAAGGCAATGCTTCAAAAGGTCGATGCCCTAAATATGGGAAAACACAATACCACCATTAAACGATGCCCTAGTCACCGTATCAATGCTGCCAGCTCCGTACCAGTATGCTGACTGCTCACTTTCATCTTGTGATAAAGGTAACTTCATTAATCATACTTGAAATGGCAGCATACGAACTAAAGCTGATGAACATTTATAAACTAAAAGTTTAAAACTACAGATTACAAATGTAGTAGTTTCATACGAAAAGAACTTGATGTCTGAAATTTGCCATTAGAAGTATCCAAAGGAATACCACAGTACTGTTGAACTTGGAGAATCGGAGATGATCTACACAGCAAGGTTCAACAGCTGTAAGGACTGTTACACCATCTTTAGCATTTGAATACATTTTCTCCTTGGCTTCTGGTGGATCCTCAAAGACCCCCAATGACGTTTTCCCTACAATTATCAATTGTTTGTCAGTATGAGATATTAATAAATAAACATTAATCACAATATTAGGCAAACAATGTTCTTGATGTCTGAATCTAAATCACAGAAAGCTCTAATAAAGCAGTTCTTAGTTTCACATTAAACTAAGTTTCAATTTCAAATGGTTATAATAATTTTTGCAAGTTATAAGTAGCTGGTTACAGTATATGACATAAAAAGAAAAAAAATCATTTCTATTCTTTTCTTCTTTTTCTCTTTCAATGAAGCTTTTGCACCACACAAATGCATACCAAGAATTTCTCAGGAGGTTTCAATACTATTGCATACCAAACTTCTTCTCTGTAGATGCTACTGTGTGTCGTGGTCCAAACGGGTCCAAATAGACCTAGTGACTCTAGTAGGTCTCCAAAACTTGTTCTGCAGCAATAACTCTTCAATTTGACAAAGGACCTTATGAACTTATATGTTTTTTGAGTACCCTTTTTGATGTTCTAACAATCCTCCAACTCCCAGACCCTGACTCCACTCCAGCATATCAATGTCCTTATTGAGTCCGCAAACCTAATGCATGCCTTTGGGTGTGGGTTCCAAAACAAGGCATTGAAAATGGGTGCATGAAACCAAGATCAGAGTTTGAAGATGTCCACCATGCTCTAAAGATCTAGATTCAACAAGGTTTGAGGTCCTTTACTTGCCGCTACCCTCTGATCTTGCATAATCCATCAACTCCTAGTCAAGAACATTGAGATTCTTGACCTAGGGCTTGCTCTCGAAATTCTCTGGCTTAGTATCCTGTTCCAAAGCTTTTAAAATATGAAAATAAACCCCCTTAACTTGCATTTTACAAAGAACAGAGGATATCCTATGGTTTATTTGCAAGTTAAGGCCATTTGAATGCAATAACCCAAAAAATGAGGGTTTGACAGAACAACAGATAAGAAAAAGGAATAACTTTGATATAAGGTGTCTTGAATCTACCAAATAAACTCTCAAAGCATAAGATATAAATACTCTAACTTCCACACTGGTCTGCCCTCCCTTTCACATCCGTACACTGTACAGTGCTTGAAGGAAATGCACAGAAAAGGCTCTGAAATAGTGGCTCTATCTGACAAAGAGTCCATGCTAGGCTTCATGACTAACCTAGAGCACATTCCTTGTTATGGAGGAAGTTTGAATGGTGAAGAACTTATGGAATGGATAGAGGACCTAGATAACCATTTTGACTACAAGTATCTTATTAATAACCATTTTGACTACAAGTATCTTATGGATAGAGGACCTTGATAACCATTTTGACTCATTTAGTATCTTATTGAGCTTCACTTTGTTTCGAGAATATAGTTTAATATTCTCTACTAAACAGGGCCAACCACGTGAAGGTGGAAGCTCATTTGGCCCCACCCCCCTCCCCCTAACATCACTCTACATTCCCCGTTAACATCTAACATTCATTCATTCTTTCAATTATTAATAAAATGTAACATTCAATCAATATCACATGATAACATTCATTAACACATTAGATTCGTTAACATGCAACATTCATCAATATGAAAATAAACACATAATTCATGAACATTCATTAGCACATAATTAAATTCATTGAGACATAAAATTCAGTCATTATCAATTAAGGTATTTAGATGACAATCATTTCTTTTTTCTCTTTCTAATTTTTTTTTCTATGTAAGCTCTAAGAGGAGCATCAGTGTTATCATCAATACCCCCCTCATCAGTTGTTTTGTTCTCTGTTCTTGATGATCTCAAATTCCTATGCTGCTGCAAAGGGGGGTCCTCTACAATAACAAATAAAAGAGTTAAATTTAAAATATTTAATTATAATTGTTACAAGTATTTAATTATTTTAAAGAACATAACTGTGGCGCTCTTTAATTACCTGATCTGGCCACATCATTTTGTCTAGACTCAACCTCAACATGCTCATGAGCACCGACCCCTCGATCCTCTACAGTTGCTATACAAAATGTTACATTAATCCAAACACCAATTGTAATTACATATAAAAATTTTAATAGCAAATGTATACCTCCACCACTAGGATGCACATCATGCGAACCTTCATTATGCATAGATTGTGTAGAAGGATTGTCAGGCTGCATTCCAATATCCTACACATTGTTATCATTGCTTTCTTAAAATAGATATACTCACTTTATATTAGAACTTAACATCAAATAGACTAATTGGTAAAGTATTCAATTTGAAATAAATTTCATTTAGCTTATTTACCTGTGGCTCAGATGCATCATTATTTGAACCTTGCACACTGATTTCAGCTCGTAGCCGTTTAGCCACGGCTCTATAGCCTTGTTGGAAGCCAATTCTCTTGTCCTCTTCTGTGAGGCATCTATTGAACTCTGACCTCTACATTTTTTCTTGGTATGGTGAATTTTACTTGCATTGTTTGATCAAAAAAAATTTCCTTGCAATATATAAAAAAATTGATACAAGTTTTCATTTACTAATACTTACAACTCGTGCTTGAAGTTTGGAAAAACCACCAGAGCCGAGCTTGTGTGTCCCGTGCTTTTCTAATCTTGCCTTTGTTGCCTTTGATGTGTCAGGCAATCTATGAAAAGTTTGAAATATGTTAGAGACCAGTACAGGAAAAATTTAGAGGTTAATTAGTACATAATTACATTCTCAAAAGTATCACATACCTTGCTCTACTCTCTACTGGCGTAATTCATTTTTTCATGTCAGCTTTATACTTTCCATCCAAAATCAAACCCTGCCACTCAGCCTCAAGAACACAGGGCGGACGCTCGTGCCTTGGGTTAACCTCTAAATATTTCCTGTACTGGTCCCTAATATACTTCAAACATAAACCAGCTCTTTCAAGGAGCTTGTTTCTCTCGAATGCACGAGGTCCAAAAAGCTGGGTCATACTATGTACAAGATCATCCTTCAACTTTTTATCTTGGTTATTCCACCTTTTAAGTAAAAAAAAACATGTTAGACTCATAAATGAAGAGAAGCTACCTTTAATATAGTTCAAGAAATTGATGAAAAGGAAAACTATTCTAGCAATGATATGAAATCAAAATAGTGGTTTGGGGTTTTAGTTAGGATATGATATTCCACCATGTACGTATGGTGGGCCCAAATATCCGCAAACACTTGTCACCAAGTTTTCACCAAAAAATATCATTCCCTACAAAATAATCATGGGATCATTAGTCGATGAAGAGTGATCAAAAACTAAATTACTATTATATCACTATAGAATAATAATAACTTTAAAGTACCTAGAAGTTTGGCTACTTTTAAGGGAATGCCTTCATCGTCGCTGATGATCAATACACAATCCTTCACCGTTCCCGTACTAGGAACACGGGAACATCCAGGAAATGATGTTGCATCGGGACTTGTTGCATCTCCTATTGCAAAAAATGAAAACCATTATCAAATGCCTCCAAGAAATAATACTTCAAGGGAAATAAATTGGTGCAGAGCACCCATGGCACAAACACAATCAAGGGATCTACATCGTAAACACATAACACTTAAACACATAACAAAAGAGAGAAAAAGAGGGATTTGTGTACCAGTAGATGGTGCAACAGTTGGTGCATTTAGGCTGTGTGTTGTTGACATGGCAGTCGGCAAGATATTTGTGGCTGTCCTGGATGGAGGCGGCATTGTCATATCATCATGGAAAGGAGCTGAAGAATAAAATTGTTAGAGCATGCATAAATATAGAACGCGTGGACTAGCATGGACAAGATTGTTAGAGCATTAAAAAAAAAGATTGTTCGAGCATGTATTGTCAATGATTATGATCATTCCTATATATATTCAGTGGAAAACACAAGTGGGGAATGGAACATGTGATCTACCTGAACCACTTGCAATACCGGCCTCATCATGGGAATGGGGTTCAAAATTACGCAAATAACTCTATAAAGACAATGCATCCATATTTTAATTAATGTCATAAAAGAGCATAACATAAAAACCATTATTGAACTCTTGTAATAATTAAAAATTTCATTAATACTTACTTTAAAGTTTTCAAAAGTGCGCAACAACTCAGCTGCCCTGTCTTTTATTTCCTGAGTCTGAGGATGTATGGATACCAAACGTAGAAGTTCTTTCCCAATTTTCTTTAGCAGCTTTTTAATGGAACCGATCGGGTCATCGGTCTCTGCTAAATCAATAAAAAAAGGGTCCACAAGGGGGGACTCCTAAGGGACTGCAGGTTGCTTTCCCTCTCTTTGACCACCGGCCCTCTGTGACAACAATAGTATTAGTATTATCAAAATTACTCCAAAACAATGAAGAAAATAACATTTAAAAAAATAACATTTTGCTTCTATCTAGTTTGCACAATTACAATGAGTTTTACCTGCTCATGTGTAGATGAGCTAGGAATATCGTCACCATCACCTTCGGGCGGTTGCTCCATATTGTGCCCCTGTGTCAAAGATCAAGTATAAAAATGTTAGCCAAAAATTTAATAACTAAATGGTATGTTGGAGTCATTGATTAGAAGTTGGTTTAATAGTATGTACCACCCCCATGATAGTAGCCTCGTTTGTATCTATGCGGTTCAAATTGTAATCAATAAGCAGCTCTTCCCCTGCACGTATTGATTTTATTGCACAGATGAATACACAATTTCCCTCGCGCGCCTCAAATATGCAATTGGGTTGCTTTATAGTTGACCCAGGTCGTGTACTATTTATAAAACCCGCAATATTCCCTATTGCTTTTGGCCTTCCATCAATGTATATAGCCACACTTTTACTTTGATTATTATCTTGCTGTTGTATATAATTTGCCGAGAGTGCATACCTACGCATACTTTTTTTATATTGAACAATATGCATCCAACTTTTGTAATCGTAACATGGTCCAACATACTCCATCAATTCAGAAACTTTGTTGTAAGACACCTTTATGCCATCCATAGAAAATAGGCCCAAACCATGTAATGATGATGGTGCTATGCGATATATCCTCTCATTAACACAAAAATCAGTGTTTATTGGAGGAAGTTCCTTGGGTACCCAATGTTTCTGTAGATGTTGGTACATCAAGGGCACCTCGATGTCGCCTTTCATCTCATCATCATAAGAACATGACCCCCCTTGAGCAAGGAAAAATTTCATGTGTTTATTGAATTTCCTTCTAGTCCTTTGACCTCTAGTTAATCTCCCTATTCTAGATAAACTGCATGTCTCACTTTCCTCTTCTATTCCTATATTTCCCTCACTCGAGGAAGACACTTCTGACAAATACCTATTTGCTGGTACCTGCAAATGGGAGAGATCTTAGAAGACATCAATCTTACTATTGATAAGTGTATTAAATAGACTTTCTATAAGGTGTATTGACTTATACCTGTCGATCCATGAGACTGTGTGGGATGCTCTTGAAAGGGGTTCAATTTCTTGCAAATGTAATTCAATTATCGTGAGCATAATCACATCATAATCATAATCACATCCATCATAAGCATCACATAAAAATTAAAAACATTAAAACGTACACATTATAACACTTAAATCAGGCTCACATTAATATGTGTTTTAAATAGTTTTATTTAATTAATTTAGATTAATAGTTAATTTAGATTAGCAGTATTCTATTTGTAGTTGAAACTTGTAGCTTTTAAATAGATAATGAATAAAATATGTAACCATTTAAGACAAATATATTTCTATCAAGAAATGAATATTAAATACATTAAGGATTGATGGCATACCTTTAAATTTCATCATCATCATCCTCATCATCATCATCATCATCATCATCATCATCCTCATCATCATCATCATCATCATCATCGTCGTCGTCGTCGTTGTCGTCATCATCAACATCATCATCATCAACATCAACATCATCTTCATCATCATCATCAGTAGCAGCATCATCGTCATCATCTTCTTCTTCTTCTTCATGAAAATTTGTCTCAGGAACATCAAATGATAAAATACCTAGAACAATCATTGCCAACATAATGTGCTCCCTCTTTATTGACATCCACGGAGGAATGTTATTGTTGATAACAAAAACAGGCCACACCGAGCAAACAGATCTCATCTCTCCAAATGGATTGACACCATCCGCTGCCAATGAAAGCCTGAGATTACGAGGTTCTTCTTTGAAGTGTTGCCACTTTTCCTCTATGTGCATAAATGCCGAACCATCCGCAGGGATTCGAATAATGTCATCTTGACTTCTATTGCGTGCATGGTAATCCATAAATTGTGCCAAGCTAGTACACCTGAATAATTGTCGCATCTGTGGAATAATGGGGATGTAACGAAGAGCCTTGTGAGGCACCTTTTTTGCTATTCGATCTGTTTGATATCTACTCGTATGACATACAGGGCATTGTGTTGCAAATTCATGTTCTTTATAATATATAATATGATCATTGGGACAAGCATGTATTGCTTGATACTCCATTCCAATATCTTTCATAATAGTAGATAATTCTCGATATGAGCGAGGTAGAATATTTGATGGTGGTAACATAAACTCGCCTATCAATCTACAGCAAAAAATATAAGTTGTTAATATAAACAATATTAGTGGTACATTATTCACCCTTTGTTAACTCTAAAGACATATATGACATACCTTAACATACGTGACATTGTTATGTTGGATAAACCATTCATAACCTTCAAGTTCAACAACAACAATACAGCAGAGAGAAGAGTTGTTTGGGAGTATTTGTATAGGGGCTCGTATGCCTTCTAAAGTAGAGGTACATCGAGGCTATCATCATCATCATGATCAGATCCGCTTGGACTAAATGTGTCATGGATCAATGTATTTATACCATCATCTTCAATTGTGTTTTCTGGCGCATGATCGTCATCTTCCATGGGATCATTATCTTCACCTTGGATATTCGCACCCCCATGTTCCTCCATATCATGTACTTCCCTGGGGAGATCAACCTATATAAAATTGATTAACATAAATAAACCATGATCTTCAACTCATCATCAAGTGATTTCATATGTATATAAATCGTTAAAATGATATAATGAACAACTTACCAGTGGATGATAGTCATGCCCCCCTTCAATGTGACCATTCTCCCTACAATGTCTCTTAACTGTTTTGATTAGCAGTCTTCTACGGTTTAAGCCCTTACAAATTTTGCAGGGACAATAACATTTTCCATCACCTTTTCTTTTCAAGTTAGACCACAATCTAGTGATTGTCTCCCTATTTTGTTCTTCACTTATATTATCTGACATGATCGTTCTTTGCAGGAAGCAAAAATTGGGCTATGAAAACTTTGGTCTACAACTTTTAGTGACTAAGCAAAATTGTCAAAAGTACACAAATCTTCTTAGACCTAGTTAAATCCTTTAATATTTTAAAAGTCTAGTTAAAATATACATTAGATTAAAAAATATACAATTTTCATGCCTGAGCGCACGGCTACGACTAGTGCAATGGTCTTCTTGCTTAGCTCTAGAAGCTCTCTAGCAATCAAAACATATAAGCTACAAGGCCTAACAGCAATTTCAAAACATATAAGCTACAAGGCAAGACATATTACATGACATGGAAAAAGGATTAAAATATACATTAGATTAAAATATATACAATTTTCAAACCTGAGTGCGCGGCTATAACTCGTGCAATGGTCTTCTTGCTTAGCTCTAGAAGCTCTCCAGCAATCAAAACATATAAGCTATTAGAATTCATTAACTTTCTGTAATTGGAAAACTCTATTTGATATTAGACCGTAAACTACTACTATTCTCTCCATAAGAACTAAGTACAAAATTCTTTCAAGTTCACATCCATGATTCCCTTTAGATTAAAATAAACAGCAAAAATAAGCTAAAAGTCTAGTTAAAATATACATTAGATTAAAAAATATACAATTTTCAAACCTGAGCGCGCGGCTATAACTCGTGCAATGGTCTTCTTGCTTAGCTTTAGAAGCTCTCCAGCAATCAAAACATATAAGCTACAAGGCCTAATAGCAATTTCAAAACAAGGGTCATCAAAAGAACCAAAAACAATGTGTGCAAACAATACCTTGTGAAGTGGTATAGACAATTAGAAGATGCTACTATGTGCTAGGGAACTTCTTAGAACTGTTGGTATATTCTTACAACTTGTTACACCTGGGATATTCTTCTTTGTAGATGCTACTATGTGCCGTGGTCCAAACGGGCCCATAAATGTGGTTGAATAGCAATACATTCAAGTGGCAATTACACAAGGGACAGTCACTGTGAGATATCCTCATGTGTGACTATCCTTGTCACAAATGAGGACATCTCATAGTGACTGTCCCTTGTGTAATTGCCACTTGAATGAGGTCAGTCACTGTAAAGACAACATGATAATGTACACATACAATGAGTGTACATTATCATGTTGTCTTTACAGTGGCTGCCCTCATGTTGTATATTCTTCTCTGTAGATGCTACTACGTGCTAGGGAACTTCTTAGAACTGTTGGTATATTCTTACAACTTGTTACACCTGGGATATTCTTCTCTGTAGATGCTACTGTGTGTCGTGGTCCAAACGGGCCCATAAATGTGGTTGAATAGCAATACATTCAAGTGGCAATTACACAAGGGACAGTCACTGTGAGATGTCCTCATGTGTGACTTTCCTTGTCACAAATGAGGACATCTCACAGTGACTGTCCCTTGTGTAATTAAGTATTGTGGGGAAGCATTCTAAATAACCAAAGCCGCTAACAATAAATTCAACATAGATATGTCCTCATTTCTGGGTATTTTAGCTCTCTAACAGCTGAATACCAGATAAAATAATAATGACAAAAGAAAAATAAACCCAACGTACTCAGAAATTGTAGCTGTGATTTTGCGGAGGGAATCTCTCTCGGCGCTGTTGAAAACACAAATGACAACCCACTTGATTTCGCGGAGGGAATCTCTCTCGATGCTATTCAAAACACAAATGACAACCCGCTTTGTTCAAAACACAAATGATAACCCGCTTGATTTCGCGGAGGGAATCTCTCTCGGCACTGTTGAAAACACAAATGACAACGTTCCTTTTTTTTTTTGCACTTATATTCCGACCAACATAAGGTCCATTTGTAATACAACATGATAATGTACACTTACAATGAGTGTACATTATCATGTTGTCCTTAGAGTGACTATCCTCATTTGTTGAAGAAGAAAAGCATTAATGTGGCTGAATAGCAATACATTCAAGTGGTAATTACACAAGGGACAGTCACTATGAGATGTCCTCATTTGTGACTGTCCTTACAGTGAGTGTACATTATCATGGTGTCTTTAGAGTGACTGTCCTCATTTGTTGAAGAAGAAAAGCATTAATGTGGTTCAATAGAAATACATTTAAGTGGCAATTACACAAGGGACAATCACTGTGAGATGTCCTCATGTGTGACTGTCCTTGTCACAAATGAGGACATCTCACAATGACTATCCCTTGTGTAATTCAAGTGGCAATTACACAAGGGACCGTCACTGTGAGATGTCCTCATTTGTGATTGTCCTTACAATGAGTGTACATTATCATGTTGTCTTTAGAGTGACTGTCCTCATTTGTTGAAGAAGAAAAGCATTAATGTGGTTCAATAGCAATACATTCAAGTGGCAATTACACAAGGGACAATGTCATGAGCCGTGACATATTGAACTTAGTATAATAATAAAATGATTAGATGATATATAATAATCTATTATTAACGGTATATAACAATAATATATAATTATTACCAAAAGATAATAATAATATATAGTTAGCATAATAAGTAATATGTTAATTAAATAATATTAAAATATTAATAAATAATATAATTATGATTATAATTATAATATAAATTAATAATAAATAATTATTAATAAATTATATATATTATATTATAATAATATATTAAGTAATAATATTAAATCAATTATTGATATAATAATTTTAATATATAAATAATATTAATAAACCTCTCAATATAAAATAATATGTTATCACTATAATAATATTTATTATAATATTATTAATATTACTAACATCATTAATTATAATATTTAATAATAACAATAACATTAATAATAATAATAATAATAATAACGTTTAAAGCAATATCGAATATCTGTAATCGATATACATCTACATTAAACATCTGCATTATCTATCACGATGAGGAATGAAGAAGTGATACAACAATCACTAGTCATTACACATCGATACCATGAGAGGATGATTAATGAACCAAATACTATGAAGTCAAGATCAACATGATATGAATAAGGGATAGGTCGCTATGTGTTTCAGAAGATGTATTGATAAGCAAGAAGGATAACCATTCATATATTATAAATAATCATTAATTGCACAAGTTTAGACAATGACATATCCGATAAAGCAATATCAAACATGAAGACCCGCTAGCAAATATGCACCATCACTTCCTATGTTATCATGACAATAACATAAACTAGATTGAATTCTACTATCTATATCAATAGACACCACATAGGAGGATATCGACTAAAGGATTGAAAGATTATCGATTGTCTGAGATAAACCACATCTTGTAGAAACACAAAAGCATCAGTGATTATATCACAAGCTATTGATGAATGAGGCATCAGTCATGGATAATATGTACAATGTATCCTTAAGTATTAACAGGAATGGAAGTCAATTTGAAGATCAAACTCCATTACCAGCAATCAACCAATAAATGGACAATTATCAGAAAATGATATCGACTTATATCAGAGTAGAAAGATTGGATATAATCATAACAATATGGGATAAGGCAAGAGTTAATATCGATTGACTAAATACTAATGATAGTTAGACCAAACTAATACAAACACAATGGATGTTAACTACTGGTTGCACTACCAATTAGGGAAGATTACCTTCATAAAAAGATTTGATATTGAGTCAATCTGGGAGTTATCTATGATCAGAAAATAATGAAATAATATTATGTGAACTATCGGATTATGGAAAGGTGTGATTAACAAAGGGACATGGAGGAAGAAACAAGACACGTCTCATTCATAGCATCTCTTCATTTGTTAAAGACAATATAAGAATGCATTCTCGTCAGTCACTCAAGGCATCATTAGAACTTTATTTACTTATCCATATTTGGATATACTCAATAGAGCATCTGCCTTTGGCAGTTTGGTTTCAAGTTTATCATTGCAGATCAGAGACAACACCATGATTGCACAAATAGAAAGGATAGTCAGAAATAGCATCAATATTTGAAGTTGCAAGCATATAATTCAGAATCTGAAATAGCAACATATCACTCATAGCGATATTACACATTTGCATAATTACATCATCATATCAGACACAGCAAATACATTGCTGTAAGCAATACTTATTGATTGTATATCGATATTGTTTATATCAGACATAGCATCATTATACTATCACTATAAGTGATAGGAAACATCATATTCATAGCATATTTCATATCATTATATCCGACAGTGCTATTAAACATATTGGTATCAATATCATCTTGCACACATATTGTGATTGAATCTGAAATAGCGGTTGATATCTTAAGTAACCTCCATTACTTAGTTTAATTGTAAGTATCTGATAGAGTAAGTCTGAGAAGTGGAGTAATTGTTCCTATTTTCCAAGTTAGCCAAAAAGGGGACATTACAGACAATCACTGTGAGATGTCCTCATGTGTGACTGTCCTTGTCACAAATGAGGACATCTCACAATGACTGTCCCTTGTGTAATTCAAGCGGCAATTACACAAGGGATAGTCACTGTGAGATGTCCTCATTTGTGACTGTCCTTACAGTGAGTGTACATTATCATGTTGTCTTTAGAGTGATTGTCCTCATTTGTTGAAGAAGAAAAGCATTAATGTGGTTCAATAGCAATACATTCAAGTGACAATTACACAAGGGACAATCACTGTGAGATGTCCTCATGTGTGACTATCCTTGTCACAAATGAGGACATCTCACAATGACTGTCCCTTATGTAATTCAAGCAGAAATTACACAAGGGACAGTCACTGTGAGATGTCCTCATTTGTGACTGTCCTTACAGTGAGTGTACATTATCATGTTGTCTTTAGAGTGACTGTCCTCATTTGTTGAAGAAGAAAAGCATTAATGTGGTTCAATAGCAATACATTCAAGTGGCAATTACACAAGGGACAATCACTGTGAGATGTCCTCATGTGTGACTGTCCTTGTCACAAATGAGGACATCTCACAATGACTGTCCCTTGTGTAATTCAAGCAGCAATTACACAAGGGACAGTCACTGTGAGATGTCCTCATTTGTGACTATCCTTACAGTGAGTGTACATTATCATGTTGTCTTTAGAGTGACTGTCCTCATTTGTTGAAGAAGAAAAGCATTAATGTGGTTCAATAGTAATACATTCAAGTGGCAATTACACAAGGGACAGTCACTGTGAGATGTCCTCATTTGTGACTGTCCTTACAGTGAGTGTACATTATCATGTTGTCTTTAGAGTGACTGTCCTCATTTGTTGAAGAAGAAAAGCATTAATGTGGTTCAATAGCAATACATTCAAGTGGCAATTACACAAGGGACAATCGATCACTGTGAGATGTCCTCATGTGTGACCTTTGTGAAGGCAAGTGCCAATTTGTACCCAAGTTACCAATATTGTGGCAAAAGTGGGAATGAAGCATTTAGGGGTCAAATTGGGCAAAGAAGTGTAGAAGTGGCCTATGTGAGGTCTAAATAGCCTAACTAAGTCATGGTTAGGGTCTTATGGTGTTTGAACAATAAGTTTTGAACCAAAATCCCAAAGGTTGTAACAAGTTGTCAATGTTGTCATTCACAACATTGACAACATTTGTGAAAGGGAGCATTTTCGAGTAAGATGGTTATGTAACTATATGAAACCATTGAATTAGGCATCGGATCAACTATAAGAGGCCTCCATCGATCTGTGCAAAAGGTTGGGGGGAAAAACATTTGGAATTAAGAAGATTTGTAGAGTAACACGGTTTTAGTGAATTCTTGAGTTTTTTTGTTTCTTTGTTTTCAGTTGATTAATGGATTAGATAGCTCGCAATGTCTATTGGAAAAGTTAGTACAAGTTGTTTTTTTATTTTGTGTTGTGTTTTTTTTGAGTTTTGAAGCATTCCAACTAGTTTGTTAATTCTTTTGTTAAGTACCCTATCATTGGTTTGAACCAGGCAGGTTGAACAAATGGAGTCTTAGCTCATCATTCCATTGTCAATTTTGTACGAGCTCTTGGAATGGGTGAGGAGACTCCATGTACTATATGTTTGGAAGGAGGGGCCCTGGGAAGCTCATTTTCTATGTTTGCAATGATGTCCTTGGTCAGTTGAGCACAGTTAGGGATGACAAATCATTACAAGAAGATTACAACAAGTTGAATGCATTGGTTGCTTCAACTAAAATCTCATGGAGAGGTAGACACACATCTAAAGAAGCCCCAAGTCAAATTAGAAGATTGGGTGAGTTTCTTTGGCTGCTAAGAAAACAAACTCTTAGTCAGACTATCCAAGTTGTGTCAAAATACTTGTTTTCAGGCATGGCTGTAGCAGTTGGTGTACAAAAAATCTAGGAGGAGAAGACCTTAGATATCTTGGAGTTCTCAATAAAGGGCATCTGAATCCTAAGCCCTTTAGGTGGCTTAATATAAACAAAAAGGCTTGACAAAGGCCTAATTGCTAGCAGCCTATTTTTGGGTGCAATTGGCATGGTTTGATGAACCGGATTGAAGTACTGATGAAAAGTATAGGTGAAGGAGTAATATTGAAACCAATAGAGGTCCTAGTGGCCAGCCTCTCCATGGAGTAAAGTTCTAGTTGAATGTGTTTCAATTTGTGAAGACAAGACTAGGAGTGTCCTAGTAGCTAGATTGGTATTGAGCAGAGTTCGTTGTATTTCTTGTTGGTGTGCACTAGTTGAAGGAGTGGGATCTTGGGTAGAGATACCTAAAGAGTGTAGGGATAGTTAAGTACCCTATCAAGTCAAAACATTGGCCTAAAGAGACCCTAGTGAAGGATAGGGAGTGAGCAAGACAAAGTGTTACATCAATTAACAAGATCATTTTTTGGTAATTGTGTACATTATCATGTTGTCTTTACAGTGACTGTCCTCATTTGTTGAAGAAGAAAAGCATTAATGTGGTTCAATAGAAATACATTCAAGTGGAAATTACACAAGGGAATATCACTATGAGATGTCCTAAGTGTGACTGTCCTTGTCACAAATGAGGACATCTCACAGTGACTGTCCCTTGTGTAATTGCCACTTGAATGAGGACAGTCACTGTAAAGACAACATGATAATGTACACAAGTACCGTGAAGGTAGTTGCAAGTTAGGGTTGTTTCATTGCATACCCGAAACAATGAATACATTACAGTCCACAAAACGTTTGTGCTTGAAAGATGAACAAATAAAATTAAACTTCTAAATAACCAAAGCCGCTACCAATAAATTCAACACAGATATGTCCTCATTTCTGGGTATTTTAGCTCTCTAACAGCTGAATACCAGATTACATAATAATGACAAAAGAAAAATAAACCCAACGTACTCAGAAATTGTAGCTGTGATTTCGCAGAGGGAATCTCTCTCGGTGCTGTTGAAAACACAAATGACAACGTTCTTGTTTTTTTTGCCCTTATATCCCGATGTGATTTCGCGGAGGGTTACGGTGCTGTTGAAAACACAAATGACAACGTTCCTTTTTTTTTTTGCCCTTATATCCCGACAACATCGCAATTGCAAGTTAGGGCTGTTTCACTGCATACCCGAAACAATGAAGACGTTACGGTCCACAAAACATTTGTGCTTGAAAGATGAACAAATAAAATTAAACTTCTAAATAACCAAAGCCGCTAACAATAAATTCAACATAGATATGTCCTCATTTCTGGGTATTTTAGCTCTCTAACAGCTGAATACCAGATTACATAATAATGACAAAAGAAAAATAAACCCAACGTACTCAGAAATTGTAGCTGTGATTTCGCGGAGGGTTACGGCGCTGTTGAAAACACAAATGACAACGTTCTTGTTTTTTTTGCCCTTATATCCCGATGTGATTTCGTGGAGGGTTACGGTGCTGTTGAAAACACAAATGACAACGTTCTTGTTTTTTTTGCCCTTATATCCTGATGTGATTTCGCGGAGGGTTACGGCGCTGTTGAAAACACAAATGAAAACGTTCCTTTTTAATTTTGCGCTTATATACCGACAACGTTGCAATTGCGACAGTGTCAAATGTATTGTCGTCACAAATTGCGACGGTGTCGGGCTATATTTGAAAAAAAAAAGCCAAAACCGCATGACATTTGCCTGCCTTCGCAAATTGCCGTCGCAATTTCACCCCAAATGTATTAGTGGTGGGTCCAGCTAGGTGGTCAGCTTCTGTTGGGCCGTGTGGTAGGGTTTGACAAGTGTGATGTCTTGCGGGTCCTAAGCGATGCTTATGTGGTGGTAGGGCAAGTTTTCAAAAGGCTTGTCGCATGATCGCATGAAGGCCTTTCGGGCTCATGCGATCATGCGACCGTTGACATTTTCGAAGGGCAGAGGCAAGTTTTAAAAATCTTGTCGCATGATCGCATGATGGCCTTTCAGCTCATACGATCATGCAACCATTGCTTTGTCAAAGCGGTGTAGCCTATTTTTGCGGACCCTCTTCCAAGGTGAATGTTGCAGGCGCAGGTAGCTCAAGAAATTTATGTTGCTAGGGCATGCGCAGTTAAGGGAAGATGATGAGGAGGTCTGGGTGGCTGTCAGGGGTCATTTTTTGTCTTGGCAAGGTACCAGTGTGCATTCATGGCATGACTTTGTGTAGAAAAGAGTGATAAATCTAGGTTGTCTATTTGCAGGTTGATTGCGGTACAGGGTTGGGGCACGCAAATGAAATATTTGATCGGCCATGATATTTACAGAGCACATTTATGATCAGAAGTGACTGGTTTTAGGGGTGATTATTCTATTGCAGATTTATGTAACCCTAAGGAGATATTTTTTTTTTGCCTGCGTGCAGGGGATGTATATATTCTTTTTTGGAGCCTATAGTGCTCAGAATTCACATGTTTGTAAAATAGAAAGCCTCTTTCTAGGGAAGCTATCTGTGGCATTTCTTTTTGCCCCTTTGGCTTTCCACATCCTATAGATTCTCATTGATGAATTCAAACATTGCAAAGTATTCTGTGACATTCTTGTTGTCCTCATGCTTGCTTGTCTGGATTACCTCTTATTGAATTCAGTACATGTATGTTTTCAGTAACTCTTAGGTTTTTCTTGATTCCTCTTTCTTTCTGCAATTAATGTGTATGCTGGTGAATTATCTGATTTGAATGCTTTTGTGGGCATACTTCCACTCCTGGCAATCTGTCTCATTCATATACCCAATTGCAGAGATGAATGTTTGTCTACAGGTTGTAGTCTATGTCTGACTATAAAATACTTATGCAAGCCTATTCATTGAGTTGTAATCTCCTAGACCTAGGATTGTGTACCAGTTTCATCCTTCATACTAGAATTCATACCCTAGTTTTGGTGCATCACCTAGTAGGATAGATTTGCTTTTAGTCATTTCCCTTTTTATGCATTCCTTCTATCCCTTTCCCTCAAAATTTTACTTTCCTGTTAAAAGAAAATCAAGGTGATTATCCAAGAGGAACCAGCCTAGAATCTGGAGGTCTCATCTCAGTTAGCAAAAGGTCCCACAACCTTGAGATGAGTCCCATGTTATACTGGATTATCAAGACTATGAGAGCTTGATATCAGAGGCACAAATTTAGTGTATAACATTTTTGGCATGCCCGGTGGGATAGTAAAGAAGTTCATCTGTTGAAGATTATGTCATCTCTGATATGCAGATTGCATAATACAGACCTTTAGAGGTTGTCCTATCAAGTATATCTAGCAACTCCACTGGTTTCAATGAATTAGGCCAACCTTGTTTAAGGTTTATGAGAAAGATCGAGACTAGAAGCTCAAAGCCTACTAAATTTTTAGAGTTGCCCTTGAAAAGAAGCTACAAAGGCAGGTCAACTCAAAGAGAATCTCCTGCAAGAAGAGTCCAATCTACACCTCCTGATACTTCAAAGAGGAGACCTTTCCTCTTTCATTTCAGAAGAAGAGGCAGATCTCTAACTAGAGATCTAGAAGAGGAAGGAGATCCAAATTTAGCAAATACAGCTCATATAGTTGTTAATCTTCAGGTTACACCTCCTACAATGGCTAGAAATTTCACCCTTGCACCTTTCAATCAGGGGAGCCCATTAAATTTTGCAGTGCATCATGATGTGCCCTTGGTGGCATTAAAGAGTATACCTAATTTCATAGGGGAGGGATAGACAATAGCCTTTGAGCACATAAGAGATGTGACCACCATTTGCAGCATACACAACATTACTCAAGAGGATGTGGCCACCAAATTATTACCAACATCTCTAAAAGGTAAGGCTCTAGAGTGGTTTAGAACTTTAACTGTTGGTTCTATCACTTCATGGGATGAATTAGGGGATGCATTAAGCAAGCATTTTGAGGATAAATCAGATAATTTATCTCTAGTTGAGCAATTAACAACTATAAAGAGAGACCCTCAAGAGCAAATAACAGATTATAATAGTAGATTCCTTAAAACATGGAACAGAATCCCAGTCTCTGTAAGGCCATCAGCTGACCATGCCTTCCTATACTACTTGCAAAGTCTAAATAAATAAATCTCTGTCATGATCCAGTCTATGGGTGGTACCACTTTACCCCAAGCCTTTGACACTGCTGTCAAGGCTAAAAATTATTTGATCTAGGCAGGCATGATACAAAGGAGACCTCCCATGCCTATCTTCCCTAGTCTTCAGCCCATTGCACCTGCACAAGTACCCCCATTTACCCCTATTCCCACAATATCAGCACCTCAAGCTAGTACCAGTGGTCAGGAGCATGCTGCAACAAATTTCTCCCAAGGGTTGCAAGAGGTGAAGAGTAGTCAGCAAACTAGTATACAAGAAATGGAAAACTTGTTGCAGAATCTAACCAAAGAGGTCACAAACTTGAAGAAACAAAACCAAGGCATCAGGCCACCCTTCCAATCACAAGGCCAAAGTCCTAATCAGCAATACCAAAATCAAGGACAGCCTTATCAACAAAATAGGCCGCCATACCAAGGAGGATATCAAGGGCAAAGACAAAATTTTAGCCAAAGACCATTCCAACCATATAACCCTGCATCTCTTAATTCCATAAATCTAGTCAGGGATATGGTTCCTAGTCAAAACAATATGGCCATGGATAATGAATGGTGTTTCCCTTGTAATCAGCCCCACAATCAGGCTACGTGTTCTAATGGATGGATGAACCAAGCGCTAATGGTTCAAAATTCTTCACAAGCTCAAACAAAAGCTCCTTCTAGTGGGACAGCTCCTCAACAAGAAACACAAGAGAATGAGACTACTCTTTTCAATTGGGAGCAACCAGATTTCAATGGAGTCAATGATGAAGCTGCTTTTGTTGCCTACACAAGAGCAAAGAGAAGAGCCCAAGAAATGGAGAGAGCAGATTGTGGTACTAAGGCCACTACATTTGTAGAGCCACTGCAGCAAGTTGCCCCTATCACATCCAACGAGGCCCCTGTCATCACAAGCAAAGAAGGCCAAGTTCCAAAAGAGGTAGAACCCATCATAGTAAAAGCACAACAAAGAGTACACACGGTGGCACCTTATAATATTGTAGACAACATGAAGAAGGTGAATGTCACCATGTCTATGTGGGACTCTTTGTCTATTCCAGGACAACCTGAAATTTTGGAGAAGGCCATGACAGAGGCAGCAAATCCTCAACCTGCAAAAGAAACTGCAAAACCAGTGTTGGTCAACACTGACCAAGCAAAGGAGACTTCAGCCAGCAACTCCAAGGCCAATACCATGCAAGGTAGGAATTTAAAGCCACCTCCTTTTTACGTATCTTTAATTATTGGGAAATATTTAGTGCATAATTGTATGGTAGATAGTGGAGCTACTAGCACTATAATGCCCAAGAAAGTGGCTGATCAATTAGGACTTAAATATGAACCCTTCCAAAAAAAAGTTACACAACTTGATGGATCCTCAGTCAGTACTATAGGTGTGGCCAAGGATACTAGTCTAATTCTGCATGCTAGTCCTAATTTTTCCATTCTCCTTGACATATATATCATAGATCTTTTTGCATTGTTTTCCATATGTCTCTCAAGAGAGTTCACAGCCAAGATAGGAGGTTATCTTTCTTCCGACTAGTCTCACATGCTCTTTCATACAAGGTATGGTACCAAAGTCACCATTAAATCAGAAGCCTTAGCAATACATCATATAGAGCCATATGTGTCCAATTCCATCAATACTAATTGTCCTATATTTGATGACAATGATTTCCCAACCACTAGTGAAGCAAGCACCAAAATAGAGAATATCCCTGATATTCTCCTAGATGAAAGAACCTCAGAGATTCAAGGGAGTCTTGTTTGGGATTTTGGTTTGGGGAGTTATCTGATTCAAGAAAGTGGAGCCATAGAACCAAGCCTTCTCAAAGAACACACTGATTCGGATGATCAGGATAGTCAGGTCTGGGAACTATTTTTTGATGGAGCTAGAAATAAACATGGTTCTGGTGGAGGTGTTATGCTGGTGTCCCCGAAAGGAGAAAGGTATTATACTGGCTTTAGATTTAGTTTTTCCTGCACCAGCAACACTGCAGAGTATGAAAGTCTGGTTAATGGACTAGAATGGGCTAGAAAAAGAGGGCTTAAAGCGTTAAAAGTATATGGTGACAATGAACTTGTTGTCAGCCAAATAAGAGGGATGAGTGCAACTAAAAATGATGTCATGAAAGAATACAAAGATAGAGTTTGGGATGCAATTGAAGATTTCCATGCTTTCAATATTGTTGCTATCCCTAGAAAATTAAATCAAAATGCTGATAGGTTAGCTGCTATTGGATCTCAATTTGACATCCCCAATAGCATTTCAAAAGAGGCAGATTAGCAACACATCAAGATTATTGTCAGACCTTCAATTCCATATAATAATATTAGTTGGCAAGTGTTTGACAATGATGAACAAATTCTGCAGTTCTTGTTTGAAGAAGATGTCTTTTCAAGGCACAATCAAAAAAGATTATCACAGAACTATGGTGATCAAGTGATACAACTTAGATCTAATAAGATGTCTAAAGGTCTTGTCACCTTAGAGACTATCTTCGACAAGGATGATGAAGTCAAGAAAAATAAAGCTGGCCTGGTAGTCCAACAAGAACATTGTGCTGAATTAGAGTTGGAACCAGGTAAGAGCCTACAATTTGGAAAAGTAAACACTAATTCAGAAAAGCAAGCCTACACTAAATTATTCAAAGAATTCAGTGATGTTTTTTCATGGGGGTATGGAGACCTCAAGGGTTTTGATCCTACCGTTGCTCAGCACACTATTGAATTGGAGCCTAATGCTAAACCAGTAAGGCAAAAGCAAAGGCCTGTTAATCCCAAGCTTGAACCACTTATGCATAAGGAAGTACTCAAACTGATAGAAAGTGGCATCATCTACCCCATCAAACATACTAGTTGGGTTTCCAACCTTGTTCCTGTCAGGAAGAAGAATGGGGAGCTGAGGTTATGTGTTGATTTCAGGGATTTGAACAGAGCCTCATTAAAAGACCGCCATCCACTACCCTCTATGGAACAAATTCTGCAATGTGTCTCTGGATCTAAGAGATTCTCATTGTTGGATGGCTATTCAAGATACAATCAAATATTAGTGAAAGAAGAGGATCAATATAAGACTGCATTTACAACCAAGTGGGGAACCATGGCATATCAGAAGATGCCCTTCGGTTTGTCAAATGCAGGTGCTACATTTCAAAAGGCAATGGACATGGCCTTCAAGGGCCTCATGTACAAGTTTGTGCTAGTCTACCTAGATGACATAACTATCTACTCAAAGCATGTAGTAGACCACATCAGGCATTTGTGGTGGATTTTTGAAAGATGCAAAGAATTTGGGATATCCCTTAATCCCAAGAAATGTGTGTTTGTAGTTCATGAAGGAAAACTATTGGGATATGTAGTATCCAAAGAGGAAATCACAGTGGACCCTGAGAGAATTGTAGCCATCTTAGAACTACCATTACCGCATCACAAGAAAGGACTCCAATCTTTCATAGGAAAGATTAACTTTGTTAGGAGATTCTTGCCTAACATTGTAGAGTTACTCAAGCCTTTGATAGCCATGTTGAGGAAAGGTTCAGCCTTCAGTTGGACCAAAGAAGGAAAGGTTAACTTCCAAGCTATTAAAGAAGCCTTAACAGAAGCTCCTGCTCTCCTAAACCTAAATTTCAGTAAGGATTTTATCCTTTATGCTTATGGGGGTCATGATGCTATATCTGCAATGTTGACTCAAGAAAATGTTGAAGGATTGGAGCAGCCCATTGCTTTCTTTAGCAAGGGTTTAGAAGAGTATGAACAAAGATACTCTTTTGTAGAAAAACATGTTCTTGTTGTGGTAAAGAGCCTCAAAAAATTTAGACATTTGTTGACCCATAGCAAGGTGCATTTGATGGTTACTCATCCAAGTGTCAAAGAATTTTTGCTTTCTAAGGACCTAAATGAAAAAAGAGCTGGTTGGATCACTAAGGTGATGGAATATGACATAGATATTCAGACTACCAAGCTGGTTAGAGGAAGAGGTCTTTGTGAGCATTTGGCAGAAGATGAAAGTTCAAAGAAATTGGAATACATAGATGCATCTTTGGTGGTGCATTCTACAGGAGAGCAAGCCAGGGCAACTAGCTGGTTGCCTAATATGGTCAATTATTTGAAGACAAGACAATATCCTGCAGGCCTAGATTCAGCAAAAAGGAGGTATTACAAGCTACAATATGTTCCTTTTGTGCTGATAGATGAAATTATTTTTAGAAAGGATCACAATGGTGTCCTTCTAAGATGCATAGATTCAGAAAGGGTTGTAGATGTCTTATTTGAGTTTCATGATGGAGCTTCTGGTGGCCATTTCTCTCCTAGGACTACAGCTTTTGAGATCATGAGGGTTGGATACTATTGGCCATCTATCTTCAAAGATAGTCATGATTATGTTAGAAGATGTGTCAAATGTGCTATTTTTGTAGGGAAAGAAAGATTTGCAACTCTGCCCCTACAACCAGTCAAAACAGAGAAGCCCTTCCTGAAGTGGGGTATAGATTTCATTGGCATGATTAACCCTCCATCTAGTGCAAGACACAAGTGGATAATCACTACAACTGATTATTTCACTAGGTGGACAGAAGCAATTGCTTTAAAAGAAGCTAATGAGAGTGCTGTTTTAAGTTTTAATGATGACATCATTCATAGATTTGGCATTCTGGATTCTATAGTTTCAGACAATGCATTAGCATTTACAGGCCTCAAGGTCTCAGAGTGGGCAGTCAAGAAGGGAATTTATCTAAATACAAGTTCCAATTACTATCCTTAGGGGAATGGTTTGGCAGAATCAACAAATAAGAATTTGATTAGAATAATCAAAAAGACCCTGCAAGATAGTCAGAGGGACTGGCATACTAAATTGAGATCTACCTTGTGGTTAGATAGAATCACTCCAAAGAAAATCATTGGTAATTCCCCATACATGTTGGTGTATGGTAGAGAGGCTAAGTTATTTATTTCAACTAAATTACCAGCTTTGGACTTGGCCACTCAGTATGCCTTGTTTGAAGAAAGTGATCCTATGAAAATCAGATATGCCTAATTGATGGAGATAGAAGAGATCAAAGATAAATCAATGCAAGATATGGCATTCCATCAGAGTCAAACAAAGAGAAGCTTTGATAAAAGAGCTAGGATCAGAAACTTCAAGGTTGGAGATGTAGTTTTCAAATGGGATGAGTTCAGGTCAAAACCTCGCAAGCACACAAAGTTTGATTCCTTTTGGGGTGGACCATTTGTTATAACAGAGTGTAGAGGATCTAACACTTTTCAGCTTTCAACCCTTGAAGGAGATGCCTTGCCAATCTCAGTGAATGGTTTCCACTTGAAGCCTTGCTTTGAGGTTAATCCCTCTCTGTAGGTCCTTCTTGTCAATTCTTGTAAATGTGTTTCTTGCTTTCTTTCCCTGCTTTCAAGGTTAGTTCCTGTTTCCCAAGAAGTGCATGCGCACAGGTTTGTTTTCCCGGTTCAGTTTTTTTGTCCCTCTCCCTGTCAGAAGATATTTTGTGCTTGAGAAATGACTCCTATGCCCAATGGATTGTCAAGGCAACTGGTCCAATGTCTAGCAAGCTGACATCCCACAGAGGTCACCAAAATGTTGCCCAAAATTTCCCTGTCATTCATTTTTGGCCATAGTCCTATTTTTTCCAAAGAACTGCTCAATTGTTGAAAACCCAGTGTGTTTTCAACCTTCTCTATGAAGGCTCAAGATGTTTCTTCCCTTTTGGTCGAAAAGCTCAGTGTGTTTTCAACCTCTGCTCTAAAAATTCTGTGTGTTTTTTACCTTCACTCGAAAAGGCTCTTTGTTTTTGACCCTAAGTGCGCAACTCTGACCAGGCGGGTCCCAGTTTCTCAAGGCCATGCTAGTGCAGGAAGATCCGATGGCTGTCGCATGATCACATGGGATCTTCCGATCCCATGAGATCATACGACAACCATTGATGCGGCACCATGGGCTCATCCAAGCAGTTAAAAAATAGCGAGGTGACATGTCCGGTTATCAGTTAACATCCTATGGTTGGTCGCATGATCGCATGGGCTCTTCTGAGCCCATGTGACCATGCGACAAACTGTCAACAGTTTCAGTGGTGGCGGTTTGTGGTTTAGTAGTTAACATCATGCAGTTGGTCACATGATCGCATAGGCCTTCCTAGCCGCATGCGATCATGCGACAAACCATCAACTATCGGCAAGGATTTTGGTGGGCCCGCTTGTCAGTGGAGCTACGGCTTAATAAGATGAGTGGCTGGTGCAAGATCTCAAAGAATATTCGGGGGCCATGTGATCTTGTGCCTACTGTTAGATGGGAATCTAAAAATTTGAGTGGGTCTGTGTCAGGAAGGTGCCATGGTGTTTGTTGATGTAGTGGCCGAAACGAATAGAGGGATGACATGTGGCAGTTCTGGGCTCGAGGTTGGTAAAGCTTTGTGTGGTTGCGGGGTTAACATGTTTCGCATGGTCGCTGAATGGACCTGGGGTTAAGCAAAAGTTCACGTGACTTGGCAACTAGGAAGAAATGAACTTGAGGTAAGCCAGGGTTAATCTTGCAGTGTGGTCTTGCAGGCCCAGATGTCTTACGTGGCAATGGTGATAGATTCTCAAGGCTTGTCGCCTAATCACGTGAAGCCTTTCAGGCTCATGCGATCATGCGACTGCTGACTTTTTCAAAGCGGTGTGGTCGTGGGTCCAGCCAGGTGGTCAGCTCCTATTGGGCCGTGTGGCAGGGTTTGACAAGTGTGATGTCTTGCAGGTCCTGAGCGATGCTTATGTGGCAGCAGGGCAAGTTTTCAAAAGGCTTGTCGCATGATCGCATGAAGGCCTTTCGGGCTCATGCGATCATGTGACTGTTGACATTTTTGAAGGGTGGAGGCAAGTTTTTAAAAAGCTTGTCACATGATCGTATGAAGGCCTTTCAGCTCATGCGATCATGCGACCATTGCTTTGTCAAAGCATTGTAGCCTATTTTCATGGACCCTCTTCCAAGGTGAATGTTACAGGTGCGGGTAGCTCAAGAAATTTATGTCGCTAGGGCATGTGCAGTTAAGGGAAGATGATGAGGAGGTCTGGGTGGCCGTTAGGGGTCATTTTTTGTCTTGGCAAGGTACCAATGTGCATTCATGGCATGACTTTGTGCAGAAAAGAGTGATAAATCTAGGTTGTCTATTTGCAGGTTGATTGCGATACAGGGTTGGGGCACACAAATGAAATATTTGATCGGCCATGATATTTATAGAGCACATTTATGATCAGAAGTGACTAGTTTTAGGGGTGATTATTCTATTGCAGATTTATGTAACCCTAAGGAGATTTTTTTTTTTGCCTACGTGCAAGGGATGTATATATTCTTTTTTGGAGCCTGTAGTGCTCAGAATTCACATGTTTGTAAAATAGAAAGCCTCTTTCTAGGGAACCTATCTGTGGCATTTCTTTTTGCCCCTTTGGCTTTCCACATCCTGTAGATTCTCATTGATGAATTCAAACATTGCAAAGTATTCTGTGACATTCTTGTTGTCCTCATGCTTGCTTGTCTGGATTACCTCTTATTGAATTCAGTACATGTATGTTTTCAGTAACTCTTAGGTTTTTCTTGATTCCTCTTTCTTTCTGTAATTAATGTGTATGCTGTTGAATGATCTGATTCGAATGCTTTTGTGGGCATACTTCCACCCCTGGCAATCTGTCTCATTCATATACCCAATTGCAGAGATGAATGTTTATCTGCAGGTTGTAGTCTGTGTCTGACTCTGTAGGAGTACTGTTGTCTTGAGAAATTCCTTTTTCCCTTCATAGTATTCCTCTACTGCAGACCCCTCTATAAAATACTTATGTAGGCCTATTCATTGAGTTGTAATCTCCTAGACCCAGGATTGTGTACTGGTTTCATCCTTCATACTGCAATTCATACCCTAGTTTGGGTGCATCACCTAGTAGGATAGATTTGCTTTCAGTCATTTCTCTTTTTATGCATTCTTTCTATCCCTTTCCCTCAAAAGTTTACTTTTATGTGAAAAGCAAATCAAGGTGATTATCCAAGAGGAACCAGCCTAGAATTTGGAGGTCTCATCTCGGTTAGCAAAAGGTCCCACAACCTTGAAATGAGTCCCATGTTATACTGGATTATCAAGACTACGAGAGCTTGATATCAGAGATGCAAATTCAGTGTATAACAGTTATGACATCTATCATGCGATTCTATGACAACACTTATGATGATTTACGACAGATTCCTTACATTAGTCGACAAACATGAGAGATTTCTTATGAAAATTGTAAGAGAATCTATAAGAGGCTATTTTTGGGATGTACGTCAGGTTTTTCTAAGTGGTTTTATTGCATGTTGTTTTATGATACCACAATGGTATTCATCCTCACAAATTCTTATAAATTAGGGCCTTGATCTAGAGTTATTCATTCAATCTTGTTCAGTTTCCATGGTAATCAAATGTTGTCAAATTTCTACAGAGGTCTATAGAGAAGTGTATTGTTTTTTTATTCTTAATTGGAAATTGTTAATATACTTGCCTCTCTTTTTTTGTGGAGTTTCTTCACGAAACAATTCCTCCACATAAATATGGTGTTTATGTGCAATAGCTTTCTAGTTCTTGTTTGGATTATGCAATCACTTTATTAATGGTTAATCTTTGGTTTTAGATTTTCATTAATATTCAATTAAAGTTCATATTGCAATTGTAATGCCCCTCCCATAGTATGATTTTCTATATGTAATAGTTATTGTAGGATGATGAATTATATGTTAGGATATCATTGATTCTTATGGTTTTATTGACCTCATACTTGCATGTGTATGGTTCATGTGTATGTTTTGTATTTCTATTTGAAGTGCCTGATGTGGTTGATGGATGAAGTTTTAGTTACTTACTTGCGAGATCCACATGATCGACAGATCCCCACAATTTCTTGTTTATATTTGTACATGTATATGCATGCTCGTCTTTTATGCAGGTTTGCAGGTACTAGGCATCGACTTCCCTGAATTGTTAGGATGAGCGTGCCTTATCACAATATCTCAATGGTAAGAGAGGGGAGATAACATACAGGTCCAATCCTAACTTAAGCCATTAATTGTTTTGAAATAGTGGACAAGTATCTGATTTTCTACCTATCCAAATTTGTCAAAATGATGTAAATTCGTGAGCCCTTCCTTTAGGCTTGATTGTTGTATTTTGGTTTAGTCAGTTTTATTTTATGGTTGCATATCATGTGGTTTGATGTGGTTTTGATGTTAAAACGGATCGAAGAATTAATTAAGAATAATTAAATGAGATTAAATAGTTACGCCTTATGATAGATTAAAATATTAAATATAAGGTTAATTAATTAATGAGAATTAATTAATTATCTATATTTAATAAATAATTTTATTACAAAGTTAAAATTAATTAATTAAAAAATTTAATAATTATTAAATAAAAATTAAATTTAAATGTGCAATTTGAGTTAAGTGGTTGTTAATAGTTACATATTTTAAATTAATTAAAATTAAATAATGCAACTTGAAAGTATTTTGTTATAAAATTAGAACTTAACCTTTTAAAATCAAGTTGAGTTAAAGTGACTTAAAGTTGAGAAAATTAAATAAATAACTCTTTTAATAAATTAAAGTTGATAAAAACAATGTTGGAGTTGAGTTCTTATTTTTATGATTTGGTGTTAACTAATTTATTATTTTTTAATAGTTGAGTTCTATTTTGTTATTTTGGAGTTGCATTCTTTCAACTCTGGTATCTAAATTTTCTATATAAGAGAGTTAGAAGACCATTTGAGATCAATTCAATCAGGTTTTGAAGAATTATCGCTTGGCAAATTTTTGGAGGATTAAAGTTTTGGTATTTTCAAAACCTTTGGATTTTCAAAATTTGCAATTGATTTTTGATTCGGCTTTGTGTATTAAGGTAAGGTTTTAAAATTCTTAAAAGTTCTCCATTGAAATCATTATTTTCTTCATGTTTGATAAGATCTTGTGTGTAAATAATGAGTGTGTATTAAGAAGATATATTTAGTTGCATGTTAGTTAGGAATGCTATATTTAGTTTCATGTTATTTAATGAAGATATATTCAGTTGCATGTTATTTAAAGAAGATATATTCAGTTGCATATTACTTAGGAATGATATATTTAGTTGCATGTTATTCAAGGAAAATAGATTCAGTTGCATGTTAGTTAGGAATGCTATATTCAGTTGCATGTTATTTAAGGAAGATATATTCAGTTGCATGTTAGTTAGGAATGTTATATTCAGTTGCATGTTATTTAAGGAAGATATATCTAGTTGCATGTTAGTTAGGAATGCTATATTCAGTTGCATGTTATTTAATGAAGATATATTCAGTTGGATGTTAGTTAGGAATGATATATTGAGTAAAATGTTATTTAATGAAGATAAATTTAGTTGCATGTTATTTAATGAAGATATATTCAGTTGCATGTTATTTACGGAAGATATATTCAGTTGCATGTTACTTAGGAATGATATATTTAGTTGCATGATATTTAAGGAAGATATATTCATTTACATGTTAGTTAGGGATGGTATATTTAGTTGCATGTTATTTAAAGAATATATATTCAGTTGCATGTTATTTAAGGAAGATATATTCAATTGCATGTTATTTAAAGAAAATATATTCAGTTGCATGTTATTTAATAAAGATATATTTAGTTACATATTATTTAATAAAGATATATTCAATTGCATGTTATTTAAAGAAGTTATATTCAGTTGCATGTTATATAATGAAGATATATTCAGTTGCATGTTATTTAGGAAAGATGTATTCACTTGCATGTTATTTTATAAAGATACATATTTATTTGCATATAGTGGTATTCTATTTTTAAAAATTCTATTTTTTAAAAATAAATAAATAAGTAAAATGCATACATGAGAATTCTTTTAGAAAAACAAAAATAAGAATAATAATGCTATATAATTAAATATTATTTGATGATAATTTCATATTGATGTGTTTATTATTGGATTTTTTGGTTTTTGTGTTTGATTATCAGTATGGGTAGCATTAAGTTCAATTTTAGGAATTATTACCAGAGGCTTGGGATTTTACCCTTTTACTATGGCATGGATATTTACAATATTGTAATATGATAATGGTTTCGATTGTTTTACCCAACCTTTATTCATTTTAATCTTATTAGTTTGTGAACTCTTTGAGAGAGTATATTTTTATGATGTTATGTTTTGAGGACTAGTGTGTAATTGTGGGATTATGGTTTGAGGACCAATGTGAGTTCTAGTTATCTTTTATGGAATAGAAATTGATTATCATGTTTTATATGATTTGTGAGATCTATTTATGACTTATGAGCCTAGGTAGGTTAACTAAGTGTATAGGTGGGGAGTGGCTTGCAATAGGCATTGGGGCCCACAAGTGGCTATTGGATAACTTATTGTAAGTGACTTAATAAAGTGATAACGTAATAAAATCTACTACGATAGAAATATTAATAAGATTTTTGTGTTCCTCGGCCATGCCTTGAGCACTAGTATAGTCTAGGTTGGTTTGTGAGATGATGCTTTCCACCTGCATGGACTTGGATATGGCATTTTGGGTACCTTGTATGTATGAGAGGTTACTGATACTGCATAGGGTCACTAGGGTGTCGGGGTCTTGAGAAACTGTTAGGATAACTTTAGAGTTTTCTCATGTGATGACACTTCCCCAAATGTATCTTAGGTTTCCTAGATGTGTTGGTTGCCTTTGGTTGAGTATGTTTTCACATTTATTTTCTATTGTACCTATATGCACTTAAAAATGGCTTCATTGATTAATTAAATATTTATTATTTAATTGATATTGACTTGATGAATTAATTAAATATTTATTATTTAATTAATATTTATTTCTTCTATTTATTAGATAGATTACTCAATTTATTTAGTAAATTCACTATAGTTTATTCATCTATCCTAAACTATCCTCAAATTAGTCTTATTAAAGTGATTTAATTAAATACACACTCACTAAATATGACTAAGTCCCCTAGTCCACCTCATAAACCTAGTCACTTGACACGTCATTTTGGCTAAAATAAATAATTATTATTAATTATTTATTAATCATTATCCTCACCCACAAATGTCCTATCTTTAAGGGCTATGTGGCCTCATAAGACTTAGGCTCATGACCACATGTCTTCATTCAAACCAAGTCAAGAGACAATCCCTATTTCTAAGGGGCTTCTCAAGCCACCACTAAGGGTCAAAGATGACTCATAGGACACTTGTACAAAGAGTTCTCATGAGGAAGAAGTCCTTCCCTCTTCCTCTCTTTGGTCTTTGTGAGACACTTGACATGTGTCTTTCCCTTCCACCTTCTTTTCTTTCATGTCAATGTGAGAGGAACATCATCCCTATTCTTCCTCTCACATTCCAACTACATCCCCCTTTCTCTCAACTCCCTCAACCAAGTCAATCCTATCCCTAGGATCTTCCACCTTTCATTCTCCAATGTAGGATTGTGTCACCTAGGCTTAGATCCGGTAAAACTCTATAAAAGGAGCCTCATTTTCCCTTTGTGAGATAATAGTGAACAAGCATTCTAAGAGAATTTCAAGACCAATCAAGCATTCTAAGAGAATTCAAGCATAATCAAGCCATTTTCATATCACTTGCATCTCATTCACCATATTTGCATAATTAAGTTTTAGTTTTGCATACATTCATCATCAATCTCCACACTTTGGTAGCATCTTGGGCAAAAGGCTTCACTTGGAAATCTGAGAGCTCAACATCCTCAAGAAATCAGAGCTAGGAGGGCAATGAAGACAAGCTACATGGTAGGTGAAGGTAAAACATTGTTTTAGCTTCATTTTTAGTGTATTATTCATTGTTGTTTGCTAATTAGTTTGATTTATTAATCTTAGAATAGTTAATTTATCATTTAAAGTAGTTAGACATCTAATTTGCATACAATACCTTTTGAGTTAGAAACCTTTCAAGATCCATTTCTTAGTTTGTAATGTAATTGATTTTGGTGTTTGTTATCCAAGTGGGTTTGTTGTTATCTCCTCAGCATGGTGGGAGTGGACCATTTAGGCTCCAAGAGGTCGGGTGGTAGTGATTATTTTACCATTTGAGATTTTGACATTCATGTACCAGTGTTGGATTATCCTTGTAGCAATTGTACTTTCTTATTCACCATTACTGGAGATGTATTCTCATCTTTCTTATATTATGTTCTTGTATCATTGTATCAGTTAGTTTGGAGATATCGTATTGTACTTTATGTTGATTATGTTACATACCCTATGATATGTGTAGTGGATGTTCATGAGTATGTGTATTTGTATCATTCAATTGTAATTATGATGTAATATGCAATTATTGTTGTAGTTGTATTTCATAGTTTCTACATCAAGGGACCCTTGAGATGTGTATTCTACTTTGAGATTATATTTATGTTTATATGTTCTTATGAAGTTTATGTTTTACTTCCGCTTGTTTATTCATCATTGTTTGTAAACATTTAAGAAAAAAATTATTCTACAAACTTAGTATTATGTTTTAGGTTAATATCTCCTGGGTTCTCTGATGGGATATTACACTTGGTATCATAGCCTGAGTTTCTACACTAGAAACTTTGGGAATTTGCACACCCACTAGATGTTTAAACAGTTAGAACTTGAAACAAAACATAGACATATACCACTTTTGTAGTACATACTATTGTTTATGAACCTAGAGGTATGAAATTAGACTTGTAAGTTTGAATTGGATTTTATATGAGTGTTGCATTAACTAGTTTTACATGAGCCTCTGAAGTTATTATTTCATGTAAATATGAATGTGTTCTTTATACAATTGATTACTAAATATTTTCTATAATGATGAATAAATAAATATTTAGATCTATTTAAATTATTAAGGAATAAATGATTAATGTGACTTTTTATTTATTCTTAAACTAGAATTATATTGCTCTTAATGACTGTATACCATGTCCTTATTTAATGACTTTTTTTTAGATGTCATTTCATCTTTTGTTTTAGAAATGCTTCATGCTTGAGAGATGCATATCCTTATCTATTTTTAGGCTTCTAGGAGTAAGCCTAATTTTAGGGGAGATAGATGTAATGTCCCTCCCATAGTCTGATTTTCTATATGTTATGGTTATTTTAGGATGATGAATTATATGTTAGGATATCATTAATGCTTATGGTTTTACTAACTCCATAGTTGCATGTGTATGGTTGATGTGTATGCTTTGTACTTCTATTTGGCGTGCCTGATGTGGTTGAGGGATGGAGTCGTAGTTACTTTCTTGCAAGATCCACACAATCGGTTGATCCCCACCATTGCTTATTTATATTTGTACATGTATATACATGCTCATCTTTTATGTAGGTTTGCAGGTACTAGGCATCGACTTCCCTTAATTATTAGGATGAGCGTGCCCTATTGCAATATCTCAATGGTAAGAGAGTGGAGATAACATATAGGTCTAATCCCAACCTAAGCCATTAATTGTTCTGAATAGTGGACACGTATCTAATTTTCTACCTATTTGGATTTGTCAAAATGATGTAAATTCGCAAGCCCTTTTTTTAGGCTTGATTGTTGTATTTTGATTTAGTTAGTTTTGTTTTATGGTTGCATGTCATGTGGTTTGATGTGGTTTTGGTGTTAAAATAGATCGAGGAATTAATTAAGAATAATTAAATGAGATTACATAGTTACACCTTATGATACATTAAAATATTAAATATAAGATTAATTAATTAATGAGAATTAATTAATTATCTATATTTAATAAATAATTTAATTACAAAGTCAAAATTAATTAGTTAAAAAATTTAATAATTATTAAATAAAAATTAAATTTAAATGTGCAATTTGAGTTAAGTGGTTACTAGTTGAGTTACATATTTTAAATTAAGTAAAATTAAATAATGCAACTTAAAAATATTTTCTTATAAAATTAGAACTTAACATTTTATAATCAAGTTGAGTTAAAGTGACTTAAAGTTGAGAAAATTAAATAAATAACTCTTTTAATAAATTAAAGTTGATAAAAACAATGTTGGAGTTGAGTTCTTAATTTTATGATTTGGAGTTAACTACTTTATTATTTTTTAGTAGTTGAGTTTTATTTTATTATTTTGGAGTTGCATTCTTTCAACTCTGGTATCTAAGTTTTCTATATAAGAGAGTTAGAAGACCATTTGAGATCAATTCAATCAAGTTTTGAAGAATTCTCTCTTGGCAAATTTTTGGAGGATTAAAGTTTTGGTGTTTTCAAGATTTGAAATTGATTTTTTATTCAGCTTTGTGTATTAAGGTAAGGTTTTAAAATTCTTAAAAGTTCTCCATTGAAATCATTATCTTTTTCATGTTTGATTAGATCTTGTGTTTAAATAATGAGTGTTTGTTAAGAAGATATATTTCTTTGCATGTTAGTTAGGGATGCTATATTTAGTTTCATGTTATTTAATAAAGATATATTCAGTTGCATGTTATTTAAGGAAGATATATTCAGTTGCATGTTACTTAGGAATGATATATTCAGTTGCATGTTACTTAGGAATGCTATATTTAGCTGCATGTTATTTAAGGAGGATATATTCAGTTGCATGTTAGTTACGAATGCTATAATTAGTTGCATGTTATTTAAGGAATATATATTTAGTTGCATGTTAGTTAAGAATTCTATATTCAGTTGCATGTTATTTAAAGAAGATACATTCAGTTGGATGTTAGTTAGGAATGATATATTCAGTTGCATGTTATTTAATGAAGATAAATTTCTAAGTTGCATATTATTTAATGAAGATATATTCAGTTGCATGTTATTTAAGGAAGACATATTTAGTTGCATGTTACTTAGGAATGATATATTCAATTGCATGTTATATAAGGAATATATATTCATTTACATGTTAGTTAGGATTGCTATATTCACTTGCATGTTATATAAGGAAGATATATTCACTTGCATGTTATATAAGGAAGATATATCCAGTTGCATGTTATTTAGGAAAGATGTATTCACTTGCATGTTATTTGAGAAAGATACATATTTATTTTCATATAGTGGTATTCTATTTTTAGAAATTTTATTTTTTAGAAATAAATAAATAAGTAAAATTTATACATGAGAATTCTTTTAGAAAAATAAAAAAAAGAATAATAGTGTTATATAATTAGATATTATTTGATGAGAATTTCATATTGATGTGTTTATTATTGGAGTTTTTGGTTTCTATGTTTGATTATCGGTATGGGTAGTATTAAGTTGGATTTTAGGAATTGTTACCAGAGGCTTGGGGTTTTACCTTTTTATTGTGGCATGGATATTTATAATATTTTTAATATGATAATGGTTTCAATCTTTTTACCCAACCTTTATTCATTTTAATCTTATTAGTTTGTGAACTCTTTGAGAGAGTATATGTTTATGATGTTATGGGTTTGAAGACTAGTGTGTAATTGTGGGATTATGGTTTGAGGACATGTGTGAGTTTCAGTTGTCTTTTATGGAACAAAAATTGATTATCATGCTTTATATGATTTGTGAGATCTATTTATGACTTATGAGCCTAGGTTAACTAAGTGTATAGGTGGGGAGTGGCTTGCAATAGGCATTGGGGCCCACAAGTGGCTGGCAGGATAACTTATTTCAAGTGACTTAATAAAGTGATAACATAATAAAATCTACTAGGATAGAAACATTAATAAGATTTTTGTGTTCCTCACCCATGCCTTGAGTGCTAGTATAGGCTAGGATGGTTTGTGAGACGATGCTTGTCACTTGCATGGACCTGGATATAGCATTTTTGGTACCTTGTCTGTATGAGAGGTTATCGATACCGCATAGGGTCACTAGGGTGTCAGGGTCTTGAGAGACTGCCACATTAACTCTAGAGTTGGCTCATATGATGAAACTTCCCCATATGTATCTTAGGTTTCCTACATGTGTTGGTTATCTCTGGTTGAGTATGTTTTTACACTTGTTATCCTATTGTACCTTTTGAGTTAGAAGCTTTTCAAGATCCCTTTCTTAGTTTGTATTTTGATTGATCTTGGTATTTTTTATCCAAGTGGGTTTGTTTTTATCTCCTCAGTACGGTGGGAGTGGACCATTTGGGTTCCACAAGGTTGGGTGGTAGTGATTATTTTACCATTTAAGATTCTGACATTCGTGTACTAGTGTTGGATGATCCTTGTAGCAGTTGTACCTTCTTATTCATCATTGTTGGAGATGTATTGTTATCTTTCTTATATTATGTTCTTGTATCATTGTATCAGCTAGTTTGGAGATATCATATTATACTTTTTTCTGATTATGTTACATACCCTGTGACATGTGTAGTGGATGTTGATGAGTATATTGTGTATTTTTATCATTTAGTTGTAATTATTATGTAATATGTAATTATGATTGTAGTTGTATTTCATAGTTTCTACGTCAAGGGACCCTTGAGATGTGTATTCTACTTTGAAATTATATGTATTTTTATGTTCTTATGAACTTTATGTTTTACTTCTACTTGTTAATTTAATCATCATTGTTTGTAAACATTTAAGAAAAAAATTATTCTGCAAACTTAGTATTATGTTTTAGGTTAATATCTCCTGGTTTCCCTGGTAGGGGTATTACAACAATCTTTCTTCACCTTGATTTACAACATGAAATCTTTAGTTTCCCATAACCTATTACATGCAAAAAACTCTTGAAAATCCTTCTGAATGTTACTCAAAGTCCCCTTACCTCCTTTCTTATCAACAAGTTCCAAAGTAGCATTGAAGTAGCCTCCTATAATGAAAGTTGTTTAAGAATATGTCTTGAAGACTTATGAGATATTAATCCACACTAATTTCTTGCCCCTTGAACTAGTTGGGCCATACATATTAAACAATGCAATGCCTCTGCAAAGAAAAAGGCCCAAGTTTCACAAATTATAATGATTTCTCTTGAGAAATTATAGACTCTACCAACATCAAGCGAGGGTTCCATAAAATGCCTAAACAACCCGACACTCCTTTTGCATCCAAAAAATACCCATTCCAATGCTTTTAAGAATGTTGTAACCTTTTTTATTCTACTTGATTGAGCTTCATGTCTTGAAGACAAACAACATCTAACTTGTTTGATCAAAATAATGTTTGATCAAATATCTCTTATCAGGGACATTACTAACCCTAATATTCCATTTGATTAGCTTCAATTTTGTCCAAGAGGGATCAACTCCTTCCCAAGCCTTAAGCTTCTCTGACCCTTTTGGTTACCAACTATTTCCAATAAGGCCATTTTTTTTTATGACCTCTAGCTTTCTTCTCCCTCACCGCAACTTTCTTAATCTTGGATTTTGTCTAGATTTTGTATTTTCTCTTTTCAACTATCCCTTCAACATCCTCTAAAGCAAACTAATCCTCCTCTTCAGAAGATAATGAAGCTCCACCATCACCCTCATCATGCTCAATAAAGTCAAATCTATCAGCCTCTACACCAGTATCTTTGGTAGGTGGGACATTGATATCTTTGAAAACCAAGTTCCCTTCTAAATGAAACACTTTCTCAAATACAAGCTTTTGAGGAGTCTTTTCTATTTGGTCATTGGATTCCAAACCACCTTCATCCAAAAATGAACCATCTCCCCTATCCCTTTCTAAGAGGTCCAAAGAGTTACTTGTTATAGGATCCTTCAAGTTACAACAAAAATAATCCCTTTATTACCCTTAATGGAAACTGCAACCTTGAAGTTTCCTTTCTTTGGCAAGGGCCTCTCTCCATCTTGATTCACCTCCTCTAACATGGGTTTCCTAAACAAGGTTGATGTATTACCACTATGTGGATTAGTGTGAGTTAGGGTTTGATCTCCACTCACCATTTCCTCATGTGTCTCTCTAGCTAGTCTATCATCATATGCCTCTAGATTTACAACAACAAGGATGTTGTACCCACCCCCATTCTCCAGGTTTGTTACTACTTCTACTTAAAACCATTATGTACAAACTTCCTAAGGGATTGTTCTATATTCTATATTTCCCTTCTGAAAATCTTGAACCTTTACAACATTGCTTACTAATTCCTTTGAAAGATAATTTAATTTATCTACTAAAAAATATTTTTCCAATGCTTTTCCCTTTTAATAAAAAATACATTCCTCCTCTGAATGACCCTAATTTTTGTGTTTCTTGCATTTCTCTATTATCTCTTCAACCTCTATCTCTTGCCACAAAATGTCTTTATTGGAGTTGATGAGTGAACAACCCACATCTGCCAAGAAGACCTTCATGCAAACACATGTCATAGAAAGAGAGAGAAGCAAGAAGCTAGAGAGGCCTAAATGCATGGATCCATGAAAGAGGAGACATTCTTAATGTGCAAAAACAAAAGTTTCAATTCAATAAAGTGAATGTTCTTAATAAATCTGTTAAGAATACAAAGGAGATCAATCCCTATAATAGGAGATCAAAACCCTAAAAGGGTGAACAAACCTAGGTTGCCTGATAATAATTAATAAAATAATTATTATTATATGCATAAAGTTTACCTTAAGCAAAAAGAGATAATAAGCGAATTAGAAATTAAATCAAACATGATTTAATTAATAAGCAAACACTTTATTACTCTAACACCCCCCCTTAAGATAAAATTTGGGAGAAGCTAAAAACCTAGAAAGAACTATTGAAAGAAAATGGGTCCTGACAAAAAAAGGTCTGATTAGGTACCCAAGTACAAAAGAGAGTCTTTGTAAAAGAGGAGAAATAGAGAAAACCACATGGGAAAAAATCTACTCCAAAAAGAGACAAAGACTAGTTTGAAGGACTGAAGAAGCCTCCAAAACTAGGAATATTCTAGAAAATAGGAACAAGGATGAACATGTACAACATCACTGAAGCAAGAAACTGTAGACTTTGTCAAAAGGTAACTGATGATCTACATATCCTCTACTGAAATATAACTAGGTAGAGAACACTGTAATCTACATGAGTGCCTTCAAATACCACTACTTGAATCAGGAGGCAAACAAAGGAAAACAACTGAAGTCGAAGATACATCATACTATAATATGCATGAGTGCCCTCAAATGACACTACTCGAATCATGAGCCAAACAAAGGCAAACACTTGAACTCGAAAATATAGATGGCATGAAAACACCAAAAGTTTGAAGAGTTGATCAATCAAAGCTGAAAGAGTGCATCCAAAAATAGGAAAGAAAAGAGTGTCCATATGGTAAATGATCCATCTCACCAAAATGCATAGGTACCCAGCCACTGCATCCGCCTAGTACATAGAATCAAATATTGAATACATAGCTCACACTATCGAACCAAGGAAGCAGTAGAACCAACAGTAGAAACCCCCCCATAATGTTGACAAGGGAGTAATGATAGATACACTGAAAAGACTGTCCAATATGAACTGCATGATACCAGGAACATCGAAGGTGAAGAGAGAGTACAAACACAA
This sequence comes from Chamaecyparis obtusa, assembly GCA_027943335.1. Taxonomy (NCBI): domain Eukaryota; kingdom Viridiplantae; phylum Streptophyta; class Pinopsida; order Cupressales; family Cupressaceae; genus Chamaecyparis; species Chamaecyparis obtusa. The sequence goes on along the minus strand of BSBK01006658.1, from coordinate 89,632 downwards.
ATAAAGATACCTGAGGCTAATGTCATTGGAGGAACACTCACATGAAAAAAGTAGATGGAAAAAAAAGGTAAACATCAAACCCCCCTAACACTTTATAATGGAGTGCAAGTACATAGAGCATGAACATGTGCAAGATCCCATACATGCAATAGAATGACACTTTATCTCAGTGCATGTGCATAAAAGAATGTTATAAAAGTTAAGTATACATTGCTCAAAGAAGAGCGAAGACTGCTAAAACAAAAGAACATCCAAAGATGAGCCATCCGTCAAAGGAAAGAGATCCCATGACCTGTAACATCCAAGATATCCACCAGATTGCAAACATGCAATAATCTGAATAAAATGTACCTAGAGAAGAATCTAGAAAAATGACTCACAACACTGGAAAGCTCTTTGAACAAGCTTTTCAATGATATATCATTTTCTAAAACGCAGTTCGAATGTGCAAGATAGAGCTCTCAAAGTGCAAAATTGAACATCTAACTTTGACAGTAAAAAACACCATCAAAAAATAAAAATAAAAAACTCAAACCTCCAGATCTGGAAAGATCTCAGAACCAACTTTCTAATGATATCTTGTTTTCCCAATTTCGACACCGTATGCTCAAGTTATGAGCAAACAACCACAAGTGTGCTGATGGGCTAAAAAACTGGTGTCTAGATGTGCTGACATGTGCTTACATCATCACTTCACAGGGCTAAAATTAACGACCAAATGGTCGTCGCTACGTAAAAGGCCCCTGGGGCTTAAAAAACTGGGCCCTTAATCATCATATGACTAGGGGCTGAGGCTGCATCAGCTATGGGTTTAAATTTGATGGCCAAATGGCCATCGCCACCAAAATAAAATAAAATAAAATTCCATGTGCACCTCAGGATGCGTGCTAGGCTGTACAACTTTTGTCTCAATTTGTGTGCTAAGGGTTCAATTTTTTTGCCTTGATTTGCATGTTAGAATAGTAATTTTTTTGCCTCAATTTTTGTGCCATGACAGTAATTTTTTTGCCTCAATCTACATGCCAAATTGGTACAATTTTTTCCTCGATTTACATGCCAAGGTCATATGGCCTGACATGCAAATTTTTTTTTTAATCTCAGAACACAACGTCGCCCAAATTGGATGTGCCTTGTATGGAAATAGGGGTTTTTGGATGCTACGAGCTCAATGATGAGGTCCATTTGGCCCCAAAGTGCTCCAAAAAACTAGTGATCACCTTGGGATCCATGTCAGGGCTAGTTGCAAAAGAATTTGCCACAAATTCCAACTGTGTCCAAATTGGACAAATTTTATATGGATCTAGGGGTTCTTGGATGCTCTAAACACAACCATGAGGTCTATTTGAAGCCAAGATGACCAAAAAGAGAGGTCCCCCAAATCCAATAGAAAACCCTATGAAACTGTAGATCTCACAAACATGACCGAATCTCTCAAGAAGAGGACAAGGGAAAAAAAATCTAAAGCTATGATACAATATTGGAGTTGATGAGTAAACAACCCACAGCTCCCAAGAACATCTGTATGCAAACACCTGTCATAGAAAGAGAGAGAAGCAAGAAGCTAGAGATGCCTAGACACATGGATCCATGAAAGAGGAGACATTCTTGATGTACCAAAACAAAAGTTGCAATTCAATAAAATGAATGTTCTCAATAAATCTGTTAAGAATACAAAGGAGATCAAAACCCTAAAAGGGTTAACAAACCTAGGTTTCATGATGATAATTAATAAAGAAATTAATTATTATATGCATAAAGTTTAGCTTAAGCAAAAAGAGATAATAAGTGAATTAGTAATTAAATCAAACATGATTTAATTAATAAGAAAACACTTTATTACTCTAACAGTCTTCACTAGACCTAATTTCAAATGTATGATGTAGAGGAAGATGGTTTTTACAAGCTATACAAGTTTGGGTATACATACTGAAGTCATTTTTTTTCATTGGCTTCATCTACTTTAAGAAACTTACCCACCTTGTTTCCAATGAGGTTCAAAATCTCTACATCCTAGTATTCATTAGGAATATTATAAATTGTAACCCAAATAGGAATTTCCTCTATGGAGCCTTGCAGAGTGTCAAAATTCAAGATCCAGTCCTTAATAAAGAATCCCATACTACCCATGAGAAAGGGATCTTTCTTTAAGGATCCATTGTTTCTCTATTCCACTCTCATAAATGACCAATAAAAAACCATTCAGTAAAGTTTTGAGGTTATAGTTCTTACCCTAATGCTTTTTACACCACTTACGAACTTGAGGGAAGGCTAGCCATCCTCCACCCCACTTCATGAAGAAGGCCTTCTCCTTTATCATATTGGTTGACTCTTGCCATTCTGAGGAATCTACCCAAACCAAAATCACTAGATATTCTTCGTTACTTCAAGACTCTCTTTGGATTCTTTTTGAAGGAATGGATGGGTTTATAGGATTCCACTCCTTCCCCTCCAAGCTCTTAAACCCACCATTGTTTCCACTAGATTTTTTTTGCAAAACCCCATTTTCTTTGATCATTTTTGGGTTGATAGTTTAAGGTTTGTTTGCTCACTTTATCTAGTAATTTCCCTCTTCTTAGATGATACTCCCAAATCCTGTCTAGTAGACACCACGTTGGTAGCTTCTAGAACTACTCAAAATGTCATTCTTGGCCCTGCAAATTACCCCTACCACACTTGCCATAAAACCCTAAATGCTTGCCTCGTAACGCCATTCTTGCATGATCACATACCCATTGGTCAATAAATACTCTTCAAATTTAGTTATGCTAAGAGGCATATACATGCACATATAGATCAGAAAACCTTTGTCAATAAATAATCTTCACATCTAAATTGACCTTTGCATGAGCTTCTCACATGACAACTCATCCCAACTAGCTTTAAGTAACTCTAGAAAGTGCAATATGATGTAGTGCTGGATGGATGTTACAAAAATTAGTTGGTTAGAGTGATCAATGAACGTTAGAGACTGATTGTTGAATATTGAGTACCTCAATCTGTTTCTTGAAAACCTATTATCCAACTTCCATTTTCCAACCCAACCTGTATATTTTTGCCATTGTTAAATACCCATAACTTGGCTCTTCACCAAGAAGAAAAAGAAGCTTTGTATTATTTTGGTGGCGAAGGTTACATTATTGTTTGTATTTTTCCTTCAAGTTGATGCTATCATAAAAGAGAATGTTTTATCTTTAAATTTAGACCCACCTCTTGCAACTGGACTTGCATGGACATTTTACAAGAGCACCTATCCCAAACTAGAATAAATTGTCAAGAAACAAGCAAAGGAGGACATCACCCAGGTCATTGAGTTGTTATATCTTTACTTCCATCATTGTTTTGTTTAGGTTGGGTTTTGAATTCTAATTTATCTATTTCACTATGTTTGTTTATTTGTTTATTTGTTGGGTTGTTAAATATTAAAATTTGTCATAGAGGGTTGTGACACTTCTTTTTTGGTGGATGCATCGACATATGATGAGGCTACTCTAATTGTGCATGGACATAGTTCGATGTGATAAACACAAATAGATTATTTTATTTGAAGATTTTAATTTTTTCTTGAGTGAAATAACATATGGATTAAAAATGGGATTAATAGGATCTCTAATACTTGTGTTTTGAATATCTAGAGTTTACTTTAAATTTAATATTTTTGATTTCCTAGAAGTATGTATAACTTATGATGAATTTAGTAAAATTAATTATTTAGAGAATTTTACATTTTGTTATTTTTGCAATGATGATTTATCTATACAACATGTCAATTTTCATTTTATTTTAAATTAATTTCCATGGACTTTTTTTAACATGAATTACTTGTTATTTTGTCAACTTTTAAGAAAAATATTATAATTATACCATATTATGCATCTACATATAATTTAACCGATAGGCTATTTGTGGGAGCTTTGCTCCCTGAAAATTAATTTTTTGTTGGAAAATTGTTAGCCCTTCACTGACAAATTTTTTTTCTAGATTGTTTAGATCTTTTTGCATAAATTCCCACTAAAAAATATTAATATTTTAGAAAGTACTATTATGAATTAAGTTTACTTCATTCTGGCTATTGCGAATTTTAATGCCTAGCTTTATGGACTTTTGGTTTGCATGTGATTTATTCTTAATTTTTCCATTATTTCCTTTTAATTCCTAGCTTTATGGTCCTTTGGTTTGCATGTGAATTATTCTCTAATCTTTTTGTTATTTCGAAGTGTGTGAGACATTGAGGACCGACTTTTCATATATCAAGTATATGGGAGTAAATACATTTGACACTTCATGAAACATTTCAAAGTTTAGTTTACTTGTGCAAAATATATCCTGAATGTTCAACATGTTTATCTTCTTACAATATATTTGTATATACTTTCACATCTTTTCAAATATAAATTTAGTTGGTGCTTCTCAATTAATTTGGTAATTCTGATTTTTCTTAGGTTCTGCAAGTAGAGATCAAGTTAGATTTGGATTAAGCCACAAATGATGTATCCATAATGGAACAATTTTAGATTTAGAATTACTTTTAATTTTAGATTTAGTATTAGTTTTGTTGATTGGTTAGATTAGCTTTTTAATTTATAACAGTTTGTAATTTAGATTGGTTTTATTTTAATTTAGATAATTTTTTTTGTTAATTTAGGTTAGATTTGGTTATTAATTTAGATTATTTTTTTCAATTAATTTAGTTGACAGGTTATTTTAAATTTTTTTTTCACTATATTTTTTATCCTTTACCTACCTTTGATTTTAATATGAGTTTTCTTATTTCTTTAAGTTGAAACTATTGTATACTTGCATATATTTCAACTATTTGATACCTTGTCAGTATACTCTACTTAAACTATTCAATACCTTGTCAGTATACTCTACTTAGAGAGAGGTCTTTGGTTGTGTCAATTTACTCGATACTACAATTGTTGATATAAAAATATCATATTGTTCTCCTATTGTATTATTTGTCTTACGCCGAGGTTATTATGATTAGTTTGGTCATATAAATTATTTTTCCCTAGTTTATTATTATCAATTTTAGAATAATAGTTGATTAATATTATGTGTAATACATATTCTAGTTAGACAAACCCGACTATTGAAAGTTACATTAATCCTATACATTAATCCTATTGCCTCTGCGTTGTAATTTCCATTAGTAAGTTGTTTTAAAAAGTTGGCAACAGTATAGATTTAGATTGATCTCTCATGACTTTTCTGGCAGCTTTTGGTCAGGATCTTATGGTAATTAAATTGCATATTGATTTAGTGTCTGGAAACTGATGTATACTAACGATCCTTAAGCAGTATCTTGTTCGAAAATGGAAGGAGGATAGCTTTCCACGCATAATATTATCTATGTATAGTATTCATTGTTAGTTGGTAAAGGGTTAGAAATCTTCTTTTAAAGCTCTTAGGCTATCTTGCTTATTGCAATTCCTTTTCAACATATGAAGTTTTTAAGATTAGTTGATTACCTTGTATAGTGCCAAAGTGGTATCTTGAGACACTCTCATATAAATGTCACTTTAAAAAAAAAAAATTAAAATGTTCATAATGATTAGAATAATCATTGCATTATATTTCTTGTCAAATTTACAAACATATATTCTAAGGTCATAATCATAGTTAGGAAAATGACAGGATCAGGATTAACGATTATTTATGGTTTCTAAAATGACAAGTTTGATTATCTAACCATTTGGATGAAGCTTGTTAGATGTAGCAAATAGTGCTTTTGTTTACACGACAGGTCACGAAGGGAAAGAATACACAAGAAATCTACATCATCAATACAGGAAAATATCAATACAACATGCAACAGACGAGATCTTAATTTAAGGAAAATCAAAATTGTAAATTGAGGATTGCATTCTGCAATCGATGTAAATGAGGGGATGCCCTCATATTATTGTTTGTAATTTAATATTCTGGACCTTAGTCCTGGGCTAGACTGGAGGTTTTCTTCTCCATTCTTTCCTACCAGTGCCCGCACAGAATGAAGTTTTGTACTTAAATTTAATCTATTAATAAAAACCTTTGGCTTAGGCCTTTTATCGATAAATTTTTTTTAGAATAATACTATTTTAAGGAGACCAAGTTACAACAATTAATATATGTTTGTCTTTAACTATTCTTCCACTCTTTTTTTTGGAATGTATTTGAGTGATAAAACATTAGAATGGTTAAAAAAATAGGTTACATTATTTAGAGTAAGTAAATATATTGTTATGTATATAATGATCTATAGATTGAACATGGTTTGTTGATTAAATAGAATGGTATAGTTCAAATCAAGATTTATTAAATAAATTTTCTTAACAATCTAATTTTCTATTAATGATTAATGATCATTTCACATTTTTAAAAATCTAAGTGCCTATCAACTCATTGTTGCATGTACAAAAGCATGCGACTACTAGTCTTATTCAAATCTAAATTTAATATTGATGTTTTCCTAAATTTGTTTTGGTCTTACATTGACTAGATGAGACAAATTGAAACAAAATAAATTTTGATTGTATGTAGTTTCTCTCAATTTTTTCTTTTCTTTTTTGTTTTGTATTTTGACATGAGATGAATTTTAATAAAGTTAATTTATATTTTAATAAAAAAATAATTTTAATAAAGTTAGTTTTAATTTCAATAAAGTATGTACTTTTAATAGAGTTAGTTATTATTTTTGTTGAGATAGAATTTTTAAAAATATAATTATTTTATAAATTTTATGTAGATCTTTTGTTGTTAAAAGAAGTTTTCAAACAATTCAAATAGACTAATTATATATGCCTAAGTTAGTTGATCCAATCTCTAATCAATTATCCAATCCAATATATCCCTTACATCTCTAACAAGTGTTGGATCTTACGAATTGCATGTATATTGTACAAATATAATTTGGATATCTGGTGGTTTATTCATATTAATGAATATTAAAAAAATTGATATCTTTTGACATATTTTACATATATATTTTTAAATATAAGTATGCTAATTATTATATAATTATATAATATTTTTGAAGTGGAATAATGGGCAAATAAAATAGCCACCTAGAGAATGAAAGCTTTAGGCTTCTTTTACAATTTTTTTTTCTAAATATAAACATGCTAGTTGTAATTTCAATATTATCTAGTTGTAATTTTTTGCCAATTTTGAACTTTCCCTTTGGACTAGTTTCTTTGTTACATTAAAGATTGTTATATTATGGCTCTAGAACTTTGTTCCCTTTTTTGAAGCTTCTCTATATCTTTGATGCTTAGTTGATTAAATTATTTGTACATTGTATTCAAACTAAAAAATTATAGACTAAATATTACATTTGTACATAGCTCATTTGCATGTAGGTGACTATTATCTTCAGTATCACTCATCACCATTAATTTGAATTGTTAAAGGGGTTTAGCCTAGCAAAATTCACTAGTTTATCAAGTTGGCAAATGTTTAAATAGTGTGACCTTAGTTACTACCTTGGCATCTTCAACTATCAAGAAGGCAAATGCTGATGCATTTTTAGATGCACATTTTGACATATCGTCCTTGTTGGATACAAACTAGGTCCATACCACAAATTAGTTTTGTGAGACTCTAAACCAAACTTATAACCCTTAAAATGAATCACCATCATTTTTTATACTTAGATAAATTGTAAGAAATAGAAGACTGAGACCATCAATTTTCTTATAAGTGACAAATTAATCCAACAAATCATCAAAATCATTCTTCTATCATTAATTCTAAAATAGAATAGCAAATTAATCCAACAAATCATCAAAATCATTCTTCTATCATTAATTCTAAAATAGAATAGCTTTTTTTCAAAAAGCAAGACTCTCTCCTAAACGAGTAACATCTTGATCAAAATTCATAACTGAAAATCTATTTCGGTGCCTTACATATCATTGAAATACCTTCTTTTCATTCATAATAAAAAAGCTAACGCCGCGAGGGGTCCTACCACGCGTTCCTACTAGGGAATATGAATGCAATCTTCTATTTATGAAAATGGAATTCCGTCGGCCATGCAATCTCCAATCAAATTTTCAATCCAATAGATCCCTTACATCAAAACAAAAAAGTGGGTGTTTCTCTGGCCGAACTGAGTGTCGCAGAGAAATTGCATGCAAAAAGTGAGTGTTTCTCTGGCCGAACTGCCCTCCGCTCAAAGAAGAATGAAATGAATCACTTTCGTTGAATGGTGCATGCAAAAGTAGACAGCTCAAAATAAATATTTGCATGTGAGGCCATATTAAATAGTACAGATCTTGTTGTAGTTAATTCACTGTAGAGAAATAATATAGTCTTTTCTTTTCAATTTCCATTAACAGGGAGGGAGGGAGCGCATAATTACATATTCGAGATCTTGACTTATTAGAGAATGGGTCACAGGTCTTCAAGAGATGCAGGTAAGCAATCCATCTGAACAGTTTTTTCTAATCCTTTATCTCGTCGTGTAAGTCGAATCAGTTTTCTTTAGATATAGTTTTTCTGTAGTCAAATTCATTTTACAGAAATAATATAGTCTTTTCGTTTCAGTTTCGATTAACAGGGAGGGAAAACATAAAAAGAAGGATGGAAAATGCAAAAGCAAGGCAATTGGGATTGATTTGGGAACCACGTACAGCTGTGTGGGTGTGTGGCAACACGAGAGTGTGGAAATCATTGCAAATGATCAGGGAAACAGAACGACTCCTTCCATGGCTGCCTTCACCTCCAAATTCCAAGTTGTTGGAGAAGCTGCCAGATTCCAAATCGCCAATAATCCCAACAACACTGTCTTTAATGCCAAGCGTCTCATTGGAAGGAGATTCTCTGAGCCTTGTGTTCAAGCTGACATCGGACTCTGGCCTTTCACTGTTGTTTCCGGAGAGAATGATAAGCCCATGATTCATGTTTCTTATGAAGGTGAAACGAGGTTGTTTGCACCCGAGGAGATCTCAGCCATGGTGCTCTCAAAGATGAAGAAGATAGCGGAGGACTACCTCAACTGCGATGTAAAAGATGCCGTCATCACCGTTCCTGCCTATTTTAGTGATTCTCAGAAGAGGGCTACGAAAGATGCTGGAAAAATCGCAGGGCTCAATGTGATGAACATGATCAATGAGCCCACTGCCGCTGCGATCTGTTATGGTTTTCATGCATCTGCAGGCGTGAAAAAGAACGTGTTTGTTTTCGATCTGGGCGGAGGGACCTTCGACGCTTCCATTGTCAGGGTGGAAAAGGGCAGAATTGAGGTGAAAGCCGTGGGGGGCGACATGCATTTGGGAGGGGAAGATTTTGACAATAGAATGCTCGATTACTGCGTGAAAGAGTTCAAAAGAAAATACACGACAGAGACAGATTTCTCTACAAACGCCAAAGCTCTGAGGAGACTTCGGGCAGAGTGTGAGAGAGCAAAACGGAGCTTGTCTTCCACGACGGAGACTGTGATCGACATCGACAGCCTTCACGACGGACAAGACTTTCACACCCAAATAAGCAGAGCAAAGTTTGAGGAGCTCAACGCTGATCTGTTCAAAAAGTGCATGCAGATCGTGGAGAGATGCTTGGAGGATGCCAAGATGAGCAATGGCCAAATCGACGACATTGTGTTAGTGGGAGGTTCGTCGAGAATCCCAAAGCTTGAGGAATTACTGGGAAAAGTCTTTGGTCATGGGAAAAAAATCTGCAAGTCTGTGAATCCTGAGGAAGCTGTGGCTTATGGTGCTGCTGTTCAAGCTGCAGTCTTGAACAAGGAGCAAGTCGAGCTGGAAGTGGTGGACATTGCGCCTTTGAGCCTCGGGACGGAAATGAGAAAGGGCATTATGAGTGTGGTTGTTCCTCGCAACACTCGAATTCCCACTCGGATGGAGGAAGCTTCGACCACTGCGTATGACAATCAGCGGTCCGTAAAGTTCTCTATCTATGAAGGTGAGAGACCTTTGGTTGCCAATAACAATTTCCTGGGAAGTTTTGTTCTGGATGGAATTCCACCTATGCGAGCTGGAGTCCCAAAGCTCAAAGCCTGTTTTGAAGTGGGTGTGGATGGAATTCTCACGGTTTCGGCCTTGGAGGAAATAAGTGGGAAGAGCAATCATATTAGCATTTGCAATGAGAGTAGGAGTTTGAGCAAGGAAGAGATTGATAGACTGGTAGCCGAAGCTCGCAAATTTAGTAGTGAGGACGAAGGTGCAAAGGAGAAGCGAGTGGCAAGAAGCAAACTTGAATCTTACGCTTCCAACATGAAAAGCAGGGCGAAAGGTATTATCAAAACTGTGGAAGATGTTGAGGACTGGCTGCTTAAGAATGATTCTCTAGGAGTTGAGAAGCTGCAGGCTAAATTGAAACAACTAGAGTTGGAATGCAAGTCACTGAACTAAAGACATGATTAGAATTCAGAAAGTTTATGTTACTTCAATAACTTGGGTGAAACTTTGCCCACCTCCTTTGTGCGAGGTTGAGCGAAAATCTTGTCCATTTTTATTTCTATGTCACTCTTAGATTTTTGTTTGGGATTAATTGTAGGGAGGTATTGTCATGCAAAATGTTTCTAGATTTTTATTGTTCTATGCATGTCAAAGGAAGGGATATGAGTTATTTGATCTAATGTTTTTGTTGTATGGAATCTCCAAATCCTTATATTGCCTTCTAAAGATGTTAGTTGAGACGATCTATTTGACTTATTCCCTGAAACATAATGCCTTCATGCATTTTTGAACGCTGACCAAGATTCTATTTGTTTTCTTGTTTTTAACAATTCCATCGTATTTCATGAGACCCCGTTTGGTTAGTGGAATCCGGGCAAAATTAGGTGCGAAACTTCCGCTTTTTTGCCAAATCCGCCATTTGTGACTCTAAACTGCAATTCGGGTTTCGGAGATCAAAATCCAGTTTAAGCACTAAAATCAACAACACTAGCTTTCCACCCAATATATCTACCTAGCAGTATTTATAGTGTTTACCGAGCAATATAGAAAACAACATAGTAATCAGTTTTGGCACATCTATCTATGTGAATGGTTACAACAGAATCATAAAATGTTTTACCAAGATTGAGGATCATTTATTGTAGATTATATCATTTGTTATGATGATGATCTCTACGTAATTGCTAGATCTAGGTTAATTTTGTACATCGTAGATCTTAGGGTATGTCCTAAAATATTGTAACCTAATTTTGTTAAGTGGCAAAAGTAGTATGCTATATAAGTCATTTTGTATGTGTGGGGAAGTGAGACAAGGAAGAGAACAAGCGAAGGAGATCTTAAAGCAAAAGCCTACTTTAAGATATCAATTATCAGATAGAGAAAAGCAAAATTCAAAGATATTTAGATTAAGTAGAATCAGACAAGGCTACCGAGTAGTCCAAAGATAAGATCTACACTTAAAAAGGTGATATCTATCCTATACTACATTGACCTGTATCAGACAAGGTTGAGTTTTCAATTGCAGATACAACCTATTATTTTCTAATCATTGTAACAGATTTTGGTAAAATCTCTTAATAGAGTAGACCTAATAGTGTTTTTGTAAATCTCTTAACTGAGTACACACTCAAGTAGTGTTGTTAAAATCCTATAACTAGGTAGATCTAGTTGATCTAAATTGTTAATCCTAATAGGGTAAGATCACCAGAAGTGATCACAACTTGTAGCCTTAACCGGCATACTTTATTATCTGCAGTAGTAAAGATTTGTGGGTGTCATCCCCACCATAGTTTTTACCTTCTAACAAGGGTTTCTACGTTACCAAAATACTTTTGTTATGTGATTTCTATATTGTTGATTTCATGCTATTTACTTTTGCAAGTTAATTGAATGAATGATGCATACAATGGATATGGTATATAGTTGAGGTTACTATTATTTTTTGATAAAGTTTTGGGTGTTAAAGTTTTTGAGGGCACTGATTCACCCCTCCCCTCTCAGTACCTAATCTCTCCATTCCAACAGAAATTGCTATTCAACAAAATGAATCACAATATCAAGAAGAAGAAACTACTTGACTATTTTATAATGGAAACTCTACAGAAAGTGACAAAGCCATAAAAGAGCCACTAGAGAAAAATAACATACTAAATGAGGACATCAGAAATCTGAAAAGAGAACAAGAAATTCAATCTGTTAGACTCTGTGAAATAGTTGAATAGAAAAAGAAAGCTGAAGAAGACAAGACAATGGTCAAAGAAGACAAAAGATAAATATCTATGAGACTTGATGAAAGGAAAAATGACATGAAAAGGTTGACTAACAGTCAACTAGACATGGTAAATCAACTACTACTGGTTAATCAAGAATTGGGCAGGAAAGATGTGGAAATCAACAATCTGAGATCAGAAAATAATCAACTAAGGATTGAACTAAGATCTGAAAAGGAAATAAATGAAAGGATGAACAAACCTAATGAAGTTGTAAGATACTTTGAAGAATTGTTAAGGTCACCTAGAAGATCTAGTGATAGATATGGAATTGGACTAAATGAGCAATCATCATCCTTTGAGGGAGGAGAATCATCAACAAGTGGAGAGAAAAGGAATGCTAAACCAAAGAACAACAAGCTGACATGCCATCACTGTGGAAAGCCAGGACATACAAATAATGTCTATAGAATCAAACATGGTAAGTCTAATCCTAAACCTAAATTTAATGGACATTTTTTTAACTGTAAGAAAGATGGACATCGGGCACAAGAATGTAGGTCTAAGGTCATCAATCCACTTATCTCACCAAAATTTCAAGGTCACTGTTTCAACTGTTAGAAGTATGGACATAGAGCATTTGAATGTAGATCTAAACCTAAATGGTCATCAAATGAGAAAACTAAGTCACCTAACAAGGTTAATACATACAACTGGGATTATAACACTTGGTACAGTTGCCATTACTGTGGAAAATATGGGCACATTGGAGAAAATTGTCTGAAGACTCATTTCAAAGGGAAATCTAAAAGTTGGATGAATGGAAGTATGGTATGCTACAAATATAACAAGATAGGTCATCTAAAGAAAGACTGTAGATCATCCATACCGAGAAATCCTCAAAGCAAGAATGAAGATATCACTGAGAAATTGAGAAATCGGATGAATAAAATATGGAAGAAGAAAGAAGAAGGAAGCACTAGTGAAGCCAATGCACCTGAGGTCACCCAATCTGATGGATTAGGTGATCACACTACCTCTAACTAAGCAAAGTAGGTATGTATGGAACTGAGTCTTACAATGTTTTATCTTATATCAATTCCTAGCATATGTTGAGAAAAAGTCCATATCTGCATAGATAGAGATGCATTAGGACACATTTGAGAAAAGTGGAACAATTCATTTTTGATGTCGAGCATCAGTGTTTGAGTTTGAAATGACCGATTTATCAATGTATGCCGAGTACTTGTGATATCCGAGATGTAATATACACCGAGATGTATCCAAATGGTTGTGTCGACCAAGCTTGTGTTATTCGAGCTTAATATAAGATTGACGAGATAGCTATATACCACCTAAAATGTGTACAAAACATTTATGAAGCCCTAATCCAACCGTTTGAAGTCTATAAAGTGGAATGTTACTGTTCATTTCATTTCACCAGGGAATTGAAAATTTCTTTGAGCGATTCAAAGAGCATGTAATCTATCTATTTTAGAGCGTAAGGGTGATTTCAAAATCTTCACAATGTGTCATCAAAAAATCATTTGTAGAACACTTGTGCAAAGGTACACTACTAAGTAAAATCTTTTTTTGAGAATTTTTAGTTGAGATTAATGGCATCGCCTTCATCAGTTGCAATGAAGAAACAAGGAAATGAGGTTTTTAATGTTCAATTAGTAGGAACGAGGTGAGTAAGCCACATAAGTTTTAGGCCATTCTAGAGAGTGCGATCATGGTAGATCTTAATGGAGCTCTGTCATTGGTTTCAAAAAATGTTTTAATGATGAACAACATTAGGTCGTGCTACATGTGAAAAATTGGAGAGATTGGCAACTATGAAATCAAGGAAGCATATGACAAATTGTGTAGCAATAGGGTGTTGAAGCCAGAACACCAGAAGGTTGCCAAGCTAGGGTTAGTTCATGCCCTTGATTTTCCACAAAATTTCAAAGCGAATTGCATCAAAATTGTACTGAGTAGAGTACATGACATGCAACTTTGGCTAGAGGATGGACTAGTTCAGATCACAAAAGACATGATTCACTAGGTAATTGGATACCCTAAACTCCCTGGTAAGAAAACAATGAGATGTTTAAGCAAGCAGGAGATTTAGGCAAACACTCAGGTAGTATGGAAGAAGCGTAGAATGACAATCTCTACTATCACTGATCTGGAGATTGACTTTGTAGTGAGTGTAATTACTCACAAATTCTATGAGTCTAGTCGATTGGATAGCGTCCCATGCATGGCAGTGGACCAGGCTTGGAAAATCATCAAGATAGGTCATACCTATGACCTCGCCAAGCTCCAACTGACTCAACTTGCTGAGAACCTTACTTCTATCTGGAAAGTGAAAAATCCTATGTAAGTTCAATTCCTTACTCGTTTGTCTATTCTTTTACATTTAGAAGTGTTTTCCTATTGTTGGTGGAGTAATCTGGGATACAAATAGGCCAATCACAGTTCAAATTAATGAGTTTATCAGTCAGATAGGAGAAAAATTTGAGGGTGTAATGGAAAACTACTTTGTAGAATTCAAGAAGAAAATGAGGAAGAGAAGTAGGATTCCTATATCTCTAGTTGAGAAGTACAACGAGGACATTTGTTTCTTAGTAGATACTGACTTCACATATGTACAAGCTTTTTTACTGAGGATATCATGGCTAATGCCATTACCCTATGAGGTTAATATCGATGAGACCACAATAGTAATCACAACCTTGTTAGCCAAAGAAATTGATAAGAAGGCTCCCTAATTTGGAACATATGAGGAGGCTAAGTCCAAGATAACCATGGGACTAAAGTCTGCTACCATGGAAAGAAAGAAGAAAAATCTAGTAAAGAACCTAGTGAAAATGATAGGAGAGAGATGTTAGGAATGGGAACATTGAGAGGGGGGGGCAGTGAATCAATGTTCACTGTATTTTAACTTTTAACTTTAATCTTTATGCTCAACTTAAATGCTTAAGTACTGAATTAAATATTTACATAACCATGAGACATGAAATCAACACATGACACTAATATGGTTACGGGGAAACCCAAATAGGTAAAAACCCTGGTGGGACTTGATACCCACTAATATTTTGCACTAGTGTTTTGTGATCCTTGTTAGAAGATCCTTTACCCTATTAGGAGTAGCTTTACAATGCTTTAAGTATAGTAGACATTGTTAAGGGTTGGACCCTGTTAGGAGTCTTTTACGATGATCCCTATTAGGGGAGTGGACTCACTGTCCTAGAGCTCACTACTCAAATGGTGAAGGCTACAACCTTCTGATTCAGATACACACTATATCTATAGGTGAACTATTCAATGTGACACTTCTTGTCAAATCAGTTCCTTTGGTGCGCTAATGCTTTGACCTCTAGAAAATCTCTAATACATCTTATGTTGACTTTGCATACCTCTGCTCTACTTCTCACAACTCTATTACAACTTCCATACCGAATACAATGGGCGCACCTTATATTTATGCACTCATACAAATTATACAATTAGGTCGGCCCTATAACTAATTACAAACAACACTTCCAAATGAATTGGCTTAAGCATTCTTACAATTATACATATAAACATGTTGGCAACCTAAATACAATGGGCGCATGACCTTTACAACATTAAATTATAATCTCAAACCAAAATGCTAACTATCGGCTCCATGCTCTATTCTCTATTGGCATACACTAGCTATGCAACTTCAACTGACTGTAACTTTCACGTCTTTCCATATCTACTTATGTGCTCATAGACTAAGCATAAGTATAGTCTAACAAAATTATCTTCCAAGGTGCATACCATAATTCATCTGTACACACATGTGTTGATGCTCTAAGTTGCAGGAACTCTGTACACTGTCTAATCTTCAACACTTAACTAAATTCTGATCTTTACACTAAGTGCGCTGAATCCAAACTACTTTATGACTTTGTTGCCATAATGAAAACACTATATCAAGTCATATACTTCATTATAGACAACTTGCCAAAAATCTCCCCCTTTTTCATTGATGGCAACAAATGAATATGGCCAAGTTGCTAACTATCCCTTAATACAAAAACTTTTGTCTACTTGTCTTTTATACATTTTTATACATAATCTTATATCTCCCTATACATATATATACTCCATATTCTATACACAACTCCCCCTTTGACATTAATGAAAAAGGTGCATCAAAAAACTATATCTTTACATACTCATCGAGGGAAAACATTTGGATATGCAATCTTGAGGTCCTGGATCTCCTTCTTCCAAAAGGTTATCAGAGAGTTAACTATCTGGAGATGGGCACATAATGCATATTGAAGCTTTTCCATCTTCTCCAAGTCACTGATGGGACCATGATCATAAGTTACCATGGTGGCATCAATCTCCTTTATATTCTGATTGAGGATGTGTAAAGAGGGTGCAAGACCATTCCTCAACTGAGTCTGTCTAGACCTTATCCTTGTTATCTCTTTTACTTCCTTCTCAATCTTGTCTATCTATCCTTGGTAGATATTGTTACACATGTTCACATCAGTGGATGTGTCTATCATTGAATTCTTCACCTATTCAATCAAAGCTTCTGGCTCTTTTATCTTTTTAAAATGATCATTGGTTAGCTTGTCTTGATCCATGCATGCTGCAATGATCCTTCTTCCTTCATCAAAAAATTCTTTCAAGGAAGCTTGACTAGACTTAAGAGAATTCAAGTCTAGTGAAAAGTTTCTCATCAAATCATTCAGTCTCTTCTTTAAGTACTTCTCTTCTACTGCTATGGACACCGATTCTTCTAGGCTGGAAAAATTGCTTTTGAACTATGAGAGGACTGAACTCACATCATCAACCGAATGTAATTTTAACACTTTCTTATCCTTTGGCAGAAAACTTTTCAAAAGATTCACTGATTCTATCAAGAGAGGATTCCTCATAACTTTTTTCTCCTTTGCCTTCTCCATAGCCAGGATGCTGAACTTAATTAGGTCTTCTTCTTTCCAGGAGTCTAAACTACTTGTGTCAGGTGTCAAACTTGACAACAATGCTGAGGAGGGAGTGATGGGAGTGCTATCCATCACTTCTTGTTTTACTTTTGCAATATCAACAGAAGCATTTTCTTCTTTCTTTTCTATCTCTTCTTCTTCTCTCTTATCAGATACATTTTCTATGAGTACTTCTTCTTGCTGAGTGGGAGGTGTATTACTGCATAATATTTTAGCTTCTTCAGTACTAACAAATGCTTCCTCAAACTTGTCCAAATCCTTATCAGTAGCCGCCATGGCTATCTTCACATTATCTATGATAATGGTGCTACCTTTGTGAGATTTTGAGATGGGCGCAGACTTTTCTGCCTCTGTTTGAGTTTTTTCTATGGGCGCTGAGTTCTGAGGACTTGCTATTGGTATATTGAAGGTCTCTGCTTCTTTGTCTTGTTTACTAGGTGCATGAGTGATGGGTGCAGTAGGTGGTTTTATCTGTTGTTCTAATAACACGTTTCCAATGGCCTTCTCTATTTCCTTCGTTATCAACTCATAGTCTTTGTTCATAATATGAAGAGTTATCATTTTTTTCCTTAAGTGTGGCTTCACCAATTTTAATATCAGTGCCACTTCTTCTTTAGAACATACTGGAAGAGTATCTTCTAATACTTTTTCTCTGATCCTTAGATCTTCTTCATTTGCTAGTCTCTTTAGGTTTTCTAAAATATCTCATACTTTATCTGGAATGGAGGTTTTCAACTCAAGGATAGTCTTCTTGAACTTGATCATGTGTTTGACAATCATACCATGTATTTCTGATTTATCAATCTCACTGTATGTCATAATACTTCTCTACTTGATCAATTCTGCCCTCATCAACAATTCTTGCATTCAAAACTTTAAGGCTTGGTCTGAATCTTGCCTTAGGAGGTCCTTGAATGTTTTTCTTGCTCCTTATTTCTTGCAAGGATGGATGACTAGTGCTAGCTTCTTTCTTCCTCTTGAATATAGGCTTATACTCCCGGGGAGTGGCAAGATCAATAGTGTCTATGGGCACAGAGGGAGTATTATCTTCTTACCCTTCTAACTGTCATCTGATTAAGTTTTTATCTTCCTCAACTTAGGATCTTCATGTTCTTCCTCTACTGCTACACCTTTCAATTCTAGGGAAATATTTTCATCCCTTACTTTATCAAGGTCTTCTTGAGACACACCATGCATTCTCAAGATCTCAAAAGTGACTTTAGAAACTTTTCTTTTAGTTGTTTCACTATTAAGTTTTGCATCAACTTCTCTAGTCTTTTCCTCATAGGATTGCCACTTAGGTTCATTAGGATTTTTAGGGGCTGTTAGAAGTACCTGTACATATGCTTCAAGGACCTATTCTTCTACCTCATAGCCAAGTGGATGAATCCACTTAGCTCTAGGCTCAACAACTTCCATACATGTAGTATCAGTCTCCACCATAAAGCATATTGTATCCTTATATTTATCTACAATTCTTTTTGGAATCCTATACCTCATCTGCATCTTGTTTTTAAAGGTCTTCAATTCCAAAGTAATGTAATCTCTTAGTGTCCTTTATGTGGATGCTTTGTTGGATATCTAAGGCATTGTTGGAATGGACTTGTCCAAATACAAATCTGAAACTTTTCCAACTATATGAAGGTACATATAGATGATTAGGGACCCAAACTTGAATATCTTTGTTTTTTCATGCTTGATGGTTTTGATGTTGTCAATCAACTATGTGCGTAAGATCTCAAATAAGTTGAATTCCCCATCTTCCTTTGCTAGTCTGATGGTTGCTAGAATAGTGCCCGCAGATACACTATTCACCCTACTGGTGTGATGAAATCTGTAACCTAGTATCATTGACATCAATTTGATGTCTACTTGCTCAATGGGCTCAATGGTCATACTATGCCTATTGCTTCTTGACTTACATACATGTTCTACCATTTTCCTGACATCCTTGCCTACTGGAAGGATGACACCTGTCCTAGAAAGGCTTGTCATTTCATTTATCTAATCACTTGTGATTCTTACTGGAACATCTCCAATCCAAAATAGATCATCATGGATTCTGCTCAATAAGATCTTTATCCATTATGTCTCATAGAATTCATATGCCATAGCATACTCAACAATAGGGTGATCATTCCATTTGGCATATTCATCCATGAATGTTTTGTCAAGTTTCAGCATGGTGTCCATGTGCGCCCTTAACCTATCTAGTCCAACAGGTTCTTTCTTACAGTAGATGTAAGCCCTTATGTCTTCCACATGCATGAAGCCCATAGGCATGCGGGAGAAAGCTCCCTCTAAATCATCTAGTGTGGATTTAAATGGATGCCTCTTGAATATATATCCCTTCTTTTCAGAAACATCAAAAACTATGGGAGTGGCCATGACTTACCTATTAATCACTTTCCAACTGAACTTACAGATGATCTGACGGCTTCCGAATCGGTCCAATGAGCTAGGGTTACTGCAATCGATCAAATGCAATGATAACTATAGAAAATCTCTGATAGATTCAATCTTCAAGACTTCACAACAACTTCCAAGGTTCTTTTTGCTCTCCTATCACTCTGAATTTGAATGCAACGAGCAATCAAATGACTTCTATGTACTTTAAAGTGAAAAATACACCATTAATGCACATCGCATAAACCAAGCCGTCACTTCAAAATTTCAAACTCGAGCTCCACTAACAATCAACATGTGTACTCTTGCACGAAGGTTCCTATACACTCCAAAAGCTTAAGTCCAAATGTGCATACTCTGAGGATGAGTATACCAGCCACGTAGGGGTCTAGCCATTCATGCAGATGTAGAGGGTGCATCCACTAGGGATGCATCCAATACATTCTCATTAGTTTTGTCCTTGTTTCCTTCTGACCAAATCAAGCTTGCACCCTCTAAGGATTTCACAAACTTGACTTCTACTTCAGGATCCAAAATTGGTTCTTCGGTCTTTTTAGGGCTTTCTCGACCTTGCATCCTTGATCTACAGAATCTTGAGATATGTCCAGCCTTGTTACAAGAGTGACAAATGACTAGAGGTCTATTATTCCTCGGCGCATTGACATGAGTCACCATTCTGCATGTTCTGGCTGAGTGACCATTATAGTTACATATCTGACATGTAACATTCTGAGAACTTCTAACATTTGTCTAATTCTAATTTCTTTGACCGTGCTAAGTCCTGTTCTTCTTACTAGTCTTTCAATTCATAGCTATATGACCAAGTCTATTGCATGAATAATAGTAGCCATTAAAAGGTCTTACCTCAGTACAGTTTCTTGTAATGTTTCCATGTTTGTTACATGCAAAAAAAGTGCATTCTACTTGCTTGCACTCATTCTTAGGAGGACCAACATTGTCTTTGGTTTGATCTTCAGTCTTCTCATCATCAGTAGAGTTCTTTTGTGAATCCTTTCTTACTCGCATATTGTCAATCTGATTTTGTGCTTCATTGTATCCAATGCAGCTAGTGTCTCCTTTGATTCTTCTTGCATACAATTGAGATTCTACCAAATCAACACTGGTTTGTAATTTGTCAATATGATCCTTTGTCTTTTTCAATTCAGATTCCAAGCTCTCTTTGATATTCTTTAGCTCCAAGATTTCTAAGTTATCTTCTCTTAGTTCTTCATTGAGTTGAAGGTTCTCCTTGACTTGTTCATTATAGACATCTTGATTTTTCATTAGTTTGTCATCAAATTATTCAAGCTGACTTAATAAGGATGCATTTTCTTCACTCAACTTCTTGAATTTTTCTTCAAGTTCACTGTTAGAGCATCCTTTCAAATCCTTTCTTAGTCTTTTGATAACTAATTGAGCATCACTAACTTTTTCTTTTAGTTCTTCACTTTCTCTTTCTAAATTGTCCAGGTCTTGAAGAGCGGCTTCAAGATTTTTCTTCAAATGTTTCATATCTTCTTTGTCCATGATCTCCTCAAGTGGTTAAATTTCTTTGCTGAGGACCAGAGCTATGGTACCAATTGTTAGGAATGGAAACACTGAGAGGGGGGGGGGGGGTGAATTAGTGTTCATTGTATTTTAACTTTTTACTTTAATCTTTATGCTAAACTTAAATGCTTAAGTACTGAATTAAACATTTACATAACCATGAGACATGAAATCAACACATGACACTAATATGGTTACGGGGAAAACCAATTAGGTAAAAACCCTGGTGGGACTTGATACCCACTAATATTCTGCACTAGTGTTTTGTGATCCTTGTTAGAAGATCATTTACCCTGTTAGGAGTAGCTTTACAATGCTTTAAGTATAGTACACCTTGTTAAGGGTCAGACCCTGTTAGGAGTCTTTTACAATGATCCCTCTTAGGGGAGTGGACTCACTATCCTAGGGCTCACTGCTCAAATGGTGAAGGCTACAACCTTCTGATTCAGATACACACTATATCTGCAGGTGAACTATTCATTGTGACACTGCTTGTCAAATCAATTCCTTTGGTGCGTTGATGCTTTGACCTCTAGAAAAGCTCTAATACATCTTATATTGACTTTTCATACCTCTTCTCCACTTCTCACAACTCTATTACAACTTCCATACTGAAAACAATGGGTGCACCTTATATTTATGCGCTCATACAAATTATGCAATTAGGTCGACCCTATAACTAATTACAAACAACATTTCCAAATGATTTGGCTTAAGCATGCTTATAATTATACATCTAAACATGTTGGAAACCTAAATACAATGGGCGCATGACCTTTACAACATTAAATTATAATCACAAACCAAAATGCTAACTATCAGCTCTATGCTCTGTTCTTTGCTGACATACATTGGCTATGCAACTTCAACTGACTGTAACTTTCACATATTTTCATATCTACTTATGTGCTCATAGAATAAGAAAAAGTATAGTCTAAAAAACTTAAATTCCAAGGTGCATACCATAATTCATCCGTACACACATGCGCTGATGCTCTGATTTGCAGGAACTCTGTACACTATCCAGTCTTCAGCACTTAACTAAATTCTGATCTTTACACTAAGTGTGCTAACTCCAAACTGCTATATGACTTTGTTGCCATAATGATAACACTATATCAAGTCATATACTTCAGTATAGACAACTTGCCAACAAGAGAGAGGTAGGTGCACCTCTTGAATTGACACAAAGACTAGGAGAAGTTAAAGAAAGTGAATCCAATGATAATGAAGAAGAGGAGAAAGTATTTGAGAAGAAAGGCAAGAAGGCAGTAATTTCTAAGCCTATGAGAAAGAAAATGAAAAAATCTAAGGTTATTTCATCACCTATTCTTAGGCCAAGAACAAGGGAAACTTCCACATTCATAGTTGTCGAGCCACAAAAGAAAACCCTTGCATCAAGAAAAAGGAAAATTGTTCAGCCTAGGGTAGTGCCGAGCCAAACAAGGAAGAAGCCTAGAAGAAAAATTATTTTGGAGGAAGATGATGAGGAAACATAGAGTGATGAGGAGGTTAAAAAGAAGATACCAGCATAGAGAAAAATACTGAATGTGGATGAAATGTGTCACACCATCAAGAACTTTGCTGAACTTGCAGGTTTGAAACAAATAAGATTTGAGAGCACGAGCATAGGAGATAAGGAAAAAATTGAGGAAGTTATACTTGAGATTCTCTGCACTTTCAAAAGGCTACCAATACAAATGGGGAAATTGATCCATAATGAGTTAAATAAGAGAGTTGCACATAAATGGGAATTTGATCTAATGACTGAGAAGCAGATAAGGGAAAGTACATTAGCTCAAGTTGCACCTGATCTATCCCCTGCTAGTATTTAGGAAGTTGTGGAACAATACAGGAATAGATTTGTTCCTAAGCTCAAAGCTTACTGTATCCTTCAACAAAAGGTTGAGGATTTTGTTCAGGAAAGTCTTAGGACTTGGAAGATTATTTTTGGCCTGTTAGTTGACAAAAGTGCACATCGGGATGCTAGCACATCTAAGGGTATTGAGATAGATAAAAAAGATGTAAATGATCCACATACTTAGGAGAAAGAACCTCCCAAGGAAGAAAAATGTCAGAAGTTACCTGAAGTAACTATTGATGACATCACTGAGGATACCCCAGTGAAGAATCAAGTATTGACCAAGGAAGACATACAAGTCGAGGAAGCTAATGTTACATATTTGTTGGGAAGTAACATTGTGATATTAAAAGTCAAGGATTATCCAAAAATTGATGACACATCAATTGTCAACACCACCCCTGTTAATCCTCAAGTTGTTACAATTGACATGTTAGTCGATATGAGCACTACCGAGGAACAGGACCAGTCGGCAACTGCACTTTAGTCTACATCTGCCAAGGAGTCACAGAAGGAAAAGGTGGATCCATCTGCACTAGTGACTATAAAAAATCATGTGGAGGTTAAGGGAAAAGAAGAGAAGGTAACATATATCGACAACCAAGAGCCTAAGGAGCAAGAGGCAATAAAATATCTTTTACATATGCCGAGTGGAAATACATCGAAGAAGAAGGCACATAAAAAGAAGGTGAAAACTTGTACACCCGAGGTGACACTCAAAGAAGTTATTATGATTCTAAAATGGGACACATATAACCTTATCATATGAATAGATACAAATATTTTAAGACCTACTGAAGAAGAAAAGTAGGTAGGAAGAATTGAGAAGGGAACATCAACAAAAGAAAATTTTGCATGATATAAAAGGTATATTCATTGATGCTTTTGATATGACTGATGTTAATGAATTTGACCCCATATTGGAACAACTTTTCCACATAGTCAAGAAAGTGAAAGATGATGAAAGAAAAGAAAATGATACATTTTTGTAGTGGTCAGAAAGGAAATTTGAGATGAAGGTACTGAATAAGGTCTATGCCAAGATAACAATGAAGTAGGTAGAACTTTCTACCCAAATATTAGATTTAGAAGGAGTTGTACTGAATGCACAATCTTTGTACAAGAAACTATGCAATGTAGAAGGATTTACCAAGGATAACCAGGAACTGATAGATAGACTACAGGTAGATATATAGTTTACTGGTCACTCATTGAGTTTGGATGCAAGTTCCAACTCCAAACACTACGCCAAGCTTCTACATTCTCAAGGAAGGATAGCCGAGTTGATGGCTAATGATGGTAAGATATGGGCTCATCTACTCTCTATTGAAACAATGTTGACACCTTACCTGTAGGTCATCCAAAGAGAGTTAGAAAAGGCTAAGGAAATAATACAAAAAGATCCTCATCTTTCTACTGTCAAGAGGCTAGTCAACCTAGCTGCCAAGCTAGAAGTGCAATCAGAGGTTCTGAAAGTTGCAACATCTGGTTGGGACTCTACATTGCACATGGTTCTAATGCTTCAGAAACCATTTCTAGAGAAACATTTTGAGCTTCCTACTACTGAAGAAATAAAAAATTCCAAAAACAAGGGGGAAATAATAACATGACATATCAAGGCACATAGGGAGGTAACAAAATCAAAGAGTAGAAGTAGAACAAAATGGTATGATATACTCAGTTTTGTATATGTATATATTTTAGGGGGAGTATTATGTTAGTACTAAGTAATCTTGTAAATGTATTGTAAATGTAATGAAAAAGTGTTTTTTCCACTAATGTCAAAGGGGGAGATTGGAGATCCCTATAGTTTTGTTTTCTATTAGTGTCTAACACTTAGTCATTCTCTAAGAAATGTTGGTCAGTCATCACTATGACCGAGTCATCATGTATAGGCTAATTCATGTAATGTACATTTACCGAGCAGTAGTCACTACCGAGTAAACTGATGGTCACCAAGTACTTTTGTATTAGTCGAGTGAGTTTTACTGAGTTATGTAAAGAAGACAATGTCTAGCACCAGAGTATAAATAATAGTGAATGACGAGTGCCAGAGATATTGAATGCCGAGCAAGCTAGAATTAACATATGTGTTTGTTATGGCACATTCATCTAAGTAAAATTTTTTGGCTGACATTCATATTTTGTTTACTGTTTGTTGAGGAAATCACATAGGTGATTACGCTTCTATTTTGTAATCATTGATCCCTATGCAACACTTGGAGCCAATTAGAATTAGGGAAAGGTTAGGCAAAAAAATGAGTTAATATGGATTGTAGATCTCAAATATTGGAGGAATTTAGTTGTCTATATAAGATGAGATATAAACCCTAATAAGTGTGGAATACATGGATGTGAAAGAAATGAGAGGAATGAAGAGAAAAGAGAGAATACATTCAGATCAGTGAAGTATTCTAATAGAGTTCAATGACCGAGTGAAATAGAGTAAAGCAGTGAAGGATAGAACAAAGGTAAACTTGATAGATAAGATCAAATCAATACTAGAAGGAGAAGATCTATAATCAGCATACAGTGCAGACCAAAGGATCGGGTACTGAAACATTCTAACAAGTGTATCAGGGTAAATCTCTTAACAGAGTGTTTTTAACAAACCTTATGTAATCTCTTAACCAAGTGCTTACTTATTTGTAAGTTTTAAATCCTTTTCCAAGGTAGATTGTATAAGTCTTTAAGCTCTTAAATGGGCACAACCAAAACTAAATAAGTACTGTGTCGGCCTAAAACCTAACACATACAACACTTCCAAATTAATTGGCTCAAGTGTGTTTACATGAAATGATAATAAAATGTTTACATCACTATTATAATAGGCACATAGCCTTTACAAAATATAATGATACACACTAAACAAAAAACAAATTGTTGGCTGCATGCTCTATTATGTTTTGTCACTTAACTACCAGTGTTACTTAGACTTGTTGTAACTTCTTGATAATATCATATTTGATCATCCATGATTAGACTTAGCACAATAACATACTCAAAATATTATATCCAAGGGTGCATACTATAACTCGATCAAACACATGTGTGTCGATGCTCTGATCATGAGGGACATCATTGTTTGCATTGTCTTCCATACTTAGCCAAATTATGATCTTCAAAGTTTGTGCGCTGACTATTAAAACTACATATGACTTTGTTTCCATAATGAAAACACAAAAATAGTCATGTATTCTTAGTGAATTCAACTTTCCAACAATCTCCCCCTTTTTCATTAATGGAAACAAAGGAATATGGTGAATTTTCTAAACTTAACTTTACACAAAAACTTGCTATCATATAATCCTACCCTTCTCTATGTGTTGTACATCATATTAAGTTCTATCTTCCTTATACTATATATATTACTCCCCTTTTGACATTAATGAAAAAGGTGCCAAAAAATAAAACTCTAGATGTTTACACAATATATACATCAAGATATGCAATCTGAAGGTTTTTGATTTCTTGCTGCCAAAATACCTTAAGTACATCAACTATCTGAAGATGGGCACATAATGCATATGTGAGCTTCTCCATATTTTCTACATCCATGTAGGGACCTTGATCATATGTTACTATTTTAGCATCTATATGCTTGATATTCTGATTCAGTACATCTAGTGAGGGTGCTAGTGCATTTCTTAGCTATGTTTGTCTAGCCCTTATCTTTGCAATCTCTTTTTCTGCCTTCTCTATTTTGTCTATATGTCCTTGATAAACATTATTGCACATATTTATGTCTTGAGAGGGATTTTCAACTGATTTTCTTACTGCTTCTATCAGTTTCTCTTCTTCTTGAATCTTCTTAGAGTGGTCTAAAGTGAGTTTATCCTTGTTTGTGCAATTAGCTATCATCTTTCTTCCTTCTTTTGCTAACTCTTTTAGCATTTATTGTCCAATCTTTAGAGAATTAGAGCCAAGTGAGAAATTTCTTATCAATTCATTCAACCTTTTCTTGATGTAATTATATTCAATAATTTTTGTTGTTGAGTCTTCTAGACTTGAAAAGTTCTCTTTGAATCTTGACAAAATGTTGCTAACATCATCCACTGAGTGAACATTGACCAATTTCTTATTCTTAGGAAATAAATTATTTAGTATGCTAACTGATTCCACAAATAGAGGGTTCATCATTACTTGTTTTTCTTTGGCTTTCTCCATAGCCATTACACTTATCTTAATTAGATCATCTTCTCCCCATGAATCTAAACTTTCTGTATCAGGAGTCAAACTTGACAACAATGATATTGAGGACTTAGGAGTATAAATTAAGTTATCCATAATTTCAATTTTTATCTTTACTGGGATCTCAACTGAGGGCTCTTCTTTAGGTTCATCTTCCTTCTCTTCTTCCTTTCTTGTTAAATCTTCAATTAGGACTTCTTCTTGCTGAAAAGGTGTTTCTTCACCACAAAGGATCTTAGCTTCTTAAGAACTAAATTTTTTTTCTTCAAACTTATCCAGTTCATTGCCTATAGCTGCCATGGTGATTTTAACATCATCAATCATAATGGTTTCATCCTTAGCTTCAACCTTGGGTGCAGAATCTTGTAGACATGTAGAAGGTGCATTAGGGATCTCTGATTCTTTTTCTTGCTCGGAGGGAACTTGGGTTGTAGGTGCAGGAGGAGGGTACATGTGTCTTTCCAAAAAGCACTTGCTTAATTGATTTCTTTGTCTCCTTCACAATCAACTCATAATATTTGTTCATTATGTGCATAGTTCTAATTTTTGTTCTTAGATGAGGCTTAACCAAATTTAACAATGTCATCTTTTCTTCTAGAGAACAAACAGGGAGGTTATCATCCAAGGTCTTTTCTCTAATTCTCATATCCTCCTCTATAGCTTGTCTTTTCAAATAATCAAGTATATTCCATACTTTATCAGGGATGGTTGTCTTAAGTTCCAAAACTAACTTTTTGAACTTAATCATATGCTTGATAATCATAAAATGAATTTCTGATTTATCAATCTCATGATATTTGTCATATAATTTTACAATTTGATCTATCCTTCCTTCATCAACAACTCTAGTTCTCAAAACTTCCAAATTCAGTCTGAATCCTACCTCAGGAGGTGCTAGAGAGTTCTTTCATTTTCTTCTAGTTGTCCTTGAGGATGGGTGGCTTGCGTCGGTATTCTTCTTCCTTCTAGACACCTTTTTTGGCTTAGGAGGTGGAGTAGATTCCAGATCAACTATGATAGAAGGTGCGGAGGTGCTTTCTCTTGTCTTTTTCTTCTTCTCCTTTGGATCATCATATTTTTCTATTTTGATTTCTATAGATGAGGGTGCGCTCTCAAGTTGCATAGAAATCTTGGCTTCCCTTGCTTTGTCTATGTCTTCTTGGGTGACACCATGAATTTTTAGAATATCAGAGGTAATTCAAGATCTTTTCTCTTAGTTGCTGCACTATATAAAATAGAATCAACTTGTCTTGTCTTCTCTTCATAAGTGCCCCATCTAGGTTCATTGGGATCCTTAGGCATAGATAGGAGACTTGTGCATAGCCTTCCAAAATATGCTCCTCAAATTCATAACCAAGTGGATGAATTTACTTTGTTCTAGGCTCAACTACTTCCATGCATGTAGTATCTATTTCCACCATGAAGCATATAGTGTCATTGTATTTCTCTAGTATCTTCTCAGGTATTCTATACCTTCTTTGCATCTTGATTCTAAATGTTTTAATTTCTAGATCCATATAATCCTTTAAGGTGCTCTTAGAAGTTGCCTTAAATGAAATTTGAGGCAATGTAGGGATGCTTTTGTCTAGATAGAGATACAAAACCTTACCAACTATATGAAAGTACATGCATATAATCAATGAACCAAATCTGAATATTTTTCTCTTATCATGCTTTATAGCTCTTATGCTGTCTAACAAATGTGTGCGCAAGATCTCATAGAGGTTAAACTCTCCATTTTCTTTTATTATCCTTATTGTTGCCAGAATTGTAGCTGTGGATACACTGTTCACTCTATTTGCATGCTGGAACTTGTAACCAAGGATTATAGCCATGAGTTTAATGGATTTCTTCTCTATGGGCTCAATAGTCATGCCACGCTTATCACTCCTAGACTTACAAGCCTGCTCAACCTATTTTATAACATCTTTTCCTTTAGGAAGAATGGCGTCGGTCTTAGAAAGTCTGGTCATCTCATGAATGAGATTAGTTGTAATACAGATAGGGATTTCACCAATCCAAAATAAATCATCACGAGTCCTATTTAGCAAAATCTTAATCCATTCCAACTCATAGAATTCATACGCAGTCACATACTCAATGATAGGGTTATCTGAGAGGTGAGAGAATTCATCCTTGAATGTAAAGTCTGGATTAACCATAGTTTCCATGTGTGACCTTATTCTATCTAATCCTACAGACTCTTTCTTGTAGTAGATGTAGGTGCAAATATCTTTGACATGCATGACTCCTATCGGAGTCTTGGAAAATTCCCCTTCAAAATTATCTAATACTAACTTGAATGGATTCTTCTTAAACACATATCTTCCTTTCTATGACATCAAATACTATTGGAGTTTCCATTACTTACTTGTTTCTATGCTTAAATAAGGTTCCAAGAGATTTCTGAAATGTTGCAACCGATCTAGGGTTCCACCAATAATATAACTCCTTTTCACTGATGAAATGACTACAATATTTTAACACTTGCTTCTTTGATATCTTGTGCTCTCCAAGGGATTGATATCAAATGTAAAAGTGAAGATAATAGATCTTTGGTGACTTATAAATCAAATCTTCTGCAATTAATTCTTTTTTTCATAACATGGGTTACAACAGTGAATTCAATCTCAATTCTTGTTGTCAATCAGATAGTGTGATCTTGCATACTGCATCAACTAGCAACCAAACAACTAAAACCAAAGGAGCATACTCTGAGGGTGAGTATACCAACCACATAGGGGTCTAGAGCTATCTAGCTCCCCCTATGACCATGAGGGTCATTTATCTAGAAGTAGAAGGTGTGTCCATTATGGATGCATCCACTACTTTGTCAGTAACTTTATCTTTCTTTACTTCCATCCAAATCTTGCTCGCATCTTCTGTAGCTTTCACAAACTTGACTTCTCTAGATTCATCCAATATTGATCCTTGAGACTTATTAGGTCTTTCTGGTCTTTGTGCTTGTGATTTGCAAAACTTTGAGATGTGTCCAACCTTGTTACAAGAGTAAAAAATAACTGGAGGCCTTGTATTCCTAGGTGCATTGATGTGAGTTACCATACTACATTGTTTAGCTGTGTGACCATTATAATTACATATTTGTCATGTGATGTTCTGAGGAATTCTAGAACTTTGTTGTGGTTGATTTCTCTGATTGTGCTGTCTGACTTCTTTGATTTGATCTACACTAAATAGTTCTATGACCAAACTTATTGCATGAATAACAATAACCATTAAAAGGTATTACCTCTTTACAATCTCTTTCTATATGTCCATGCTTGTTATAGGCATAACAAGTTCTTTTTATTGGCTTGCATTCATCTTTAGGTGATTTTGCTTTAGCTTTAGCATGATTTTCAGTTATCTTAGCTTCTATAGATTCTTCTGGTGCTTGTATTCTTTCTTGCATTGCATTGATTTAAACTTGAGCTTCATTGTATCCAATACCACTGGAATCTCCTTTTATCCTTTGTGCATATATTTGGGAATCTAATAGATCAATACTTGTGTGCAATTTGTTAATATGATTCTTTGCTTTTGTCAACTCAGATTGCATCTTTTTCTTGATGTTTTCTAACTCCAAGATTTTCATGTTTTCTTTCACGATTTATTTATCCAACTGTTTATTTTCTTTGATCTGTTCTTGATAGGCTATCTTGTTATATTTATTTGTTCATTCAAATCTTTAATTTGATCCTTCAGAGATGTTTCAATTCTTCTATATCCATGATCTCCTCAAGTGGTTAAACTTATCTTAGAGGACCAAATATCTTATACCAATTGTTAAGAATGGGAACATTGAGAGGGGGGGTGAATCAATGTTTTATAATTAATGTTTTTTTGCTTATTGAAACTTAGCCCAATTACTTAAATATTGAAATGAATATTAAATAAAATAAAATAATCAACCATAACACATAACAAAAGATATGTTTAGGGGGAATCATTGGCTAGAGGAAAACCCTGATGGGAATTAGCACCAGGAATAATTGCACTAGTCTTATGAACTTGTTAGAGTTCCTTTGCCCTAGATTAGGAGCAGTCATTACAATACTAAGTACAATGACTCTATTAGGAGTCTTGAAGAAAAAAACCTTGTTAGGGGTGGATGGCTCACTACCAGAGCTCACTAACCAATAAAGAAGGCTACAACCTCCTGGTTATCAGATACACACTATATCTGGAAGGGTGAACTGCTGCTTTGACACTGTTGTCTAATTAGTCCCTTTTGTGCATTGTTTCTCTAACTTCTTTTAGAGATTTATCTCATATTGACTAAACTTGTATACTTCTACTCTTCTATTTATCTTCCATACTCTATCTTCTATATTCATTGGTACTTCAAATACAAAAGAGCATGTCATATATATACATGTTGAATGGGCACAACCAAAACTAAATGTTGTGTCAGCCTAAAACCTAATACATGCACAACACTTCCAAATCAATTGGCTCAAGCATGTTTACATACAATGATAATAACATGTTTACATCACTATTACAATAGGTACATAGCCTTTACAAAATAGAATGATACTTTCTAAACAAAAAACTTCCTATCAGCTACATGCTCTTTTCTATTCTATCGCTTAACTACCAGTGTTACTTAGACTTGTTGTAACTTATTGATACTATCATATCTGATCATGTGTTCTTAGACTTAGCATAATAACATACTCAAAATATTAGATCCAAGGACACATACCATAACTCAATCAAAGACACATTCCTCGATGCTCTAATCATTAGGTACATCGCTATCTGCACTGTCTTCCATACTTAGCCAAATTATGATCTTCAACATTTGTGCACTGACTATCAAAACTATATATGACTTTGTTTCCATAGTGACAACACAAAAATAGTCATATATTCTTAGTGAAGTCAACTTTCCAATAGGAGGTGCATCAAGTGCCATCCTGGAAGATCCTTCTATCAACCTTGTCCTTATGTTCTTTAGCTATTCCCTAGTGATTCCTACCTTCACAGTGATATCCTCAACTATTTTATCAATATTTCTCTTCCTTGTCCCTTTTTCCTATTCTTCTCTAACCTTTTCAGACTTTTCCCAATAAGTTCCCCATCTCTCTTTAGATGTGTTTATCTCTGCTGCTAATACATGCTCAACTTGCATAGTTAGAACCTCATAATTGACTTCATACCCATAGGGTAACACCATTTCTTCCTAGTCTCAACTACCTCAAAGCATACACAATTAGTTTCAACCATGAAACAAATTGTGTCCTTATATTTCTCAACAATCTCTTTAGGTATTCTATATCTTTCCTTCATCTGCCTTTATAGGATTTTGGTCATTGCAAACAATTCTCCATCTACCCAATCCTTATCTTGTCTTCGATAGCTCTCAAAGATCTGTATTCCAGTAGGTACATCATTCTTCCATGCTCTAGGGTGCATGTCAGGGAATTTATTCTCAATATAGATGTACATATGAACCAAAAGTGAACCAAACCCAAATGCCTTTAACTTGTCTTTCTTAATAACCTTCACATTTTCCAAAAACTATTTTGCTAGAACTTCACATAGGTTATATTTCTTGTTTTCCTTAACCATTATATATGCCATAATAACTACTTCATCTGATACTGATCTAGGTCTATTGTTGTGGAACATCTTATAACCTAATATCATTGCTACCAACCATACATCTTGCTGAAAGATGTGATTCATTGTCATCGCTCTCTTATCCCACTTACAAATGGGTTTGGGTTTCCACTTGTTTCCTTATATTCTTCTTAGCTACTGGAAGGGCTCCAATATTATCCAATCTAGTTATCTCATGGATCATCTAACTACAAATCTTAATTGGTTGATCTCCAATCCATATAAACTAGTCATGGATTCTACTTAGGATTATCTTGAACCATTCGGTTTCGTTGAACTCCGTTAGTAGGGTTAACTTGATAATGGACTGGTCTTCCAAGTGCTTAAACTCTTCTACCATTTTTCCATCTACTTCTATCATCCCATCTAGTTCACTATAGATATCAACATTTCCTATAGTCTCATACTTACAATGGATGTAATCCCTAATATCTTCCACTTGTAACACGTCATAAGGGGTTTGCACAAATGTTCCTTCTAGATCATCCTCACAAGACTTAATCAGGTGCCTCTTGAACTTATACCTTGGTCTATCAAAAACATCATAAATAATCGGTTCATCCATAGCTTTTGAAAGAGTATAAATTCTAAATACCTTTAACACACTAAATTCTAGAACTTCTGCTTGAAATGATGATGCAATATGGCTGCTAGGTGGCTGAAATGCTAATTTACACTGCTCTCCTTGGTCATTGATTATCAAAAGGTGCAGAAATGATATGCTTCAAGCTCTTTTATCCATTGCAGGTTGAGTACGTGTATTAATCACAGGTAGCTCAACTTGGCATGATGTCCACTCAAAAAAATTCTCATGATCATAGAATATGAATCTTCGAGTGTTTTGATCTCATACATAAACTCCACAGTGTCTGTACACACCAAATATAAGCTCGCATGAGCTCGCTCCACATAATCAAGAGCTGGATATATTATGTTATCTACATCCAATGCTCCCTTTAAGGCCATGCGGCCTTCTAGGTCGATGTCTCAATGTACTCATCTACTGTCTCTACCTGAACCAATTCCTTATTGAAATATTTTACCTTCCATATCTTACCATCTTCTCCATATGTTGGTTTCTTGAAATGACTCTTGGAGTCATCCATGTACTCAGTAAGACTTTTACCACTGCCACCAATATTCTTCATTATAACCATATGAGGTGGTCCTCTTGGTCCTCTTTTATTGTCTTCTCCATTATATCTACAAAACTTTTCTATGTGTCCTAGGTTGTTGCATTTGTAACATGTAGGTGGTCTCCTTCTATCCTGATTTACTTGTAGTTTACAATACCTTGCAGTATGCCCAAATTTATTGCATTTGAAACACGTGATTTTAGTTGTTGTCTCTTCTCTGATGTAATGTTTCTTGAATCTTGACTGATCTAGTTTCCTACATTCTTCTCTCTTATGTCCATAATCATAACAATTATAACAATAACCAGTAAAGGATTTGAAAGGGCCTTTACCTCTGCAATCTCTCTTCATGTGTCCAACTTTGTTGCATCCAAAGTATCTACCTCTGAAGGGTCTGGTCTAAACTTTAGGTTCTTCAAGAGTAGGTCCTTCCTCATTCTTTTCTTCATGTGTTTCTTCATGAGTCTTATAACATTCACCTTCATTGTATCCAATTCCAGTCATGTCTCCTTTACATTTCTAACTCTCTTTGTTCATCAATTTTATCACTGGTCATGTGTAACTTCTCAATGTGTAATTTGGCTTGAGTGAGTTTACCTTTAATGATTTGATTGTACTTCTCCAATTACTAACATTTATCCTTGTAGTAATCAAGTTCTATCTTCATTTGTCCCCTTTGCACATTTTATTCTTTTAGAGTCTCTTGAACTTTGTTTCTTTCATCCTTTTCATATTGAATCTCTTTAGCCATCAAAACATTGCTTTGTTCTTTTTCTTGCTCAAGATTCTTTACTTGATCTTATGTATCATTGTCTGAATCTTCTTTGATCTTATCCATAAGGTATTGTCTTTGACTTTTTGAAATATCAAGTTGTTCCTTTAGTTTCCTAATGAAACCTTCTGCTCTTCTCAATTTGAATCTCAATTCACCATTCTCAGCCTCTTCTTTGTCCAGGTCATCAAGTACTGCTTCAAAGTTCTCTTGCAAACTTTCTAAATCTATTTTGATCTCTCTTAAGCTGTTAGGATTTCTCTCCAAGGGCCTATAGCTCTGATACACATTGTTAGGATTTAGTAATACTGAGAGGGGGGGGGGGGGGGGTGAATCAGTATTACATCATTTTAAATTAAACTTCAACCAATTGCAAATGAACCTTATAAATGCTGAAATAAAAAAAACATAAACACACAACACATAACTCATAACACCATAATTTATTTTTGAGGAAACCCTGGCCAAGGGAAAACCCAGGTGGGGATGGTACCCACAACTATGCACTAAAATATTGATTCCATGTTAGGAGCTGAGTATTACATAGTACATTTCCTTGTTAGAGGAATACAAAACCCTATTAGGGTATACAAAAACTTTGTTAAAATAATATTAAAATCTAAAATTATACAAATAAAATTCTAAATTAAACTATGTTAATGAAACTAAAAACATAAGATGTCTTAAGGAGAGAGAGAGAGAGAGAGAGAGAGAGAGAGAGAGAGAGAGAGAGAGAGAGAGAGAGATTCCTAAGAGGAGAGAGAAAGTACTAAGGTAATGACAAAAGAAATTATCTACGATGAAAGATGCTAGTGAGGAAGCCTAAAGGACACCTAGATGGAAAGTTGAAACAAGACTACAACATTTGAGTTTCCTATGTTTTGAAAGTTTGGACAATATTTTTTATCAAGGTTTGATAACTACATAGGGGAGAGATAGTCTTAATGGGGAGGGAGAGAGAGGGGGTCTTAAGCAGAGAGAGTGAGTCCTAGGGAAGAGAGAGAGAGTCTCCAAGGGTGTGGAGAGAGAGAGAGTCCTAAGGGGGAATCTTCAGGGCTGGGGAGAGAGAGTATTAAGTGGGGAGACAAATTATGTTAAAGAGTGTTGAGATATTTTTAAGGGGGTAGGGGGTGTCTTAAGGGGTTTGGTGAGAGAGTCTTAATTAGTGTCAAATAGTAGTGAGAAAGGGATAGAGTCTTAATGGGTGGGGAGAGAGAGAGAGAGAGTCTTAAGAGGGTGTGGACAGAGTATTAAGCAGTTTGGAGAGAGAGTCCTAAGGGGCACAGGGAGAGACAAAGTTTTAAATTTTTTCTAACATTTTCTAATAATTTTCTAATTTTTTCAAAGGTTTCAATTTTTTATAAATTTTTCTAAGGTTGTAAATTTTTCAAAATTTTCTTATTGTTCTAAAATTTTCTAATAAAAATAATTTAAAACTAACATTTTGGGTATGTGTAGGATCATGGTATGCTAAAAAGTGGCGATGTGAAAAAAACTTATTTTCACTCATCCAAAAACGCACAAATGCATATGTTGACTTTTTAGTAGGCCTGGGTGTCAGTACACCTGGCCAAGCCAAAAGCCAAAGCAAAAGGCTTAATTAGATATCCGATATTTGCCAGTAAATATAAATATGTACCCCCAATCACGTTCAACATTTTCTCATTGTGAAAATGTGAACGCAGCTAGCACAAACTGATATCCGCTTTCAAATCTCCTATCCGATTTTTTTTAAATCCCAAGGTAAGTCAAATCTTCTAATTTTTATTTTTTTTATTGTTTTTAAATAGAAATTAATAGTTTTTTATATAAAAATTAGGGTAGCTATGAGTTTATTATATTGCTTTTTAAAATTCATTGTAATTATGTATTTGTTTTTTCATTATAATCACATATAGAATCAGAAAACCCTCCTAATGATCCTGCAAACAATCCAAAACCACCTCCCAACAATCCCCCACCTCCAAAAGATGTACCTGTCACAAACCCTCACCATTTAGAGGATCTAATATGAGATAATCTAAATGAACTTAGAGGATTTCAAACCACCTATGCCAATATCCCCACATTGCGCCCCATGTTTATGACATTGAACTCAATCATTGAAAACATAGAGAAACTTACACAACAACATAGTGTTGCACTTCTTTGGGGTGATTCCATGTGTTGCCCATAGAATCAAATTTTTCCTCTTATGGCTATCTATTCCCAGAACTGTCAAAGTTTAAATTGTAAATTGAACTTTGAACTTGAACCTTTATGGTTTGAGGTTCAAAGTTCAATATATCTTTCCTCACAAAACATCATGTATACGTTATGTCTCATGCACAGCTTTCATATGTTGATGTGCAAAAGTTAATTTTGGTTTTGAACTTTGAACCCCAGTTTCTTAGTTCAAAGTTCACGATAGAATATGCACTTCTATGAGTTTTTTTACAAAGGGTCTTTCAAGTCCATCATTTAAGCTATTGGGTCCCACCTTGTAGTCTTATGTGCATAAATAATTAAAACATCATGAATCGTGTACTTTGAACCTTTTCTCCATGGTTCAAGGTTTGATTTTTGAGATGTAATAATACGTGGATATGAAACATGAGCCAAATCTTTATCGGCTGACAGAGAAATGATTGATGTGATTGAAAAGATGGTGCCACTTCAGCTCAAGGATGTATTTACCAAAAAGGAAGTGTTTGGAATAGGTTGTTTTCATTTATTGCGGTGCGAAAAGTGAATTAATGGCAGTTATTGTGAAGTGATGGGGATTTGAAATAAGTGTGTATTTACTTTAGCTTTTCTCTGCATTTCCTTATTCTTCTCTATTATTTTTCAGAGGCATTTTTGGAGCTACGAAGGTAACATTCTCAAAAGGTAGAAGAACGGTGAGTTTTCAGTAACCTTGGCTCTATACTTCATTTGAGCTTCTGCATTTTAAAGAGCTATCTCCTTAGAATTTTGCAAGGTTATTTTTCAGCATGTCTTCTTCCAAAGTGAAATTCTTGAAAGAAAATAGATTCTCTCCAGTTAGTTGTTGTTTGCCTAAGATGAAGGATACAACTATTATAGATGATGACATTGGAGAGATTGCTTTGAGATTAAGGGATATAGTTAATGATGCTATGTCTATTAGGATTGTAGAAAGTGGTTTATTGGAGGTCGCAGGTTTTCCTGATGTGATTTCATGCCCAGAGCTGGTAATAGAATGTCGTAATCATTATTGCAAGGTTGAAAGATATATTAAAACTGAGAGTGGTGAAGATCTGGTAAAAATTGATAGAACAATAGTAATGGATGCTCTTAGGATCCTGCTTGTTGAAATCTACGGTGACTAGAGTATCAGTAAAGCAATAGAAAATTCTGAGAAGAACAGAAAGGAGTATAGGAATAATATAGCTAGAGATTGCCTAATTAATGTAGAAAAGGGGGGGTCTCATTTGCCTAGACCACTGTGGAAAGATCACCTGTTTAGGGAGGTTAGGTACATAATGGTAATTCCATAGACTGGGCAGAAATTATAGCTGAGCAGTTACATGAGGCTTTATCTCAACCAGCCTTAGTTTCTAGTTTTTACATGTCCTCCTATCTCTTCTATATTCTTGCTATTTGCAGAATCTGGGATGGTCTGCCTCATGAAGAATGGAATAGTAGTATTCCTATCTATGAATATTACCCTCTTTTGTAGAAAATAAAACATTCCATGGGTTTCAAGAAAATACATGATACCTTTGCATCCAAATTGGTGTTTGAATTGAGAGAGAAACCTAATTGTAGGCTATCTGATGAAACCATGGAATTTGTGAAAATCTATGGAAGTTTTTATATTCAGTTCCCTACTTTTACTTATTTAAGAGTAGGAGGCTTCAGTGATGCTCCATTAAAACTTCCCAGGTATTGCCCAGATAAGTGTATTATTCTTGAAATAGGAAGACAATTATTGATAGTTGAGAAAAAGTACAAAGTCAAAGGGGTATTGGTGCTTTCTTTCCACTAGAGATAGGGCATTATAAGTTCAGATTGATGCATGATTTTGCCGCCTTAATCAATGAATTAAAGGAAATGAATCTCCAGCCTTATCAAGTAGGAAATTACTTTGACAGTAAAGGTTTTGTTGAAAATCATTTCAAAGTAGATGCCAAATTTCTTCATCAGCCAGCCCTAGAAGATTATTGGGAAGATTGTATAGATGAAGTTGAGGTTACCAAAAGACTGATTTCTAAGTTTTCCTTTGAACAAATCACTTCTTTGAAGTTTCCTTTCAACATCAAAAGTATCAAAAATGATGATGTTGATGCATTAGAGTCAGAAAATGCCGAACCGGAAGCAGAAGTAGTAGTCAGGAAGATTGATTGGCTGGCAGAGGAAGAAGACAATGTAAAATCTTTAACCAAAGAAGTTTTCAAGAAAATAGAACAATGGCTTAAATGCCTAAGGAAGAGAATCTTAGTTACCCCTATGCTAGCAACCAGAAAGAGTCCAAGGACTCCCAAAATTGAATCTTCTCCTCTACTAACTAATAAGACTAATCCATTGCTTTCTGCAGGTGTATCAATTCTTCCAGGAATTAAAGAGGATCTAGAGCCAATCTCTGATGATGTGAAATTTCCAAGGTAGAAAAGTAAAAGTTGTGAGAGGACTGAGCCTCCTTTTTGCATTGTGTTAGATTCTGACACTAAGGAGCCTAAGCAGTTCAAAAGATTAAAAAAAGGTAAAGCGGTCTCCATGGATTCAACACCAGTTGGAGGTGTTAATAGTTCAGGTCAGAAAGAACCTGTCACCTTGAGAAAAATCCAAGTTCCATAGTTTCCATTCAAAATATGACTCCTACTTCTCCAAATTGGTTGGACTTAACTATGATGAGGAAGAGGAACGTTGTGTCTTCTTCAGTTCCTGTTGGTGATTTGGTTAGTAAATATCTCAAGAAATCTCCTAGAGAAAAGAAACCAAAAATAGAATCCATGGTGGATGTGGACCTGGCCACAAGGCATTGGGTTGCAGAGATTTTCAAAAATAATTCCAATAAAACTAGTACTGAAGTTACTGAGAAGGATTTCACCATATATAAAGTGGATCTAGGGGTATCCTCAAGGGCTGCTAATTTGAAGATCCTGAATTTTGCAAATAAAGAGATCAACCACAGGGTGCTAAAGGATGCTGAAGACAAGGCTAAGCTAAAACAAGCTTTATGTGAAATGGAAAAGTATATTCAACAATTGCAAAACCCTATTCCCCAACCTTTAGCAATTGTACCTTCGAATCTAGATGTCAAGTCTCCAGACAATCAGAAGTTTTTGGACCAGGTACACAAAGAGAGGTCTCTTTCTAAGGCATTCTATAATTAGATGGAAGAGGTTAAAGGTATGGTCGAATGCTTCACTCAAACCTATGAAGGTTTGACTAAAAGGTCTTCTGAAATGGAATCTTCCTTGGAGGCTAAAATCAAGCTTTGGGAAGGAAGAAGGGATAGTCTGGAGATAGCAATAGCCAACATGGATGAGGTTTTCAATTATGGCATAGAGAAATTTATTTCTGAGAAAAAGATTCCTGGCGCAGGTAATGGTCTCTTGTTCATAGCCAAGGTTAATGAGGAATGGCAATGTCCTCGAATGGCACATGGTATTGAAGAATCAGAGCAAGTTTGAAAAGAAATTTCCTCTATTGAAGAGGTTCTTGAAACCCACGTAAACTGTATCTAGAACTTATCTAAAGGTGAAGCAAAAATAGAAATTGATATAGCAAAGATGAATGAGTCATTCATCCAAAAGGAAAAAGAGGTAAAAGATGCCAAAGAAGTGGTATCCAAAGACTACTCAGTTATTGCCATGGTGCAATCACTAGTCCTAATCGGTGAAGAACAAGCAAAGATACTGAATTCGAAGCTGGAGCAGTTACAAAATTGTGAGGAAATCTAGGAAGAAAGGCTCGACCTCATTTCTTCACCAAACAAGGAGTTGTTAGAGAAATTTGTGGAAGGCTTCAAGGAGTGGTCAAAGGAGCACAAAGCAAAGGAGGCCACTATCAATGCTGAGAGCAAGAAAAGCTAATCTATTTTGATTAGTTTTGAAAGATAGTTCCGGGTGGTTCTAAGTTGTTAGTTTCTTTTTCAAGAGTAGGTTTTTAGTTAAGAAACTAATTATGCCCTGTGTGGCTATAAATATATTTTTGAAGGACCTTAATGGGGTCGGTTCTCTGGTGACAGAAACTTATAGTTTAATATTTTCTGCAATACTTTTCATGAATGGTTGATATTTTGTATTGAAACTCATGATATAGCATCAGTTGATATATATAAAAAATAGCAGTATCTTATCAGATCAGTGTGTCTGTTAATACATGTTTATGGATTTGAGTGGGAATTGATTTCATGTTGCTGCCATCTGTGTATGTGTTTAAAGTTTATACATCCATTTTCCAATCTTATTTCAGTTTATGTTGAATCGATCTTTCTGGGAAGTTATTTACATTCTTAGTTAGTTGGCTAGGATAATTGTGAAGATATCTTTTTCTCAGGGCATTAATCTTTCAGTGGCTCTTTTATTTGAGTTGCTTTGAAAAATCCTTTAGTACTTTCAAGTGAAAAGTATATCTCTGTATGTTTTTATTGCTTTCATTCTTTTCAAATAAGTGAGCTATCAAGATTGATCATTTTATAAGGTAGCTACTCCTTTGATCAAAAAGAGTTTAGTCGTGAGTGACTAACTCAACTGTTGTATGAGTTTTTCCTTCATCTTGGGCTAGAGTATTTTGAATTTGTTAAGATTTAGTAAGAAGGAAAATCTGTATACCAACAGATTTTTGGTGACTATGTTGGGGATACTTACAGAGTAGATCAGAGCTTAACTTTTCCCATTTAATGGTTACTTATGGTGCTACCTGCTGAGGTATTTCTTGGCCGGCAAGAACTGCCCCCAGTATTGCAACCTAATCGTCACTTCACCGATACACAAGAAGATCTCATTGTTGATTTGAATAATACTGCTTGGAATTTAAGAGCAAATGATCAACAATATCAATAAGTGAGATTAGTAATTGAAGAGGAATAAGAGATTGGAGAGTGGTTGAGACGTTTGCCTTTGGCTTGACTAGCTGCTGTAGTAAACAGAGCAGCCCAAAGACCTAGAGGATAGATTTGTCTTTATCTATTTATCTCTATTTTAGTCCTAACCTATAAGCTAGTAGAAAGGAGATATACCCAAGGGGAGAGAGCAAAGGGACTGATTGATAAATATTTTGAAGCCCTTGAGCAATTGAATTTTAACCCTGATATTCTAGTAAGAAGAAAAATCTGAATGACTAGTAGAGCCTCTTCACCTATCAAATCCTCCACTCCCATTTTGGGTTTTCAAGCCCTTACTTTATCCGGCACAGTAACACCATCTTTCTTTAATCCTCAACCTCTAAATTTTGTCTTGCCATTCATGGCCCAAAATCAACCATGGGGTGCTCAAGTTGGTCCTTTAGATCTATCAAATTTTAACTTACAAGCTTTGTCCAAAGATGCCAGGGAGGTTTTGCCCAAATTCAGTGGTGATGGTAAAGTTTCCCCAAGTGATCACATTAATGCTTTTAATACTACATCCAGTGTGATATGTGTAGGCACAGAAGATGTAGCAATACATCTTTTTGTACAGTCTTTGACTAAAGCGGCTACAGAATGGTTTCATCATTTGCCCAATGGATCCATAACAACTTGGAATGGTATGAGAATGAATTTCATGGCTCACTTTAAAGCAGCTAATGATGAACACTCCTTATTATTGCAGCTCTCCCAATTAAAGAAAGAGATGCAAGAACCTATGCGGGAATTCGTAGCTAAATTTAACAAGCTCTTGTAGCAAATTCCTCTCACTCATCATCCCAGTGATGAAAACAAAAAAGGCTTCTTTGTAAATGCTATGCCTCCTGATACTAGTTTCCATCTTAGAAGGGGAAGAGTAGCAAACTTGGTAGCTGCTCAAGCATTAGCAGTAGAGCTTGAGGATGCCATGATTATTGCTGGGAAATGGAGAAGAGAGGTTCAGATTCCTAGTAATTAGGCTTCCACATCAGGGTCTTTTGACCCTATGGTTCAGAGATTGGTCAATGATATGATTACTCTAAAATGGAAATTACTAAAGTCTGCCCCAGCTCCATATCAAGATATTCCTAGAAGATATGGAGGTCAAGGAACAAGAAGCTATGTGAAGCAAACAAATACCTTAACACATCAACCTAGAATTCAAATTGAAGCACCTCTTGCTAAGAATAACATGTGTATCTTTCACTTGACTAATGAGCATGATTGTGATTCTTGTCCCAAGATGGTGCGGTACAAGCAGATGGAAGCTAATAAAGAGACCATTGTAGAAATTCTTGGAAATGAAGATAACTCCGGAGGACCTGGTGATTCCGTAAGTTATTATCTTGAGTATGAGTCTAACTCAGAATGAGGTGGTGACATTCTTACAACTCTAGAGCATCCTTCATGTTTAGTGCTTACCCGAGCACAACAAGGTGGAAAATTTCATAGTCACACTCCATCTCCATACCAAGGCAAGAGAGACAAGGAACCAATGAGTCATGCTAGCAGCAACATAAAGACTCTAGAGAGTGAACATGCAGGAATTAAAATCTTTAAAAGGTCAGATTCTGAGCCAACTTTCAATTTTATAGAATTCTGTAAGTCTGCTAAAATTCAAATATCCCCGGCTGAATATTTGAAGTCAAATCCTAGTGAATTGGACAAATTGGTTTCTTATGTAAAAGGCTCATCCCCTGTTGTTCAATCTAATCAAGCCAACACCATATCGACTAAGGAAATCCCTATTGAATTAGATGTCAAACAGCCTAAGATCAAAGAGCCTATCATTAATCTTGAAACCTTAGAGCCTACCCCTATTCAAGCTAAACCTAAGCCCTTTTATGTATCTTTGTTTATACATGGTCACAAGCTTAGCAATTTTATTATAGACTCTGGAGCTTCTGACAATATTATGCCCTCCTCAGTAGCAAAAGCCCTTGATCTTCCCTTGACAAAGACTTTTGGTAGATGCTACTCTATGGATTCCAAGCAAGTTCCTTTGATTGGTCAAATCAAAGACGCTCAAGTGGCTTTAGCTGCTTTCCCTAACAAGAGGCTTAAGTTGACCATTCTAGTTGCTAACATACTTGCAAGTTATGGTATGCTCTTAAGCAAAATGTTCTATAGAGACTTGGGAGGAGAGATCAAATTAGACTGGTCACAAGCTGTTGTTCCCATTGGGAATAAAAAGGTTACTCTACAACTTGAGACTAAGTGCAAGTACACAATTTTCCCCTCTGATGATCCTAAGTCTCATATTTTGTACCAAGAAATTGATTTCTCAAATTATTTGATCATGCCAGAGATTGAGGTTATGAAAGAGAATGATGAGGAGGAGCTCTAGACTTTAGAATTTGATGGTAGCTGTTCATCCACTAGTTCAGGTGTTGGAGTGGTTTTGATATCACCTAATGAAGAAAAAATCCCTTTTTCTTATAAACTTGAGTTTGTGAATACTAATAATACTGCAGAGTATGAAGCTCTGTTGCTTGGGATTCAAGAAGCAAAAAGAAAAGGCATCAAAATGCTTAAGGCAAAAGGGGATGCTGAGCTAATTGTGAAACAAGTGAGCGGAAAGTATGCAGTCAGAAATGATAGGATGAAGCACTATAGAAATAGAGTATGGGATGAGATAGAAGGATTTCAGGCTTTTTCTATTTATTCCATTCCTAGGGAGGAGAATTCTAGGGAAGATACTCTAGCTAGTTCTGCAACACTTTTAATTCCTCATTGTGATTTTGATAGTGATCAGTATACCATTTAGCTCATCCATTGACCTAATGTTCCATACAATTCAAATTCTTGGCAAGTTTCCATTGATGATACTCATGTGTTATCTTTTCTTCAAGGTATGGAAAAGTTCTCTTCTATTTTCTTTGAAGGATCTGAATCCAAATGTCAAGAGTTCTACTCTGATGAGAAGGTTAAAAAAGAGGAAGAGGTTTTTCAATTAAAAGGAAATCACATCCCTAAGGGTCTTGTAAATATGGAAAAACTTTTTGATCGTAGGTATTGTTTCATAGGTCATGTTGATAATGTAAAAGAAAAGCAATCTGGTAGTTATGAAAAGATCAATATAGGTAGCAACGAAGATCTTAAGTTTGTCAACTTAGGTATGTGTTGTAGCCCTATTGAAAAGGAGGTATTCACAAAACTGCTATGAGATTTCAAGGATGTGTTTGCATGGTCGTATGAAGATTTAAAGGATTTCAGAA
This sequence comes from Chamaecyparis obtusa, assembly GCA_027943335.1. Classification (NCBI taxonomy): domain Eukaryota; kingdom Viridiplantae; phylum Streptophyta; class Pinopsida; order Cupressales; family Cupressaceae; genus Chamaecyparis; species Chamaecyparis obtusa. The sequence continues at coordinate 44,724 of BSBK01006658.1, read as the reverse complement.
AAGGTAAGTTCCAGCATCATTTTCCTTTAAAGCCAGGGGCTAAACCTTTTAGACAAAAATTGAGAAATTATAACCCCGGAGTTGCTGATGCCATCTTTCAAGAAGTTGACAAAATTCTTAAGGCAAAAATAATTTATCTAATCCATCATTCAACATGGGTAGCAAACATAGTTCCTATTTGCAAAAATAATGGGGAAATCTAGATTTGCATTGATTTCAAAAATCTCAATCAGTCTAGTTTGAAAGACAATTTTGCTCTTCCCAACATGGACCATATTCTCCAAATAGTGGCATGGTCTGAAATGATGTCTATGCTGGATGGGTTTTTAGGGTACAACCAAACTAGTGTGGCCTAGAGGACCAACAAAAGATTGCATTCACTACCCCTTGGGGTATGTTTGCATATAACTGAATGCCATTCAGACTGATAAATGCGGGAGCAACTTTCCAACGGGCTATGAATTCCTCCTTCAGTCACCTGATGAAAAAGGTAATCTTGGTGTACCTTGATGATATGACTATTTTCTCTTGTAGAAGAAAGAAACATTCTAAAGATCTGAAGCTCATTCTTCAAGAATGTAGGAATCAGGGGATATCTCTAAATCCCAAGAAATCAATTTTCTGTGTAATTGAAGGAAGGTTACTAGGTCATATAGTTTTAGAAAAAGGAATTGCAATTGATCCAGAGAGGGTGTGAGCAATCCAACAATTGTGTTTTCAATCTCACAAGAGCAGAATAAGGTCCATTTTCAGACAAATCAATTTCTTGAGGAAATTTGTGCCAAATTTTTCAAAAATAACTAGACCTATGGTTAATTTGTTGAGTGAGAAGCAGGCATTCAAATGGAATGATGAGGCTAAAAAGTCTTTTGATGAGGTTAAAGAAGCAATTTCTTAGGCTCTGATCCTTGCTCACCTAGATTTTTGCAAAGATTTTGTGATACATTGCTATGCGTCTGAACACACTATGTCAGGAGTTCTTTTGCAGAAGAACGAGGTAGATGAAGAGGTACCTATCTCTTTTATGAGTGTTCCTCTAAAGAATCATGAATTGAAATATTCATCCACTGAAAAAGAAGTTTATGTAGTAGTGAAGGCCATCAAACAATTTAGGTATTATATTCTGCATTCTCATTCCATAGTGTATGTTCCAAGTTCTGCCATCAAGAGTATCCTAACCCAACAAGAGGTGTCTATGAATAAGAGAGCTAACTAGGTAGCCAAGGTTCAGGAGTTTGATTTAGAGATTAAACCAACCAAGCTGGTTAGGGGTCAAGGCTTGTGTAAGTTAATTGCTAAGAATGATGTGATTCCTGAAGGTGATATTCCATTAACTCTATTTATAGGATTGAGAGACACATGGTTCTCTAATATAGCCTATTACCTTACATATGGAGAATGATCGACACGTCTTACATTAAAGGAATAGAGGAATTTGAAGCTTAAGGCAGCTAAGTATGTTATATTGGATGATATTCTATACAAAAGAGGTTTGGATGGAATGTTTCTCAGATGTGTAGATGAAGATCAACAGAAGAAGTTGCTTCAGTCTTTCCACAACGAAGCATGTGGTGGGCATTTTTCATCCATGGTAACTGCTTTCAAAATTTTGAGGAATTGTTATTATTGGCCTAGAATGTTTAAGGATGCCTATAAATGGGTGAGACAATGTGAGAAATGCAAATTATTTACAGGAAAACCACATTTAGCAGCTTTACCCTTAAGACCTGTAATTATTGATGAGCCATTCAAACAATGGGGCTTGGATTTTATAGGACCAATAAATCCCTCATCCAGTGCTGGACATACCCACATTCTAACGGCTACAGATTACTTCACTAAATGGGTGGAGGCTGTTGCAGTGAGAAAAACTACTACTGAAGTGGTCTATTCTTTTCTGAAAGAGAATATTTTGGTCAGGTTCGGTGTTCCTGCAAAGATTGTCACTGATAATGCACATAAATTTTCTTCTCAAGATATGAAAATTTTCTATTATGATAATGGAATTCAATTGGCACATTCATCTGATTACTTTCCTCAAGGTAATGGGCAAGCAGAATCAACCAATAAAAACTTGATTAACATTATGAAAAAGCTAGTGAGTGAAAATTCTAAAGACTGGCATAAGAAATTGTTTGAAGCTCTTTGGGCTGATTGTACATCTCCTAAGAGAGCTATAGTTATGACTCCATTTGAACTGGTCTATGGAGTAGAGGCTCAACTCTCATTACCTCTAGAGCTATCGACTTTGAAATTGAAGAAAGTAATTGAAGATCAAACTTTTTCTGATGGATTAGATAAAAGGATCATGTACCTGAACAAGATTCAAGAAGAATGAGAAGAGATGGTGAATCGAATAGCACTGCATCAATCTCGTGTAAAGAAGATATTTGATAAACAAGCCAGGCCTAGGAAGTTTATGGAAAATGACAAGGTTTTGTTATAGGATAAAATAAGAGAACCAAAAGGTGCTCACAGAAAATTTGAGTCCCTTTGGAAGGGGCCTTTTGAAATCAGTCAAGTATTGGGACCAAATACTTTCAAAATCAGGTACACTGATGGAACTGAGATGCCTTTATCATATAATGGGAAAGATCTAAAACTTTATGAGTTGTAGATAGTTTCAACTTTCCCTTGTATATAAGTTTTTGTTGTGCTTTAGGTTAGTAGTGTTTGTTGTCTTTTTTCTTAGTGCAAAACCAGAGAGCTTGGATCCCTTCTTTAGTCCTTCACAACCCTAATCCCTAGTCAGAGCCACCTGTTGCCCATAGAATAAAATTTTTGCTCTTATGGCTATCTATTCTCGGAACTGTCAAAGTTTAAATTGTAAATTGAACTTAGAACTTAGAACTTGAACCTTTATGGTTCGAGGTTCAAAGTTCAATATATCTTTCCTAACAAAACATGGTGTATACATTATGTCTCATGCACAACTTTCATATGTTGATGTGAAAAAGTTAATTTTGGTTTTGAACTTTGAACCTCGGTTTCTCAGTTCAAAGTTCACGATAGAATATGCACTTCTATGAGTTTTTTTACAAAGGGTCTTCCAAGTCCATCATTTAAGCTATTGAATCCCACCTTGTTGTCTTACGTGCATAAATAATTAAAACATCATGAATCATGTACTTTGAACCTATTCTCCATGGTTCAAGGTTCAATTTTCAAGATGTAATAATACACGGATATGAAACACGAACCAAATCTTTATCGACTGACGGAGAAATGATTGATGTGACTGAAAAGATGGTGCCACTTCAACTCGAGGATGTATTTACTAAAAAGGAAGTGTGTGGAATAGACTATTTTCATTTATTGCGGCATGAAAAGTGAATTAATGGCAGTTATTGTGAAGTGATGGGGATTTGAAACAAGTGTGTATTTACTTTATCTTTTCTCTGCATTTCCTTGTTCTTCTTTGTTATTTTTCGGAGGTGTTTTGGGAGCTGCGAAGGTAACATTCTTGAAAGGTAGGAGAATGGTGAGTTTTCAGTAACCTTGGCTCTGTACTTCATTTGAGCTTCTGCATTTTAAAGAGCTATCTCCTTAGAATTTTGCAAGGTTATTTTTCAGCATGTCTTCTTCCAAAGTGAAATTATTCAAAGAAAATAGATTATCTCTAGTTAGTTGTTGCTTGCCTAAGATGAAGGATACATCTATTATAGGTGATGACATTGGAGAGATTGTTTTGAGATTAAGGGAGACAGTTAATGAAGCTATGTCTATTAGGATTGTAGAAAGTGGTTTATTGGAGGCCACAGGTTTTCCTGATGTGATTCCCTTCCTGGAGCTAGTAATAGAATGTCGTAATCATTATTGCAAGGTTGAGAGGTGTATTAAAATTAAGAGTGGTGAAGTTTTGGTAAATATTGATAGAATAGTAGTAATGGCCACTCTTAGGATCCCACCTGTTGAAATCTACGACAATTGGAGTATCAGTAAAGCGATAGCAGATTCTGAGAAGAACATAAAGGAGTATAGGAATAATATAGCTAGAGATTGGTTGATTAATGTAGAAAAGGGGGGGTCTCATTTGCCTAGACCATTGAGGAAAGATCATCTATTTAGGGAGGTTAGGAACATAATGGTAATTCCATAGACTAGGCAGAAATTATAGCTGAGTAGTTACATGAGGCTTTATCTCAACCAGCCTTAGTTTCTAGTTTTTACATGTCCTCCTATCTCTTCTATATTCTTGCTATTTGCAGAATCTGGCAAGGTCTACCTCATGAAGAATGGAACAATAGTATGCCTATCTATGAATATTACCCTCTTTTACAAAAAAGAAAACATTCCATGGGTTTCAAGAAAATACATGATACCTTTGCATCCAAATTGGTGTTTGAATTGAGAGAGAAACCTAATTGCAAGCTATCTGATGAAGCCATGGAATTTGTGAAAATCTATGGAAGTTTTTATATTCAGTTCCCTACTTTTACTTATTTAAGAGTAGGAGGCTTCAGTGATGCTCCATTAAAACTTCCCAGGTATTGCCCAGATAAGTGTATTCTTCTTGAAATAGGAAGATAGTTATTGATAGTTGAGAAAAAGTACAAAGTCAAAAGTGGTATTGGTGCTTTCTTTCCACTCGAGATAGGGCATTATAAGTTTAGATTGATGCATGATTTTTCCTTCGTAATCAATGAATTAAAGGAAATGAATCTCTAGCCTTACCAGACAAGAAATTACTTTGACAGTAAAGGTTTTGTTGAAAATCATTCCAAAGTAGATGCCAGATTTCTTCATCAGCCAGCCCTAGAAGATTATTGGGAAGATTGTATAGATGAAGTTGAGGTTACCAAAAGATTGAGTTCTAAATTTTCCTTTGAACAAATCACTTCTTTGAAGTTGCCTTTCAACATCAAAAGTATCAAAAATGAAGATGTTGATGCATTAGAGTCAGAAAATGTCGAATCAGAAGCAGAAGTGGTAGTTATGAAGATTGATTGGCTGGCAGAGGAAGAAGACAATGTAAAATATTTAACCAAAGAAGTTTTCAAGAAAATAGAACAATGGCTTAAAGCCTTAAGGAAGAGAATCTCAGTTACCCCTATCCTAGCAACCAGAAAGAGTCCAAGGACTCCCAAAATTGAATCTTCTCCTCTACTAACTAATAAGACTGATCCATTACTTTTTGTAGGTGTATCAATTCTTCCAGGAATTAAAGAGGATCCAGAGCCAATCTCTGATGATTTTGTGAAATTTCCAAGGTAGAAAAGTAAAAGAAGTGAGAGGACTAAGCCTCCTTTTCACATTGTGTTAGATTCTAACACTGAGGAGCCCAAGCAGTTCAAAAGATTAAAAAAAGGTAAACCAGTCTCCATGGATTCAACACCAGTTGGAGGTGTTAATAGTTCAGGCCAGAAAGAACCTGTCACCCCAAGAAATCCAAGTTCCATAGGTTCCATGCAAAATATGACTCCTACTTCTCCAAATTGGTTGGACTTAACTGCGATGAGGAAGAGGAATGTTGTGTCTTCTTCAGTTCCTATTGGTGATTTGGTTAGTAAATATCTCAAGAAATCTCCTAGAGCAAAGAAACCAAAAATAGAATCCATGGTGGATGTGGACCCAGCCACAAGACATTGGGTTGCAGAGATTTTCAAACCTAATTCCAATTAAACCAGTACCAAAGTTACTGAGAAGGATTTCACCATAGATAAAGTGGATCTAGGGGTATCCTCTAGGGCTACTGATTTGAATATCCTAAATTCTACAAATAAAAAGATCAACCATAGGGTGCTAAAGGATGCTGAAGACAAGGCTAAGCTGAAACAAGCTTTATGTGAAATGGCAAAGTATATTCAGCAATTGCAAAACCCTATTCCCCAACCTTTAGCAATTGTACCTTCAAATCTAGATGTCAAGTCTCCATACAATCAGAAGTTTTTGGACCAGGTACACAAAGAGAGGTCTCTTTCTAAGGAATTCTATAATTGGATGGAAGAGGTTAAAGGTATGGTCGAACACTTCACTCAAACTTGTGAAGGTTTGACTAAATGATCTTCTGAACTGGAATCTTCCTTGGAGGCTAAAATCAAGCTCTGGGAAGGAAGAAGGGACAGTGTGGAGATAGCAATAGCCAACATGGATGAGGTTTTCAATTATGGCATCGAGAAATTTCTGTCTGAGAAAAAGATTCCTGGCACAGGTAATGGTCTCTTGTTTGTAGCCAAGGTTAATGAGGAATGGCAATGTTCTTTGATGACATAGGGTATTGAAGAATCGGAGCAAGTTTTAAAAGTAGTTTCCTATGTTGAAGAGGTTCTTGAAACCCATGTAAACTGTAACTAGAACTTATCTAAAGGTGAAGCAAAAATAGAAATTGATATAGCAAAGATGAATGAGTCATTCATCCAAAAGGTAAAAGAGGTAAAAGACGCCAAAGAAGTGGTATCCAAAGACTACTCAGTTATTGCTAGGGTGCAATCACTAGTCCTAATCGGTGAAGAACAAGAAAAGATACTGAACTCAAAGCTGGAGCAGTTAAAAAATTGTGAGGAAATCTAGGAACAAAGGCTGGACCTCATTTCTTTGCCAAGAAAGTAGTTGTTAGAGAAATTTTGGGCAGGCTTCAAGGAGTGGTCAGAGGAGCGCAAAGGAAAGGAGGCCACCATTGATGCTGAGACCAAGAAAAGATAATCTATTTTGATTAGTTTTGAAAGATAGTTCCGGGTGGTTCTAAGTTGTTAGTTTCTTTTTCAAGATTAGGTTTTTAGTTAACAAACTGATTATGCCCTGCGTGGCTATAAATATATTTTTGAAGGACCTTAATGGGGTCGGTTCTCTGGTGACAAAAACTTATAGTTTAATATTTTCTGCAATACTTTTCATGAATGGTTGATATTTTGTATTGAAACTCATGATATAGCATCAATTGATATATATAAAAAATAGCAGTATCTTATCAGATTAGTGTGTGTGTTAATACATGTTTATGGATTTGAGTGGGAATTGATTTCATGTTGTTGCCATCTGTGTATGTGTTTCAAGTTTATACATCCATTTTCCAATCTTATTTCAGTTTATGTTGAATCGATATTTCTAGGAAGTTATTTACATTCTTAGTCAGTTGGCTACGATAATTGTGAAGATATCTTTTTCTTAGAGCATTAATCTTTCAGTAGTTCTTTTATTTGAGTTACTTTGAAAAAGCCTTTAGTACTTTCAGGTGAAAAGTATATCTCTGTATGTTTTTATTGCTTTCATTCTTTTCAAATAAGTGAGCTATCAAGATTGATCATTTTATAAGGTAGCTGCTCCTTTGATCATAGAGAGTTTAGTCGTGAGTGACTAACTCAACTGTTGTATGAGTTTTTCCTTCATCTCAGGCTAGAGTATTTTGAATTTGTTAAGATTTAGTAAGAAGGAAAATCTGTATACCAACACCATGCATGCCCAGTTTGATGATGGGCTTGATTATGATCAAGTCATGAACCTAAATATAACAAAACATGACATAGCTAATCTTTTTGTGGATCCTAAAACTGGTCTAAAAGTAGACCCTAAAAAAACCAAATTGTCAATTAAATGGTGCACAAATAGTGCAATACGTGACAACTTTTGGGACCGTTGGTGGATTGTTTTTGATAGACCATCTCACAACAATTTGGATGTCCCATTCTATTTTATTAAAAAATTATATGTTGAATTTGTGCTCGGTCGCAAGGTGAATTATTGGAGTATGAGACCAAACCAGGGTGTAGGTTTAGGTGCTCGTCAGGACATGTCATGGGCACAATGGGTGAAATCTCGTACACATGTCCCCCCTCCCAAGATTTCACCACCTCCCATAGTACAACATCCTGACATTATTGCTGAGGTTGGCTCATAGACTATTTGATCCATTCACACCCTGAGTGATCTACTAGTTATGCAGACCATGACATTGTTGGCTCCTCATCCTGATGCTTCTAGGACTTCCACATCCTCCACAAGCTCACATGTTTGTGTGCCCCACACTTGCATTATATGAAAGAATATGTGCTTAGGTCCCGTGAATGATAGTGATGCATATAATTTCACCTTTGAGGTGGACGATTCTACACAACACACTATAGGCACTAAAGCAGCTCATGGAGATGTGCATTAGGGGCCTACAGAGCCATGGACTCCCACTATTATGGTAAGGGTAAACAGTTCACTTTTTACATTGTATTTAAATTTTATTGTTCGTATTTTTAGTAGAATTTCCTTATAATAATTTCCCACTTATGGTTTTTTATGTGTTACATTTATGTTCAGTTGATGACAGAGGAGGAGATGGAACAGATGGAGGAGTCCACACTTTTGGTCATATCATTTGGTCTTGACACTTCCACAGTACATATGTTTTAATGTACTCATTGGTTTCCTTTTAAATTATGATAATAGTATATGTACATTATTTTCTAATTTTTATGATCATCTTTTACATACTGATGCAGGTGTCACCAGTTTCGATTGGGGGGCAATGTGAGGGGGTGCATGTGTCAGCTTTCGACAAGGGAAAGGTAATTATGTAATTTAGTTTGTTTATGCATACATGTATACTTGTCAGTTGTGCGTACTCATTTTTAATTTACATGGTTTATTTGACAGAGAGTGGCATATGATGATGTTGTGAGACCCTATCATCATGATAGAGTTACGAGCATATCCATTCGCAGTGATAGCTCCATGGTACATACATTTCTAAAGTTATTTGTGTGTATTTTACTATCATATATATATAATATGGTCAAGTTATGATAGTATGAAGTATTTGTTTGACTTTTGTAGGTCACTCCTAGTTTGAGGGAGGCAAAACACCAAGGGTTTGTATCGATGATGACTCAGCCAACATTCCTTGAAGAAAGTTCAACACAGGTAAGTTTTAATGTTAATTCAGTTATTTTGTAATCATATATTTTCTACGAAGTATTTAACATTAAATAGTATAACTCATAGATCAATCTCATGTTCGCAAACATATACAAGTGGGAGTCGACATTGGTCGCATTGTTCCTGTGCTAACAAGAACATATATTAGGTCTCTTGTCCGTGAGAGGAGACAGAGAGGCAAGGTATATGAGAGTTCAATTTTAGTTTAAATTTTTTTTATTATTGTTGACTATGATTCTGAATTTTAATCTAACTTGGGGTTTCACTTTTGTGTTTGAATGCAGGATCCATCAGAGCCAAAGAGTACTTCAAAGAGGTTGCATTTTGATGATCCACTAGTAGAATAGGATGTCCTAGAAACATTTTTAGTTGAAATTCTTATTTTGAGATGTCATATGACACATTTTGAGATGGCGTATGCCACATTGTATCTAGATATGTTGACATGTAAATATGTACAAAATTATTGTTCATTTTGTTAGATTAGGTGAAATACTAATCTCCCAAGAACACCTGCATGCATGTTCATTTATTCATTGTTAGTATGTAAATATTCTGATGTGTATGTACTCATGTGTACAATTTATGCCTTAAGTGTATTCATGTATATTCAAGTACATTCTTCATAACCTAAATTCATGTGTATGGGCTATGTGCATGACTTAAGTGAATTCATGTGGTATGATTTATAATCTATGTGCTACATGTATGCTTCATGACTTAAGAAAATTTATGTGTACACTTTATGTGCTACATGTGTTCACATGTGTAATTCATCATTTGAGGTATATAAGGATGATACATTTTTAGTATCATCCTTCCATGGAATCTAGGACTTTGAGTCCATGGAAAGGATCAAAGTTACAAGTTACACTTCCAAAACAAAAGAAAACTAATAAAAACAATAATTTATGTGATTTCCACCATTAATGATGCCTTTGACCTTCTTGAACCTCTGATTTGCATTAAGTGACTTCAATGTCTTCATGGTTTTTTGCATAGTCTTTGTGGTTGTCTTGTAGTTTCTAGGTGCCCCTGCACCACTTTTGGATCCATTTAAAGGCTTACTGATACAGAGCCCTCCACTATCACCCTAAGGAGACTAACTCAACTCAAGGATTCTACAAACAACTTGGAATCAACTCAAGGAGTTAACCTCACTCAAGGATCTAGTAGAGTTCTTTGACTTATTCATCAATCCCACAACCATGCTCATGAGTTCACTATCTCATTTCCTTACACCAATCTCTCCAAGTACCAACACCATTCTAGGCTACCTAGTGCACCTAGTGCATCCACCATACCAAAACTTCAATGAGACCTATCACCTTGATCCCAACACCATAGATCATCTTATCATGGTCTATTTACCATGTTTTGACTTCCCATTCACTGTAATCACCTCAACTTCAACCATTTCTCTTATATAGCCTTTCTAGGCCCGTCTAGTAGCCCTACAAACACTGAAATCAGAAAATTACTCTCAAACTCTCCAAACAACCTAAAAAGGTATTTACATTTTCTAATACCCCTTTCAGAGTTACTAAATTCATCTCAATCTCATTCCTTCATTATTTGACACGTGAAGACTTTTTCCACCCTCTAGCTCTCCATCCAGGCATAATTATCCCTTGCTCAAAGAAGAAACTCCTATCCCTGCTTATCTCCAGGACTCAAAGACTTGAAATGAGGTTATCCAATTGGAGCTAATGGCATAGTCCATTCAGTGCCAGGATGAATGGTTTGGAAGAAACCCAGTGGTGCAAATTTCAACTGACCCTCACAACAAGTATTAGCATCAAGCAAGACTGGTGTGCCAAATTCAAACAAATTCAAATCTACCAGAATGGAGAGAGGATATTGTAGGCCTCAAAAATTTGGTCTTGTAGTATATCATGGATCGTCGATACCTCTCACGGGGTTTGAGATACGAGCCTCAAAAGTTCACTGCCCAATCGTGCTTAGTGCACCTTGGGGACACTTTGGTCTGGCATGGTTCAGAACAATCTAGTGACTCGGTGGTCAAAATGGGGTTATCACTAGTGTTTACCTGACCAACTAGAGCTAATGGTGTAATCCATTTAGTGCTGAGATGAATGGTTTGGAAGTAATCCAGTGGTGTAACTTTCAACTGACCCTCATTGCAAGTTTTGACATCAAGTGAGATTGGCGTGCCAAATTCAAAAAAATTTGAATCTCCTGGAATGGAGAGAGGTTACTATAGGCCTTTGAAATGTGGTCTTGTAGGATCTCACAGATCGCCAATACCTCTCACAAAGTCTAAGATATGAGCCTTGAAATTTTCCTGCCCAATCATGCTTAGTGCACCTTGGGGACACTTTGGTTCGACATGGTCCAAAATATTCTAGTGACTCAGTGGTTGAAATAGGGTTGTCCCTAGTGTTTACCCACCCAACTAGAGCTAATGGTGTAGTCCATTTAGTGCTGAGATGAATGGTTTGGAAGTAATCTAGTGTTGCAACTTTTAACTGACCCTCACTGCAAGTTTTGGCATCAAGCGAGACTGGTGTGCCAAATTCAAACAAATTCAAATCTCCCAAAATAGAGAAAGGTTATTGGAGGCCTCTAAAATGCAGTCCTATAGCATCTCATGGATCACCAATAACTCTCATGGGGTCTGAGATACGAGCCTCAAAAGTTCACTTCCCAATCATGCTTAGTGCACCTTGGGGACACTTTGGTCCAGCGTGGTTAGAAATGTTCTAGTGACTCAGTGGTAGAAACAAGGTTGTCCCTAGCATTTACCTACCCAACCAAAGCTTATGGTGTAGTCCATTTGGTACCTAGACAAATGGTTTGGAAGTAATCCAATGTTACAACTTTGAACTGACCCTCACTGCAAGTTTTGGCATCAAGCGAGACTGGCGTGCCAAATTCAAAAAAATTCAAATCTCCCAGAATGGAAAGAGGTTATTGTAGGCCTTAGAAATGAATTCTTGTAGCATCTCATAGATCACCAATACCTCTCATGGGGTTTGAGATATGAGCCTTGACATTTTTCTGCCTAATCGTGCTTAGTGCACCTTGGAGACACTTTGGTCCGGAACATTCTAGTGACTCAGTGGTCAAAATAGGATTATTGCTAGTGTTTACCCACCCAACTAGAGCTAATGGTGTAGTCCATTTAGTGCTGAGATGAATGGTTTGGAAGTAATCTAGTGGTGCAACTTTCAACTAACCCTCACTGCAAGTTTTGACATCAAGCGAGACTGGCGTGCCAAATTCAAACAAATTCAAATCTCCCAGAATGGAAAGAGGTTATTGTAGGCCTTAGAAATGTATTCTTGTAGCATCTCATAGATCACCAATACCTCTCATGGGGTTTGAGATATGAGCCTTGACATTTCGCTACCTAATCGTGCTTAGTGCACCTTGGAGACACTTTGGTTTGGAACATTCTAGTGACTCAGTGGTCAAAATAGGGTTATTGCTAGTGTTTACCCACCCAATCGGAGCTAATGGTGTAGTCCATTCAGTTCTGAGATGAATGGTTTGGAAGTAATCTAGTGGTGCAACTTTCAACTAACCCTCACTGCAAGTTTTGACATCAAGTGAGACCGGTGTGCCAAATTCAAACAAATTTGAATCTCCCAGAATGGAGAGAGGTTACTATAGGCCTCAAAAATTTGGTCCTATAGCATCTCACAAATCACTGATACCTCTCATGAGGTCTGAGATACGAGACTCAGAAGTTTGCTTCCCAATCATGCTTAGTGCACCTTGGGGACACTTTGGTCCGGTGTGGTCCAGAATGTTCTAGTGACTCAGTGGTCAAAATGAGGTTGTCCCAAGCATTTACTCAACCAACTAGAGCTAATGGAAAAGTCCATTTAGTGTCAAGATGAACGGTTTGGAAGTAATCCAGTGCTGCAACTTTCAACTGACCCTCACTGCAAGTTTTGGCATCAAGTGAGACTGGTGTGCCAAATTCAAACAAATTCAAATCTCCTAGAATGAAGAGAGGTTATTGTAGGACTTAGAAACACTATCCTATAGCATCTCATAGATCGCTGATACCTCTCATGGGGTCTGAGATACGAGCCTTGAAAGTTCACTGCCCAATCGTGCTTAGTGCACCTTGGGGACACTTTGGTCCAGCGTAGTCCAGAACGTTCTAATGACTCAGTGGTCAAAAAAGGTTTGTCCCTAGCATTTAACCACCCAACCAAAGATAATGACATAGTTCATTCAGTGCTAGGATGCAATCTTTAAACACTATCCCTTCACCCCAGGGAATCATCATTTTACTTTGGACACATTTGACCAATTTTGACTCAATGACTTCAACTATTACATCATTTGATGATACAAATGTACATGAATTAAGACAATACAATTGTAAGGATACAACATTCGTAGTAAAGAAACACATTTTTTGCACTGTACATGGCATTAAGATGATACAAATGTGGGCTCTTAATATTTGCAAATCAACCCCATGGGCTCTTTTATATTTCAAATTTTGCATCTAATTTTTTATATACAAAATTTGGCATCTAAATATGCACATTACATTCAATTGTTGTTTTTATATACAAAATTTGGCATCTCACTATGCACATTACATTCGATTGTTGTTTTTATATACAAAATTTGGTATCTAACTATGCACATTACATTCAATTGTTGTTTTTATATACAAAATTTGGCATCTAAATATGCAAATTACACAACTATATATTAAAAATAAGTGTCATTTTCGCTCCTAAAGTGTATAAGTTTAACACATGGTACTCGATGACATCTACATTCCAATCCCTGCATTTGGAAGGTAGAAGAAAAGTTAATAGAGAATATAAGATGTTTATATAGGTTGAGAAAAAAATTATGAACATGTATAAAATTAACTAAATGAACCAAAGAATATTGACCACACAATGCATAGTGAAGTTTACCATCATAAAATATGGGCTAATCAAATGCACACCTCGATCTTATATATCTATCATATATCTATCCAACTGCATTTATAATCCAAATACAAAACTAAGTGTAATCACATACTCTCTCCCCTTCCCCTTCTCTCTCTCTCTCTCTCTCTCTCTCTCTCTCTTCTCTCTCTCTCTCTCTCTCTCCCTCTCTCTCTCTCCTCTCTCTCTCTCTCTCTCTCCTCTCTCTCTCTCTCTCTCTCTCTCTCTCTCTCCTCCCCTTCTCTCCTCTCTCTCTCTCTCTCTCTCTCTCTCTCTCTCTCTCTCTCTCCTCTCTCTCTCTCTCTCTCTCTCTCTCTCTCTCTCTCTCTCTCTCCCTCTCTCTCTCTCTCTCCTACTCTCTCCCCTTTTCCCCTTCCCTCCTCTCTCTCCTACTCTCTCCCCTTCCCCTTTTCTCTCCCTCTCCTTCTCTCTCTCCTCTCTCCCCTTTCCCCCCCCCCCCTCTCTCTCTCTCTCTCTCTCTCTCTCTCTCTCTCTCCTACTCTCTCCCCATACTGTTCTCTCTTTCCTCTTCTCCACCCTTCTTTTGTCTCTCTCCTAATCTCTCCCCTTCCCCTTCTCTCTCTCTCTCTCTCCTAATCTCTCCCTTCCCCTTCTCTCTCTCTCTCTCCTACTCTCTCGCATTCCCCTTCTCTCTCTCTCTCTCTCTCTACTACATTTGGGGCCAAATTTTGACGGTTATTTGTCAGATTTGTAACACTCATTTGTCAAAATTTTGACACATGAGTCTGTCATTGTTTTGTGTAGAAGATTGCGACAGAAGAACTTCTTGTCAGTTTACCAACACCTTCTCACGTCGGAAAGTTGCAAATGACAACAGCTTCAAAATGGGCATTTCCTCCGGTTCATCCATCAAAATTTTGATAACAAGACCTATCAAAAATATACAATCTCTATCGGAACTGACTGTCAAACCATATTCATTCCAATGGTTTAACTGTTAGAATACCGATAGTTAGCATCATATTCCGATAGGTCTACCTGTTAGTGATATGGCCTCACTATTGAAAGTTCTGTTGAAAATGTTCTCTTTACGACACTTAAACTGTCAGAATAGTGATAGTTATGCAGTATTCTCCGACAGGTTTTCCTATCGAACGTATAGCATTACTATTGCACTAAATGTCAAAAATTATTTTTTTTTTGACATTTTGTCTATCGAATGCATAGCACTTCTGTCGGGCTTAATTATGAATTATTGAAAAACTGACGGATAGGCACATTAAAGTTAACACAGCTCAAGAGACCATCATAGGTTGTCTCTTTCTTCGGTCTATATTATTGACAGAATGTTTTACCTTTCATTAGCTCATTAAATCTGGGGATTTGAAAGAATTTAATAGAATATTTTCATGACAACGTATATTATTTAAGTTGACATTGCACAAATTTATCTACTTCATGCACTTGTAGACTATGAGGATGGCGATAAAGATGCATTGCCATGAGAGGAGATGCTTCTTTATCGCTGTCTTCATACTATACAAGTGTGCGAATTAGATAAATTCATGCAACGTCAACTTAAATAATATACGTTGTCATAAAAATATTCTATTAAATTCTTTCAAATCCTTAGATTTTATGAGCTAATGAAAGGTAAAACATTCTATCAATAATATGGACCGAAGAAAGAGACAACCTATGATGGTCTCTTGAGCTATGTTATCTTTAGTCCTAGCTACCTATCGATCATCGAGAATAATCGCTGCCTTGCATTTATGTACACTACAAAAATTGATCACAGTCTTGCTAAAACATTTTACACTTGTACATCTCATCAATACTGGAGACCTAAAGTAATTTTATATGATCACTAGCACATTTCATGCATGGATGAGAAAACACTATCCAAAGTTTCTAGATAACCATTGTTGAGAAGAGGAATGAGTGGAGGCCAAAGAAGGGATAATTGTGAAGGTTTTATAGATGTAGGTTACTGAATCATCATCTCTGCATTGGTACTCAATCTGGCCTCCACTCTATATTCATCTTCTCAGAATCTAAAAACTCTCCATCATTGATTCTCGTTGTTTTTTCAGCATCTTCGTGGACTGAGACCTTAAATTATTGAGCTTCTCTTTGTTTCGAGAATAGTTTAACATTCTCTACTTAACGGGGCCAAGCACGTGAAGGTGGAAGCTCACCTAGCCCTTCGTAGGAGCCTCTTATGACCCTTTATGACATTTTAAGACCTCTAAGATGTATTCTTAGGGATTGTAAATGGTTGTAAAGAGTCATAAGGGGTCCTAGGACACAATAGCTGAGAAACATAAATGTAGGCATCATGGTCACAATTTTTTGGAGATACAACATAATTGAGTGGTTTTCTGAGACAATGCAAAGTAGTGGTTGCTGTGCATCATCTAGAAATAGCACTCAATTATGTTGTGTCTCCAAAAAATTGTGACCATGATGCCTACATTTATGTTTCTTAGCTATTGTGATATGTACATCACAGTTTGTCATTGTTGCAATAGTAGAGCCTATATTCCACAACAAAAAGGAAGACATCTTTTTAGCTTGGATCTCAATCCTACCCCAATTGTCGAAGGATCCAGGGCCAGGCTCAAAAGGTGTCTTCCCATTCTATCTACAACATTGTGTCCATCCATGATCTCAGGAACATCATCATCTTTCCACTCTTCATTTGCCAAAATATATCACTTCTTCAAGCTTGCAGAGTAATCTTATTAATAAAAGAACTCTTGCCAACATTAGGGTACCCACATATCAAAATAGTTGATGTTATTGGTGCTTGTGCTCAAGGATATCGATTCACTATTTTGAAATAGCCAAATCATTTTTATTTCGATTGTAGAGAAAAGGAGTGGGAGAAAACGAGTGGGTGAAAGTTGATCAAGAGTGAGAGAAGGAATTGCATTTTATTTGATCATAAATGCTCTCTGAAATGACCAATCATGTTTTCTATTTGATTCCTTTTGGTGTTTTTATTTCCCATATTCAGTAGATAAAAATCATGGTAGTAGCCACTTAGCCATCTTTTTGATGTTCCAGGTATTTTACAAAGATACAGGTATGTGGATTTATCATTCAATTGCTTGCAGTTATTGGTCAAATGCAAATATTTTGTCACGTTGCAAGGGCAAGATATCAGTTTGGGGTTTTTGGTTTATATTAAAAGTTGATTTGGTAAAATCCTCAAAAAACACACTACATGTTCTAAAATGTAAAGAAGTTGAATGTTAAATGTAAGATATATATCTCATCCATAGTAATCAAAAGAAAGGACATGAAACTTATAAGGAGATTTACCAAACCAAAAATATAAGCGAATAGGAAACATGGATTGGTACCTTATGAATTGGTTTTTGAGTTGCACAATCTTCATCAATCTCCTCAGAACAAGACCCCTCCTCATGAAAAATGAATTTAACACAAAAAACAAATCTACAAAACTGAACCAATGGCATGTTTAAAACAAAGAAATAGATCGATAATAATATGCTGAAAATTCTATTATGTTTAATACACGCAAAAGGACCAGTCCCAACAATTCTTAAACATACTTTATCTGATATGATAATAACTTGCTAATTAAACTAATAAAAGTGTTATCTTCATTTAATCTACCAATTACTAATTACACGAAAAACAAATTTACAAAACTGAACCAATGGCATGTTCTTCGTATGTGATTTCTTCATCTTTCGAGCCTCTGGCATCATATTCGACCGCAAATTTCAAATGCATTACATTTTATTTGATCTTGAATGCTCTCTAAAATGACCACATTCTACTAGTGTCATGCCCTAGCCTGTGCTTTATATCCATTATTTGATGTTATTGGTGCTTGTGCTCAAGGATATCGATTCACTATTTTCAAATGTTTGGATCATTTTGGTCGTTACTGTTCCTCTAGTACACAGTCAAGAAATGTAACTGTCTAATGATTATATGTAATGTTGAATGGATTAAATGCTTTATTCTTGGTAGACGTGAATGGAAGGAATAGTGTTGGTGTTAGGTTTCATTTATTATTGAATTCAATGGTTTCCAAGATGTGTTGAGGAGTTTGCTCCTTGTTTAATGTTAACTATTCCTGCACAATCCACTCATACAATAGTGAAATGCTATGTGATTGAAAATTTCATACAACTGGTCCTTTGGCATGTATTAAACACAATCCAGTCACTTATTGAATGCTTTAGAGACTACTAGTTTGACTGTCCATGCGTTACCAGTGACTAAGATTCATTAAAGGATACAAAACCCTTCATTTTGGGGTTATTGTGTGTGGATTCAAATGTAGGTTTGATTTGGTTAATGTTTAGAAGAGATCAATAAAGTATTTAAAGACAATCTTACATGTTTGGAGAGGTTTGAGAGGCACTTATAATGACTTTACCCTCACAAACAGCAGCATAGATTGGTTTTACTAAGTTTCCTTTCTCTATTTTGAGGTTTCCTTTCTCTACCGCAGGGGTACAGTTAGAGGGTTCATTGACAAAATGATCCTTTGAATGGTTACTATGAATATGAATGATTTGATATAGCATATTGCTCATTTTAATTGAAGTTTGGAATAGCTTGTGCAAGGGTGAAAGTAGTTTTGGTCATTTTGGTCATGACTGTTCCTCTACATAGTCAGAAAATGTAACTGTCTAATGATTATATGTAATGTTGAATGGATTAAATGCTTTATTCTTGGTAGAAGTGAATGGAGTTTCCAAGATGTGTTGAGGATTTTTCTCCTTGTTTAATGTTAACTGTTCATGCACAATCCATTCATACAATAGTGAAGTTACAAAACTTAACCAATGGCATGTTTACAAAAAAGAAATAGAATGATAATAATATGCTGAAAATTCTATATATTCTGTTTAATACATGCCAAAGGACTAGTCCCGACAATTCTTAAACATACCAGTTATTTGATATGATCAATTGTTAATAAAGGTCTAATTCTGTAGACTACTAGCATGAAGGAAGATTTGACCTAGCCAAATTTTCCTTTTACCACACAAAAAAAATGTGTGATAACTATGTCTACTCCAACCTTAATTATTTAAGAATTCATCATATCAGATAAAGTATGTTTAAGAATTGTTGGGAGTTCTATTAGACCTTTGTTGTAAACATGTCATTGGTTTTCAAATGTTTGGATTCACATTTGTTGATATTACTGGCATATATATTTAATGATGCCATTGTATATTACTATCACTAAAATGACTGTATTCTACTGGTGTCGTGCCCTAGCCCATGCTTTAACTCCATTATTTGATGTTATTGGTGCTTGTGCTCAAGGATATCCATTTTTTTGAAATGTTGATTGTGGTTATCAAATGGACAGCCCGTGAGCTTCTAGCTAGGCGTCATTTGTATTGATAGCTTAGGGCATCAAATGTATTGTATCATTGATAGTTGAGACTTTGTTAAAAGGAAATAGGACAAAAAATGATTCTAATTTAGTTTCTCTATTTTGATCTCTAAGTGGCTTACAACCCTAGAGAAGTATATGGAGATTTACAAATGCAGTTGCAGGATACATGGCAGTCGATAATTCACAAGAAATCCATGCATCCAATTTGAATAGAAATTAATACAAAGAAATAGGGTCCTCCAATGGCCCAATCATCCGGACCTTGACTGTCCCCTCAACCAATGACCCTTCAGAATTGGGTTATCTGCAATCAATGAATGATCCTTCATTCTCCTGATCTACCCTGCATCCAAACATATTGGAAATACACAATACAATGATAACAAGTCTTTCACAATCCCCCTTCCCTCAAGGGACACTATCAACCATCCCTTCCACATAGCATTTCACTATTGTATGAGTGGATTGTGTAGGAACAGTTAACATTAAACAAGGAGAAAACTCCTCAACACATCTTTGTTGTAAACATGCCACTGGTTCAATTTTGTAAATTTGTTTTTTGTGTTAAATGCATTTAAATGGAACATTAAGCATAGTAATAATATGCTTAATCTATTAGTAATTGTAGATTAAATGCCCATAACACCTTTATCAGTTTAGCATGTTATTATAAGATACTAAAGAAGACTTACTATTTGTCAGAGAAATCTTCACTGTCCCCCACAATGAAGACAATGAAGATTGACCTCCTGCCCCACAACAAAGAACATTGTAATAAGAATAAGATATAATATAGTGTTAGAATAAACTTTGAATAAAGACATGTAATGCTTAAGTTAATGATCTAAAAAGATGCAAATATAGGAATTGAAAAAGAAGATAGTGCCAAGAAACATTTTCACAAATATGAAATGTGAGGAAAAGTAATAACATTAACAATGCCAAGATTCACAGCATTAAATTTCACCTGCGGATGAGTTTCTATAGTGGGTTTCTCAGCATCAAAAATATGTTGAGTTTCATTTGAGCTGTAACTAAGAGTATCATGTGGAACAGACCCTAAACTTCGAAAGCGTTCTCCAACTTGGCAATTCAAAATTCAATCTAGGCAAGCATCAGTAAGTGAAATAAATTATAGACATCAACATCAACATCAAAATCATCATAATCATTAGAAATAAACTTTAAAGACACATTTTGGATAGTACTATGTTTCTTGAAAGTTTTTGTGATGCTTCTAAACTTTAAAGACATATTTTATGGATTAATAATAACATAGATTAGTGTTTTGTTTTCTGATGGAATGTTGTTGATTATTCATCGTCTTGAAGAAACTTTTGATTGTTTTGATTCTCAAGTCTTGACGTTGTTTCTCAATGTGATATAGACTGACCACAAGATGGTTCAGTTGGTCCTCTCTTTCTGTTTAATCATTTGTCTTCTTCATGGTGTAAGTGTTCATTAATATTCATTAATGGTGGGCAGTGATTCCTTGGTAATAAAGGCATTGATAGAATTCATAAACATATAGCTCTTTACCTAATCTAGTCACATCATCAACATCAAGGTCAGTTTGTCTGGCCTCGGCCTCAACCTCAACCTGCTCATTAACAACGACCTCTACACTCTCTATAGCTACAATACAAATTGTTACATTAATCCAAACACCAACTGCAATTAAATTTTTATTACTACACCAATCAATTTAAGATGTTTACTTGTACTACTATGATGCACATCCTCATTGTCATCAACACACACAGGTTATGTACGGCAAGAATCAGCAGGGTCCAAAGTTTCTAGATAACCATTTTTGAGAAGAAGAAAAAGTGGAGGCCAAAGAAGGGATAATTGTGAAGGTTTTCTAGATGTAGGTTATTGAATCATCATCTCTTGTTGATATATTTTAGATTCTACTCCGGAATGAACAAACTATAGAGATCTAACACAACTAAACATAGAATAAAGTAAACAAGAAGGGATAGAAGATACTTGGATATCAACCAAGTATACTCTAGTCTATATGCCTCCAACTGTACTAACAAAGGTGTTGAGGAGAACCTGATTAGTACCTTAGTGTTAGTGTATTAAGGAAGAGTCCAGTCCTAACAGAGGCTTCCAGCCCTAATCAACTCACAGTTAACATTGCCAATAATTGCTGGTTGTATGGATCAGATCATAATCTGATCTTTATTCATGCTTAGACTTGTTCTTATCTATTAGCCAAAGCTGCTTATCTTTCACACCAATATATGCTGATCTAAGTTTTCTGAAGGTAGAGAATCAAGGTTTTGGGGGAGGGAAGCATGTTATGTTTTTGGTGCTTCTCTCCCTAGAATCCAACACCATATATATATGAATTGAATTATCTTCAAGAGGGCCAACCTGGTCTTATTAAATATATTTAATGTTAAAGCCAAGAGGCTGACCTTGGGCCCTTAACTAATTCAACCAACACATATATATAAATGAAATAATTGTTAGCTTGTGGTGACTAATCAGGAAAGTACTATCCAGGAAAGTACTGTACACTTTTCCTCCCGACCTCAGAACAAGTGGTATCAGAGCGAGGTTATTTCATTCGTTCTTTCATCTATTCTCTGAATCAGGTCTCACGAGTTAGTGGGAGAGTCTCTCGGTTAAGTGGGAGAAATGGCAGACGAGGGTAGGCTGAAGGTTGATAAGTTTAATGGGTAGAACTTCCAGTTATGGAAGATGCAAATGGAGGATTATCTCTATCAGAAGGATCTATGGCGGCCATTAGAGGGAGTAGCGAAGAAAGAGCAATCAATGTCTCAGGAGGATTGGGATATTTTGGATAGGAAGGCACTGGGGAGTATTCGTCTATGCCTAGCACAATCGGTGGCATTCAATATTACTGAAGCAAAGATAGCTAAAGATCTGATGGAAACCCTAGCGAAGTTGTATGAAAAGCCTTCAGCTTCAAACAAGGTATTTCTTATGAAGTGTTTATTTAATATGAAAATGGTAGAAGGTGGATCAGTTACTGATCATTTGAATGAGTTTAATATAGTTACAAGTCAATTAACCTTAGTTAAAATTACTTTTGATGAAGAGGTTAGGGCTCTCTTGATTTTGTGTTCTTTGCCAGAAAGCTAGAATGGCTTGGTAATGGCTGTTAGTAATTCTATTTCTGGTTCTAATACCCTAAAGTATGATGATGTTATTAGTGTTATATTGAGTGAGGAAATTCGTAGGAAAAGCTCAGGGGCATCCACATCGGGTAGTGTATTGAACACAGAAAGCAGAGGCAGAACAAGAGATAGAGGAAACAACTCTGGAAATTGTGGGAAATCAAGAGGAAAATCAAAGGGAAAGAGGTCTGAATCTAAAGGGCCAAATGATTGCTGGTACTGTGGAAAACCAGGTCATAAGAAGAAAGATTGTTGGTCTCGGAAGAAAGATCAAGGAGACAAAAATGATGGAAATAAGGAGGCAAATGTGGTAAGTAACAAATCCGAGGAGGATGCTTTGCTCTTGTCCTTAGAAAGTATTGATGATTCATGGGTTTTAGATTCTGGGGCTTCATTTCATGCTACACCCCATAGAAGTTATTTTGTTGATTATGTCCAAGGGGATTTTGGGCTAGTTTATTTGGGAGATAATGAACCCTGTCAGATTGTTGGAAAGGAAAAAATTAAGATTAAGTTGCAGAATGGGAATCATTGGCTACTACAAGAGGTAAGACATGTTCCAAGGCTGAGTAGGAATTTAATTTTAGCAGGGCAACTGGGTGATGAGGGTTGCACAGTTACTTTTAATGATAAAAATTGGAAGGTTTCAAAAGGTTCCTTAGTAGTAGCAAAAGGTGTGAAAGTAGGCACCTTATATCTTTGTACAGGTCATACTGTTCCTTCTACTTTAATTGTTTCAGAAGATAATGAATGTTCAGGAACAGTGGTTGCAGTTGAGCAGGAAGAACATTGAACTATTGCTGTAGATTCTGACACAGCACTGTGGCACAACAGACTCAGGCACATGAGTGAAAAAGGTATGAAATTACTTCATTCAAAGAAAGTTTTACCTGGTCTGAAATGTGTCAATATGGATTTCTGTGAAAGTTGTGTTTATGGAAAACAAAAGAGAGTTAGTTTTGTGAAGAGTGGGAAGGAAAAGAAAAATGAGAGATTAGAGCTTGTGCATACAGATGTATGGGGACCAGCTCAGGTATCTTCCCTTGGTGGCTCTCTGTATTATGTTACATTTATAGATGATGCAACAAGAAAAGTATGGATTTATTTCCTTAGATAGAAATCTGATGTATTTCAAACTTTTAAGAAATGGAAATGCTTGGTTGAGAATGAGACTGGTAAAAAGTTAAAATGTCTCAGATCTGATAATGGTGGTGGGTATTGCAGCACATAATTTGAAGAATATTGTTCCTCTAATGGTATTCATAGGCAGAAAACTGTACCAAGGACTCCACAAGAAAATGGAGTGGCTGAACGCATGAACAGGACAATAATGGAGCGTGCAAGGAGTATGAGGTTGCATGCTAGGCTGCCCAAAAATATGTGGGTAAAGGCAGTGAACACTGCTGTTTATTTAATCAATAGAGGCCCCTCTACTCCTTTGGACTGTGGTATTCTAGAGGAAGCATGGAGTGGTAAGAAGGTGAGTTATTCTTTTCTCAAAACCTTTGGTTGTGAAGCTTTTGCACTTATAGATTCTGAAAATAGAACCAAGCTGGAAGCTAAGTCAAAGAAATGTGTATTTGTTGGGTATGGCATTGATGAATTTGGTTATAGGCTTTGGGATTTTGAAAATCATAAAATTGTAAGAAGCAGGGATGTCATATTCAATGAGAAAGTATTGTACAAAGATCTGTTGCTGCAACATGAGAAGAAAGAAAATGACTATGTAGTACTGGATGATACTCCACAAGTTCATGTTCCAGTAGTTCCTTATGCTCTGCAACAACAGCAACAACAAATACCACACACCCCAGTGAGTGTTAGACGGTCAACAAGGCTAAGTAGACCTCCAGAAAGATTTTCTCCATCTTTGTATTCTATTCTGTTAACAGATGTTGGTGAACCTGAATGTTATAATGAAGCTGTGCAGGTGGATACAAAGCTTCAGTGGGGGTCTGCAATGACAGATGAAATGGACTCTTTGCTGAAAAATCAGACATGGGATTTATGTAAGTTACTTGCAGGTAAAAGGGCTTTACAGAATAAATGGGTTTACAGGATCAAAGAAGAGGATGGAGGTACGAAAAGATTTAAAGCCAGATTAGTCGTAAAAGGATTTGCACAGAAACATGGTATTGATTTTGATGAGATATTTTCTCCAGTTGTTAAAATGACTTCTATTCATACTATTTTAAGTATTGTGGCTACTGAAGATTTGCATTTAGAGCAGCTTGATGTTAAAACAACCTTTCTTCATGGTGATTTGGATGAAGAAATATATATGGTTCAGCCACAAGGATTTGAGGTCAAGGGTAAGGAGAATTTGGTGTGCAGATTGCAGAAAAGTTTATATGGCTTGAAGCAAGCACCTCGGCAATGGTATATTAAATTTGACACTTTTATGAATGGGCATGGATATAGTCGGTGTCATTCTGACCATTGTGTTTATTTTAAGAGGTTGGATGATGATAGCTACATTATTTTATGTTGATATGTTGATGATATGCTTGTAGCTGGGTCTAACATGAATCACATTAAGGGGTTGAAACAACAGTTAGCAAAATCTTTTGCTATGAAGGATTTGGGGGCAGCAAAACAAATCCTTGGTATGAAAATTTGTAGAGATAGGAAAAATAAGAAATTGTCTCTATCTCAGGCTGATTATATTGAGAAGGTGTTGCAACGTTTCTCTATGGAAAATGCCAAAGCTGTCAGCACACCTTTGCCTGGTCATTTGAAATTGACTAAGGATATGTGTCCCAAGACACCAGAAGAAGAGACTAAAATGTATAAGGTACCTTATGCTTCAACTGTAGGGAGCTTAATGTATGCTATGGTATGTACTAGGCCAGATATTGCACATGCAGTGGGAGTCGTTAGCCGTTATATGAGTAACCCTGGTCTTGAGCATTGGAATGCAGTCAAATGGATTCTCAGATATTTGAGAGGCACATCCAGTAAGTGTTTACACTTTGGGGGTTCTACTACTACTGTACAAGGCTATGTTGACTCAGATTTGGCAGGAGATATAGATAGCAGGTGGAGTACTACAGGTTATATATTTACTGTTGGTGAGACAGCAGTGAGTTGGATTTCTCGACTACAAAAGGTGGTTGCTTTATCCACTACAGAGGTAGAGTATGTTGCTGCTACAGAGGCAGCCAAGGAGATGATATGGCTTCAATTCTTCATGGAAGAATTGGGACATCCACAAAAGGATACTTTTCTACATACAGATAGCCAAAGTGCCATTCATCTTGCAAAGAATTCTGCTTTGCACTCAAAGACAAAACACATACAGTTGCGGTACCATTTCATTCGATCAGTTTTGGATGATGGACAGTTAAGGCTAGAAAAGATTCATACTGATGATAATCCAGCAGATATGTTTACAAAGGTAGTAACAAGGGAGAAGTTGAACTCATGTTCAGCTTTAGTTGGTCTTCTAGACTGAACAAAATAAAGGAACAGCTGAGTCCAAGGTGGTTCAATCCAGTGGGAGCCTCATGTGGGTAGCAGTATTGCTACAGGATCAGTCTCCAAGTGGGAGGTTTTTTAGTATAGTGTGGATACTGATCAGTCACCAAGTGGGAGATTGTTAGCTTGTGGTGACTAATCAGGAAAGTACTATCCAGGAAAGTACTATATACAATTTTTTTTGAGGCCGACTACTTTTTCGGTTATTTGGGCCGACTACTTATAACTCATTCTAACCCTAAAGAGGGAAAATATTGTATAATATGGCTTAGGGTTAGGGATTTTCATGATGTATGATTTTAGTACTTGCGGCAGAATTGGGCTGTAAGGGATTACGGATTGTAATCAGGTTGTAATCACTGGATAATAATAATATTGGACTCGCTGTTGGTGGATGTAGCCCAGGGATTGGGTGAACCACGTTAAATCTGTGTGTCTTGTGTTCTATTCTGTGTGGTTTATTATTTTCTGATATTAGTTATATTTGCACATAATTGTTATTTCTGCCTTGTTAATCCTCACAATAATAATCTCCTTATTATTATAAATCGCAAAAGGGTATTTATTTGATCAGTTTGATCTTGGCCGAAAGGCTATAATTATTAACACTCTACACTAGTACTCAATCTGGCCTCCACTCCATATATGTCTTCTCAGAATCTAAAAACTCTCCATCATTGATTCTTGTCATTTTTTCAGCATCTCAATGGACTAAGACCTTAAATTATTGAGCTTCTCTTTGTTTTGAGAATAGTTAAACATTCTCTACTTAATAGGGCCAACCATGTGAAGGTGGAAGCTCATCTGGCCCCTCCTAGGAACCTCTTATGACCCTTTACGACATTTTAAGACCTCTAAGATGTATTCTTAGGGATCGTAAATGGTCGTAAAGGGTCATAAGGGGTCCTGGGACACAACAGCTGAGAAACATAATTGTAGGTATCGTGGTCACAATTTTTTGGAGACAACATAATTGAGTTGTATACCCAGACGGTGGAAAGAAACTCCTGCACCTCCAATTCAAAGTTGACTACATCTGTTGCTCATCAATACAAGGTCCTCCAGCAAATGTATTCAACTTGGAATTGGGGGTGTAGAAGTTTCTCTACACCGCTTGGGTACACAACTCAATTACATTGTCTCCAAAAGATTGTGACTATGATGCCTACAATTATGTTTCTTAGCTATTGTGAAATCTACATTTATGTTTCTCAGTTGTCATGTTTATGTGCATGTTTTTTTTATGTATTTTGGATAGTAAATCTAATTTAATTTGTCTATGGACTAAGACCTTAAATCATGTAATGAGGATGCTTAGAACACTAGTATATGCAAATTTCATTATTTAATAATAAAAATCTATTAAAATGTTTATACCTTCTCCCATTTTCTGGTGTAATTCCTCTTTGAGTATCTCCTTTCTCCTTTGCATCCAAAATGAACTCATTCTAATCCCTCACTGGAATAAAGGGAGGACGCTCAAACTTCAGCAAGACTTCATACACGCAACATTCGTAGATTGCATTCAATGCATTATTTACATTCGTAAATCAGTGTTGCATACAAATCTACAGACGTTGCATGTTACGAAGTCATGCTCAAGCTTGAAAATGATAGTTAATCCATAGTCAAGGTCAAGGAACAAATGGAACAACCAAGAAAACACTATATGTTAAATCATGTGATTGATAGTAGATTGGGGCTCACCCGAGCCATAAACATGAAGAATTATTCTAAAAAAAGATGTAAACCATATATATGCGCACTTGAGGGAAAGAGAAGTTACGTCATATCCATATTAAAATATTAGTTACAATATGAAAATACTAAACTAACTAATTCCTGAGTTCATCTCTGCATATGGTCGCAACAAAGATATGCGATTACAATATAGAGAAGGCATCGTAAAAATATAATTTCAAAATTTGCCCTAGCCTGACACGTTTTGCACTCAAATCCTTCATCGCGGATAAGTGGAGATGGGCGGATAGATGCAGATGAGTTGTCATCAACCCAACTAAAGTATCTATAGCCATTATTTCCCTGTGATGCCCAGTCTACATTAGTTCTTATATTATAATGAATAGTATTTACATTAGAAACATTAAATATATACACATCATCAACCTTTTTTCTATTTGGGCAGTACCAAAATTGTCGTCCAAGGTTGTTCGGTGTTCATGAAGTCTTCAACACACATTACCCACCACCACATCGACAGTTTGGCACATTGGCAAGAGTCATCGAGCCTATATATCAATAATGCACCGCACCATCATTACTACATTTATTATTTTTATATGAAATACACCAAGGAGTACCATCAGAAATATTAACCATTTACAATAATGAAAAGTAAACCTAAATCAAATAGCTCATTTTTTTATCAGCATGTGTAGTCTCTGTGTATATGAAAAATGAAAGAAATATGAAGCTGAAATAAAAGAGTGAACAAAATAGTATTCCATCCACATAGACTGAATGAAATATACCATCAAAAGAAGGTGACAAAATCCTATCATGAAGCACAGACATAGGAAATCAAAAAGGGACAAAAGACAAGAAATAAGAAAAATCATTACGACTATAGAAAAATCATTTATACTACAATCAAAAAAAGAAACACTCTTTGTCAACAATTTTCAAAATCATTAGGACTATAGAAAAATGATTAAGACTATACAAAATCAAATTTTAGAAATGGATAGTTCTGATGCTTTGCCATTACAACAATTGAGCATTCATCATTTGGTATTGTGTACTCCATTTAAGTAGGTCAAAAATGTTCAAAATGTTGTCACCAAGCACAAACAAGAAATAAGAAAAATCATTACGACTATAGAAAAATCAAGTTCTATAAATGGACGGTTCTGATATTGCTTTGCCATTACAACAATTGAGCATTCATCATTTAGTACTTCTTGGTGTATTCCATTTAAGTTTTTCAGTTGTCATGTTTATGTGCATGTTCTTTATGTGTTTGGCTTCTCTCCCTCGCAAGGGATGCGTCAATAGGTAATTGATTTGAAAGCATAATGATTTGACAATCTTTTTTCAAGATAGGCATAATCATCCCGCCAACCTTAATTAGCAACATTTGTGATATATGTCAAGTACTTATAATCAGTATGCCCAAAAAATAGAGACTTAGTAGTAAAAGCATGTCCTTTGGTTTACTAGTTTACTTATAATCAGTATGTCCTTTGGTTTACTAGTTTAATCTGGTTTTAAAATGGTTTGTTTCATGTTTGAATGTACCATTGAATGAAGCTTGGCTATATTAAGTACAATCTTAAGACTCGTGACTCTTCAAATTCACTTGCTTCCTTCAGACCTCCAAACATGTGTACTTTTAGTATCTCTCCAACAAATGGATTTATATGATGATTTTCACAATAGTACATGTGTAGGAGGACTACTAAAAGTACTGCTTAAGAAAATCTGAATGTTCATCACCTGTGCATATAAGAGTTGATCATAGAATGTATATGTTGTTGGGTAAGCTCCCAATAGCGCTGAGGTAAATATGCATGTTCATCACCTGTGCATATGAAGTGGCTCTAATGGAAGATACAATCACTAAATTCTGCATACTCCTCATTTTGTTCTACATTGATATTGTCAGACATGGTCTTTCTTGAATGGAATGACTCGTTACTTGTACATTGACTAGAATGTTGGTGGAAGAAGGATGATTTGTTTGCAACCATTTTTTCAACTCTAATTT
Source organism: Chamaecyparis obtusa (assembly GCA_027943335.1). Classification (NCBI taxonomy): domain Eukaryota; kingdom Viridiplantae; phylum Streptophyta; class Pinopsida; order Cupressales; family Cupressaceae; genus Chamaecyparis; species Chamaecyparis obtusa. The sequence continues at coordinate 15,210 of BSBK01006658.1, read as the reverse complement.
TCTCAACACAAAGGGACATTTATCATAGCCATAGAAACATGATTATTTTAAAATGAAATACAACAAGGAGTACCATCAGAAATATTGACTATTTACAATCATGAATAGTTAACCTTAATCAAATAGCTCATTTTTTTTATCAGCATGTGTACTCTCTGTGTATATGAAAAATGAATGAAATATCAAGTTGAAATAAAATAGTGAACAAAAATTCAAATTCAAGGCCTAATTTATCAAGAGCAACAAGCATTAGGATCAAAGAAAAATTATTAAGAGTATAGAAAAATCATTAGGACTATAGAAAAATCATTAAGACTAGAAAATCAAGTTCTAGAAAAATCATTAAAAGTACTATAGAAAAATCATTAGGACTATAGAAAAATCATTAAGACTACAAAATCAAGTTCTAGAAAAATCATTACGACTATAGAAAAATCATTTAGACTATAAAATCAAGTTCTAGAAATGGATGGTTCTGATGCTTTGCCATTACAACAATTAAGCATTCATCATTTGGTACTTCTTGGTGTATTCCATTTAAATTTTTTAGCTGTTGTGTTTATGTGCATGTTCTTTATGTGTTTGGCTTCTCTCCCTCGCAAGGGATATGTCGATAGGTAATTGATTTGAAAGCATAATGATTTGACTGTTCCAAGTAATGTTTTTAATCCTTTGAAGTTTCTCATGATCCTGATGTAAGTTGATTGGATTAAGCAATTTGGGGATCCAATAGGACTTTAGGGGAGTTCAATAAATGTTTTGGAAGACTTAGAGGAACTATTAGCATGATTGTTCCTTCATCTACAATGAGTTAGATTGAATTTGCTAAGTTTTTCCTTTGTTTTGAAGTGTATTTTGTAATCTATTTCCTTTCCATGGACCCAAAGACCTAGGACCCTTGGAAAAAGGATACTAACAATGTATTAGACAAATCTAATGTTTTTGACTTGCAGAGATTTGAGAAAGTAAAGAGAACATTGGCTATGTTTAATGTTAACTGTTCTTGCACAATCCACTCATACAATAGTGAAATGCTATGTGATTGAAAATTTCATACAACTAGTCCTTTGGCATGTATTAAACATAATAGAATTTTTAGCATATTATTATCATTCTATTTCTTTGTTGTAAACATGTCATTGGTTCAGTTTTAATCTATTGGTGTCGTGCCCTAGCCCATGCTTTATCTCCATTATTTGATGTTATTCACTATTTTGAAATGTTGACTATGGTTATCAAATGGAAAAAATAGAAAAAAAAAATTGTACACAAATTTTTTTTTACAAAACTGAACCAATGCAATGTTTACAACAAAGAAATAGAATTATAATAATATGCTGAAAATTCTATTTTGTTTAATACACGCCAAAGGACCAGTTGTATGAAATTGTCAATCACATAGCATTTCACTGTTGTATGAGTGGATTGTGCAGGAACAATTAACATTAAACAAGGAGCAAACTCCTCAACACATCTTGGAAACCATTGAATTCAATAATAAATGAAACCTAACACCAACTCTATTCCTTCCATTCACTTCTACCAAGAATTTCAGCACAAGCACAAGCTATTCCAAACTTCAAGTAAAATGAGAAATATGCTATGTCAAATCATTCATATTCATAGTAACCATTCAAAGGATCATTTTTTCAATGAACCCTCTGACTGTACCCCTGCGATAGAGAAAGGAAACCTCAAAATAGAGAAAGGAAACTTAGTAAAACCAATCTATGTTGATGTTTGTGAGGGTACAGTCATGATAAGTGCCTCTCAAACCTCTCCAAACATGTAAGATTGTCTTTAAATACTTTATTGATCTCTTCTAAACATTAACCAAGTCAAACCTACATTTGAATCCACACACAATAACCCCAAAATAAAGGGTTTTGTATCCTTTAATGAATCTTAGACACTGGTAATGCATGGACAGTCAAACCAGTAGTCTCCAAAGCATTCAATAAGTGACTAGATTGTATTTAATACACACCAAAGGACCAGTTGTATGAAATTGTCAATCACATAGCATTCCACTGTAGTATGAGTGGATTGTGCAAGAACAGTTAACATTAAACAAGGAGCAAACTCCTCAACACATCTTGGAAACCATTGAATTCAACAATAAATGAAACCTAACACCAACACTATTCCTTCCATTCACTTCTAATAAGAATAAAGCATTTAATCCATTCAACATTACATATAATCATTAGATAGTTACATTTTCTGACTGTGTAGAGGAACAGTCACGACCAAAATGACCAAAACTACTTTCACCCTTGCACAAGCTATTCCAAACTTCAAGTAAAATGAGAAATATGCTATATCAAATCATTCATATTCATAGTAACCATTCAAAGGATCATTTTTTCAATGAACCCTCTGACTGTACCCCTGTAGCAGAGAAAGGAAACCTCAAAATAGAGAAAGGAAACTTAGTAAAACCAATCTATGCTGCTGTTTGTGAGGGTACAGTCATGATAAGTGCCTCTTAAACCTCTCCAAACATGTAAGAATGTCTTTAAATACTTCATTGATCTCTTCTAAACATTAACGCATGGACAGTCAAACCAGTAGTCTCCAAAGCATTCAATAAGTGAATATGAATGTTTGAAAACGTTCCTCTCAACTTTCCCAACCACTCCTAATCGGTTAGAGGGATTAGTTGAGTGTTTAGACACTAAAACTTCTTAAACATACTTTATCTGATATGATGAATTGTAATATCAACAAACATGAATCCAAACATTTGAAAATAGTGAATCGATATCCTTGAGCACAAGCACCAATAACATCAAATAATGGAGATAAAGCACAGGCTAGGGCACAACACCAATAGAATGTGGTCATTTCAGTGAGCATTCATGATCAAATAAAATGCAATGCATTTGAAATTTGTGGTCGAATATGTTGCCAGAGGCTTGAAAGACATTGCCTGTCAAAGATACCAATCAAAGATGAAGAAATCACATACCTTCTCTCATGCTCAGCTTGCACGAAGGAAGATTTGATAGCCAAATCTTCCTTGTACCACACGAAGAACATGCCATTGATTCAGTTTAGCATGTTATTATCATATCAGATAAAGTATGTTTAAGAATTGTTGGTAAGGATAGGAATAGTGGAGATTCTAGAAATATCCCTCTAACCGATTAGGAGTGGTTGGGGAAGTTGAGAGGAAAGTTTTTGAACATTCATATTCACTTATTGAATGCTTTGGAGACTACTAGTTTGACTATCCATGCATTACTAGTGACTGAGATTCATTAAAGGATACAAAACCCTTCATTTTGGGTTATTGTGTGTGGATTCATCTGCTTTAGCCAGAAAGATCAAGAAGATGGGGCAGAAGGACATTGTGGTAGAAGAAGTATTTAAAGAAGCAACAAGAAGCAATAGAAATTTTTTTAGGAGTTTGGAACAACATTTTAGAATCCATGAATGGTATGGGTAAGGTGACCTTCATTCTTGGCCATGACTTCAATGAAACATTGGATATGGCTGATAAGAAGAAGGGTCACTTGTTGATAGTGTTCCTTGAGGGAAGGGGGATTGTGAAAGACTTGTTATCATTGTATTGTATATTTCCAATATGTTTGGATGCAGGGCAGACCAGGAGAATGAAGGATCACTCACTGATTGCATGATAACCCGGTTTTGAAGGGTCACTGGTTGAGGGGACAATCAAGGTCTGGATGTTGATAGTAATTCGTTGAGGGAAGGGGGATTGTAAAAGACTTGTTATCATTATATTGTGTATTTCCAATATGTTTGGATGCAGGGCAGACTAGGAGAATGAAGGATCACTCATTGATTGCATGATAACCCAATTTTGAAGGGTCACTGGTTGAGGGGACAGTCAAGGTCTGGATGTTGATAGTGTTCCTTGAGGGAAGGGGGATTGTGAAAGGCTTGTTATCATTGTATTGTGTATTTCCAATATGTTTGGATGCAGGGCAGACTAGGAGAATGAATGATCACTCACTGATTGCATGATAACCCAATTTTGAAGGATCACTGGAAGAGGGGGGAATGAAGGATCACTCACTGATTGCATGATAACCCCACCAAGTATTCTTTCCTTTAAGTTTCCACAATATCTCAAAATATGATCATTATTCTTTACTTTCTTCTATATGCTATTCTTTCTATGGTTTTGTTATCTCAAAAATATATCAAAAACATTGCAGATGTGCATATAAAAGTAAAATATTGTCCTTCAATTATTCCACATTGAAGCATTTCCTCTTGGGAGTATTCTCTTCATTTGTACAATATCTGTCAAAAATGGTTCCCATATTTCTTCAAGATCTATTTTAATCTTTATACTGCAATTTTGATTAGATTTGACCAACAGTTGACTTCATTGGTATTTTATAGCATATACTCCTAATGTGAAATGTGGAGAGAAAGAAAGAGACACACTAGGTATGAATTACATGATATACCCATCATCACTTAGCACTTAAATAATAAATTATGGACAGGGAACAACCCCCTAGCTTCTGGATGTTTGTTTCATGTTGGCCTCTTATTATATGCAAAGGTAGGCCTGTCTTAGGCTAACAACCATAGTGTAGGGGCCATAAATTATGGATCCAAAAATAGTGCACACTTGTATTAAATTAGGTTCACTATACTGCAAGGGAATGGAAACCATGCAATAGTGCCTCATGGGGATGGAAGCAACCCTTCACCAAGAAGATGATTGTTTCTGCAATATTTACTAGAGGCAAAGAACATAATTTGGTTCCAGCAATTACTCTTAGAAGATAATGGCACCCACAAAACACTTGGAAAAGATAGCACTCACTATATCTTTTATCACTCTTTTAAAGTTGGGACAATAAATCTCAAAGATTGATCAATGAATTCTTGAACACAAAGAACCATTGACAGTTATGATTCATGTGTACAATAGCCAACAACCAGTTGTTCCAATCATGGTGTCCAATAATTATGTTAGAAAAAGCATCTACAAATCCCTTACACAACCATAATAGATTCAAACCATGAACTGTAAGAACCTAACAATGGGACTAAGAAAGATATAGCCTAAACAAATCTTGATCATATTCCACCCTATTGTAAGGCCCAAGAAGTAACTCTATCTTAAAGCTACACATTCCTCTAGATGAAGCTCAAAGGTCAGGTAGTTGAAGCATAGCAATACTTGAATGAATATAGGAATAATTTGATGTACAATCATTTGCTAGCTTGGTTTGTGGGTTTTCCACATAATATTTTCCCTTTAACCACATTTATAATTTGAGAAAATCAGAAAAAATTGTTTTAGATTTATATTATCCTTTTGAACTAGCACACTGCCATCAAAATGCATAATCATTGGTCATATCAAGAAAATTCATATTGATTAGTAGGATATCCTTATAAAAATTTGATGCATGGATTTCTTGTGAATTATCGACTGCTATGTATCCTGCAACTATGAAAGGAATAGTGTTGGTGTTAGGTTTCATTTATTATTGAATTCAATGATTTCCAAGATGTGTTGAGGAGTTTTCTCCTTGTTTAATGTTAATTGTTCCTACACAATCCACTCATAAAATAGTGAAATGCTATGTGGAAGGGATGGTTGATAGTGTTCCTTGGGGGAAGGGGGATTGTGAAAGACTTGTTATCATTGTATTGTGTATTTCCAATATCTTTGGATGTAGGGTAGACTAGGAGAATGAAGGATCACTCACTGATTGTATGATAACCTGGTTTTGAAGGGTCACTGGTTGAGGGGACAGTCAAGGTCTGGATGATTGGGCCATTGGAGGACCCTAGTTCTTTGTATTAATTGCTATTCAAATTAGATGCATAGATTTCTTGTGAATTATCGATTGCTATGTATCCTACAACTGGATCCATAAATCTACATATACTTCTCTAGGGTTGTAAGCCACTTAGGGATCAAAATAGAGAAACTAAATAAAAATAATTCTTTGTCCTATTTCCTTTTAACAAAGTCTGAACTATCAATGATACAATACATTTGATGCCCTAAGCTATCAATACAAATGGCGCCTAGCTAGAAGCTCACGGGCTATCCATTTGATAACCACAGTCAACATTTCAAAAAAATGGATATCCTTAAGCACAAGACCAATAACATCAAATAATGGAGTTAAAGCACAGGCTAGGGCATGACACCAGTAGAATGCAGTCATTTCAATGATAGTAATATACAATGGTGTCATTAAACACATATGCCAGTAATATCAACAAACGTGAATCCAAACATTTGAATACAGTGAATTGATATCCTTGAGCACAAGCACCAATAACATCAAATGATAGAGATATAGCACTAGCTAGGGCACAACACTAGTAGAATGTGGTCATTTCAGTGACAACAATATAGAATGGCATCATTAAACACATATGCTAGTAATATCAACAAACATGAATCCAAACATTTGAATACAGTGAATCGATATCCTTGAGCACAAGCACCAATAACATCAAATAATAGAGATATAGCACTAGCTACGGCACGACACCAATAGAATGCAGTCATTTCAAAGAGAAACTCCCTCAACAATAGAATGAAATGCATTCGAATATGATGCCAAAGGCTCGAAAGATGATGAAATCACATACCTTCTCCCGCACTCAACTTTCACTCCTTTTCTCCCGCTCTCCAAATGAAATAAAAATGATGAGGCTGTTTCACTTTTTTTTTAAATGTATACCCCGAATCTGTCAGAGTTCCGATGGTCAATTAAACACCCATCAGAATACTAACATCATCGGGGCCTATTACAAAAAAAAAACACCAAATTCGTAAGAAAAAGTTACCCGTCGGAAACTTCTATCAAAATTTGGCCCCAAATGTAGTACTCTCTCTCTCTCTCTCTCTCTCTCTCTCTCTCTCCTACCCTCTACCCTTCCCCTTCTCTCTCTCCTACTCGCTCCCCTTCCCCTTCCCTCTTTGTCCTACTCTCTCCCCTTCTCTCTCTCTCTCTCTCTCTCTCTCTCTCTCTCTCTCTCTCTCTCTCTCTCTCTCTCTCTCTCCTAGTCTCTCCCATTCCCCTTCTCTCTCTCCTACTCTCTATTTCCTTCCCCTTTTCTCTCTCTCCTACTCTCTCCCGTTCCCCTCGTCTCTCTCTCCTACTCTCTCCCCTTCCCCTTCCCTCTCTCTCTCTCTCTCTCTCTCTCTCTCTCTCCCCTTCCCCTTCCCCCTCTCTCTTTCCTACTCTCTCCCCTTCCCCTTTTCTCTCTCTGCCCTTCCCCTTCTCTCTCTCTCTCTCTGAGGTATAATATTGAACATGTAATATAAATATTTAATAAGTTAATATTATACTATTATACAATAGAGAAATAAATAATAATAATATAATACATGCTATTATAAAAATTTATATTATAATACTAATTCTTTGCAATGAAACCCTAAAGTTGATGCCACTGGAAGTGTGAAGAAGGATTTGTCCGATAGTTTCCATTTGTCAAGCTTCAGTCTAAATCTTTTAAGGAGGTCATTAAGAGAGGTAAATATTCTAGTTTTGAGTTCCCATTTCTAAATGCTATGCTATTATTATTTAATATTAATATTAAAAATAATAATTTATAATATATAACTTTAAATTGAAAAAAATACTCAATAGAATTAATATTTACATAAAAAAATACAATTTAATATGTAACTTGAAATTGGAAAAACTAGTCCAAATGAAATTTTGAACTAGGCAGGAAATTTTGGAT